>JAYGXS010000006.1:20256868-20284121 GCA_036362985.1 Ligula intestinalis | reverse complement strand
CCACCTCGGCCTTTCCAATTAGGTAACGGTTTCGGGTCGGGAATATTAACACTGAGCTCGTGAGCTTGATGGTGAAGAACGCGTCCAAACCACCTCAGTCGCCTATCTTGGATTGCATGGGATATCCTTGTGATTTTGTCGCAGCGAGTGTGGACTATCTTATTTGAGACGAAGTCGGTGTCCTTCATGCAAAGGATGGTCCCCAAGCAGTAGTGCACAAAGACTTCCAGTTTCCGTTCATCTTCCATGTGTATAGCCCAGAATTCGCATCCGTATAGAAGAACAGATCGTACAGGTGTACGGTACACGCTGACCTTTGTTGAGATAGAAATATTGCGCTGGGTCCCTAGACACTTTCGAAAGCTGTAAAGAACTCGTCTAGCTGCATAAATTTGGGAGAATGTTATTGTTACTCTGTCCATTCAACAGTAATCTCGCACAAAAATTGATGGCTTGTTATGGAAAACTCCTTCTGCCAATGACTTCTAGTGCCCCTACTTATTCCCAGACGACTATCCACCTTATTTAAGAGGCGATCCGCGACACCATTTTCACCTCTGTCCTAACCTATGTTTTCGCTATCGTGGTAATCTGCCTCACGAGTAAATTATTCAAGACTTTCTTCTTGCCTGCGCGCACCCAGTCGACTGGAATATTGCACTGCTGCATTTCATCCAGCCCTCCACGCTGGCTGATGTTACAGTTGCTCAAGAGCTCACTGAATGGGGCATAAACGATGACGCAATTTCCTGGCTTGTGCGCGCATGCCCACTGCCATCCTCTTACGCTTCCAGTCGGAAGTCAACTATTACCTGTCCAAACAGAACACGGGGCTCCTGCCACCAATGGCCGCATATCCGAATGGATTTTAGATCACCCAAGTTGACAGAACGCAATGCATGCGGTACAAAAGAGCCCGAACTGCCGGTCATTTTGGCTCAGCACAGTCGGCTAAACGAATGTAGACGGTCGCTGCTGTGCGGTATAGCACAAGTCAACACTGCAGTCATCATCGCGTCCGATGGAGACATAATCATCGCCCTGTCACAAACGCACTCAGACGTATGCTGGCACGACGGCCTCTTTTCAATTTCCTTGCTTACGACGACAAGTTCGCCTGAGACCGTAGTCTACCTGCCCCTTAGGTGGCCACGTACTGGGGTACACGATATACGCCCCCATCCGGTTCTACAACTCTGTCACGGTACACGTGTTACGACATCACCGTGGACGCTACTATTTTGAACTCGCCTGGGGAGAGAGGAAAAGGGTCGCGGAGCAAGATAGAAGATAAATTCAAAATACAATATGTGCACAAGGTACATCAGAGGTAGGCTATCGTTATGAATAGTAGCTGGGAGGAGGGGCAAACTTATTATTCCGCTTTTCTTCCTGTTCTCGCTGGATAAAAATCTTGGCGGGAACCATGGACTTGCCGCGATCCCACTCTCTAGCCCGCTTCCGGAAGGCCGTCGGTGGCTGTGGTGGTGGTGGGAGAGTGGTGGTGGAGGAGTGAGACGCCTCTTTGGGCGTCGTGGTGGCGGCAGTCTGTTCCTCAGCTCGTTGCTCAGCCTCGTCTCTCAGCCGCCTCAGCATGGAGGCAATGTCCAGATCGTCTGATCCAAGCGCTAGATCGGAGCTGGGAGGCGGCGCTGCCGACTGCTGCTCCGTGTTTCCCCCCTCCGCTTCTCCGGTCGTTTCTGCTGCCACCGCTGGGTCTGGCGTCTCGCCCAGACACTGCGCTACCGCAGTGGCCACATCAGGCAGGCCCTTGCGAGCACGCAGCTTCGCCAGTCTCTGGCCCATTTGAATGTCCCGCTTAGCACGCGCCGCTTCTGCACGCTGACGTGCCTGCTGGGCGCTTTTGTGGAGTTCGTTGAGACTGGCCATTTCACTGGCGCGCTGCTGCATGTCGGCGGAGAAGGCGTAGAAGCCGACGCCGTGGTCACGCACTTCACCCTTGCGCAGGTGGGCGTACGTGATGGGACCGTCAGGGATGCTGACGGGTTCTGCGAGCGGTGGTTTGTGGTCCCCTCGGTGATCACGTCTGTCATTCTCATCGGCGTCACTGGCATCATCGCTGCTGCTGCCGTCGGTGCTGTGGTAGTCATTTTGTGCAGCCCTCCTCTCCATAGCCATGCGCTCAAAATCGACTAGCGGCGCAGCGTCATCTTCGGTCTCCCCGCCAGAAGTACGAGCTCCGCCCAGAGCAGCACCCTTAAGGGCTTCGTAGAGTTTGGCCTTCGCCTCGAGGGTCCTACGGCTGCGTTCCAGGCGTTCTAGCTCAGCCTTGTCTTGGTTAGCTTCTTCTCCCTCCGTATCAGCAGGTGCAGACGCAGGCGGTACTGCTTTGGGCGGCTTCCGGAAAATTGACTTAAGTGCTGCACCGCTACCAGCCGCGGGGTTTGCCTTGATGACAGTGCACCCCTCAGGCAAGAGTGTCGACTTATTTTTTACTTCCACTTGCCGACGAGCAATTTCCGCCTTGAGGTCCACCAAGGCGACAGAGTTGACGTTTATATGTTGTTTGGCCCTGTTTCCAAACATTGGTAGGCACTGGAGATAAAGACGTCAAAACTGTTTTGAAAAAATACGACCTGAAGTGCAAGTACAGAAGATCACTTAAATGACAGATTTATACGGCATAGTGAAACTTAGGCAAAATAAAGAAAACAGGCAACAAATGCCAATGAAAATACTGCAAAGATGGAGGTAAGAACCGATGGCATATACCTTTAATTCAGCCTAAATGTAGTGAACCGACACATTTGACAGGCATTCCAGGAATCACCGTCTGTAAAAATATGCAATGGTTCAAGACTGGGCTAACAAGTGAACGAAAATCTTTCCTTGAAGTCCTAAAACGAGTCCAACAGCAGATTTTTGGACTAAAAGGCGTTCACGTGGATGCGCACAGCATGTTGATAACCACATATGGGAGGGTACTGTGGCACGCCTATACAAAGACTCACATGACGTGTGCGCGATTCTTGACTTGAGTATGACAACAGGTAGAAACCCTCGACAGACCAGTCTATGAGTAAAGAAGAAGAGGGCTCAAGGTACCTGCACACGACTAGGTCGGTGTCTATGATGACGTCGCGGGAGAGTTCCTTTCGGATCAGGAGGATGTGACAGAGGCAATTAAGGCAGCGGTGACTTACTGCATCACCGAAAGGATTGGCATCTGATCATGGGGGTTACAGTTGCACATTCACGTCGAGATCTGTGAAGACAAGTGAACTGAGTAGCCATGACAGTTTAAGTAGAGCCAGGATTTCAGCTAAAAGAGGCTAAACAGGACGCCTATCTTGCACGTCATAACTCATGCTGTCAAGTTGGCCGAAGCAAGTACAATTCTCGGCATTTGGGCTGTCATTACCTTCTGGATTTTGGGGCACCCTCAAATAGTTCAGTCACTTTGGAAGAATCAAAAGGAGTAACAGCTGAGTAACTGGCCGTTTGCGCACCGCCAGGTTTCATAACAAAATATAACTCTTTTCTAATCGTACAACGTAAGGACTTTGCGTCCCTGCAAAGCGTCCCAGAGAGTTGGGACTGATTTGACACGTACCGGTGAAATGCTTCAGCTGCCTTGACGTAGGGTTCTGTATCCATTGAAGCATTTCGAAATACCCCATCAGCACGATTATTACTACCATCAACAACTAGCGAAAGTAAAACATTGGCATTTTGATAGATTTTCGAAGTAATTAGGAGCTAACACTAAATACGGTCATGACCTTTTGCACTTTCTGCAACTTCATGAATATACTGTTACCACCATATAAAACCGGATCTGTAAGTAATCCACTGCAAATCAGACGGTGGATTTGGATACTTCAAGAAGAAAATTATGAACGAGATCACAAATAACAAACGGTGGTCTGTTAAAATACATCAACCAAAAATTACCGGCTATGAAAAAAACACTTAAATTCCAAAAAGTAGTTCATAGTCAGTCTTGAGGTTGCCTTCGCAGTCTGAAGTGCCTTTTGGACACCAAGAATAAGACAAACACAGGGCAGATATACGAGCAGCAATAAAAGTCAGATTATTTGAGGACTACCGCAGCTTCTGATCTAAAATATTAATTTGGCTCCAAAGAACTTGTCTCATAAACATCTTTACATGCGACCATGCAACTAGATTCTTTTTCGATCATACTGCAATAAAGTTCGACTTATGTACTTCATCAATAGCTCTGTTAACTCCTGAAATTCATGAAATAATCAGATCATGATACGTTCAACAATTCACACCTTGCACCACCATCTGTAACCTTTATAGTCTGCTCCCTTCTTCCTAAATTTCACTCGAAATTAATGAATGAGTCATGGGTACACCAGTTTATACAAGCGCAAGGAAGGGCAGGTTTGTCTTTCAACATATTTTAAGTGAAGAGACAAAAGGTTTAAAATTAGCAAAGGATGTTTACTAATCGGTTTCTTTAAAGCATCCTTACAGCAATCGCGCTGATATACCACCTCAAAACGAACGCAGAGTTAATTTTTCATGTTTCATTAATAGAGGGTAGGGAACGGATACGTGGAAACGCCTTCTTTACAGCCACCGGACATGTGGGATTGTTCAGGCTAGACCAATCCTCCCACCAAAGCAAGGTCAGTATCGTGAAAGGTACGGATCACTGTTCAAATACGGCCTCGTATTTCTTCTTGAATGTCAGTAATTTTTACATGTCCTTTTGCTGGCCATGTTCTGGTAAAAGAGGTGGCTGCCAAGTAGGGTGAGTGAAAGCTACCTCGGACCAAAGCAGACACATTGTGTTCTCGGCTAGCCGGCCTCTTAGCAGATTTAAGAACCAATTAATTGTAATTCCAATTCCTATTTCGCGATACTAAATCACCTCTCCGCTAGAAAGGAACGACTAAAATTTTAACATGTTATTGCCATAAAATAAGGGTATACAGTAGTGCTTGAGCGGACAAGTGCGTATATACCAAGGGAAAACATACACGAAGGTATTGACTAGCAACTTTTACTTTGTTTTTCGCGTCCTATATTTAGCTTAGTAAAATATACGAAGAATGATTTCATCATATTGATTTCTTTGTGGTCCATAAAGTACTCCTCATCTTCAAAAGATCCGACGTTTTGTTAAATTTTTCTGACAACTTTGAATTCATGCAGCGCTTAAATACTAGGCGTGCGAGTGCGTAGCTACTAAGTGCTCGATAGACAATTTGCTCCTGATATGTGCAGATAAACATGAAACCCGTAGTGATGCGAGGCAATGGATGCGAATTTAAATCCTTGGTTTTAAAGCTTATCGGACTATTTTTGAACTAGTCTGCATGCAACTTCCACTGAGTCGAGCAACGCATCTAACCACTTCAATTAAGTCTATGAAATGAAATCAATTCACCTAATTAACTCTCAGTACCATCGGATTTTTCGGTCCTTTAGCTGTCTTCGGTATCTTGTCTTTGAGAAAAACGTGCTGACCTTGTAGCCGAGTTCGGATAAAGGCAAACCTATGCATCGTTGTCTGACACAGAATCGGAGGTTCATGTGCCTTAGTGCCAACTATTCCCTTTCAGGCCTGCTGTCAGTGCACGGCCATATGTAGAATTCAGAATATTTCCTCTGCTTCTTATTTTTAAATCGCCTGTACATTGGCGTTTATACTGTTGTTAATGATGATGATGACGATGGTGCTGATGATGATGATGATGAGGAGGAGGAGGAGGAGGAGGAGGAGGAGGAGGAGGAGGAGGAGGAGGAGGTGATGACAATGGTGAATAAAGAACACAAAATTAGAGTCAACCTAGCATAATTCAGCGCATAGAAGACATACGTGAGTAACGACTTAAAATTAGGTTTGCGTATAATCCCTGGCAAAGCGTGCATATAGCGATATGCTTACACCCTATTAGCCATTTCCACAGCTGTAATATATGCTCATTGAGATATAATTATGAGCCCTTAAACCGACCTGTACGTTGTTGAAATAAACTAAAAATTTTATTTTTTTTTTTAACGCAAGCTACCCGAAAATACACTTTAGATTATTACGGCGTGCAGATATCTCCTCGCCCTTTTCGCATATCACCTCGCCTCTCATAATTTTCCAGCCTCACCAGCCGCTGTTTTCTTAGCCCTTCAACGACATTATTCCGGGCTCAGAAGCAAATAACGGCGTCTTAAAAACGATATCACGCTCAACAATTCTGGTTCCAACTCTAATTGAGATCCAGGAGTTCACTAAACTGCTCGGGTGCTCACATATCATCACCACTGCCTATCACCCAGCATCAAACGGCCTCGTGGAACGCATTCACCGTCAGTTGAAGTCCACGCTCATTTCTCATCCCGCCCCGCACAACTGGAGCGACAACATACCACTCGTAATCCTTGGAATTCGTGCAACTGTTAAGGACGACATTCAATTCATTGCCACCAATCTCGTTTACGGCACGCCCCTCCGTTTATCTGGTGAGCTTCTGCGGTCTTCCTCCGTCGCCCCTGACGCCACGAACACCTTCGTGCAACAGCTGCAGAAACGCATGGCCGCACTGCACCCGACTTTCCCGTGCTCGACACCTCGACGCGTTTTCGTGCACGAGGATCTTAACATAACCCCATTCATGTTTTTCCGGAACGATGCAGTCCGCAGGCCCCTCTGCCAACCCTACGATGGTCCATTAAAAGTTCTGGAACGAAAGAAAAAATATTTCGTCATTCAAAGGTCTGATGCTACTGATACGGTTGCCATCGATAGACTAAAGCCGGCCAATGTTGAATGCACGTCGCCACCACCTGGCCCGTCAACTTCCACGGCACCTTTACTCTGCACTCCACCTGCCACCCCCAGTCCACCACCACCCTCGACACCAGACCCTACTACAATCCCTCTCACCTCCCCTCCCGTCGCTCCTATCTCTTCCGCTCGTTCCGGTAGACATGTTCGTTTTCCTATCAATTTGCGAGACTTTGTTGTTTAATTTTTTTGTACATCCTCTTTTGTCGAGCGTATGTAACCCACCAACGCTCTGGTGGGGGAGTTATGTTGGCCCTTAGCCCGGCCTGTACGTTGTTTAAATTTACTAACAATTTTTATTTTGTTCAAGTAATTACAGCGATTATATAATCGTCAGGTTAGGGAAGGGGGGAGGGGGAGGAAAAGGGTGAGGATAATTAAGCAGCTGCGTTTTCCCTCGTCTCCTGAACGCGGGAGCTCCAGCGGAACCTGTGCCAGAAGACTGCCGTCCTCGACCATCTTGAAAATTCTGAGAGACAAGCCTTCGAGAACTACGTACAGACAATCAGAAATAGGCGAACCGAGGTCAAGTGGACCAAGCTCCTACGAAGTCTCCAAACAGTGAAAGCACAGACAGTGCTTCCGAACAATCCAGAGCAATACGTGCATAACCTTTCGTCGCTACATCTTAACAAGACGCTCCTAGATGTATTATCTCTTGGTCCTAAGTTTTGCGTGCCACAACGGAAGCAAAAACAGCTAGACCTGGAAATACAATTTGAGAGTCTCTTCAGTCAGACCTCGGACCTAAAACCCTCAGAGGCCAGGGAAGTTGATTACCTGAAATCTACTCTTGTCAATTGCTGTCATCAATACTTAAGAAAGGCTCCAAAATCCATAGGCCCCCTGACCAAGGCTCATCTAGATAGTCTGAAGGAGCTGCGCCGAAATGAAAACATATTAATTACAAGACCGGACAAGGGTTCGGGGATTGTGTTGATGGACAAGACAGATTATGTGACGAAACTTGAAGAAATATTATCAAATCGCGCAAAATTTTCACAATCCGATAAAGACAAGGACAGGACTGAAGCTGTTGAAGACAAACTGACAAAGTTACTAAAAGAGCTGCACAAAGAAGGACATTTATCAGACAAGGAGCTGGAGGAACTAAGGCCGGTTGGTACTACAATACCAAGAATGTATGGCCTCCCGAAAAATCCATAAACAAGGTGTGCCACTCCGTCCGATCTTGGACATGAGAAACTCACCGTACCACGCCGTGGCAAAATGGCTTGCCGAAAAGTTAAAACCACTTCAGAGCCGCTTGTACCCAAGAAGCCTGAAAGACACGTTTGAATTCGTGGAAGCTGTCAAGGAGACTAATATTGGCAAAACGATGATGCTGTCATTAGATGTATCCTCACTGTTCACCAACGTCCCGGTAGTGGAAACCATAGAATATCTATGCGACTTCATACGGGAAACACAATACCATATAGGGATGACAGTGGAGAGGCTGAAAGATCTACTGACATGCTGTACACAAAATGTACAGTTTATCTGTAATGGCCGGCTATACAGGCAAATTGACGGAGTGGCCATGGGCTCACCACTTGGACCATTCCTGGCAAACGTCTTCATGGGCAAGATCGAGGAAACGAAGCTCAAAGACACTATCAATGACCTTAAGTTCTATGGTCGATATGTGGACGATATCTTTTGCCTGACAAACAAGACCGCTGATATCGATGGTCTAGTCCGAAAATTTAATAGCGCCCACACAGCACTCACATTTACAGTGGAAACAGAGGCGAACGAGGAACTCGCTTTCCTAGACGTCCTCTTACACAGACAAGAAGATGGCTCGATACAACGCCGACTATTTAGAAAGAAAACCTGGACTGGGCAATACGTTAATTTTCACAGTTTCGTCCCTCTTAACGTCAAACGGAACTTAGTCCAGGGAATGGCAGCCAGAATACGCCGTATCTGCTCTCCTGAAATAGTGGAAGTAGAATTGCAGCAACTAAAGAACACACTCCAGGAAAACGGTTATCCGGAACGGTTCATCCTTCAGAACATCAAGGAACGTGCCCCAAAGGTGGCAATTGCAACGGCGGAAAAGAAAGATCTGTTTATAAGACTGCCGTTTATTGGAGACGCAACGAGTGAACTAGTAAGAAGGCGCCTGAGGACAGCGGTTATGAATGCCTTCCCGGCTGCAAACTTGCGGGTTCTCTTCACTAACTCTCCCCTTCTACGAATGGGAGGTAAGAACAGACTACCGTTTCAGGCCACATCTATGTGCATCTATTCATTCACCTGTTCCTGTGGAGCAGGCTATATTGGCCGCACAACGCGACGTCTGGAGAAGAGAATGCGCGAGCACATACCAGCTTGGCTCAGCAGAGGGGAGAAGAGACCGACCTCAAGCTCAATCCTCGCCCACCTAATTGATACAAACCACCAAGTGGACGCGAGTGAAGCCTTTCGGGTCATATACCGCACGCCAACGCACTTCTCCAAAGGCCTGCGCAAACGGGTGTTAGCCACAGCAGAAGCAGTGGCAATCCGGCTAGCAAAACCCATTCTATGCTGTCAAAAGGCGCTGGTTCAAGCCATCGGCCTCCCTTGGCCGACTGCACGCGGAAATCCAACGCCTACTGAAGCCAAAGAAGACGAAGCTACGGAGGATAGTCAAACGCAAGCTGCGCGGCTGACATACAGAACTCAATCCGCGGACCGCGAGAACATCCCCCCTGTCTCATCTGGGCATGGCAACCAGCGTCCTACCCGCGCAGGCACCCGCGTTCAGGAGACGAGGGAAAACGCAGCTGCTTAATTATCCTCACCCTTTTCCTCCCCCTCCCCCCTTCCCTAACCTGACGATTATATAATTTTTATTTTTTTGTTTGAACGCAAGCTGCTCGAAAATACACTTTCGTTTATTATGGCATGCAGAGATCTCCTCGCTGTTTGCGTATACCACCTGGCCTTTCATAATTTTTCACCATCACCAGCCGCTGTTTTCTTTGTTCTTCAACGCCAGCATTCTATGGTGATCATTTCCGGGCTCAGGACCAAATAACGGTGACTTACAAATGAGATTACCCCCAACAATTCTAGTTAAACTCTAATTGAGATCCAGGACTTCACGAACCCCTTCTTTGGAAAGTCAATCTCTTGGCTACTTATGACCAGGATCGTGGAGGATCTAAGTGAGTCGTATCATTCGTAATTTTCACTGCCATTCTCGTATACAGCTTTTACACCGTTTTCCACTAGTGTAGTCTGGTAGGTTAGTCACTAGCATTAAGCTTTACATTAGAAACTTTTTCGTGGCATCTTTACTAAGACGTTCTAATTGTTTGTAGAGACTTTGACGTTATATAGTCCGTCGTCTACGCTTTCAGCTATAACAACAGGACTAAGGAAATTCTTCCATTCTCCAGTCATCAGCGGGGGAACTTTGTCTAATTATTATTTATTAAGGTGTCGTCTCCCAGGTAAATATACCTTATTACCAGTTTCGCCTTCTGTGTGTATTTATGGTTAAAGTAGTTGAAGAAGGGACATACTTTATAGGAAGCGCTGCATTCTGTGGGTGACCACGTTCTTCCCAGGCCAGTCTACTTTATTTCGACTTTACAGATAACGTGACAGTCTTTAAGCAAGGTAAACAGTACCATATATTAGAGATCGAGCTAGCTTTGAGTGAGTGAGTGAGGTGCATGAAAGAATGCACCCCTCCTATTTGTTTACCCAATCTTATAATTTTTCTTATTATTTCGTCTTCTGTAGTTCTTTTTATTACTGTTGTTGGTGGTGTTTGCAGTTGTGGCTGCTAACGACCTTGCGACGAAGTAAACTGTTGTGGCAGGGAAGCCGAGGACATTTGGCTTTTACTGGACAATAGTATTCCCGGCTGCGATCACGCATGCATCGGAGGGGTCACGGGAATTAGGGGCCAAGGAACATGCATACACGTGACATGTGTGGCTTGATGTGATTCTGTTTGGTGTATATACTGATAAAGAGAGAGGTAGTTATGTAGTCTAGCCAAGAAAGTTTAAGTGCAGACATTTATGGGGGGCACAAATTGCCCAAACAATGCATGACTGTGTGGTTAGAGCGCTAAAAGTCATGATGTGTCCGGCGACTGTATGCTGATGGTCTGTGCACCGTCTCACCCATTGTACCTATCATCAACCAGAAGAGGACTGGTGAGGAATAACTGAACTGAACGCAGACACCTGTCATGCAAAGGACTCCTATTACATTGTTGGTCACGTGATTACATGGTGACAACAGCCTTCGCATACTGCACATACGTATAATCACATCCTCCAACTCGCAACCTCTCAGGAACATTGGCAGAACACTTTTTCTGCTCCAGTGATAGGTGCGCCTTCTCCCTAACTTACTTTTGGAAGTTCTGGCCCACGAGTATTGCTGTTGTTTGTGCACCTGCATTTCCAAAAAGTCCCAAATTTTAATGACACTGTGCTCTGATACGAAGACTATGTGATCTACCTCGAAGACGTCAAGGAATGCCGGATGATTGTCTTCTCCGCACCGGCGCCGAATTTTGTCCAGTGATTCTATACTTTAAAAACCTCTTGGAGGTCTCGGCCAATCTCTCGCAGCACTTGGAGTTGGAATCACACACAGGCCGGAGGCAGCCATAAGCCATAAGACAATGAAACGAAGAAGCCCACTGTCCTGGGAAGCAACATCTGGAACTGCCCATAGGGCCTGGTGCAGCCGTGGACAAAAAACGATGTTAGAGAAACTGCAAGACGCGACCTGAGAAATACTCCGTAGCAGTGTGGAGAAATTAGGCAAATCCTCAAGTTGCGGCTCATTCGATGAGATCTGGCAACTCATTCATATTTGATGAGGCCGAAATTCTCGCGAGAGATGACAATCATGTAGGTCTCGAGCCATGCTTCACGGGCCCCAGCCAATCAACAAGTGCTCCGACAGGCCAACGCCAAGGAAACTTATGGCTGAGCGATCACCGCGCCCAAGTCCACCTCAGTTGACTTATGTGAAGCATGTCACTACACGCACCTCGACTTTCAAGAGCTAAGCATACAATCGAGCAACTATTTACCGATAGTTAGCGCTGGTAATTGTTATAGCCATGCGGTAGCATTGCAACTGCACCCTATAAATACTGCAACTACTTGTGCAGTAATTACCTGTTTCTGCTATTATCTCTGACGGTGGATCCGCTTCTTCTCAATCGCTTCCTGAGACTCGCATCTTCGTTTGTATTGGCAACGCTGGGTTCTCTCTTTCTCGCAACTTTTAATTCTTACCAACCCACTAACCACTTCTTCTCTAATTGCATTAACTACTTAAGGGAAAAGGCTCCATACTGTAAAAAGCAAGTAGTCCAAACCTTTAGCAGTGTAACCTCCTTTACTTCCTCACGAGGCAAAACGTGTCTTTATCTCAGCCAACGCAGACCTTTCGAAATAAAAAAATAATAAAATCAGCTCTCACAGCTCGTAAGAAGTCCGAACAGTTTAAGTTACTAATCGTTTATTTTACCATAAAAAAACATTTGTTTGAATGCGAACGCTGATGGCTCCAATAATCGTTTGGAGCGTTTCCACTGGGCTTTTCGACATCCAGGTCCAAGCTAGAAGGTCACTGTCCAATTCTTCTAAACCTTCTGGTGCAGTAAATACCTCAACCGTGTTTCCACCTCCTTGAACATCCCCTACAAATATGAATAATGCTAATGAAGTTACCATTAAAACACATAAAACGGGAGTTGGGAAGATTAAAAATATGTTCAAAACAACGAATGCTTCGGGATTGACTGCCGCTGTACATATCAAAAACATTTGAACGTTGTGTGCCACCGATGCGAAATGCGGATGTTTTGAATCCTTCTGTGGAAAGGAGAGATCGTCGACTACAGAAGGTTCTCCAAGTCAAGAAGTGAGTAAGACCAAATAGGTAGGATAGCTTACTGTGAAAAGGAGCTAACAAAAGGCTCTGCAGAAACGAGGTGCGCTCGGTGAATCAGCCAGTTGACGTGTGTCTGGTCTGTGCCTCTGCGCAGAGCTTACTGGATCTGAATGCGCCCGCCAGCCAATCAGCGGAAGGTGCATAGCTCGTGAGAGGAAAGGCTAGACATAAAAACGACCTTGACATTCCACGCAATGGCCACTTCTACATTGTTTGCGGCCAAGGCCTGATGAGTCACGCTGGACACTCTAGAGAGCGTGGGCAGTGGAAAGTCGCGTGTGGGCTTGCCGCGGGGCATGCGATAAAAGTGTCAGCGCAAGGCCAATCGCAGAACCGCTACACTTCTACCTAATGAAATATGTATTTCCATGTGTAGTTCGGAATCTGATGCGACAAGACGCAATTGATCACAAGCCAGCACAAAGCAAAGGAGAGCAGGTCCCTTACCGAGAGCGAAGACCGCGTCCCCGGATGTGAGAGGAGCGAAACGCCGGTGGGGCCGCTGCATGCCCGCGAGCCCAGGGGGAATTTGGCGTCTGGCGGTGCAAACATTTCCACGATGTTTATAGTCTCTTCATCATTCTGCCTGCCGGCCACCAGGATTCTTCCTCTACAGAAAGTCGCTGCAAGCTCCGACCGTGCAGATCGCATGGTGACAACTGGCAATCAGAATTCTGTGTTGCTGCTGGCTGAAGCGACCGTCACCCGCCAGTCTGCTCGCAAGTGACAGAACTCCACAGAGGCAAGCGGAGAGGAGCCATCATGACCGCCAAAAACGAAGACTCGATCGTCGCCGGGCAGAGACACAGCAGCTGTACTGCTCATTTTCTTCCGCAGGTGGGGCAGTTCATGCCATCTATTGAAGTCGTTCGAGAGACAGAGAGTATGGGACAAGCGTGTGGAAAGAGCAGTGAGTTTGGCAAAATTAACTAACAAGCATCATCACCCCTGTTCTCACCTGTTCCGACCGACGTCACACAGTTTACAGGAAGCCAGGCATGTAATGGTTCCCCTTTCCATACCATATCCACCGAAAACATCAATCAGCGTTTCTTCTTCGCCTTCCTGGTCTGCAGCCGTATACACTTTTACGATGGCGGCTGCATGTTGAAGGCGTCCACGTACCAGGGGTGTACGTTCTAGCCAACGCCGTTCCGTTACCAGAAACTTGTCGACGCGCGTGGATTCTTCCCGTTGCACAGTAATTCCTCCAATTACGAATATACTCTCTTTGGTAGTGCCGTCGCGTAAAAAATGCAACACTTGGATTAGATGAAGCTAAGCGACTTTTCAAAATTCATGAGAAACATCAAATAACACTTTCATAGGTTGCGACATTACTGGTGGTAGTGGGGTAACTCTGTTGAACCACTGCTGTAAAAAAACGCAATTTATGCATTAAGAATGGCGCTATTTACTAGGTGTTGGGTGGTTTTTCTCAAAGGTGATTATCGCAGCGGAAATAATTTCCGTCGTAAACATATCCTTAAATGGGTCTCATTTAAGTACACCCATTTCAATCCGAATGACTAAGATATTCGGTCGTAGCATCGTTCCACAAGAACCTTTGTTTAACCAAAAAGAATTAAAGTTGAGCGATAGCTTCGACCCCTTCTGACTACATACTGGGACGTTTTGGTAAATATTATAAATCAAATTTCACACAATGTGTAGAAATTGAATCAGTATGCACAGTGCATGAAAGGCAGATATCCAGACATTGAAACATTAAATTCTAAACATTCTTAGGAGGAGTGTGCGAGTGTGTTTAACTTTTAAAAATGCACAAAGTACGCATATTTCAGAGTAAGCTGAGGGAGGCGAGTAGCGCCAAAACTCATAAAGTGACCTCTATGTAACGGAATCGTGGGCAAAACGAATGACTAACACTGTCTAGCTTGGTCTACGCAGCATGCCAGTGAAGGTAAAATAAACCAGTTAACTCACCATTCACAAAACTGTAGAAGGCACTCCAGCGCATATCCATGTCAGTAATACGTTCTTCATTTTGTAGTTGCGAATCAAAACGTAGAACGGACCCACTGTGTGCATTTTAGCCACACCAAATAGGATGATCGACTGACGTGGTCTGGCGTGTTGGTGGAAGGGACAAGGCAGCGCAGTCTTATCTGCAGTGCTAATCCAATTAACTATTTGAGCCATAAGCCGCTTTTCGCATAAAAAAGATCGAAGTAGAGCAATATACGAGTTCAGCAAGTGCTCACGGAACTGCGCAGTCGTCTGCTGCCACTGAATCTCTTTCAACATCGCCGGCACATGCAACCTCAGCTTCTCATCTTCCACTTCTTTGGAAGCGCTCGTCCATCGTGAAATCGCAGCAAAAATCTGTTTCTCAAAACTCACTGCCAAATCATCACTTCGGAGCAGTGTAAGCACAGCGTCGCTGTGCACAAAGCTCTCAAATTGCGCTTTCATGTGTTCGAGGCAAGCATTCATCAGTATGCTGATATCGAGGGAGCAGACAAACTCCCAGGTTGTTTCCAGATTTTCTGTATTCATCCTATTGACAATGCGGTAGACGAAAATATCAAGAAGCCATTTACGTTTTGATAAGGAATTTGGTTCCCCAGTTTTCAAGCACGGGAAGCTTGGTCAGTCTTGCAAACGAAATCATTCCCTTGACATTTTATTGCGTCATCTCCAATTCACCAGTGTACATATGGTGCAGAAGTGAATTTGCTAGGCTAGAAGAAAAAATGTGCAGATTTCACTTTTACCTAAAAGGCACTGACGGCCATTTGAGGACTGGAATATCCTTCCTTGTAGAGCTACTGAGAGACGCTCGCAAAGAGGGGATACGAGATGCCCGTATTATCCTGTGAGCATATAGCCAGGCACCGTCTTCCACCTAACATACAAGAGCCCGTATGAGGATAAATGAAGATAAGGGAACCCACCTCTACGGTGAGGTCTGTAAACTCTTCATCGATGCGAATTTCGTTGAGGGCAGGACAGCTACGAATCAGGGGGCATTCGTCTTCGAACAGTGGTGCCTGCAATAGCGCCATTTCAGACAATAAGTATATCGGGAGCGGAGAACTGCCAGGCTCGCTATCGCGGCTGTCACTTATTTTTACCATCAGTATGCTCGCGCACACGCACTGACCATCTACGGGTTCTGATTGGTCGATGGCAGATTCGATTGAATGGCAGTTAGCGCAGTTACGGCTGAGTGACAAACTCTGGCTTTCTTTCATTGGTCAGGGTAGCGTTGGACCGGACAAAGCATAGCCACCCGCAGACGACGCATGCTAAGCGCGAAAGAGGCTGATCTGTGAGCTGCCAATGGACAAACCGTTGGCACGCGTTGAGGTTAAGGCCATAAGTACTCAGTTTATTGTTCGCCAACGAAGGAAAACTGTATAGGTGCACTAAAGGCCAGTAAGGACGAGTCTCGTTTTCCAGGCGGATCTGCCTTATGATCAGTTCGGCTAAAGCAGGTGAAGAAAAGACGCGATTTCTACATCCTGTAGGAGTTCGGTACGGGAACACACTCGTGCTGCTTACGTACTCAATTACAGCATAAAGAAGCGCAGGACTGCATTCATTGCACCTGGCATTCTTTCCAGGTCAGGAGACTGCCTGTATTGATTCACCCAGCACCCGACATCCATTGATTTTAGTGGTGGTGCTAGTCACGCCGAACGGCTCACAGTCTGCCTGCTGGTGTGTGCCTCCTAAAAAGTGCCGCACAACAACTGCGCTGGTCAAACATGGAGCTTGATCAGAACAAGGCGAACATTATCGCATCCACAAATGTGATTCGGAGAGGATCGAGTTCAATCGAATTTTAATGTATGCCAACAACTAAAGCACACGCAATTCACTGCGCCTCAGTCCACCCCCCCCCGCAAGGTAGGGGGGGCTTGTCGCAGGTTGTAGTGTCAAAAGTCAGGGAAGACGGTTTTGATAGACAGAAATTTGCCTGAAAAATAAGTAGCACGCCATAAAAAATATTTTTGACTTATAATGCAAAACTACTTCCCTCTATTTAGGAGGTATACTTTACGCATTCTTCTGCTGCTTATTCACCGAGATGCACGAGCTGGTTCAAACGCCGATCTATGTCCTCCTTCGACTCGCACGTTTCACCGCTCCTCCCTAAAAATGGTCTCAGTGACCTTGCCCAAGGTCAGAGGACACCCACCCCCACTTACGCACGCTCACCGTTGTTCCAATTGGGGTGAGTAATAGCCTTAAAATGCGTCTCATTGACCTCACTCGAGGTCTGTGAACAGCCCCAAACTTACATGCTCTCGCCTTTGGTCCAATGGGGTTAGGAAGAATGTTGAAAAATGCACCTCATCGACCTCGCCCGATGTCAGCGAACACATCCGACTTGCACGCGATCGCCGTTGGTCCAGCGTGGGTAAATAATAATCTTAAACAGTTAAAAAGTATTCCTACTGAACAGAAGAAAGTAGTTTTTCATAAGAAGTTGAAAATATGTTTTAGGGCTCAGTTATTATTCTCGCCAAATTTATTGCCGGAAAATAAACAGTACAAAGGTTGTCAGCAGCCGGTTGCGCTTGTAGGTCTGGTGAGTCCGCGAAATTTTGTGGGTGAGTGAAGCTTTGGTTGCAGAATCACTGCTCTGTCGGCTGCAGCCAATCAGATGAGGCGCGTACTGTGCGTACGCGCGTATGAAGCGGCGAGTGGGCCGAGAACGTGGGAACTACAGGACACCGCGGGCCTCTCGCAGCGATCTACAAAGAAAATGCAGGGAGGTTTATCGCACAAGAGTAGTTCACGAGCGTGCGAGGTTTTGCGAACTAAGGTAGCGTGAATCAGCGCAGCAGACTCCTACAGTACCTCCTGGCAAGACCGAAGTGGCATGTAGCGATGCCGAAAGCACGGTTGATGCCTTAGAAATGCGAGTAAAAAACGTTCGGCGAAGGTAACATGACGTTCACTCGGGATGATATACGCAGGGAGCGTCGAAGAGGAGTTGGCGGTAGCAGTGGCAGATGTGTTCGAGTTTATGTAGTGGCGGAAGTGTTAGAGTTTGAGGCAGGAGGGAAGAGGTAATAGTCATGATGGTGAGATAGTGCGTTTAGGAGAGAAACCAGGAAGTGGAAGACCAGAGAGCTCGTACGGCGAAGTGTCCGGAACAGCAACTCTGAGCTGCTCAATTCTCACTACCTTTTCACGAGTGCCACGCTGGGTGCTGTAGGTGTTCGTCCTTCTCGAGATGACACGGAAGAGTCCCTCGTAAGCTGATTCCAAGGGCCGCCGATCTTGACCGTATCAGAGAAAAGCGTGAAAGTATGTCGCCAAGTCTTTCTCGAGATAAGAGTCAGAGACAGAGGGGGGAAATGGGGAGAGCGTCTGCCGGTGCAGACGAATCTGGTTACTGGGACTGCCCATCCCTTTGTGGCAAGTCAACGACGAAGCGTGGTGTCTATAAATATCAGTCACCTAAAAAATACAAGTAAAAAAATTGGACAAACTGAAAAAGCTATAGCCAGTCCTATTGCTCTAACAGCAAGGCTACGGGCACGTCCTATCGGCCGACAACGGTCAATAAGCTGGAAATGACCTTCACAATCTCCCTTGTCTTTGGAAGTTATCTCTGTTTGCCTACATAGGTATGTGTTGTGTGCTGATCATGCGACCTTCTCACATGGTAAATAGTCACCGTCCAAACAGACGGGGCTAGGAGGAAATGTGAACATGTTTGAAATTCTCCACGCTCATTTCCAATAAAATTCTTCTTGACCTTAATACGGTTGTTCACTTCTTCTAAAAAATTTCCCCTTCCTCCAAGAATGCCGGCTACACTCCCCTCTTGACACAATTCTGCTCAAACACACACTTATGTCAAAACAGCCCCTAGCAATGTGCCACTTCAAACTGTTTCTTCCGCCATTTGGCTCACCTGCTTTAAGCGCTTTTTTTCACGAAGCCCCCTGTCCACGCCGCTTCAAGAGGCAGGTGTTTCGACTCGTGACGATGCTGTTGCATCTGGCTGACCGAGTTAGCCATGCCTGCTCAGAGAACCACCCGAATACCCTTCTCCCTCCCTGATAAACAGTTATGGCCCTCTGTACGCGTAACCCTTCACCTCTGCGCAATGTTTCAGACCGATCGGATGTCATAGGAACTGTACTCTGAAGTCACACAAATGCAACGGTTGCCTCCTCTCCCACTGACACACGCTTCATCCTGCACCCGTGTGTGATTATTGAAAGTGCGTCGTGCCCTTGCCTAGAATCAGGTCATAATTGGCCGACTCCCTTGTTTTTGCCTACCTTTATCCATTGTTAAGGATCGTCCTTCGTTTATTCTTTGTTATTTGTTTAATAGTACCGCATTACATTGATTTTTGCTATCATTGGGGTTTTACTGCCGGATACAGAGTCAGAGGAGCCAAGAAGCTTAAAACAATGTGGCTATCTGGTCAAACAGGCTGACTAGGTGAAAGAGGCTTATCCGAGGTATAAGGGTTCGAGTTCGCTTATAACTCTTCAGAAACCGGAGAATAGAACATACAACTCTCGATCTTGATACGTACGCCACCAATGGAGAGGGCTGAACTGAGTGTGACCTCAGCTCTTTCAGCATTCGTTTCGCTGGTGCCCGACGCCCTCCTAACTCTTGAAGTCACAGACAAGATCACCTAGAGCAGGACCTTGCCCAAATGCACTTTCCGGCGTGCCTCCGACCAGACACAAACTGGCGCGCGAGACACGGACCACCCACGCCGGTGTTTAATCTCCGCCTTCCAACCAATCACCAAAGAGGCAATGAGAGTTTCTGGTGGCCGCTAGGGATGGCTGACGCTAGACTCGCGCGGAGCGGACGCGACGATGACGTGCTCTTACACCAAGCCATACCGAGTCAACCCTTCTGCTAACTATTCTTCTATTTATTCTGTACAGAATTTAACCTTCCTACAACTCTGGCTTTCCAAGGCTTCTCTCGTCTCCTAAGGAACCGGGCCAGGGAGATCGCAGTCGCTAGGGTTAACTCAATAGCCTTAATACGACGCAATATGCTACCTCCTGCAGGACTCTTGCGATAATCTCTGGTCTGATTGTTGCATTCCGTCATTACTTCCTGCTATGATCCATAAAACCGGATAGGGAGTAGGCAATTCGATATGGCAGTTAAATGAGCAGTAGGTGAGTATCCAGCCTTGATATCGCAGCATCGCCTTGCCCACAATCCTACGTGGCCCGGCTTGCTACCTCACACTTACAGTGCGCCCTACAGTTCGTCTAACATGCCGACATATGCGAAAGTTTTATACGCTTTCGCTAATCGGCATTGAGTAAGGTTGCAATATTGATTACCGCGTAGTCTATTTCGAAGTCATTTCAGTCACAAAAGGATGCCGGTTTTTTAACGAACTCCTTTCTGACCGTTAATAAATAGAATGTACTGTGGAAAATGGCTACTGTGTAGTATGCATTTCTATCATTGATTATGAATGCCTTCTTGAAAAAATCTTCGCAAAAAAATTCCTCCTTGTACCATTTTGGTCAAAAATTATGCCTTATTTAAACGTTAAACTTAATCAAAACGTATATTTGAGTTTGAAAAATATTTTTAAATTGCCGAAAAATTTTAAACCCACTGACTGCTACAATTGAATTTGAGGTTTACAAACTGCGCGTTGTGTACATTCTGTTTGAGGAAATGTACGTTTTCGCCTACGGTTTGAGGAAGAAGTCCCATAGTTCTCATGGAATTTTGCAGCAGCTGTGGAACAGGCTGTATACATTATAGACCACATTAATAAATTGACGGATGTGATTTATAATGAATAAAAACCTAACAATCGTAAAAAGCTCATAATTAGAAAGTTTGGCAAAAGTAGCTGATGTAGCCCCACTCATATACCCTTAGTCCCAGCATTTTGTCCTTCAAAACGGTGGTTATAGAGTTTTGCGGGGTGGGGAAATAGGATAGACAGAGAAAGAAATTTTTAGAAGTAAGTGTAAAGTGAAAAAAATGTAGTCGAAGTTGCTCCCCGCGGCCGTTGGGAGTAGGTTGCTCCGCATGTAAATTGAAGGTGTGCGTGGCGCTTCGCGCCGCGGAATATAATAATCTAACTCCAGAACGGTAAGTTGGACCTCAGGTAAGTTGAAGTAGACGACCTCCTAACCACCACTTCACTTAATCGGGAAATTCAAGAAACCTGCAGTTTGATAATCGGGTTCTTCCGCAATAAGTTAAATGATAGAAAAGGTTAGGAAAATCTAAAGATATAAATCAAAAACACTTCTTAATACAGTAAAATAAAAATGCTTTTAGCATTTATTAAAGTATATTCCACTGCGTGTCCTAATTTTCCGCCCATAAAATCCGATAGACACCGTTTTCGTTGAAAAAAATGCAGGTTGTAGGTTGTAATGAGTGGGGCTACATAAGCTACTGTTGCCGAAAGGTTTTTAAACCGTGGGATACCTTTAATTTAAGTATAAAATTTAAATCGGACGTAATTTGCTGCCAAAACGTGTACAAGAAATATTTTTTTCGTTTATTTTTACCATAAAATACATTTGAATTTATAAGGGAAGTCAAAATCAAGGATAAAAGTGCGTAATACATTAGTAATTACTTTTTACCATACATACTTTTGGTTAGCGGTCCGAAAGAAGTTGGTGGCTGAAATGATTTCAGAATGGACTACATTATAATCGGTATTATAACTTTGCTCAATACCGATTACCGAGAGAGTATCAATCTTTCGCATATGTCGGCATGGTATACGAATTCTGGGCCATACTGTATACTTTGTGAAATACTGCTGAACATAATAAGCCTGAAGGAAGCTTGGGAAACCTATTTATGTGTAATGAGAAAGGATTTTCGAGCAGCGGATCGATTAATTTATCCTAATTTTTCGAACTGTTACATGAGTCTATCATCAGAGGTAAGAACGCTGGGGCAAAGCCCGCAAAGCGCACGTGACGTTGCTACTCAACCCCCTCCCGGGCCAGCCAATCACAGGTACCATCGACTGCTATTGGCCAAGTATTTGATCTGGCGTCCAGTGACTCACTCTCGCATGACGTTTATTCACTTATGCCCACAGCACACTTCCATACACACGCACGCGCACGCAGGGCCTGCCACGTGTCGGGGCTTCAGACCACCACTGAGTTCCTGTACACAAAAACAACTTCTACTGGTCTTACCTCTCTTCCTCCTGTACGAAACTGAACGTGACAATTGTAGTGCTCAGAGTAGACTCGTGGCTTGGACTCCTACAGATGTACACCAATCAGCTGTGAGGGGTCAGCAGATCGTAACGGGACAAGAAAAAAACCTGACAAAAGGAGGGGAGGAGGGGCATTCATGGAGGTCTACTTCAGTTAACCATAGTGATGTCAAGGTTCGTCAGGGCATCGGCAACGAAAATTGTGTAATTATATAGGCTGTTGGTCAATTAACTGTAACGGACGTCTGGTCGTGACTGCACGTGACCGATGCCTATGCGTTCGGCCCCAGGAAACCTATACAGAAGGACCCTCAAGGAAAAGGCACGCTCTGCCATACATCAAGGATGTCTGAGAGGCGTCCTAGCGCATCGCTGCGGGACTAGGTTTGGAATTGCACACAAACCTAATGCCGTTCATAAATTACATGCATATCCCACAAAAGTAAATCTGTAGTGGCCCCTAGCAGCCACTTGAACCCAAAATCAGCCGCTGACACATGGCGCCTTTGGCCTGCAAGGCCTGCGCGTCCACTGCCGCCTGGTGTCAGGGGCTGACCGACGCGCATATATGCCTCACCATGGCCGCGCGCCCTCCCCAGTCTCTGCTCATCTCAAGGTTTCGCCACGACCGCTAGTTTAGACACTAGCCGCGTGGTTGGCTGCCGTAACAAAGCATGCGCCAGCTTTCCGGCGATTCCCGACGCTCTCGTCACTCCGAACTTGACGCCCTCACAGCTGGACTGCAGTCATCCGAGAGTAAAAACTCTTTCCATCTGCTCGCCTATCCTTCTGTGCAGAATGCACTATTCTAAACGCTCTGGCCTTCTTAGCATCTTCTCTCTCTTCTCTCATAAGGAAGCATGCTCTGAAGATCGTAGTTGGTAGGAATTAAACAACTTAACCCCCTGCGATAAATCATACGCAAATCACGATGACTGCATCCGTCATCAAAACGAAACACTTCATTGCACTTGATGATGCAAACCAATCTCGTTACTAGATCTGCTGATCCCACTGTGCCTTTAGGCAATGCCAGAGAAAAAAGTGGGGTGTTTAGAAGATACGGTGATGCCTTCAGACCTGTCATTATGAAATGCTGGTCCCTGTCTACATTATAGGTATGAATAGAGGCAATTCAAGTTATCTCGAATGTTATAAGGAATTGTCAAGATTCCTCGTGAACTTTTACAATTTGGCTGGCCAGACTCGCCTTCACTCTGTTTTGCATCAAACCTCATCGAATTTTAAAGTGCAAACGAGGCCTCCGTAATATAGAGGAGTTTTGCAGGTATTCCTTTCGCTCCTGAGAGTAGGAAACGTAAGCTATACATGTTTCAACCACTCCTACGCGGCCCACCTCAGTCCCCCTGCCCAATAGATACATATGTTTTGTGATCTTCGTACCGAAAGGCACTTGTATAAATCTGCATCAATCTGAACACTGTCTGAATAAGTAGAATTTAAAAAAATACGGCGATTATGGCTGTGTGCGAACATCTGCCGAGAGATGCCATGGCTTCAGTTAGTTTACTTAAGTTCCCTTTAGGTTTAATTCAAGACTTATTAGTGACACGTGGTTCCCAAAATTCGGTTAGACTTTAATTTTGAAAACTCACCGTTCTTCGCGTTGATTCGCAAATTTGAGCAGTTTCCAGTATTGCAGAATTATTTCCATTGGTTATAGTTCTCTTTTCATTCGTGGCACGCTTTTGTGTAGCAAAACATTAATTTCCTTTAACATTTTTCTCTATTTTTGCACGCGCTACTTGTCTATTTACTTTACCTTTCCTCTGTAATGCCTAAACTGTGCAAGCAATAATACCACTGGTCCCGCAATACAAAATGGTGGGGTTTTTGCGTGCTGTTCTGATTCCTCAACGCGACTGTTACCTTTTTTAACTGTCTCTTTCTTAGTTCAACCTATGTTATAAACTTTATTTTAAAAAAACCAATTGCCCCCAACAAACGATGCTCCGACACAGTCGGCGAATGACCGGATGCTCAAACCAAGAAAACTATCGCTTATCATTTTGGACGAGAGGAGCGTGCGAACACAAATGCAGAACTATCTATAAAGTCCAGGGCACTGCTGCCTACAAAATGTACCGGCGATTGAGCAAGTGTAAGTACAAAAACTATCGTTAAGGCTGTCATCAGCGTGATGATGGCAAAAGAAGGAACCCCCAAGTCATGTAAGATCGATACTGCTACTGTTTCCTACTCGTGTCTCTGATGATGAATCAGGGACGGATGGCAAAACGTCAGGCGAATCAACGTATCGTCCCAGCGATCGAGTCTTTCTCTTCTCAAGATCGGTATGGTTGAACAGTGTGTACTGTAAGAAATAGCTTAGATAGGGTTCTGCATAAAAGGTTTTGCAGGCAGTCCCGTCAAACAATTGTTGCTTTTGTGCGCTTGAGGCAACCCATGACCTGCTCTTTGTTGTCTCAGCCAATCAGGAGAAGATGCATACTGATTGGCTTCAAGCTTGGGAGGCTGAGGGCCAAGACACTCGGTATCGACCCGACTGAAATACAGACAAGGGGACAATACAGGTGGCTCCTGCAAGGAGCGTGAACGGTCTTGGACCCTAATCCAGATAGATAATTTTGTCTATTGCTAGCGAGATATCCTGGTCTCACTCGTCCCACATTACGTTTTTTCCAAACTACCTCACGATGTTGCGCAACATACCCGAACTACCGGACCTCATGTGTTTTCTAGGCCCCACCGTCTAGCACCAGTATGCCTTGCAGCCGTTAAGGCCGAGTTCGACCGCATGCTTCAGAGGGGCATCATTTGTCAATCAGAAAGACCATGGTCCTCGCCTTTCCACATGGCCCAATAGACCATCGCTAGTGACCGGTGGCAGTGTTGTGACCACGGGAGTTAAAAGAATACCACCATTCCAGACCGCTACCCAGTTCTTTTCGGCAAGTCTCTGCTCTTGAAGACTGATCTGGTCCGAAACCCCCTTCGGGCACTCCAACGCACTAATTAAACCCCATTTGAACTCCTTTCACAGTCACGCAAAAACTACTGCTATCATCGCATTCTACACTCTGTCCCAACACATACACAGGCAAACAATCGCAGGCCCGACTGGACTCAGTCGACGCCAATCCCGGCTTCCCCAGCGGCCACGGCTGACTGAGACAACAACATAGGGTTACGTGCACAATAAAACCCTCATTCTGTTGATTTCTTCTTATTACCAATAAACTGCCATTGAAGTTGATTATTGTAGTGTTCTAAGCATAAACGACTCCGTTTTGTCGAAAATGAAGCACGTGGTAGACAATTACGCTTCTAATCACCCTCCCCACAAAAACCTTTATGGAGCACATAGTGGACTTAATTGAAATCGATGATCGAACTCTCATGTTAACAGAAACCTGGCAGAGGCTAGGATACCACCTTGCATCGCTTACCTCGATAAGATCAATGGAAAACACATTGGTTTTCAAATACACCAGGCCACACAATTTCCCGCATTTTCCCATAGGCCCATAAACGTCATTCTGACTTGACTCTGACGTGAGCGAGTTTTCCGACATTGCAAGATGATGCCTGTTCAAGAGTCTCAGCTTATAGCAGTCGCTCGGTTGTTGTTCTGCTATTTGACATGGCTTGACCCCTCTAGATACGAGTGTCTACGCTGTTGAGCTGTCATGAGGCTTGAGGTTCAGGTATCGTAGCAAGCGGAATGATAATACGCAACCCACAGAGACGTGACCTCAAGGCCGTGGCTGCCGCCAGACGCACGGCCTAATAACGCACCCATGCCCTCGCGCGGTCCAACCAATAACCTTCATGGTTGCAGCCAACGGTGGCCAATCGAATGTCTGCTCCCAGACCTAACTCCGGACCTAGCTCGTCTGGCGGCTAAGCAGGCACTTCAGCAGTCAAGACTTCGTCCCAACTTCCTCCAATTCTTTCTGTATAGAATATATTCTTCCTACTACTCTGGGCTTCCCAAGACTTCTCTCTCCCTACCTAAGGAACCGGGCCTGGAGGATCGCAGCCGTTAGAGTTAACCTCAAAAGCCTTAACACGTTTCAATACTGGTGACGCACGACATGGGATGAATTCTCAACTTCTGTTGTGGCCGAGATCAATTATGATCAGACCTCCCCTCGTTATCAGTTGAATTTTTTCTGTGTCATCTCATTTGGCCGCGACAACCTTCGGAGCGTTTTGAGTGGGGGCATGCCCGCATCGGACTCGAGGTTTCCTTGATTGTTTGGATAAACGTAATTACGTGCTGGCATTTACACTTGGGAGAAGATGCTGACGTATTCGAAGGAGCAAAAACTGCACTAATTCCTATGGCCAATGGACAGCAAACCCATGAGAAAAAAACGTCCCTTTTATATACGAAATTAATGCGACTTTCTGCACATCAAGGTCAACGTAACCATGCCGACTTACAGATTCCATAGCGTTGATATTATCCTACACGCCCCAGCCATGCTGACCATAAAGATCAAACGCCAGCCCGATGAGTAGAAGCAAGATCAAGCCTACCTGCATACACTATGCCGACAAATCGGCCGTCGCTTATAACAAAGTCCGCAGTGTGTCCCACAACACGGCGGATGCAGCTACGGTAACTAGGTCTTGAAATAGGTTATGGTGATTGTAGACCCACTTGTCCGTTATCCATCTAGGCGCGGTGTCATTACAGCGCGAAATTGCACTTAGGCACGCCACTACGATGCACAATCCCGGTACCTACTGCTACCTGGCTCTCTCGTGTTTGTGCAACGCATCTACCACATGGATACACATACAGTTATAGATCCACATCTACAGACAGACAGACAGCGTGCGCACTAACGAGAACTGTCAATAAAACACACTTGACCTCCCATTTCTTGCAAGCGCAGTTAGCCTATGAAATGACCATTTCGATCGAGGTTATGCTCCTGTAAACTATTGGAAGACAAACACAAAATCCGTCCCTGCAGTATGACCGAGAAGAGCACAATACCATTCGCACATCGGATTCATAGGACAAACGTACTGCTTGATAAACAGTGCAGCAGAGAAGCATGTGACGCGCCTAGACGTCGCCTTTCGCGACAGGTTGGAACAGCTCACCATGCTAGGCTCAGGCAAACTTGGCTACCGGTTTCTGTGGATTAAAAACTCTGTGCGGCTGTCACAACACATTTTCGACCGTATTTTTAAGGATTTCCAGGATGGAACTTCGGTCAAGGTTGCAACTAACACTCCCTGAGCTTGATTCCACGGAATTCCAAAGCGAGCTCCTAGACTGCCACATATGCCATCCAGTCATTAGCAGTATACGAGAACGAATAGCTTCAATGCGATTCCGCAACTAGTCCGAC
>JAYGXS010000006.1:20195299-20248908 GCA_036362985.1 Ligula intestinalis | reverse complement strand
GGCCTTCATTGGTAAACGAGAGAGCCGATAACGTTAGTATGTGGAGTACCAACCGACGATCGTCAAGTAAAATCACTTTCGGAAAATGTGTGTTGCAGTTACCACTGCTTTCAAATTGGTGGTGCACAAATTTCAGATCCCTCGGGTCTAATGGTACACAGTGAACTCCTGCAGTACATGGATCAATTTGCTTAGCTGTACCTCTCTGGATACTGGTTTGGTTGTCATCCAACTCAGATCTGAATAACCCCCATTAGGTGTAGATTAACACCAGTGAAGGATTAGCCAGATCTGAAATGAACGGCAGCACGAAGGAGTAGGACATGTGTTCTGCAGTCGCTTACCATGCTTCCTGGGCAGTACCTGTGGTTATTCTGGTGGCGTTTCGCTCTCGAAAGTCGGAGGTCAACGACTCCCCCAAAGCAGTCATCCCACGCTAAGTAAAATCCGTTGACTTCCCGGTTGGCTTTCTTCGGCCGTGATGACGGAGGCTGGGGGTATGTGAAAGAATTGCATTGCCACCAGCAGGTGTGTCCGATAGGCAGCAAGAAAACAAAACAAGGTTAGCTAAAGCCGCATCATTCCAGGGGGAGGCATAAGGTAGTGAACACGCCAACCTTCCCTCAGCCATCAGGGCGTAGAACTTGTTTTGCAACAGCAGAAGAAAACGCCTTGGCTCGTAGTCTCGTCCAACAGCCTGCTTATTCAGCCGCGCACTGCAGGAGCGTTGTGGTTATTTCGGAGGCAGATCATTGGCGGACTAAATCAAGCTTCAATGGCTCCTTAGTGTGGTCTTTACGGCACTCCCACGCAGCTGGGATCGTAGGCAGTTGCGGAGGCACGCCTAGGAGTGGCTTCCGCCGCGCCAGCCACCTAAACCTGACCCCGGTCGTTTTGACACTGGGCTCAAGCAGTTGAGAAAGGACAGAGTGCGGTAGTCTACTATCACCTAAAATAAACTCACGCGCAAAGCATCGTCCCTGCATCATCCTGTTGTGGAACATACGATGGACTTCATCGAAACGGAAGCTCCAACTGTCGCCTTTGGAGACGGCAGGAAATTAGGTTATCCGCGCCCTTTAGCGTTCGTAATTATACAGTCATCCATTAGTACGTCCGTCTTCAAAGTGATCACTCAGGGGGACGAATAAAATGCTGCCCTGTGAGGATTCATTCTTAATTCTGAAAGACGTGAACATCAGCACTCCACCGGGCAATTAAGGAGAAAGCAGTGTCTTGTCAAACGACAGCACCTGTTCCCTCGAGTTTAAGGCAGAACTCCTGCTTGAATCCGATGGTAAGACGTTAATGAGATACATCGCCGGGTCTTCAAGAAGCCAGCTTTGATTATTCAATTGAACGCCACGACAAGATTTCAAGAAGAAGGACAACCACCGCTTCTTGCCTTCGTAGATTGCGTAAGTGGTTGCGAATATTCGGCCCGAGTTATGTTTGTCAGGGCCAAAGCCCTGCTTACCAGACAAGAAAAAACGGCCCTGGATAATAGCCTAAAAAAATATCACGCAGAGAAGGTCGTGAAACATTTTGCCAACCGACTACGTTTTAACAAACCAACGCAAGCGGGACTGTCATCAGGCAGTCAACCCAGAAGACCTCTCACAACATGGATATTTGCAAACTATGCTACAATAGCCTGCGCTTCTACCACGACGACATAGCAGTGCTTTAAAAGGCTGACCACGGACGTGGAAAGTTCGCTTACGGAGAAAGTCGGCAAGCGCCCCAAGTAAAGGGATGACTTTCGGATCAACCGAACACAACAGGAAGGCTAGATAAATACTCTAAATTCTGTGTACAAAAATAAGAAGTAAAAAGTAATACTCTACGGGGGGAGGCCTACACGGGGAAATGAGAAATGCATGATGCCTAAAGTAAAACTTCTCGATGCGTTTTATCTACTGCAGCTGCTGACGGCGAGGGTAGTAAGACTCGCGTTTCAGCCAAGACATTGGCATCATCAGCAGCCATCTGCTGCCGCTGATCACGCAATGGCAGCCTGCGAGGAGGCAGTAGTAATGGTACTTTATTTTCGCTAAAAGTACCCGGTAAGGCGGAGGTGTACTGGCTAGTGAGCCGAGCGCGACGTTCTGCAATGAAGGCCACCAGCTCGTCCAGTTCGCCAACACTGAGTACCCGGGAGTCGGCAAGCATGCGCAGCAGAGTGGCCACGTGACGACTGGGCTTGATGAAGGTGGGGTCATCGGGTTCCGGTGCAATCTCATCGAGGGGCTCTGCTGCTGCGCCGCCTGGGCTGTGCCCGGCGGCGGCGGCGGCTGAATGCGACGGCGGTGGGGTTGGACGAGACGCGCCGGAATTTGACGACGCCGCCATCTGATAGGACGGCACGACTTGACGTAACGACGACGATGGCGGCGGCGGCAGCGGTTGAGCACGAGGCGGCTTCGGTGCTGTCGTAGGCAACAGGGGAGATGCGGAGCCGAGGTAGGCCACATAGTCTTTAGCTAGGAGATCAATCGCGTCACTGAGTGGCATGTTCCGGTGCTCTGTGAAAGAGGCGGGCAGAAAAAAGCGGTTATCAGGAGAGGGAGGATTAGTTGCATCTGCTGACAGGACATAAGCAAGACAGCGAGCCCATGGCACAGTGATTAAGGTGTTAGGCTGCTAGTCAATAGGTGGCGGGCTCGAGCTTCGGGTTGGGTTTGAGTATGGCTGGCTAATAACGACTAATAAGCCAACAGAGGCTATTTATGTCTCCCACTGTTTAAATCCAAAAGATAATTTCAGGATTCTGTTTTACGGGACCGGTGGTAATGGTGGTTATGTGGGCAGGTCATATCAGGGGAAAGAAAAAAATAAATAAGAAGAGTGTATAGAAGCAGAAATAAATAACAATAATTATTTAAATAACCTAATGTTTGGCACGCGATAATTAAAATGAGAAATACAACCAAACGAAACAAGAACTGCGCATCAGTACCGGTGAATCGGATAAAATCCTATATCGACTCTATACCGAAATTTACAGATTAAAATGAAACTATGAACGATAGGCTTTTCCTATACTTTTAAAAACTTACGATAGCTTCTAGTGAATTTAGACAGATATAGTAGTTATTTAATTACAGTTATTCATTGTTGGCGAGCAAGTTATATCGTCTTCAATAATTTATCATCAGAAGTTAACCAGGATAAACAACTTATGCCGAAAAAAACCGAAACTAATGAAGAGGCAAACTGAAACCTTGTGGATATATTTCGGCCAAAATAAAAGCGGAAAATACGCGCTTGAGGAGTAGTGCTAGCCTTCTAGAAAGACCTTCTCAAGTACACACCCCTCTATGTGTGTAAACATAAAATCTAGATCTAAACTGATAAGACGACAGGCCCGTGGGTTAGAGCGTTCTACTCCTCACCAAGAGGCCGTAGGTTGGAGCCTCGTATGGTGCACCAACTGCGGTGGCCTGTAACTGGCTAAGGAACCATAAATGGTCTATCCAGGGTCTTTGTCAGCCAGGCTATCTGCCTTGTTGTACGACGGCTGCACTGGAGAGTGAGACCCAAGGTACTGCGGAGGTAGCCGATTGGAAAGCATCCATCAACCAATATCACGCACTTTGCATCATAGGCTGAGATATGGCTGGGAGACAGTGGGGACGCCACAAATTATAATTCTAGGCCTTATCTACGTTTGCCAACAATAGCATTTAATCATAGGTAGCTCAGGTAGACCATCTGAGGACGTAAAACCGGAAGTCAAAAGTCAAAAGAGACGCTCGCCGATGAGGATAGACCGCTGAAGGCCGGCCTCTGCTTCGAGGCCAGGCGCAAAAAAGCATATAGTCCATTGACAAAAAAACCTACCTTGTTGAGTCGCTGAGTGGAGAATTCGTAGGATACAGGAGCTATGCGTCCAATTGGGACCATTAACGATGACAGCATAGAGGACGCCGTCATTGGTCAGATCCTGTATACAGGGGGTGAGATGGTCAATGCTGACCAGGACCATAATGTGCGACCGAGGCAGATGACAACCCCTAAGCACTACAGAGCCCGCCAGAGCCGCAATGCGCTCCTGTACGACCTCCGCATAGGGTACCAAATCGTGGGTGATGGCCAGGACAGCTACTTCATAGGGGCGGGGGGCCTTGTTATCGTGGCCGCCGCCGCTGGTACTGGCGGGGGGTGAATTTTTGGACGGCGGTTCCGGTTTGCTGGAGCGATCAGCTGAGTTTAGCTGTCTGTTAAGGACGAAAGTGGGAAGGAAGCAGGCGTGAATGGAAAACCAGTCATCTGGCTAACAAAGTTTGATGCTTTTTATGCGCTCGCAAAAGCAGAGACCTGTACGATTCGACTAAGAGCAAACAGGCAGGGGAGGGGTGAGGTCTGCGCATCAAACAAAGCCAGATTGGGTTTGAATAACGGTCACAAACCACAGGACATAACACACGGAAGCATGAGGCTTTCAGCACTTAAATTAACTATCACAGAGAAAAGGGGGGACGCTATAAACTGTTCACGCTAACTGTTGGAAATGCCACTATTTCGACGATGAGTCATCGCTCAGAAAGGCGCCTGCGTGAGCTACCACAAGAGTGTGACCAGGACAATTGCTATTGATTTCTCGTCAGATATGATTGGTTTAGGTCTCTAGCACGTTTTTATCAAACGGATCAATAAATATACGCAACCCATTTCTGAGCAGGACTTATTGTTTGTAATTAAAATCCTCTCTGCGGTTGATTGCTTTTTCTTCCGCTCCTGTGTTGGCTTTGGTGACAACAGTCGAGGAGGGGGCCCACTATTCGTGTTACTTATCAGTACCAAGCGCGGTCATAGCACTAAGCAAAATGTATACGGCATTCAACACATCAATGTTGAATAGCTTTTTTATTTGCTGCAACAAAAATCGTAAAGGGCCTAAATTTTTCATCTTAGGAATGTAGATTAGAAGCACTTAACCTTTTTCCTCTTGAGTACAGGCGTAAAAGATCGTGAGGAATCGGGACGGTGCCCTTCAGTTTGACGACTTCTTAAGGTTCGCCACATCAACTAACCTCCGTGGATATTCTCTCAAACTCCGGGGAACCTTTACCCGTCTGGATGTCCACAGACGTTCGTTCTCACAACGAGTCATCGGTGACTGGAACGGACTGCCCGAGGTCGTAATGGCGAACTCCATAGGTGCATTCAAACGGAAACTGGATGGACATTTACTTAACATATACCGTTCATATGCACAAGGAAGTAGTAGTCGACTACGCATTGGGCAGACCTATAGATAAAACTTGTACATACGTATATGTTACTCACAATTTTTATAGTAACATATTTTATGTTGTATATATTATGAATACAAGAAACGACTGAATGCTCTCACGCACACTGACGTTACCTACAGCGAAAATTTGTACATGTATATATGTTACTCACTATTTTATAGTAACATATTTTATATTGTATATTTTATGTATACGGTTTTCAATAGGGTCTTCAAAGGCATTGCCTAGTACCCTAAATATACTGAACTGCTCAATAAACTAGCACTGAATCAAGGGAGCCTAAACAATACAGACACCAAAACCTTTATCTCTCTGGCATTACACAAGACTAGGGTCGAAAAATGTTACAAAGGGGGCCGATGTCTTGGGCACACACTAAAACTCTGCAAGCGTCCAAAAAAAACCACAAGCAGCACTGAGGCAGTACTCAGAGCAATAGAGTTAAAACGAATATTATCTGGAAAATAAAGTGGCAATAAGACTCAGATGTGCTCTTAAAAAAACCAACGTAACAAACCTTGATTTCTCCGCTGCTTCAGAAAGCCAGGTAAGTGGGTGGCTGTCCTTTGTTGATGAGGATGATGGGCTAAACAATCAAAGCATTGGATAAGTATCGGCTTGCAAGGAGGATATGTCTGTCAGTGCTTTTATAACAAGTTATAATTTTCAGTAAAGTTTTGCGCGGTAATTGGTAGCATGGAAGTGAAAAGCTAATGCTGAAATTGAGGTGCTTATTATAGGCACCTAGAAGGAATGCGGTCGAAATAAACAAGACTGTGGAGAACCAGCATAGTGAATGTTGGGAAAGCATCCGACATTACGGAGCGCAGAGGTCTTCCCACGCCTGCAATAGTGGCCAGTTTTTTAAACCCTTCGGATAGCTTGAGGTCATCGTGCGCCGTTAATTTCACTGCGGGCCGAAAAAAGGCATGCACACTGCCTTCGTTGTGTGATAGTCGCAGTACGCAGGTACCTGCGAATCCCCTCTCCTTCCCTAAATATGGGCGGTGCTGCAGGTGCGATGGGTATTCTCGAAAAATTGGCAAAAAATAGAGCTACTGAAGTAGTGCGTTTTTCTACTAACAACAATAGCTTCTTGGAGGTAGGCATTTTATTTTAACTGCTATGCTTCACGTTTCGCCTTTGCCTTCATCGGCAGATGCAGTACGCCAAAACGGTGGCTGGGTTTTTCGGACCGCGTCGGGTCCATAAATACTCACATATATGCAAGTGTGGTGGTATGTCCTAGACGTAGACCTTTACGCCACATCAGGCATTGCACCCGGTGGTTGACAAGTCTGATCCGAGGACTGGTACATGCGGAGGAAGAAGCGTGTGGGGGTATCGAAACAGGAGTTCATCCTCACGGCACACTAACATACACCTCAATAACAAAGGTCCCATGACGCCCTAACAGTCCTGACTGGGAGGGTTGTCCATCGACGAGAAAACTCAGTTGTTCTCGAGCTTGGCTGCTCCTTAATACGGCCTTTACAATGCCTTAACCTATGTGGGATCCAAGCAGCCCGGCACATGTCGTGGGACAATGGTCGTGTGAGTTGTATTCACATGCAGGTCTCTGAACTTAACAAGAACCTATATGGCGGAATTCAAACAGGTCTGCGTAACTGATGGAACTGCAAGTGTCCTGCTTTAAAACCTTGACCTTTGCCTGAAAAAAACTTTTGCTTTGCTGGGAAATACTACCGAAAGCAAAAATTTGTCCCTATAAGGTCAGCGATATGCGGCTTTTTGGTGGAGGCTGTGATGCAGAAATTAAAAATCTCTATCCATCCGCATATATGAACACCAGTTGGCAGTAGGGACTACCTATCCCAGGTTGTCATGCGCACACTGGACACAGGACACACAGTTGCATAGGAGCAAACCAAAATCGTTGGTGCCTGCCGCAAATTCCTGGAGGCACGTATTAACAGGCATATCGATTGAGGTACCAAATACAAATCTCTCAAGATCAGATCGAAATATAAACAGCTACCACCGACCGCAGTGCGCTGAAAGACGCGACACATCAGGTTGCCTACTGGCAATTCAACCAAAACTTTGTAGCCAGCTCAGTGTGCGTTTGTGCGGAGTGGTTTACTGATGGACAGAGTCAAAATGCGATAAATTCCCCTTCTTAGTGTTACTTTGATGGTACTCCCAATTCAGTGACATCCGAGCTGGTATGGTGGCCCTCCTATGTGCGGCTTCTCGCTGCGCTAGCCGCCCGCATCCTCTTCGGTCTGCTTGTATTACTTATGTTATTCGACCCAGGCAGGCAAGGGAAAGTCCGGTAGATGCTGCACAAGTCACCATTCCTATGGAGTACAGGATAGACATCCTCAGCGGCGGCCGAATTGTTATTGTTACTGCTGTAATCAGGCCTGATGTAGCCAACTTCAAGGATGTCACGTGCGGTACCGCTCCATGCGTGACGATTGGCGGCAGCGGATCTGGAAAGCTCCACTGACTCTCTTCTCCAGCGACGGAGACCGAAAATTGAAGGACCAAGAACCGCTTCTATGTCTTGACAAACAGTTTCGAGCCAGATCTCGAGTTTCCCACCTCATCGGCACCTTCATATGGGCTGCGGCGTCGGATTGAGGGCAGCACAGCAAAGCTTGCGAGGCGGACGACAGAGAACGTGCCGAAACAACTTTGGTAGTCTTTCTTGGATTGCCTGAGATATACCCGAGATACAATCGCGGCGAGTGCGGACTAGGTCGTTTGATACTATGTCGGTATACTTAATTCGAAGGATGGTCCACAGACAGCAGTGGTCAAATGCATACAATCGTCGCTTATCTTCCACGCGCAAAGCCCACCGGACAGATACACGGTACACACGGATCTTTGTGGCGATAAAGACGTCGCGTCGGATCCACATGCGCTTTCGGATGATTAAGAAAACCCACCGAGCAGCATGGACTCGAGACAACGTCGTCCTTACTCTGTCCATTCGGTAGCAACCTCGCCTACTTCTTCAAGCTGACGGCCATTAGTCCCCAGGGGTGCCTTCTCCTGGTCAGGTATGCAGCTCAAAAATAACTGAGTCTTCCCGATATTTATGGACGAGCCGACTGCCACAGCGATCTCATTTACCCGTGACACTACGGACTGTATATCCCCTAAGCTTGAAGTTAGTAAACCCATATCAATCGGCGTAGTCGAGATCACGTAGGACCTTCCCAATTTCCCTTGTCTTTGCTGGTAATACCATTGGTACTCATGACGGAATTCAAGGATGGACCGCGCAGCGGACATTTCCAGTATGGGTATCTGCGTTCAACTCTGACGTCAGACAGACAGACTTGCTCTTCTAGCTACGTTGCAACCGGGAGCTACAGCGGCGTATACCAAAGCGGCAGGGTCTACAACGTTTATAGTACGATATCTCTCTTAATTGCCTCTTCCCCTTCTTGATGCCCGAGCCTCGGTTTTCAAGAGCACGCACGTATTTGACTGTCGATCTATCATCGCCTAGATCGACAGTGACACAGTTTCGACAAGAGACTCGCAGACATCAACAGGGATGGCTTCCTCTGGTTTTCATGTGAGGACGATGGGTGAGGAGGCAAGTCAAGCCCTTTACAGACTTTGGCATTCGGATTTCTGTTGCAGACGCAACGTCCAACAAGTAAGGGGGGTCCACTCTCAAACTGGCAACCTGTGCTACACATGATTGAAACGAGACTCGGATGGGTGCTTTCTGTCTTATGCAGCGTTTTTACCAGCAATATGAGATAATAAAGCTAAATATAAAAAAGCACGATGAAGCCAACTGAAACTAAAGAATTGCGAGGAAAAAATAACTATTTTTCTTATAAACTCATTCAACTAAGGAAACTAGTTGGTTGTTATTTCCCGGCTGGTATAAAGATAAAGCCCACAAAAGCATATGAGCCGAACTTACCCTTTAGGACCCTTACGGGTCTGGGCGGAAGAAATTCGAGGAGATGGGGACCGCTTGCGTGATCGGGAGGAGTCATTATCGACCGAAGGACTGCGTCGCCGCCGGGAGCGTGACTCAGAACCGCTACCACCACCCCCACCAGCACTCCCCTGATAATCATTCATTCGCAGTGGCTCTGTACGTTCCAGAGCTCTAAGTATTTCCGGTTCCGCGTGCTTAACACTAGCGATGGAACCGAAGCGACGAATACCATCCTCACACTGAACCGCCCCGGCTGCCTCCAAGTCAGAGGAAAACTTCACGACGGCACAATTGCTGTAGATCTTGGTCTCTGTCAAAAACAATAAAAGAATATACATGTCCTCGTTGTCCGAAATGGAGCAGAAGACTGCATTTAATTTGCTGCTGCTGCATGTATGTCCGAAAAAGGAGGACTGGACGTTACCTTCAATTTTTCCATATTTGTCAAGCCAAACTCGCAAGCTATCGTCGCTGACAAATCGAATACGGATGTTGCGAATTACGACTTTGCCCATACATTCTACGTCCTGGGGAGGTTTTGAGGATCCATTGTCGAATCTTGGCCTCATTTGTGAAGGCGAAAATGTGGCAAGGATGTCGGTGGAAAACCTTAAGTGTAGCAATTGTTTTAAAACAGTGGTAATATGAAGGGACAACATTAGCAAGTTTACTACTATACGGCAGCCGTCTCTGTGGCCGCTGAAATACAAATCTACTACTCCGATCCTGTCTATTACAGTAAAGGCTGCTTCATTTAGAATTTAAACCTCTCTTAACTAAATCTAAAATTTATAAAACCCTACTCCTGCATTTTTTAATTTGAATTTCCTATCCGTTTTTGTTTGTCGTTACTTGTGTATGAGGTAGATATTCTGTGTTAATTAAAACCTTATCAAACGAAAGATAATACACTTTAAACAGGCGGAAATTATGTACAAATTGAGGTGGTGCAGGCCATCGATTCCTGAAATCCCACCCCGTCATTTAAGAGTATGGCATCTTATCGCACGTTCGGTTGCACACATTTAGAAGAGGCTGACATTATAACAGAGAGCAACAGTCAATCCGAAAATTTATTCGAGCCTAGGTCATATCCCATTGTTACGAATATCAAAGGACGTCTGACGAAATATCCAGGAAACAGATGCAGGCGGACTCAAAGGGAAACGCGTGACAAATATGGAGCGAATTTACATTACTTTTGCTGTAATCCATGAACAAATCGATAGGTTGATCAGCTCAGAGGCAAGATTTTGGGCCCCAGTGGTGTAAATTTTTAGGTAGACAAGATTCATTGATCCTATCTAGTCTTTCGTTCCCAGTTAGTTATCCAAGAGTCGAAGCATCTAGTCGCGCGGCGAAATGATTCCATGGCCCTAATACTGGTCCGTAAACGGATCCTAATAATATTATACTAGCTTCTTTCTAGCAAATCAGATTTTCAAGCCTGTGTGCGGCCTGTAATCTGCTTAGTTGACTAAACACCATCTGATCCGACCACGCCAGAACAAATTTTGCGTCCGGGAAGTACCTGCTACAGTAAACCAATCAAAAAACTAACCGTAAACTAATAATAGGGGCTAACCCTGGGAGACTGATAATATCAGATGATGCTTTGTTACTGTGATGAAGAATATTGACGCCACACACAACTGAGCGCAGACTCGCGGAGATAAGCCAACCTTCGTAGGACCATATATCCCTACATTACAATGTTTTAGCGGCATTTCGTTAACAGCCTACAACGCCAGCGAAAGTGTAGGAGAGGAGAGGGCACCGTTTGTTTTAATTGCCCTAAAAAGAGCCTTAGGGAGTTTTGCCGCGGTTTCTGAAGGTGAACTAGGCTGTGTGGTACTGTCTGAGTTTCTTCTCTTTTGTTACAGTTGTAGACGAGGGTGAGCTATTGGAACAGAAGATAGAACCCGTGGAGGTGACAACTACCGACGAGTCTTCGTGATTCTGTTGGTCCTTTTTACCCTTTCCCTATTTTTCCTCTCCCCTGACACTACTTTTGTCTCTGTATTTCCCTTTGGCCCCTTTCCTCCCTTTTTGACGTGTTTCCCGCATTTTTTCCTGACATTATACACTTTACTATCATACCACTGCGTTACTCCTTCAGTTTGCTTAAGCTCATACCTAATATGCCCAGGAGAAGTAGAAGTCGAAGGTCAGGAATTGATTAATTGTCTACACCCACAGTCTGTTCGACGCCCCAGGTTGTACCAAAACACGAAACCGTTGGCTCTTCCGACTCAATCAGTGGCTCGCACACTACAGTGGTGGCAGCTCAGCGGTCGAGCCCCCCCCCCCCCCATCCCCAACAACATACCTAAATATGACGGGAAGGAACCCTTCAGCGTTTGGCAACGTCCCTACTGAACATCGCAGTGATATGCTGTTGGACGCACTCCCACCCTCCAGGTAGACCAAGTGCTTGACGCTGGGGTGGATCCCAACTAACCGTTCTACGAGCTATGTGACAGCCTGTCGGTAACACTTGGCGAAACACAATCGTTTGGGGAAGCCATCGACGCCTTGTTCGTCCGCAGACTGCAGGTCTCTGAAACCCCTATTCAATTTTCAGATGATTTGACGCGACTCACCAAGATTGCGTGGCCCTCTCTGTCCTCCTCCGACAACGAAAGCACCATCATGCACTTTTTCATCAAGGGCTCCATAAGGGTGCCTTAACACAATCACTCATGTTGCAACCCCCAAAGACCTGAAAGACGCAGTGGCTAGGACGGCGAGGTTCCTATGCGGTGGCGAACACTCACAGGATCCGTACGGTTACGATAAACCTCCACCTTCGTCCTCTTTCACTCGTCAGAACTACTCTGGACCACGACAGGCTAATCACCGCCGTCCATTCCACAAAAACAACCAGTTTGTTTTCAACCACCGCCGATGGACACCACCCACAGCCGAAGTCCTTCTATGTCGAGCGAGCACGCCTGCGTCAGCAAGAAGACCACAGGTAGGCTTTCGGTTACTTCATGTACCAATGCTGTTTCCCTTTTTGCATCTTTTTATGCACACGCCACGATTGATAACAGGCTAGTTGCCGCTTTGATTGACACGGGCGCTTCAATTTCACTCGTCAATCCACGTATTATCCCATCTTCGGATTGCATTCAGAAGGAACCCCCCGGGAATACAATACGGTTAAACACGGCCGACGGCTCGCCGTTACGCCCACTTGGTTCTGTTTCCCTCATGGTTAAATTCCCACCTTTAACGGCAGAGCATACTTTTATAGTAGTTCCTAACCTGACATGAGTTATCTTACTGGGCACAGATTTCTTGTCCAAGTATGATTGCTGCATTGATGTTCAGAATAGGAAGATCCAGTTTCGATGCACAGCCGCTGATTCAACCCATCGCCGGTTACTTATGATGAGGTATTCGCTTGCGCCGCTATCCAAGCAGCCGTGCAATTTCCATCTACGATGATTGACGACGTATTACCTAAGGAAACCCTCATTGGTGCTGACATTACTTCCCTCAAGGCGATGCTACTAGACTTTCACGTTTTTGCCTGGGATGACCGTTCCCTTAGTCGCACTGACTGTATACGCCACGCCATCGATACGGGCGCAGCTAAACCTATATGGCAGCCACCCCGTCGTACCCCGGCACATCTCCAGGACGAAGTCGACAAAATTTTAGACACGATGCTAGCTGCGGGAGTAATCAAGCCTTCACGATCCCCTTGGGCGTCCTCAGTGACATTGGTACCCAAGAAATACGGGAAAGTACGTTTTTGCGTTGATTACCGCCGGTTAAACGCAGCCACTACCCGTGACTCGTTTTCCCTACCCCGCATAGACTGTACACTCGACGCCCTCGCCGAGTCTCATTGGTTTTTGACTCTGGATCTCAAATCCGGATACTGGCAAGTAGAGGTCGAACCAGCAGACCGACAGAAAACTGCTTTTATTCTCCCTCAAGGACTGTATGAGTTCGAGACCATGCCCTTCGGGCTCTGCAACGCAGCGGCCACTTTCCAACGTCTAATGCAAGTTGTATTGGCACACCTCTATCCCCGACAATGCCCCATTTATCTGGACGATGTGATAGTTTTCGGTAAAATGATGGATGAACACAACGACAACCTTTACGCAGTCTTGACAGCACTACGAGAAGCAGGCCTCACTCTCAACCCCCAGAAGTGCTGTTTCCTGCGTGAAAAGGTTTTTTTACCTAGGACACGTTGTAAGTTCTGCCGGTATCGAAATAAGTACCGAAAAGATCGAGGCTATCCGCTCATGGCCAACGCCGAGCACCGCCACCGAAGTACGCAGTTTTATTGGATTGGCCTCGTATTATAGGCGCTTCATTACAAACTTCTCGCGGAGAGCGCGCCCGCTGAATCAATTGATAGAGAAAAGCCTCAAAAAGCGTTTTGTTTGACGGCGGAGTGCCAAGCCGCTTTTGACAGCATCAGACCACGTATGTGATCCACACCAATCCTCATGCTTCCGAACACCACGGAGTCGGTCCCGCCATTTATTCTCGACACCGACACCAGCGATTTTGCGATTGATGCAGTGCTCTCCCAGGCAGATGCGGAGGGTCGCGAGAGAGCCGTCTGTTTCGCGAGTAGGACCCTTACAAAAACCGAGAGGAACCATTCCGTTTACGACAGGGAACTGTTAGCCTTTGTCACCTTTGTCAGGAAATTTCGCCTCTATCTACTGGGCAAACCCTTTGTCATTCGCACAGACCACAAAGCCCTCCTTTGGCTAGAACACACTAAAGATGCTGAAGGACGTCTAGCCCGGTGCCAATGCGGACGCCCTTTCCCGCCGCCTACATGCAGACGATCCCTCCGATATTCAGTCTGTTGGTAGCCACATTCACGCTATCCAAGCTGACCCAAGTACACTCCATCACTGGGCCATCGCCCAGAGCACGGACCCTGACACGGCCATCGTGTACGACCATCTCTTCCACGATCACCATCGACCTTCCGATAAAGATCTGACGGGTCCGCCCGAAGAAGCCTTTATCGTTCGCAACCAATGGCCCAACCTCTTTATCGACAACGACATCCTACCTTATAAGGATGAACATTCTAAGTCTCCTCGAGTTGTCCTTCCCAGTAGTCTAGTTATCCGCGTCCTCTCCGATCTGCATAATGAACTCGGTCACGTCCGTCAACACGAAACAGAAGTCGCTGCCCATCAACGCTTTTGGTGGCCACGGCTACGCGACCAAGTCCATATATTTTGTAACACCTGTCCTACGTGTGCGTCCTTTAAGGATCCTACGCACCGCATGCGCGCTCCACTTCAGCCCATGCAAACGGGTTTTCCATTTCAACGGGTCGGTGTGAACATTATTGGCCCACTTCCATACACCAGCGATAAGCACCGCTTTATCCTGGTCCAAGTAGACTACTTCACCAAGTGGGTAGAGGCCATACCTCTCCTTACACAAGATGTGGCTTCTGTTACCACAGCCATTTTTAACGAATGGATTTGCCGGTTTGGGGCACCCCTTTCCCTCCATTCAGACTGTGGCGCCAACTTTGACAGCAAGTTACTACGCGAGGTGTGCGAGACGCTGCAGATATACAAAACACATGCAACACCTTTCTACCCAGAAGGAAACGGCCAAGTTTGGCGAACGAACCGAACACTCGACAACCTTCTAAGAGCCTTTGCTAAGGACCACCACCCCCTCGACTGGGATCAACGTCTTCCCTGCGCCCTAATGGCTTACCGAGCGACGGTCCACTCGTCCACCGGTCATACACCTTTCATGATGATAACAGGGCGCACCTTCCGGCTTCCCATCAACACCCTGACACCCCAATCATACGCCGCCTTCCACACGGCCAATGACTACGGCCTACAACTACAAGAACTTTTACGCCTCACATACAACCTAGCCCGGTCCCATTTAGGGACAGCTTACGACCGGCAGAAAAGCGACTTCGACCGCCCAATGTTCGGTTCCCCTTATATAGAGGGCGACCTCGTGTGGAAATATCGAGCCGTCCCCCCATTAGGCACACCGGCAAAGTTCTTCAAACATTTAAAGGCCCATACCGCGTCATCGACGTCATTTCACCGTCCACGTACGTCCTCCAAGACATAAAACAACTCAACACACTTCCTTTCACAGCACATTTTGATCAGATGAAAACCTACCAGGGTCAGCTACCTACGGCCACGGCAGAACTAACCCCGGTCCTACACTCTCATCTCGTACCAATAGCCGTCCGGGAGTAGACAGTGGAAACCACAGCTGCAGCGGGCCCTGCGGACAGGGCTCCATCTGAGGAGGGAGTGTATAGGAGAGGAGAGAGCACCGTTTGTTTTAATTGCCCTAAAAAGAGCCTTAGGGAGTTTTGCCGCGGTTTCTGAAGGTGAACTAGGCTGTGTGGTGCTGTCAGAGTTTCTTCTCTTTTGTTACAGTTGTAGATGAGGGTGAGCTATCGGAACAGAAGACAGAACCCGTAGAGGTGGCACCTACCGAGGAGTCTTTGTGATTCTGTTGGTCCTTTTTACCCTTTTTTCTATTTTTCATCTCCCCTGACATTACTTTTGTCTCTGTATTTCCCTTTGGCCCATTATCTCCCATTTGACGTGTTTCCAGTGTTCGTTCCTGACATTACACTTTATTATCATACCACAGCGTTACTCCTTCAGTTTGCTTGAGCTCATACCCAATATGCCTAGGAGAGGTAGAAGTCGAAGGTCAGGAATTGATTAATTGTCTACACCCACAGTCTGTTCAACGCCCTAGGTTGTACCAAAACACGAAACCGTTGGCTCTTCCGACTCGATCAGTGGCTCGCACACTACAAAAGTAACAGAAAGTGATAATCGAAAACCCCTTATGGCAGAAATTTCCACGAGAAGTCAACGGGTATTTTAGTCGCTGACGTGAATTCCAACCGAATAAAGCAAAACAGTTTCAGTGAACTTCGCTGCTGCGAGCGTGTGCTAGTAATATTACGTAGCAAGCCCATGGAATTCCATGTCCTAGCAACAAAGAAAAGGTTGTCAACGTTTTGCTAATCATCTGATTGATTGACGCGGCACTTGAAGAGTTGTCAGCTCTACGCACGCCACAGCCTTCTGCACTCCGAAATTTCCCTTCTTGCGTAAAGCATCTGTGCTCCTAACGAAACTTCGGTCGTGCTCATCGCGCATAGTGAAACTGATCAAAAGCATGCATGTGTGCGCGTAGCGTTTTCCAGACAGAAAGCCAATGGATGATCAGAACGCAGTGGCGCGTGCAATCTATGCGCACATTTATAATTGTGGGTCTTGACGCTGATGGTGGGGCGCGAAAAATAGTTTGGTTAATCGAATGTCTGAATTCCTGAAAAACAGAGCACATGGTTATGATATCCACTGAGAACAAATGCACTGCAACCAAGTTAACTTGTGCATAATAGGAGAGTTGTAGCATAGAATATCACGGCATTTCATTATAGACGCACAAGGAACATATAAATTCCAGTGCTGGGAAATAGTGCTTGATTAGACAAAGGCTCTATCGTAAAGCAGATACTTAATGCTTATTTGAGGTTCATTATTTTAAAAAATACTTAACAATATACATATTTCACAATCTATACCAAGAGAAAACATGAGACACAATAAATCGATCAAGCTCACAATGCAAGGCAGACAGGCACTACACCAACTCATGTCCACGATAGGTTTAAACAATCTCTTTGCCAGTCGGCCATATAACCAGACCAGATAAGCATTAAAGCGCCCCGTTTTAGTTATGCCGAGTTTTAGAGTGACAGTGAATACTTTGGATTCAACTGTTCTTTTCTGCTCGCTTTTGAGCCTTGCAGTCACCAATCGCATGAAAGTCAATGTGAAATAGACACGCCCGATCCCCTGACGCCGGAATAGTCTATGCATTTATGATAAGAATGTCTTAATCTCGCATGAAGAACTGAAGGGCTCAACTAATAAATATCCAGCGGACAGCTTGGGACGTTAGAAGGAAGAAAGTTCCCATTGTTTCACACGCACATCTTTACTATTTCGATTTTCCAATCCTGTGTGCCAAGGAAACTATTCGCTGGCATATTCTGTTGACCTTCGCCCGAAAAAATCGCATGATTATTGGCTGTTGGATTATTCTGTCAGCTTTAAAATTGAGGCCAATCTTAGGCCAGAATACCATAATAAATATCCTAAGAATCCTACTGGCCATATATTGTGGTATGGCATGATTTCCAGATACTCATCAGTCTATTTAATGTTAACCAGACAACAGTCGTTCTGGAGGGATCAGAAATATGCTTGACATTCCACGCTGAGCATCTTAGACCGGAAACCGCCCCACTGGCCTAGTAGCAAATCTACAGCATTACATATTCTCGATTCATGAGGGATATTTGTCCCCACATCGCCATGGATTTACTCTTGAAAAGTCTTGAAACGGCGCTACATGGCAGCAGAAACACGTTTCATCAAAGTTCTATTTTTCCGTTGTCTACCAAACCTTCCACCTCCACATCTCGTCAACATGTCATTCCTATAAGTGAAATGGAGCAGCAATCATTGTTAAATGGAAAATCTCTATTCAAAAAAGGCATATAATCTGTCTTCTATAGCTTTTGCTGACTTTTCCCTGGGATCAGGCCGAAAGAAAGACTGTGGATTGTAGGTGAGAAACGAATATTAAGGCAGACAGTATGAATTATCGTCTTCTCCCATAATTGAGTCAAGTTTACCGCGCCTTTTTTGTTAGTCCTCTCCTAAGGTGCCCGGTAAAGGCTGAATCGAATTCACAAGCACCTATTCAACCGTCGTTGTTACAGCACGCGTATACTTTTATTGTGCAAATTGTTAGAATGTTTCTCTCGTAACATGTATCTAATCATCTCAGAATTTGGTGATCCTAAGAGCCCTTGCTTAGTCTTCTTACCTCCCTAAAGTTGACGTCCATCGTCATCTGATCGTAAAATAAATAGTAAAAGACTCTCCTAGCGAAGTTGTCTATGTGATGTCCGCTGGGGAAAGATAGTAAGGTGAGCTACAGGTGTCTCGTAAGAAGTACTTGTACTTTACCAATTGTTCGTGGTTTTACGTGTCCCGCAGCCACTAGTTGACTTCAGGGAAGTCATCCCAGATGCTGATCATGCAACTCAAGGGATTATGTGGAAAGTAAGCTGTTTGGTCCGCTGATTGGCCATTGCGCGTCACGCAGCCGGTCGCGTGAACTTTGGTTTCATTTTATCAACACGGCTACTTGTCGTTTGAGCAAACGTATGTCCTTTTGCAGACGTCTCTGTCCATTAACCAAGGTGAACAGCGTTGAGCCAAATATGCGGTCATAACGCTCTACAGGGTCACTGAATCGCAAGCTACTGTTGGATACGATATAGTCTTTCCCAGAATCCGAGATAGGAGTATTCAAACGGTTACGAACAAGTAAATAAGAAGAAATTTGTTTGCAGATAAATGCACGTGCTTGTTCAATGTGTTATTGAAAAGTTGTTTTAAGTTTACGAAAGGCATATTTAACTAAGTAACAGTTTAGTTTCACTACAATACTTCCCCATCTAGGAGAACGGAGTTCAGAATAAATGTTGATATACGAATAATATGGGAGTGTTAAGCATATGTTAAAAGTTGGTAACGGTCGGGGAAACGGGCAGGACGTCTGTTGCGTGTAAGGAGAGGGGGATTTGGGATGGGGGAAGCGCGGGGCTAATGCGTTTAAGTAGATTCGTGGATAAAGGAATTGGCAATGTACCGGGTGGAGGTCGTTCGGTTGGGGCCGTCGAAGGAGGAACAGTATAATCTTACATGTCTGAGCTTTCAGGCTCCTTCTAGAGTCCTTTGTCAGAGATAAAAGACGTACACGAACAACAAGCAACAGTTATAGGACGCAGGGACCCATCAACCGTTATGGGGGAGGGGAGAGGGGCAGAGGGGAGAGGAGGGGAGAGGGGCAGAGGGGAGAGGAGGGGAGGGAGGACAGTCAACTGATAGTGCCATCGCTCCGTAGATGCTTGCGCAGCGCAACGTATGCCGGCACCAGATCGATAAAGCGATTGACTGAGTTCTCATCCGAGGCCCAGGCTTCGATCAATTTGCGGCCTGTTTTGTTGCCAGCGTGCGCGATTACCCTCGCAGCTGCGAAATTTAACTCGTAGTTATAAGCGGCCATTTGCGATGATGCGTCACCCTTTTGTACCGCTCGCTGATGTTCGCGTATTCACGAACCAAGCATACGCCCTGTCTGTCCTATCTAGTTCTTGGGACAATTTTTACACGGTATGCGATACACGACGCCTGACTGCTCACTGGGAGTTAAACGGTCATTGATTCGCATAATGCGGCTGCGCATGGTAGCCTTGGGGCGGTGCGCAATTCCAACGCCTTGTCCCGCAGCAATGCGTTCGGTCGCTTTTGATACATCCTTGATGTATGGCAGCGCATGCCATATAGTAGGGGTTGGTCCTGGTTGGCTCCTTGGAGGACGAGCAGGTAGGCATCGGCTTATGAAAGCCTTCGGATAGCCAATCTGCAAAAACTGGTCGCGGAGATGTCGGACCTCACGTGCTTTTTCCTCTGGATTACTGCACTGAGTCTGGATTCTCTTAAAGAGTGTTTTTACGCAGCTTCTCTTTTGAGCCACCGGATTATTGCTGTGGAAATTGAGAAGCTGTGTTGTGTTCGTTGCGCATAGTCCCAAAGCTACCATGGGCAGCCGCATTATGCAAATCAATGACCGTTTTACTTCCAGTGGGCAATCAGGCGTCGTATATCGCATACCATGTAAAAATTGTCCCCGGAACTACACAGGACAGACGGGGCGTATGCTTGGTTCGCGCTTACACGAACATCAGCGAGCGGTACAAAAGGGTGACGCATCATCGCAAGTGGCCGCTTATAACTACGAGTTAAATTTCGCAGCTGCGAGGGTAATCGCGCACGCTGGCAACAAAACAGGCCGCAAATTGATCGAAGCCTGGGCCTCGGATGAGAACTCAGTCAATTGGTCTCTGCGTCCTTCAACTGTTGCTTGTTTTTCGTGTACGCCTTGTATCTCTGATGAAGGTCTCTAGAAGGAGCCCGAAAGCTCACATAAGTAAACTTATGATTCTGGTGATCGCAGAACCTTCTACTTCTCTATTTACACGCGTACCTGGGATGCAGACATTGGCCTCAATTCGTGATTACAAGCTGCCTTCAGACGATCGACTGCAACCACTTCAGTGCGGCTGCCTCGGGCAATCGTAAAATGCTTGTCCGTGCGAAGTAGTACCTTATATGGTCCGTCGTAGGGTTGTTGTAGTGGTGGGCGAATACTATCTACGCGAAAAAATACAAAGGTACACGTTAGTAAGTTAGGGTCGATGTATGACTTACTTGTTGAAGTACGTGAAAGAATTGCACGCAGATAAGATATGGCTTGGCACAGTCTTTTCACATAATCCATGGAATCCAGGGTGGCTGAGCTTTGAGAGTGCCCGAGAAAGTTGCCGGGAATCCGTAGGGTAGTACCATTAACAAGCTCGGCAGCGAAGCACTCCAAGTCAGGTTTGAGGGCAGTACGAATACCAAGCATGGCCAAAGGTAGGTTCTCGCTCCAATGGAAACGATTGTCATGAGCTCAGAGGGAGGCTTTGAGTTGACGAAGGAAACAATCAACTAAGCCATTTGATGAGGGATGATAGGCTGTCGTACGTGTGCGGGTGCATTCGAGTAACTCGGTAAGGCTGTTAAAAAGTCGAGACTCGAATTGTTGGCCTCGATCGGTGGTAATAGTCGAGGGGACACCATGATGGAAGATCCAGTGTTTCAAGAAGGCGTGAGCAACTGAATCTGCGGTTATATCGGTTGTGGGGGTTGCAGTAGGCCAACAAGTAGATCGGTCAATTGCAGTACGTAAATAGTTGCAACAACGTGATGTTGGCAAAGGAACTACCAAATCGATATGGACATGTGCAAAGCGTGCATCGGGTGCAATAAATGTGCCAATTGGGGCTTTGTTGTGTCACCCGACCTTGGCCTTCTGACAAGCCAAACATGAATGTGCCCACTGGCGGATATCAGTGTTCATGCTTGGCCAGACGAAACGCTCGCTCACTAGACGCTGGGTACTGGGGATGCCAGGATGAGCAAGATTGTGCAACGCAGTAAAAACGTCTTATTTCATCTCACTTGACACTATAGGGCGGGAGGCAACACGCGATACGTCACATAAGATTGTACCGTGGTTGGTGGATAAAGGAATAGCTTCGAATTGAAGACTTGTATGCTCAAGGCTTTCAGTGTAGGTCATCTGGTTTTGCAGTTCTGCCATGCGCTCCAATTCGATAAAAGGCTGAGTGATAGCATGAATTTCAGGTCGAGAAAGACAGTCAGCAATTTGATTATAAAGGCCCTTAAGGAATCTTATGTCCGTAGTATACTGAGAAATAAAATCAAGGTGGCGAGCCTCACGAGGTGAATACTTGTCAGAGGAAGTGAAAAGGGCATAAGTAAGAGGTTTGTGGTCTGTGAAGATACAAAAATCCCTACCCTCAATTAAGTTACGGAAATGTTTAATGGCTAAATAAATGGCAAGGAGTTCTCTACCAAAAGTGCGTCAGCGAGTTTGTGGTGGTGTCAGTTTGGAAGAGTAGAAAGCCAAGGGCTGGATGCCCGTGGGTGTCTGTTGTTGAAGGGCGGCACCTATTGCGCAATTGGAGGCACCAGCAACAATGGCGAGCAGTGCATCAGGTATAGGATAACCGAGAGAAGTTGTATCTGCCAAAACCTATCTGACACGATTGAAAGCGTCGATTGCTGTGTCAGAAAAAGAAAACTCGCGGTTGCTTTCGCGTAAAAGGTAAGTAAGTGGTAACATCAATTCAGCGCAATGCGGGATGAAACTTCGATAGAAATTGACAAGGCCTATATAACGGCGCAGTTGTTGAAAAGAAGTGGGAGTAGGGAACTCGCAAATAGCTGAAACTTTTGCATCTATGGGATGGCAAACAAAAGCATCGATGCGATGTTCTAGGAAAAACAGTGATAGTACACCGAAAATGCATGTAGGTGTGCTAATGAAAACACCAACTTGGCTGAATCACTCAAAAAGGAGACGGAGATGTTGAAGTTGTTCATCTTCGTTCGAACTTGCTACCAGAACATCATCGACATACACAAAAACGGAAGGTAGGTCGCGGAGGACTTCGTTGATGAAACGCTGAATGGTTTGAGCAGAGTTACGTAGTCCAAAGGGCATCGTAACAAACTCGAAGAGACCAAACGGTGTAGAAAGCACCGTTTTCGAAATGTCTTCTGAAGCAACGGGTATTTCATTGAAAACTTTTACTAGGTCAATACTGGAAAACACTGTTGCTCCTGCTAGGTTAAATGAAAATCGTTCAAGTGGGGCAAATGATAGCGGTCAGGACCAGTGCAGGTGTTTAATCGCCGATAATCCCCGCATTGGCGCCAGTCAACCAGAGACTTTTTACACACCGTGTGTAAAGGGGCGGCTTGCGAAAAAGTAGAAGGCCTCGTAGTGGACCTTACCGCCACTGCTGCCAGATGCGCAACTGAGGCGCACCCAAACGTACGCACAATGTCTTCCCCATTCTGGCCTCAATCCACAGTGGCTTGACCTCAATCAGTCTGGACAAAGCTCTAGGCTGATGCTACCGCCAGACGCACTGACGCACTTACTAAGGCGTCCATGTCAATCAGCCCACACGTGGTCCAATCAATGACCTTCACGGTTGCAGCCAATGCTGGCGCCTCGAATGTCTGCTCCCTAGACAGGACTTCGGAACTGGCCCACATCGCGGCCGGACATGTGTTCCGATAGTCAACTCTCTCACAACCTATTCTTCGGTCCTTCTGCAGAATAAACTATTCCTAACAATCTGGCCTTTCCCAGACTTCTTCCATCTCCTAAGGAACCAGGGACAGGAAGATTGTAGCTGTTATAATAATAAAATATGCTTATTATGCCAGTTTACAGGCAATTGTAAAGAGTTGGTAATGCACCTCTTGGGCGCCTTCCAACACCTCGAAGACCGGAAAAAACCTACAACAAACTCCCTATGTTGCAGCCAGTATTGGTTTTGTTTCAGGTTTTTTGTTTTGTCAATACTGGGCGAGATAGGAAGTTTGTTTCAAGTGAAAAACCTGCCTTCAAAAGTATGATACAAACGGAATAAATGTACAGTTGTAAGCTGAGTTGACTCATCAGCAGGAGAAATGTTTCATATCGTTTAAAAACATTAGTTCCAGACGGAGAGGGCTGGCACAGGAACACAGTCTTCTCAGTCTTCCTTCAATGGTTGTCGGCAAAAGTTGCGCGCTATCGGCTGAAGGGTTAGCAGACTGCGGGCTGCTGCTTCAGCAGCATTATCTTCAGCATGAAGCCTGGCGGGATTCAAAGTCCACGAACGCCATCAGAGTGAAAGAGAGATTCCACCGAGTCAGCACCCAAAATTCGTGAAAGTTGTCCTGAATGTAGAAAACTAGTGATAGCTCTCTTAAACATAGGGTAGTTTTGCTGGGTTTTAATACTTTATCAAGGTTCATTGTCTTAGCCTTAACTCCTATAGCCAAACTTTGCCAAGCTCCATCATGTGACTGAATTCAACCTTAATGATAGCTAACTTGTCGGCGGCTAAGCGACGAGGACGACTAAAAATGGGTGATCCCAAAGTTGAAATATAGTGGACAACAGAATGCTTAATGGGTTGGTTAAATTGTGAGGCTTGTGCGATAGAAGAAAATTAATAAATTAACAGATGATAGGGAGAAAAATAAGGAATTGCTGAAATGCGTGGACTAGGGGATGGAAGGGTACGAGTAGAACATTTACAGTACAGAGATATCTTAGTTTATGGGATTTGGTGTCAATGGGTAGACCGAAAAAGGACAAAAAATCAGCGCCTTGAATGGTAGTATGAACGTCAGCGATAGTAAATATCCACCGAAATGAACGTCGATGACCCAACTCTAGAGTAAGGGATCGTTGACCAAACGTTTTAATGGGAGTATTGTTAGCTGCTTGAAGGAAAAATAAAGAGTTTGGTGACTTATGGTCAGTCAAAGTAGGTGGAACAAGAGATATCTCCTAGCCGGTGTCTACGAGGAAGTAACGACAGGAACTTCTGTCGAAGATATGAAGTAGGCGACTGGAGAAGGATAGGCCGACCACGTTCGTCACCTTTACTGGCCGGTGGCGAAGTTTTGCGATGCCAAGATTTTTTGCCTGCACGGAGATTGACAATGACGGGCACTATGACCATAATTGTGGTGATACCAACAGAGACCATCATTTGAAATTTGGTTGGAAGTGGGAGATCTTAGGCGAGGAAAAGTCAAAGGATTACGAGGGTTGGAGACACGAGAAGCCCCGAGCAGGGAAACTTCGAGGGTGAGGGCATCCAGGCATCGGAAAACATCTGCGATAGAAGTTGTCGTTACGGCCCGAGTAGAAACATTCACCGAGACGGGTGGCTGATAATACTCGAGTATCCGGTCGGCTGTCTCAGCCAGTGTTTGAACTGACCAAGAAGGAATTTCGGGTGCAAGGGAAGCTTGCAAGGATGAAGGCAGCCGCTGGAGGAAAAGCAGTTTGAACAAAGTTTCGTCCAGCTGTTGTCCCTCAGCTAGCTGCTCCAGGTGCTGAAGGAGCTGGGTTGGCTTCCTGTCACCAAAGTCCTCCTCGGAAATTAAACTCTAAAGACGTTTTTGTGTCTTTAAAGAGACACGGGAGATGAGGGTCTCCTTAAGTGTAGTATAGGGAGTCTCAGTTAGCGTACTGTCTATACTATCATGGAGATCTGTTTCAATCTCCAGTGGCAATGCCGCCACGAGATAATGAAATTTGGTTTCTTCCTTCTTGATTTGTCGCAGAGCAAAACGGGATTTGACTGTTCGCAGCCAAAGGGCTATGTCACCCAGCCAGCAAGTCAGCAAGTCGAATGTGTGTACCCCGCTGATGGCCTGACCGTCAGCCATGATGTCAAAAGTCAGAAAATATGCGGGCGAGGTAGGATTAGTCACTGGAGTGAGGGAGGTAGAGAATGAACCACAGTCTGTCTATTGGTTAACAATACGAGGTGTGAATTCAAGAATCGGCGGACATACGTTGCGGCGAGAAAATGAGGGCAAAACAGTGTAGTAATTGGTAGCAATTGAAAGTGCAATTAAAAATCGGTGTCACCAATGTTGGATACAAAATAGTCGATCCAAGAATCCGAGAAAGGAGTATCCAAGTGGCTACGAACTAGTAAATAAGAACGAAGTCGTTTGCAGATAAAAGCACGTGCTTGTTCGATGTGTTATTGAAAAGTTGTGTTAAGTTTACGAAAGGCATATTAAAATAAGAATAACAAAGGGGCAGTTCAGTTTCACTACATTAAATTACGTTGGTGAAAGTGTTGTCTGCGCGGAGACAGCGTCTCACTGGACTCTGTCTGACTCGCTATCCACCGCGGCAGCATGAAACGTACCAATAACGACATCAGTGTGTCGTTTGCGAGCACACCGGATCGTCGTTGGGACTGCAGATTATCCTATCGGACCATCGTCGTTCCTCGTGATTATTGTTGGAGTTCATGGGCAAAAAGGTCTTCACCCGCACAGGAACAGGGTGTTAATTTGAATCAGGATTTATGATCGCCCTACTGCTTCAACTGCCACCTCCCTTGGTGCTCGTAAACCACTTACCATCATACTGTTTTTGTTGTTTATCTTGACGAGTACCTTCCATGAGGACAGGATGGATAGTGGTAGCATTTCGCTCTGAGAAATTATTTGCCTTTTATTTCGATTAAAACGTAAGATACACGGTGAGTACGGCTAAATTACTAAGATAACGAGTGTGGTAGCCTGGCATATGTGATGGTACGGGAAGTGACACCTACGTACTCCAAAGGAGCGAAGAATAGCGTCAAGTTCTTTTAATAAAAAAGCAAATTTACCGCAACCGGCTCGAGTTCCTGGTCGTAGCCCTAAAAAGCCTAGCGAGCCATGTACTATTATTCCTGGCAAACCTAGATTACTGCTCCCCAGTACAGCAACTGTCTCATCCCCCTCAAGTCACAAGACATCCCTGTCTACTTCCAAATTTGATGCTTCCCCAATTGCCATAGCTAGTAATTCTGGTAGCTCTCCTAGAAATTCCGAAATGCCCTCTACGTCAGGTATACCAACAGCTTCGATACTCGATCAGAGTCCTCCCAAACCTTCGATTAAATCACCTAATTCAAGTTATCGAAAGGGTGTGATCCGGAACTCAACCGCGAGCATGCAGCCTTCCCAAACACTAACTAAGCCTATAAAACAGGAAGCTAACAAACATAAAGGTTACCCTATTTATCACAATTATCATACTGGGCCAGGTTTTACACCGCTTAATGCTCAAAGTTACCTTACCTCACCCACCAGCCTCTATTTCCCGTCTTGGTTTTCCCAATTTCCCGGTAACTATCAGCAAGCTCACCACGGCACTAATCCTTATGGCCCATCGATCTCACAGAGCTATCTACCTGCAGCTTTTAGCTATCCCCCTCAGCTTTCTAATGTTAATTGTCCTGCTCCAGTCGATGGCTATTCTACAAACTTCCAACCAAATTACCCACCTCCAAATTTTTATTACTAAATAAAGATAACCTTAGTTCGATTACTCACGCTATACTAGATACCATCTTGTTTTAAATAAGATGGCTAAGCTTAGAGCTATTGCATTTGAGCTGAAGCCAGATGTTATATGCATTACAGAGTCGTGGACCCATCCACTAATTTCTGATGCTTTACTCATAATAGACGAGTATGATTTCTACCGTCAAGACCACCCTAGTAAACGTGGTGGCGGTTGTCTTCTCTATATTAAAGCTATTTTTAAGCATTTCCCGTTCGACCTAGATGCTAAGTCATTCTCGGGCAATTACTGCTTTGCATCCATTATCCTGTCTCCTCGTCAAAAGGTGATTATTGAATACATTTAAAGTCCCCTAACTCATCATCGGAAGATGATAAAAAGCTTTGCGAAATATTTAGGCTGATTTCGGAGTCCGACTTTGATGCTAAAGTTATCGCTAGGGGTTTCAACTTTCCCGAAATTGATTGGTCATTGAACTGTTGTCCATCCAGATTTCAGCCCTTCCTAGATACCATAAATTTTTCAAACTGTTCTCAGTTGGTCTGTTCCCCAGCATATTTTAGATTTAATTTTCACGAACGACATTTCCCCCTTTTTCGTCGACTACAATCAGAACCTCTACCCAAGTGACCATGCTTTAATCCATTGTTGTCTTCCGCTTGCTTCTACGAAAAAAGCCTAGCACCATTCGTACCTACCGTGCGTTTGACCTAGCTGATATTAATTTAATTAACAACTTTATGGACTCACTAGACTGTCAGGGGCTTTCCTCAACGAACAGTGTAACAATGCTCTGTGACTTAATGATGGCAATTTCAAATAGCATTTTGGAATGTGTGCCGATCAAAAATGTTAAGCCTAATACTTCAGACCCCACCGTTCCTCATTTTCTTTTGTCTAGACTAGAGAAATTGCAAAAACAGTTGAAAGACCAGTCTACTAGTTAATTATTTGTGCACGTTAGAATCGCAGAGATTTTTGAATTAGCGTTTAAGATTCGTCTTGCATGTGACAAACAGAAAGAATCTTGCGCACTCAGCGAGTTAAACTCTGTAAAATCTATTGCCCAACTGTTCCGTCGTCGGTCCTTCGCTAAACGAGGTCACGAAATCCCCCCTTTACTGAATGAAAATAAAAACTTTGTGCAAGATGAGTCTGAGAAGGCTGAACTGTTCAATGCATTCTTTGAAAAGCACCTTACGACGGAATCTGAACCGGTCCCGTCGTTTCAGACATGCGCAGTCAATACTATCAGTACCATTGATTTCTCCATAGAAGTAATTCGTAAGCACATTATCCGTCTAAAAAAACTCGCACTCCTCGGGAACTGACGGCCTTTCAAATTCACTTATCAGGAGAGTATTCAGTTTCCCCCGATTGCTAAGTTATCTATTCTCAGATTATCTTCTGAACGGTTTCTTTCCTGACTCATGGAAGACATCTATTATTCTTCCAGTCTTTAAGTCAGGATCTCGTTCGGACGTAAATAACTACCGAGGTGTTCATAAAACCCCGGCTCTAGCCAAACTTTTGGAAAAGATCATTTTTAATTATATTCTCGAGTTTTGTGTAGAAAATAAACTATTAAACACCTCACAGCATAGATTTCTACCTGGAAGATCATGAGAAACCTGCCACTTGGCATTCCTTAACCTGGTTACCTCATTTCGTAATGAACAGCAATCAGTCATCGTGATTTACTTGGACCTTAGTAAAGCTTTTGACAAGGTGCCAAATAGGCGCCTCTTAGGGAAACTGGAAGCCCTAGGCATCAGGCCTCTCCTCCTCGATTTCATTGCCTCTTACCTGTCCAACCGCAGCCAGAAGGTCTTAGTAGGCAATAGCTACTCGATGCCTCAGCCGATCACGAGTGGCGTTTATAAAGGCACGGTTTTAGGTCCCCTCCTTTTCATTCTTTACATAAATGAAATTTCAACAGTGCTAAATAATTCGGAAAATTTCATTTATGCTGATGACCTTAAGTGTATTTACTCATTTTCTAAGGACACGGCCAGTAGTTGTGTTGATAAAATTAACGCAGACTTGCGTACTCTCTCAAGTTGGAGCGCTACATGGCAGATGGAGTTTTCTCCATCAAAATGTAGTTTCATGAGTTTTGGTCCCGCAAGGCTTCCTGGACCCATTATCTTCCAAAATAGTCCACTGTTAGAAAGATCTACGATAAGTTTTGGGTCTTAGTTACACGAATAAGCTAGCATTATCACCTCATGTAGATCGAATTTCTGCCAAGGCCGCACAGATATGTGGGTTTATATCGCATAATTTTTTCTTTCCAGAAATGAAGTTAAAACTATACCGCATGTTTGCTCTCCCTATACTAGAATACTTCTGTCCGCTTTTTTGTCTCATGACCCAGCGTGACCGTAGTAAGATTGAAAAGGTTCAGCGAGTTTTCACTCGTAAAATATTTTCTGTTTCTGGGTCTGGTATGTGTTATACAGATAGATGTCAATTAGGAAACATTAAATTTCTTTGGGTAAGAAGACTCCAAGCTGGTATATCCTTTCTGCTACGCGTTAACAATAGTCCTAATCTCCCACAAATTAACGCTCTCCTTCAGGTAGACCGACCTTACGCCACTCGTAACTCGTCCATGATAATTTTACCACCCCGTAGCTCCACATCTAACCGTTCTCGCTTTTTACCTCCAAATATGCTTTTATTTGGAACAACCTTCCACTTGATATTATACTGTCTTCTAAACTATCGATTTTTAAAGGCAAATCAAATAAGCATTTAAATTTAGAGGAAATAAAGTCGTTACTGTCTGTTTCCTTTCCAAACACACAAGTTTTAGATTTTGAAAAGGGTCCTCCTGGCATCTGAAGCTCTTCCCAGGATACTAAAATGATTACTGAATATGTTAGCATTTTCCTCTGCAGAGTCAAGCATCACTTCCAAGGGCTGCGAACTCTTCTCCGTTTTTGCAAACTTCGCTGTGGTCTTCGAGATTGGCTCTGGAATCTGGTTGGTCGCAACTCGATGATGTTACCTTGACTTCTACTGCCTTCTCCTGTTGTCCCGGATGACCCCTTCTGAACTCAACGATATAATATTTTTTCCCATGACCATAAGCGTCCCGAACCCTCAAAATCAGGTCACAAACTAACCACATCAAACCCTATTACCTATTAAGGCAGTTTTTTCTCCTAAAGTTTTTTTGAACTCGATGGCCCTCCGAACTCATCTACCGATTTAAGAGTTTTTTTTACTGCCGATGACAATTAATTGATAAGAGTTCACTGCTTATCATCATTATTTTAATTTTCACGATAACATTAAGTTTGTAACGACAGGGCCCCTTGGGCCATAAATATACAAATTATTATTATTATTATTATTATTATTATTATTATTACGTAAATATGTAAGCTGGATGATTCCGCAGGGTGCATGGAGTAATCTGACACATTGGGGAACCCGCTGTAAACTACGTCCTGTCCTATACTGTCCTGCCCTGTATTCATAACCCTTGCTGTTTTATCCTTTATGGATATGCACCTATTGACCATTGAAGTATCCACATGAGACCGATTACCAAGAAGATACGTGTATCGTTCATAGATCTTTAAATCTTCTGTTGCTAGGCCCCTACTGTGCTTGGGCATAAACCTTCGTGTTTTCCTGGTCGCGGATTTCGCAAAGTCGCGTACCTATTCGCTGTAAGGGCCTCGAACGACTTCGTAGAACCCCTTTCAATCGAAGTAAGTGACTCTGGGATGGAAAAGGTGGGCAAATATCTAGTAGTCCATTACATTCGATGCCATAAACAATGTGCATTATGCAGAGCACATTGTAAACGATAGCAGGAAATTTACGCGCAAACAATTTAAGAAGTTTTCTACCGTGACCGACGTTATATGCACACATGAGGGGTGAAGCCAATAACCTTGTTGCCATAAAAAATAAGGTAATGCTTAAAGTACTGAGTTTGCATTATGTCCTCTACGTCAGCTGCTCTTGTGTGTAACAAAATATTGTCTCTACTCAGTACCTTCCAAAAATCAAAGTCGCTCAAAGCTCTGCGCCCCTGAGAGTACTTACTGAGCAAGTGTTTTAGCTATGTGGCCTTTGATTCAGCAGTTCAAGCAGGCGTGATTTAAATAGTTGCCCGTCAGCAAAAACAAAATCATACATGGCTGGTTTATCTTCAAGACCAGACGTAGGTGGTGGGCTCATGCTTTCCCTGTCACGATAAGTAAATTCTATCGAACCGTCAGAAGACTACTCCGTGGACCATTCATTCGTTCTAGAGTGCTTGGCGTCTGAATAAAGGTGATCAACTACCTCATTCATACCTCTTCATATCTTTTAAAGATCCTCCTTCACTTGACGCCTCGATGTTCTTCAACTACCAAATCGAAACATTGTAACCGTAAACCGCAAAAGTTGACTCCGGTTAAGCTTAGCTCTGGTAACCACACGCTCCACGTTACGCACAAAAAATAATGGTGGATTGCGTTCGCGAGGCATCTGTGCTCGAAGATAACGGCAACAAATGAGTGCACAGGAATGCAAAGATCTAAGCCAATCAGATACCGAGACAGCAGTTTCGCAAGAAATCATGCTAAGCCGCTATACAATCAGCTGTAGTCACTATGGATTTTCTACTAGGGTGAGACCTGATCACGTCATCCTCGTTCTCATCACCAGAAGACCAACGATCTTGCAGCCGTTCCACTTCGAACCATTCTCTCTTCTTTGCCTCCAAATATGCCTTCCTCTGGAATAATATTCCCCTCGAAATTAGGCTGTCGTCGAACTTAACAGTTTTTAAAGTCAAATTACGCAAACACTTAACTTCGGAATATATAAAGTCCTTGTTATCCGTCTCCTTCCCAAACACACAACTTTTGGATTTTGAAAAGGGTCCCCCTGGTATCTGAGGTGGTTATGTTTAGATCAAATTTTTTTTCCAAACATGTCTATTTCTTCCTCCTTTGAGTGATATTTGCAACGATGTTTCGTCCACTTCTCTGTCCAGTCATCATTGCCGTTTTCTCCATTCTCCGTTTTACAACCCTGACGATAGGCTTCATGGTCCTTAGTCATGCTCGTGGCGGTTCTGCTATTTTCGCCAGCTCGTCGCTAAACTCCGCAGTCTACAAGGTCACATCTAGGACGTTTCGTTGATGATCAGGTGACCTCTGCCGTTCCCTCATCTTCCTGACTCTGTTGTCCGCGATGGCCTCCTCCGGTCTCACCTCCCTAATGGTTGATCATGAAGCCAGTCGGGCGGTGTAACAATGGTGAAAAACAACCTCTGCTATTATATGATTTCTCCAATTACAAGAAGCGTTACCCACCCTCATTCGTTCTCATCAACAGTCCTGCCTCATTTGCACTACAATCAATCCTCTCAACCAAACCCCCTTAACTTTTTTGAAGCAGTTTTTTTCTCCTACGTTTTGTTTTTTTTTAAGCAGGGCTTCGCTGAACTCCGCCCCAGCTTAAATGGTAGGAGTTTTTTTCACTGCTTTCTTCTTAGTTCACCATGCGTTGAGTCCTATTTTAAAATGACGATACGTTGGTGAATATGAATTAATCTACCAACACTACTAATCGCTCCCGTTGTCTATGTGGTTGTTACATGGAGAGCAGCATTTATCAACTGTGTATTTATTTTTCCACAGCACTAAGTTAGCAATGACGAGGCCCTCCGGGCCTAAAATATAAAATATATTTCCATTTATTTATTTACTATAGCCCCAGGACTTCATAATCCGCATTACCACCAGAGAATTCAGAAGAACATTTCACGAGTGTGCGTATAATTTCGATATATTTTCGTCAGGCCAATACATTGTTATGAACATACACTATTGAAATAGAACTCCAGAAAATCCAGAAGCTGCTTAGAGAGGACTGATATCTGGACCAATCCATCGTAAAGAATATAATGGCGAGAGAAAAGAAACCCACCACACACACTGTAGAACTGAAGAACTTATTCCTTAACGTCCCCTTTCAAGAGCATGCAGCCAGCGAACTCCTAACCAGGCGCCTAAACTAAGGTGTGTCCCGAACCTTTCCAACAGCAAAAGTTCGGGTGATATTCTCCACCAACCTGGTCCTGCATGGCAAATGTAAGAATAGGCTACCAGTTCAAAACACTTCTGTGTGCATCTACTCATTGACTTGCTACTGTGGAGCAGGTTATATCGGTCGCACCAGTCGGCGCCTATCCAAAAGGATACGGAAGCATCTCCCAGTATGGCTAAGCGGAGGTGAAGCCAGAAACATCAACAGCACCATCCTTGCCCACATGGTTCTGTCCGGACATCGTGTGCACCCCAACGAAACCTTTAAGGTAATGTATAAGGTCCCGCCTATCTAACCAAAGTCCCTGGGTCATCGCCTGCTAGCAACAGCAGAAGTGACTGCCATCAGGCTGCTGAAGGCAGCGTTGTGTGCAAAAAGGAACTTCGTACAAGCTCCGCAGTTGGCGTGGCCTACAGTTACTTTGCGGCATGCACTCAATCGCGTTCTGTTTGTCTCCCGCCCCTCCCTTAGACGGGCTTTACCAAGCCTTCCTCACGTAACCGCTCCTCTCTTATCGACCCCTTCCCAGATTCTAATGAGTAGTTTGTAAGAAAAGATGATCATGATGGATCACTTTCTTAATTTATACCCCTGCCCATATAAATGTATTGGCCTGACGAGAATTTATCGAAAGTGTACGTATATTCGCCAAATGCTCTTATGAATCCGTATTACCTTTGACGATAAATACTTGCCAAACTGTCAGTTTTATCAGGCCTTGCTATTTCTTGGGCAACGACATTTGGTGCTTGTTCCTTTCATCACTTTGGTTCGCTACAAAATTGGTGGCAATGGTAGAATCGACCACAGCTGACAATATGTTAGCCAGATCAGTGCATGCGATGCAACGTGTGATCGCGTCCAGAGGCCAAACACCTGTTCCAGATAAACTGCCTGCCTTCAACGACTACGAGCTGTTTGAGCATCGTATGCACATTTACGTGGAAACGTTAGACGAAGCGGCTCGTCCACTTGGCATTATGGCTATCTTGACGATGAGGCGTATACGGTGGCTAGGGCAGTCAATACCAGTACCACTGCCCCATCCGCAACCTCGAATATCCGTGAGTAGGTTAATGATGACTGAGGTGACCTCAAAAATATTGAACACACATAGGAGTGGGGGGATAGAGGGTGCTGAGTAGATTGTGCTCTTCCGATGGCAAAATGTTTTGGAATCGACACAAACGGCATAGATCACAGGCTACCAATACAAACTAAAGCCAAACTACGAGTGCGGCCTAACTTCTTTTCCCATCAGGTGTTTTTAGATCTTGTGTTAGCCATTGATTCTGGTGTGATATTCTTGGATTTGAGTACGGACAATGGTATTTGGTTGCCTGTTTGTAAAATCTCCCACATATAAGACGCTTTTTTACTAGGGAAGGCAATTGGATCGGTTACATAACCAGTCTGTAGCAACAGTGAATGACAGGTTGCGAGGCACTGATTTAATTCAGTTCGAGGAAGTGCTTCTGTCAAGCTGGTAGACCCTAGTGGCGGATGGTCTGCGCTATGTGTGTGCACATTTTTTATTTCATATTCCAGCTGGTAGTCAGGGTTGTGCATGACTAAATGAAGGCATGATAAGCACGAAACAGACCTTATCAATCTACCCGCATTTTCCTTCGTCCCTCCTTTCTGCCGATATCGGCCTGGTAATTGGTTGCCTATTCGGGAACTCTGCAGCCATACGAAGTTTGTTTGCTTCGAGAATTTAATTAATCGATGTGTTCCTATTCCTTTTTGAATAAATACATCATCTGCAGTCAAAGAAATTGACATGTGGTGAGGCACTGGTGGACTTAATTCAGTATTCAGCATAATTCAGTATATAAAAGAGAGATAGACAGAGCCCCTGGAAACCCCATTTACCGATAGATACTGTCAAATCATGCATACGTTTCGGTCTGATGAAGTACTCATGGCAGATCTTCTAGATCCCTGTATGGACTATCTGCGTCATACTCACGCGCCTGTTTGTACGCGATGATGAATAGAAAATGGTACGTGGAGGTTTCGTTTACGGATCTTATCCGCTTAAAGAGCGGACAGCCCAAGAAACTACAAATCACCAGGCTCTTGGTTTAGGTCTTTGTTAAACACAGCCTGGAAATGCCGGCAGATGGGACAAATACAAATGAGATGAGAAAGGATCGAGAGACAGAGACTAAAAACAACAAAGTGAACGGCATTTATTAAGAAATAAACTAAGCGTGCTTCTCGTTGAAAATGCGCGGAGACAGTTTATACTGGCTGCTGGTACCTCGTGGAGGAAGGTAGCATCCGCTTAAGAATTCCTCAATGTTTCGACGCACTCCGAGATTGTAGAATGTCCGGGAAGAGGGTTCCCCAGCGTTGTATTCACCCCGACAGTAACGCTCATACGTGGTCTGGTTTGTCACAATCAGGAAGACGTGAAAAAGAAAGTAGCCCAGAAGCAGCAGATTCAGTACGAGGAGGGTGGAGCAACAACAGACGATCATCGGATGGGTTAACAGCAGATGCTAAAACCAGAATGTCATTAAAGATATGCAATAGAGGAAGCTTACTTGAATTAGTGCAGACAGACTCATTGGGTGCTGGTGACCCACTTCGTCAAAATATCTCGCTTTCCAAAGTTCTGTAGCCTGAAATCAACAAAAAGAACAGCTCAGGATCAAACCATTAGCGCTAGTAATTTCCTAATAAGTAGATCTTATTTTGGACAAAACTATGGCACACACATTACCTAAGTGGGCTCATATATGACCGCAGGTAGACAATAATCAACAAGATGGAATAGATCTGAGAAAGCATAATAAATCAGTGTTGTATGCTGCAAAACACGGTTATTTAAAGTCTAATGAAGGTGTAGCCAAGGGCTGCGGCTCAGCAACAGTACGATAAAGCAGAATAGATGAGCGATTTAAACTCACTTGGACGTGCAAACGAAGTGCCCGGACACAGAGGTAGCTCGCATTGCAGACCATGGCAAGAAGAGAAAGAAGATAGCCAAGAAAGGTCACGTGGTTACCAGAACCGATACAAGAATTGGTCCAGACGCAGTGGTGATCAAACCGATGCACACAGTGGTCACAGCGATCTAAGCGGAAACAAGGTCGTAGCAAGGGCTACAGGCATGCAAATTGGCGGAAACAAAGACTTGAAATACAAAAATGTTTGACTCAATTCAGCGATTTAATGTGCCCTTAAAGAGGCAGTATACGACTCAAAAGCTCCCAGCTGTTTCGTTTGGAAACCTAGCGCGGAAGCTCAACCACTTTCATCTCAGCTACCTCCGCCGCATACTCAATGTGAAATGGCAGGAGAGAATCTCGGACATGGAAGTCCTAGAGAAAACGGAAGTTCTCAGCATGCAGGCCATGTACTGGTAGATACAACTGCGCTGGAGCGGTCACGTGGTACGGATGGACGACCTACGACTACCCAAGCGAATGTTCTACGGAGATATCGCTGTCGCTGCTCATCGCAAAGGAAGACAAAAGAGGCGCTACAAGGACACTTTTAAGAACTCCCTGAAGCGTCTCAGAATCAACACGGCAACCTGGGAGGAGCTAGCGCAGGACCAATCTGTGTGGCCAAAAAATGATAAAAAAACGGGAGCAGCAATCTGCGAAGCCAGTCGGATTGCCGCCGCCAAGGCAGAACGGACGGCTCGCAAGCCTCACTATCAACGGACGCACACTGTCACCGCCTTGGCCCTTCTAACCTGTCCGCGCTGCCAACGCACCTTCCGAGGCACGCATAGGCTTGATCAGCCACATCCGGAAGCCATGTACCCCTCCTCCGACGGCCTCCAAGTCTACGGCACCAACTACTCCAACAGACTCTTCTCTGCCCTCCACCTCGACGGCAACTACCGTCACCACAGATGCCTCCTCCGCCCCTTCCGACGCATCACCACCTGCTACAACATCCATCAGCACACTTGAACGCTCTACCAGCTCTGAGGGACTGATATGCCCTCACTGCAATCGCACATTCAACTCACGCATCGGCCTAGTCAGTCACTTGCAAATCCATCGCAAAGCGACTGGTGAACTAGTGCCTGGAGCACCAACACATAGACAAAACCACCGTCTTCAATGTCAACACTGCCTTTGGACATTCGCCCATCGCATTGGCCTAATAGGTGACATGTGCATTCACGACAGCGGCATTGACCGTGATGTTGACACATTCAGCACTTCTAACACCCCCGCTATCAGCTCCAGCTCCACTCATTAATCGTGTCAACACCTAAAAAGCAAGACTGCGCCCTCAAGTTGTCGGGGGACCTCAAGGTAAGTACCCCCAAGATAAGCCGAACCTTCCTCTCATCTCCTGCCTCACTGCCCTTATTTATACTGTCTTCCGTACTCATAATACCAAGCATGGTTCCTCGTACCAGCTCCACCAACATTAGAATTCGATTTGCCATAACCAGTAATTCAATTTTAGCTCCTAGACAATCAAATTTTACTCTTCCTTTCTCGCTACCTTCTATAGGACAAACGAATTCCTGCCGGACATGCAGTTGCACATTTAACCCTCCTTCAGAACAACCCCCGACTTCACTGACAGGTACTTTGTGTACACCACTAAAATTGTCCCCCCATCCTTTGATTGCTATTCCTTACGCCTTGACAACCTGATACCTTCTGACAGTTGAGTGGCCTATGCCCACTATAATCACCCATCATTTAAGTTGCTGCTTCTTATCTCTGAAGGTGGACTCCTGTAAGAGTTCTAAAGCTCGGGACAATAAAACAATCAATCCGGTGATCGACAAGTCTTCCTCCTTATCCATAGCGAAGATTCTCTGCAGTTGGCTAAACAACAATTTCTGCTACAAGAAACACAAATATAGACCCCGTAGCAGTTCCAAAAGACTCCAAGAGTCATGAAAGCCATCAGTAAGGCAGCAACATTATTTATTTAAGCAAGAAGGGTGAACTTACAGCAGTGCTTGGTGCGCGGAGGTCTCACAAAGGCACATTCGGAGCAGACAACTGGTTTGTAGATAACATTATCGTACTCGTGGATGGAGGAATAGAAGGCAATACGGCTGCTGGTCACGACACCTTTAATGTATGCCAAAAGACAACAATCAAGAATGCTCCTCGGTGATTAGTTGGGAGGGAAAGACGGCGATGTAAATAAGAGATGGCTACAAACAGCTTCCAGGGCGGTATCTGTTCCCATGAACCCTAGCACTGACTTCATGCTAAACACTAGGCTACCCTCTGGAGTTGTGTGCAAACCCATTAGCAATACGATGGGTCGGTGATAGCTTAACTACAGCAAGCGAAAACCTCATCTCTCTGTCATACGGAACCCGTGGTAATATGGACTAAATAGGCAGAAGGAGGGCACATAAGGGGAAAGAAAAAATAATGAAATAAAGGAGAGCGTATCAAAGTAGGAAATGTTGATTTAATTAGCCATATTTTTGGTGCGCGATAATTAAAATGAGAAATACAACCAATAGGGAACAAGAACTGCGCAATAGTATCCATGACTTCGATAGACTCGTATATTGACTCCACATCAAATCTTAAAGATGAAAGTAAAATCATGAATAAAAGATTTTTGCCCCATTTGTAAAAACTCCCAATAGCTTCTAAGCCAAAAAGGAAAAAAGTAAAAAAGCTAAAAAGTAAAACTAAAGTAAACAAAACCTAGGCTCTAACTAATAAACTAAATAATAACATAAAAATGATAAAAATAAAAGTGACCGCAGGACGCAAAAAAATCCGAGAAGGGATTGCAATGTGGATGGAATGTGTCGTAACTTTGTGGTGAGAAAAATACTTACTAATACGAATTAAGGAGGCAGTTATGCAACGTAAGCCTAGTGAGCCCGAAACGAGGCTGCTACCGAGGGGTTTTTGTTCCCATGACTAAATCACGCTGGCGTGCCTTCATGCGCAAAGCTCCTTGTTAGGAAAGTGTTCAGAGGCGTTTGTGAGTTCACTGCCTCAAAATAATCCAAAACCACAAACTATGCTCCAGGCCGGTAGGGTGAAAATCGTAGTATTCGTTCACGAAGGCAGTAAGAAAACGGTACACATCACCTAGAGCTCGTCCTCAAATGCTTCAGCAGTCCATATAAGGGCGAGCGTATGGTAAAACTAAGCGGCACAACTCACGGTGCAAAGAAGCCTCCATAATTCACGAAAACAGAGGGTCTAATTATAAAAGCTCCGAACAGTAGAATATGGCTCGCATAGTCAAAGGCCTTTACTAATTTTAGCGGCAAAACGTCAGTCTTCAATAAGAGTTCAACTTTCCCCCTAGTCTGCCCTGGGAACACTTCACAAATTCTGAAATTCCGAGCTTCTCAAAGTACCTCTTAAACTAACCGATGTTATGGGCTTACAAAGTCTTCTTCATAACTTCAATAGTACGGTCAGTGCAAATTCTAACAGTAGGCGGTTCAAAGTTGTCTCACAAAAAAAACGTTTTCAACTGCAAGTTTGTTATCTCCCATAGCCTGTATTTAGATATTATTCCCTAATATACGGTGAAGCTTGTGTGAAAAAGAATTAGACAAAGGTACACGAAACGAAACCGAAAGATAGGTATTTATCAGTAATGAATAAGAACCGCGCATCCAAATCTTCTGGGCGTACTGCCATAAACAGCTAAGAATTTTGAGCCAGTCTTGTTGATCGTCCGTCCTTCAGATCTATAAGCTCTTCCGGACGGGAGTTGGATTATGTCAAGGGTGCGGAAGGTGACTAAAGCAGTTGAGGAAGGAGGCCTTTCCACGTAAAGAAAATCCATGGGTATTTGTTTTAGGTTGGACGTCACCCATCTCCGGAAACGAAGAGAACTTTGTACTCAAATCATGACCGACAGCAGGTTATGATATACTCGCAAATTCGAGGAAATGACGGTAATTGGTAAGCAATTAAAGAACAATAATGATCGCGTTGGGGATATAAATGTGCAAAAAAGGGGACAGTGGTGAAAGGAAATAACACATGCATAGAAAACCCCTGATGAACATACCGGGGTCTTTGAGGCAAACGGCAAGGTACATTACAATGTTAGCAAAAAGGCACATTAATCCAACCAAGATGTGGTTTTCCATCCAGGCGTAAGTGTAGAGGAGAGGCAGAACATCACGCACGAGCACTACATGTGCAATGCAAACAAGCAGCACGTAGACGATCTGGAAGAAGCAGTGTCTGCAAGAGGACAAGAATGAGGCAGGTATAAAAATACAAAAGCAACATAATTACCTACTGAAAAGCATTAGGTAAAACTATTTTATATTTAACGTACTTTTCATAGAAGCACCAACGAACCACGCCACCGCAGACGATTCGGAGGCGCAAGGGGACAAATAAACGGAGATGCTGAAAGCATTGCTCAAGCAGGCACCACACAGGTCCACAGAGAAGGGGATGCCAACAGATATACAAGATAAAGAGGCCGAGGCAAACAGCTATATAGCATAAAACAGCCGGGAGAAAATTCATCTGGTCAACTGCGCACACCTAAAGGCATCAGGTCATCCGGGCTAAAATAGAATAAGAGAAGTTTAAAAGACGCTCAAAGCGGACTGCGCAAGCAGGATTTCCTAAGTAGTCAATATAGAACTCACTAGAGGACCAGCAGGCAAACGTTTGTGACTCCAAATGCACAAACATCATGGAACAGTTGCCCAGCATCTTAACAGGAGAACGAATTAACGAACTCTTTTTTATCATTTGAGCCCCATGCTTTGTATTTCCACTGCTTGCTACTGTCGCTTCACCAGCTGTCTGTGGTATATTTTCGATAAGGCGATGCACAAAGTTACTTTCACTCAAGTTCCGAATCGAAAGCACCGTCACCCGGTTGACAGAAATACATTGTTTTAGTTTACCATACTAGCAGCACAGTTACTAGCTGCTGCTAATTGACACAGCTGCAAGGGGCATGGCTCATCAGTGGGTTACCCAGCTTTCCCTGTTTGCTTTCTGGTTGATAAACCGGTTTATAAATTCCAGCTCGTCTGGGCTTTTAACTAGTACCCATGCTGCCATCTGGAGAAAGCGGCTTACGCCCGATTCCTGCTCAGTCATCTCGACTTTATCTTCTCACCGTTTGAAGCGGAAAAGAGGGTTTAGGGTGGGGTGGATGGCGGCGTGTCTGCTTTTACTATACCTGAACACAGTAATCTCCTTTTGGGCAAGTGGTGGACATCATCGCTTGCGGTGGTCGAACCAACACTAACATGCTGCAAGTGTAAAACTATGCAGTAGATTTGAGTTGACCCAATTGTAAAAAAACTCGAGGCGTTCAGCGAACGTCTCGAGTTTTTTTACAATTGGGTCAACTCAAATAAAGCAAATCTGCCAAACCTCCTAATAATACAGTATATTAGTTATCTCATGAAATTCCCTAATCGAGATTTGGATGCGTACTTTAAAACACATTTAAGATTGTTTACTTAATTAATTGTGTAGACTTGAGGCAGCAAATACTCTTTACTGAGAAATAGTTCAGTGCAAATGAGCGTATTGAAGAGAAAAGTGCACCCAATTGGGCCAAATCCAATGTTTCTTGATATTCAAGAAATTTCTTACGTTACTAAACACTGCGTACTACAAAAGAGCATTAATAAAGACCAAAAATATATTTTACTATATCTGGTCTGAGAACAGAACACTTCGTTTTTGCGTTCATGAACTTTAAGCAAGTGAAAGTACGAGATAACGCATTATTGTCGGGAAAACAAACGCGGATTCAGTTTAAAAAATTCCATTTTGCAAATCTGCTAGGTTTTTGTGCCATGAAATTAAGTAAGTAAATAAGTAAGTTCGGTCAGACGACCGAACTTCACGCTTGCTGCAGGAAGCCTGGCATTCACGCGCGGACTCAATTAACAGGCATATCGAGCTTTCTGATGCCTACCTCGTGTTGCGCGAGCAGATCGAGGGCAGAGGTCAATCCCCGCAGAACTGAGCTAAATACACTGTGAGCTAAACGTTTTTTTCATTCCTTGACAATGAGCTCGCAGGAGAGTTCGAAACGACGGACAAATACATTTCTGGTCCCAGAGAACGTCTTACCCTCTTCTATTCAGTTACCTGAGCCTCGCATATTCTCGACCATTCAGAGTAAGTAACTTATCGGCTGTATTGTGGTATATCATACCGAAAATAAAGACCACAAGCAAGCATACATACGAACACCCGAGACATGCCGTCACACTTCTCTGTCAAGCTATATGCGAAAGATTTCCAAACCTCTTCCATCTAGAGTTCAGTATGAACTAATAGGGGGGAAACCTTAAACGGAACGGGCAGAATATTCTCGGTTTTCGAAAAATTTTAGTATATAATCTGCCACTCCGTTGTGTTTTTGAAATCTTAGAACGGGGCCTAAAAGTAGAGAAACATACTGAAAACTGCTCTAATATTCACCGAAAAGTGAGTTCTTTCATTTTCAGTAGAAGGTTTATTATTTATTTACTTATGTAGGTTTGGCAGATTTGCTTAATTCAGTTGACCCAATAATGAAAAAACTCGCGGCATTCGGCGGGATTAGAACCCGCATAATAAGGAAGGCTCCTACGCGGAGCCAATGCTCTACCCGTTGAGCTACAAATGCCACGCCTAGCACTTTGCAATTAATCAAACTTGGATCAATTTTATCCGCCCAACTTTACCGCTCGTATGGAATCCACCAATACGGAACAGCAAGCTCACTGTCCAAGTAGGATTTCCTAAGCAATCATCCAGAATCCTCTAGAATGACTACTAGGTTTATTCTTAATTATCAGGGAAGTCAAAACACTGGTCACAGTCTGACATTTTATCTCGACTTAATCTTCAAAAAAAGTTAATTACGCAGAGAGTTGACGCCGAAGTATGTAATTAAAAAGCTACTTAAAGGGGTGACTTGCCACTGAAAGCTTTTTAGTTTATCTTAGGCGCATCAATAATTGACCTTCGGCAACGAGTTGACATTTTTGGGTGATTCTAAAACCATGAACCAGGTGCATTAGAAAGTATGCTCAAAAACTCACAATTTAGGCAAATGCCTTTAAGAAATATCTTATTTTGAAGGTTTTGACAAGCACGTAGAACATAAGCCTTATTTATGGACCATCGACGGAGACCATTGAAAGTCGAAAAGAGTTAACCACAATTTCAAGAACAATTTTAACCTCATTGTAATCGAAACCCCGAAATAATTAAAGGAATATGAAGGAAGGAAATTTCTCTTAGATTACACAGAATGGTACGTTTACGATTGCACCTGATAATTCCATTTAAATTTATAAGCCACTAGTCGGTAAGTCTGCACGTGAACTTACGAAATATCTTACTCCTGTGACCTTAAAATCGACGCAATCAAGCGAAAATCAGGTTCCTTCGTCTACCGTGATTCTAACAAACAGAAGAAACAACCAGCAAATTTCGTGAAAACATGTTGGAATACATACTGGAACTTTGGAATATTCGATATAGGCCATACGTTAAGTTGCCTATACTATGGAAACATATGTACCCGAATATTTTACAAAAGGATTATTTTCCAACGAAATTCTTCTCGTGTTGCTCATATTTGCTCGCTTTTGCATGAACAGGCTTTCTCTACATTTAAAATTTAAGTTAACCTCTTACGTCCGAATTTCACTTTTTAGAAATTTTCCGCTTTTCGAAAAAAGCTGATATTTGTAAACGTTATATTAGTGGATAAACTGCAATATGCTTTATTTTGAAGAACGATCATTACTGTATAGCTTTAAGACTTTGGGGGACGCAACGTGAGCAGTGATTGTGTAACAGGGATGTTCTTGTAAAAAGCCATGGGACAGGTACTATAGATGATGCGTGATGAACAAGATAAACAGTACACTAACGAGTACTGTCAGTAAGGATAGGCAGGTGCTGGAATGCCAGCAATCAAAAGATGGCGAGCGATTTAAATGTGACTATGGGTTGTTACATTACAATAGATCAATCTCCCTCGCTCCTAGGTCAACAAGTACCGGGGACTCAATGGAGGGTCACCAGTAGTGTAACAAAAGTACTTCAACAACAATAAAGTACGACAACTATAAGAAGCCCCCACTCCGCAGTTGCTTGCAAATGCGCATGCACCGATGTAGGCCTACCCAATGCCGGTCTGGCCAATCACCTTCAGGGATGATGATGGGAATGCCGCCATTCCCACGATGAGTAGGCCACATAAAGGCGTCGCGAGATACCTCACTGCCCGACCAGCGATGTCCACCTCAATTTTGATTGTTCTATGTCTCAGACACTCTCTCACGTGAAACATTAAATAGACGCTGCCTTTGTGTGAGAACGACTTGCTTTAACGTGCTTTGTGTGAATACACGATGCTCGTGTTCTCTCGCACTGGCCTTGGACACAGCGGTCGGTTAGCTTATTGTTCGTGCTAATTACAAGAATCAGGCGTGGGTCATAACAGCTGAGTAACATAGAACCGCACTGTAATGACTACCACGCCCAAACAAGTCGGATGCCTACCCTCTAATGCGGACGCACGCTCGTCCGACTTTCAAATACCTCCAACCTTGTATCCACTAATTTTCTACAGGATATACTGTTCCTCTGACCTGGCGTCCCACTTCTTCTCTTCCCCTACGGAATCGGGCCTAAAGATCGTGGCGGGTAAGGTCTCCCCGATTAACTTAGGCCACTGGGAGCGACGATAAACCCAAAGCCGCCTAGACCAAGTTAAAAAACCTAATGAAAACCAACGGCTATCTGCAAAACCATTTGTTTGACTATCCAGCTGTCCTCTGAGCTGTCCATTCAGCAGTACTGCAAAAATAACCTCTGTAAAAGGTAAAAAATGTACATTTGTGGAGACGAATATGTCTATCCCGAGGCTGAGGATTCACAACAAACGAATTTCCCATGAGATAGAGTACGCCCCCTAGAAAGGAGCGGTCTGTTAGATTTCAGCGGGCCCACTTAGCGTCAGCCACTGGTGCTTTTTCATGATTTACAAGCTGAACGTATGCAACCCTAAAGGAAATCGCGACCGCTGAGCGCATTCCTGGTGCAAATCCGGAAGGGCACATGATGACCTCGACCCATCGTCGAGTACGACTAAGTAGATGAAGCCCCCGCAGCTAACAGGGCTGGTGCAAGAGTTAGGATTGAGATCTACGGTGATCACCGGCAGAAGGGAATGGTGTGTTCAGCGGTGGAGAAACCACCCAGGCGAAGTTACAAAATCTTAACTTATTTTCCCAATGTACGCCTTTCCTTGAAACTCAAGGAAAACCAATGTACGGCGCCAAGCTGTCTGTAAAACCATCCAGTATTACTGAGTAGATAACCCCTGGAAAGGCAAAACAGTACGCGTCAGTGGACATGTACACTAAAGGACTGACTTTACAGAAAACAATCTTATCAAAGGTAGGTCGACACAAGTCCTCGCCTCCCAACGGGTGGAGGGCGACCTAGCTGGTGGACAAGGGCCAAAGCGACAGTTCGTTGCCAAAAAACAAGGATTGGGCTCTCAAGATGACTACCACGATGGATTATTAGTGCTTCTTTGCACCAGAAGCTCCAAATGTAATTGGACCGGCGTTTCCACGCCGATATCAAGGGCAAGCCAATTCGTTAAAATTGAAAATACCTCACCTATCAATCAAAACTCCCAACACGCAAAGAGATGTGGCAGTCAGCGTTTCTAAGAGTCACTGCTAACACGAAAACATTACCGAAAAAGACCAGGGAGACCCGAAGAAACACTGTGGGCTCATCAGCCAGCTTTACCCAACCCTAGTTTTTTCGTCACCAGAAGCCTGTTGATTATAAGTCCTTGCCTCCCGTTTTCTGAATGGGGTCACACACCCGACCGTCAACTCTGGTGGAAACTGAGGTAATAGTCAGACAACCCAACGAGAAAAAACAAAACACAGAAACCAGACGAACACCGGACCCTCACCACCTCCAAACATAGAACAGATAAGAAACAACTGGACATTGCGAGGATATCAATAGAACCTTTTGTATTTTCACAGGCAAAAAGCAGTAAAAAGGGGGGGGGGGGGGGGGGGGGGGGGCTGGCTGGATTTGGGGGGGGGGGGTGGGGGGGGGGGCAAAAGAAAAAAACCAAAGGAGGATGTAAATGAAGTGCACAGAAACGACGGGTCGACACGAGGCCAAAGGAGAAAGTCCTAGGCGGCACGCGTTTGGAAGAGGTTTGGATAGAAGAGGAGACCACCGTCGGTGTCGTCGCGACACAGTAGGCCTCGCTCCTCTGCCAGCAGGAGGCGTTCGCGTGCGAGGATGGGTGCAATGCCCGCGAGGCGAGCCAAGGCACCGGCTGAAAGACACTGGTTGGACTCCACACACTGCAGAGTGGACCGCGTGGTGGACTCGTCGGACTCAGAGGCGAGTTCAATTATCTAGACAAACAAAGACGTAAATGTTGTGACTCCATCGTCGGCGTTACCAGGTTTATCACCGCCATGGCTGGAATGAAAGCAAGCCACATCGGGACGAGTGATTCCCGTAACCAACCGATGAGTGCTAATGTAAAAATACGGCCTTATTCTGCCTTGCTTCTGCCAATTATAACCGCGAACAGCACCTGAGACCAGAAACATAAACGCAGATGGTCTATAGAGGGGCTCTAGCAGATATGCCACTAGCCGTTGATCGAACCGAATGTCATCAGTGTCTCGCCACCTACTGTTATCGCATGACCAATTTCGGTCTTGTAGTGACATTTTCCACCCCATACGGAACCTACTTGCTTCGAGAAGAAAATCGATTGATGCACACCCACCCCTCTTTGAATTAATCAGCAGTGACAGCGATCGACAGGTGGCGAGGCACTGATGAACCTTATTTCGACGAAGCGCTTGCGACCCATCTGCATAATATACGTACGTGTACTTGTTACGAAGAACGTTTTTGTTTAGAGAGGGTGATTTAACTAACTTCCGGGGTGAAAATGCAAGCATTGCCTACTTGTACTGGTAACGCTTGCGACAATGCCTGACCTAGCCGAGCTCGATGATATCACAGGTTGTAACCCTCCTCTTCCTAAACAGACGATCCGTACAACTAGACATGGACATTCGCTTTGCCAACGCCGGAGACCAAAGGTCCAAAAACAAATGTAATGTCTTGACGAACGGTGTCGAGCCAGTTTTTGAACTAACCTCGCCCTCGGCACCTCCAAATGTTGCATCTTGAGCTGTAACACGCACCTCGTGAGGTTTAAAACGAAGAATGTGCCTAAACCACCTCAGCCGTCTTTCTTGGATGGCCTGGGATATCCTTGCAATGTTGCCGCAGCGAGTGCACTGGCTAATTGGAGACGAAGTCGGTACACTGGACTCGAAAGATTATCCTCAAGCAGAAGTGTTCAAATACCCCCAGTTTTCGTTCATCTTCTTTGTCCATAGCCAACACTCACAGAGCGGACGGATGCATGATACACGCAAATTTTCGTGGCAATGGGGATATCGCGTTGGGTTCTTAGGCTTGAGATAACCCGGTAAGCAGCATAAATTCGGGAGACAATGTCATCCCTACTCTGTCTATTCGACAGCAGCCTCACCTCGAGTTATTTGAAACGGCCTCTTTGAAGAGTACAGCCATTAACCTAGAGAGGTGTCTTCTGCTGAACAATTTTGTCTTCCCAGCGTCTGTGGATAAACCATTAGACTGCAGAACACCAAAGCTTGAAGCTAGTCAGGCGATATAATTGGCCTGGTCAAGATCGATCAACCGGCGTCCGGGTGCAAGCTAAACACCGTTCTCTTTATGTAGGAAAGAGGTAGATGAGAGATGAAGTTTTAAGTAATCCATTGGAATAAATGACAGTTAACTGAACAAATTAACCAGATAATCTTCTTAGTTGTATAATCTGGTTACTGATTCAAAGGAAGATCTTCGGAAAATCGAGTTGTAGTCGTGAATTTTCGAGCAGGTAACACTTGCTCGTCGTTAGACTAAATGAAAAGTGAGGGATGGAGTTGCCGCACTAGAGAGTTTGGGGGCATAGGTTACAAATTCTGGTGAATGTACACACACGCAAAATGAAGCTGTTTTTCAGGAGATAGGATAAAATCAGTTGAGCTGCGCTGAAGAGCTCAACGTTGTCAGCCAAAGAAACAGTCTGCTTGACCCCTACTAGCTTACCATAACACCACTTTCAAAGCGCTTCAGACGCAGGGGCAGCTTGAGGCGTTCCATCATTTTGGCCGCATAGAGGAGATCCTCGGGCGAGATGAGTTCTACGCCCCTGGCGCGGTTTATGCGACAGTAGGCTGACGCGAGGTCGATACAGCCGCTGGACTCGTGGGCTCGATCTCCGCGCGTACGGGCAGTGAGAATTGGGTGGAGAACCTTGCAGATCTGGACAGCCAGTTGGCCGTGGAAAGAAGAGGCCTCAAAGCTGTTGGTTCCCGCGGCTGGCGAGATCTCGGCACCGGAGGTGTCATCACTGAGACCCATGCTGAGCATTGCTCGTCGCAGCTCCGCCGTCTCGTCTTCTGCCACGTTTGTGCCATCCGCCTGGGAAACAAAAAACGGGGAGGGGCGAGGGTAAACGAACTGGCGGATTACCTTCCTATTAGGATGGGGCCGCATCGTCGGCGGCAGCCATTAGCAGGCTGACCTAGTTTAAGTACAAGTGGGTAGTTTGCCGGCTATGGTCACGACTTGACAAGTGGTAATATTATAGCAATTCATCAGGACTGAGGCTTAATAGCCGTTGTCAGCCAATCATACAAAATCTCAAGTGGTACACCACCCAAGGCTCGAACTCGCGATCTATTTGATCGGAGTCTAAGACCCTAACCAATGAGCCACCAGCTTTTTATCTTGGCGGTTTAGGTTGGGAGATCTTGAAATTCGCTGATAAACGTTCCCCGACCACTAACGGAACGCACTTGTCCTGCCCCGTATTTGCCTTCGGCCCCATTTATCGGGCCCTGACAGCAGCTGCAGTGCCTTGTAATATAGGCAGATAGTATTACTGGCAAAGAAAAGGGGGGGGCAGTCTCCTAGACTACTAATAACTGTACGCCTGCTGTCAGGGCCTGAGATTGAGACCCAGGTCATAGAGGGACGAGTGAGTTCCGTTAGCAATCGGTGAACATTCCTCAACGAGTGTCAATATCTTCCGATCGAAACCGGCAAGACAACGAGCTCGTGGCTCAGTGGTAAGCGGGTGTGAGCCTCGGGTGGTGGGTATGACTGCTTGCGCAGGGCTAATGAACCAGAAATGGCCATTTCAGTCTGTCTTGTCTTTGCTCTGTAAATATTTCCATGTTTAACTTGAAAAGTTTATTCGGCAAACATATGTTTTCAGCAATTCACTATAAGGCCAGTAGAACTGCAGGGCATCTTACAGTTGGACGGGGTTAATAAGTGTCCCTTGATTACAACTCATCTTTTCACGCCACCCGTATGGCGAGATCGGCGTGTAGAGATCCTCGTGCCGGGGAGTGATAGTGTCATTCGCACGAAGTGAACGACTGTCACTAGGGGGTGGAGGCGATATGGGATCGCCGCTGGCTTTCGGCCACGGAAGGGAAAGTGCTTGTGTTAGCGTCTTCTGACAACACAGCACTGGATTCGCTAGCCGTATAGCCACTGCTTCAGCTATTGCAAGCAGCCGGTGACGCAGGCCCCTGGGGAGGTTGGATGATGTCCAGTAGACAACCTTAGAGGCTTTATTCGTATCAACTGTGTGTGCGAGGATAGAACTCGAGACCGATCTAGTTTCACTATTACTTAATCTGTTTACGTACCCTCTTTTCCAGGCACCTCGCTGTACGGTCAATGTATTCCTTGTCTTTTCCAAAAATGTTACATGCCGAAATTACTAGCCGCCGTGCGGTTGCTGACAGGGACCGAGCTCCAAGACAGAGCGGGGCGAGTGGGTTCCGTTAGCGATCGGTGAACGTTCATCAAAGAGTGCCTAACACAGCAGCCCATGCTGGTTAGCTTGTGGCTACCTAGCTGATAAAATTGGACTACCAGAAGGCGAATTCCAGGATAGTTGAAAAAAAGAAAACAAACAGCGCTTGTGGTGATGCCTGTGACGTAGGTGCAAACACAACCTACGGTTTTGGCGACAGCTTTGTGCATTTAGGCACTTAATTGACATTTTTCAATGTCAAGCACAGCAGCATGCGCACCTCAATTGTAACTGCGCAACAAGACGCCACGGCGTAATATTTGTAATATGAGCCATTGTGATTAGTTCGTGGGCGGCTTGAACAGCATTCCACACTGGCTAGCGCTTCTAGTACAGGCAGACGCTGGGGTATTCAAATTTATCTGATGTGATAAATGGAATATTCAGATCGTTGGATAACAGTGAACAAATCACGCATTTAGAAGCTCGTCTAAGAGTGAAATAAAACTAGGCCATTTTTAAGGACCCGATCCGGTCTCCTCCTGGTCTTTGTCGATTTCGCCTTATCGACACATATCCTAAGTCACTGTGCAGCTGCCTGCGAGGGCTTTAAATTGTGCATTGAGGCTCTACAGAAAGCACATGTTCCTTAACCCAATCGGTGAGCTCCACCGATTGTAACCGACAAAAAAAGAGTCCATAGCGCAATGGCAGTGTTACACTTAATGGCTAAATGTCAGGGGTTCCAAACTCGAGTAACCCGCAGCTGGGATTGGGTATGGCTGGCTGATGACGGCTAATAAACCAGAAATGGCCATTTCGGCCTCCCATTCATAGATAAACAAGCCTACCTGCTTGGACCGATGCTTCTCCGCCAAGGAACGACTGAGGGCAACAATTTCGCCGGCTCGAGAGATGAGACGAGACAGATCTTCAAAGGCCTCCGATATGCTACGGTCCGCGGAGCTCGCTTTCACGGCCATTGCGCGTTCAATGGCCAAGATGCCACCCGTGCCGCGCGTCCGCCCACTCACAGTAGTCGGCAGGTTGGAGACTAGCCAGCACTTAGCCTGAGGATAGACATGCGTTTGTGAGAAGATGGAAACAGGAGGAGAGGGGGAAGGGGAGAGAAAAGTAACTCAGGCATCATAATGTCAATCCAAGCCTTATGATTCACGATCAGAACACAATCCAGGTCACTTAATTATATTAATAGCTGGCAAAAATACGCAGATTTTTTTGCCCAACAACTCAGCGAGCTCAGCAGAAACAGTGCACAGTAGAATACTGTCGATTTTGCCGTACAGAGCTGGTGAAATTTTTCCACCAGACAGTTCTATTCTCGCAAACGACAAAGTCCCCCGTGTGCACCACCAACAGGGTGCTTAACCGGTGAAATGACCATGAGAAAGACTTGCACAGCAGCCAACTTGACCTGATGGCAGGAAGAAGGTAAGACACTGGAATATTGGCATGGTCGGATTGTCGGGACAGGATTAAACAGTCCCGCTTCGCGTGCCACACATAACCCGGTAGCCGCAGACTTCACCAGATCGTTACGAATGCGTTTCGAGGTGCAGTGAGTGAGAGCGCTAAACAGTTCGTCTACACGTGCCACACATGAGCTACCTCCACATCATCTTGCAGAGCTTTACGATATCGATTTAACGTGCATTGGCTGGCAAAACTTAACAGTTCTACGCATGCCACGCACGCACCAACGCGTAGCCACAGTCTTCGGCAAATCTTTATGATCGCGGATCAAGGTGCAGTGAGTACTTGCGCTAAACAGCTCTCCTACGTGTGCTACACACCGACTTATGCCCACAACATTGACCATACGTTTACGATGGCGATTCAATGCGCAATAACAGAAGAAAGCTAAACAGCCCGCCTACACATGCTACACACGACCTCGTCCTGGTTGGCTAGTAGCCCCACCGGGTTGGCCCCAATCCCGGCGGCGAGGAGGGGAAATCGGAGCAGCGTGGTCGGGAGGGGCTGCTCCGTCGTCAAAAGCAGAAATGTAGAGGAGCGGAGATAGATCCACCGTAGAAGAGTTTGGTGCAGCAGACCTTGGCCGCCGTCCTACAGACATGTGGTGGACAAATGCGCTGAGGCAGCTCAGTCAGGGCCACGTTAAGAAGGCACCATTGCAGCTTGAATTTTCGCCCTTAGTAGGACGGAGGTTTCTCGTCAGTTCGCAATATTCACTGTCAGGAATCTTTGCGCGTCGTGCCAGTGAAGAATGTGCTTATTGTTCGTGCACATGGATTCTCCCGGGGGAGCAGCTTTCCGTTTATTCTTTCCCATCCGAGGGTCTGAGGCCAACAAAAGTGGATAATTAGGCACGGTGGTGACTGCCAAAGTTAATCAACCTGCTTACATTTATCACACAGATGACCCAGTCCCCAGTCTAGGTGTACTGGGTCACACCAAGTGTGGCTCGGATCTCATACGCGTAAGAATGCCAAAAGTGCAATGATGAAGCGGACCTATAAAATTCCAACGCCCAGTTCGACGACGGAGTATATGTGCTTCAGTGACAGTGTTTAACAGCTCGTCTATGCGTGCCACACACAATCCCGTCCGGACGAATGCAGGGATAGATCAGTGAACTATCGTGTGAGCGTACGAGAACGGGACTGCATCGGGTAGCCGATCAGCTGCCGCACCGATTCATGGCTGGACAGCAGAACGCAAACAGCAACTGTTGTCGGCTAACAGACACAGGGGAGGCGGGGGCAGCTTACCTGAAGGGTCTCACGTAGGGCCTGGTCAAACTCCACGTGTCCCATCTTTGTGAAGCCGAAACGGACAAAGTCAATGCCCGAGGCGATGGCCACCCGCTTGTCTGCCCTGTCCACAATCCAATCCTGAGCCCAGGCTGGCGGGTCATGCAGGCTCCTGAAAGCCGTCTCTAGAGCCGATGGCGACAGCAGCCTGACCACCACCTTTGGCGTGCCTGAGCCGGTGAGACCACTGGAAGTCTGCAGCTGAGTGCTAGCTACGGCAGCCAGCGGCAAGTGGATTTTGGAGCCGCCGGCGTGATCCGACCAGATGAGACGATGTGTGGTGAGTTTGAGGGTGCCATGCTCGAAGGCGGTTCGTCCAGGGCCGTTGTAGACGCGTACGCCGGACTGTCGCAACACCAGACTCTCTGTGGAGGCGCCCGAGGAGGCAGTGGAGGTTACATCGTCAGAACACCAGCGGAAGCGGTCCATGCACTCCGCCTGAAAGGGTCTTTCGGGAGAAGAGGGAGGCAGACAGTGAGGTGAGTTAACAAGGGGCAGCAAGGCGTATACGAGGAGGGAAAATCTAGATGAGAGGACACAGCGGGTATGTAAGTCATTCACAAAGCAGGCCTAGACCCTCTGTAAGTATAGTTTGACACAGGAAGACAAAGACCCGGCAAAGAGAGAGAGAGAGAAATATGTTTTAGTTTGAAAATGCCATTCCAAAGTTTTCCAGCAAAAACGTCCTTCATTCACAATGAATAGGGCACAGAAACCACACAAACATAGGGAACCACAAGCAATGCGAAATGGCCAGACACTGCAATCTTCGACATCGTGGAGAAATTTCTTCGAGTATCTCGCAAAATTTAGACCAAATTAAACTTCCTTCAATTCGGCACTAGCACCGTGCGCTGATGACCTCATTGTTTTAGTTTCTACAAACAATGAGGGATAAAAATCGGTCCCTAATGGGCCTACAGGGCCAACCGATGTATACATTTACATATAAGACTGTGAGCTCGTAGCCGGGGACGCCATCTGTAACAAAATTCCCAAGAAACTTCACGGACAATACGAAGATCACGGGGCTCAATACTGCTACGGCGTCCCCGGGAAGCGACGCACTCCGTGGTCGTCTGGTGC
>JAYGXS010000006.1:20134145-20195289 GCA_036362985.1 Ligula intestinalis | reverse complement strand
CTACGGCGTCCCCGGGAAGCGACGCACTCCGTGGTCGTCTGGTGCCCAGAATGTCAAATTTGCAAGCCAGTACCCTAAATTCGCGACACACTTTGAAAATCGGTTGCTGGAATGTGAGGACATTGCTTGATCTCGGTCGTCAAGCGCTTCTAGCACGCGCATTATGGGACTATGAAGTAAACGTTGCCTGTCTGTCAGAAGTTCGTCTTCCAGACTTTGGAACGAGAGAAATCAAGTCCCACAAGAGGATGCTGAGTACGTGCTCCTCCACAGCGGACCATAAACACAGGACTGCATGGGGTGACAATAGCCATGATAAAGAAGGTGCATAACACGCTCTTAGCGTTTGAGCGTATCTCAGAGCGGATTGCCACAGCCCGCTTCAAAGGCACCATAGCAAATATGCCTGTGGTTGCCGTTTATGCCCCAAAATCGCAAGCGGATGAAGCAGTTAAGACGGAGTTCTATGAACGCCTTCAAGCTACCGTGGCCAGAATACCCCCTAGAAACTTGCTCTTTGTCGCTGGAGACTGGAATGCCAGGACTGGCCCGTGCGATGAGACCACGAGACACATCATCGGAAAATACGAACTGGGCCAACGTTGCGACAATGGAGAACGATTGGTAACATTTTCTGATTGTAATCATCTCGTCGTTACAAACACCCGTTTTCAACACCCCCATTGGCTGCTGACATGGTATACAAACGATGGTCGAACGGCAAACCAGATAGACTACATCTTAGTACGCTCAAGGTGAACCACCTCAGTATCCGACAGCCGATCGTTTCGAGGTGCGGAAGTTGGGTCAGACCATGTACTTGTCCGTGCCCGCTTTAAGCTCCATTTGTCGAATCGATGTAAGAAACTGACCCAAAAACGTGTCAACGTTATGGCACTATCAAACACAGAAACCCGTGTAGCGTTCAACGAAAGTCTCTGCACGGATCCGAGATCAATCCACTGTTCGCATCGAACCTACAGATAACGTCGGTAATCAAACTTCGCCAGACACTCAGTTGCCACACTTGAGACACGCGCAACAAGGTAAGATGAATTCGAGCTTGCAACAACAGGTAGTACCGAGGAAGGACTGGATCTCCACAACCACCCTCCATCTCTCGGCACAAGCTAGAATCGCTCGGTTGTCAAACTCAGAGAACTACCACTCATTGAGACGTCAAACTACGCGATCAGCAAGATGCGACCATCAGAATCATTGGACCGAGTTAGCTGGCTCCATGGAATCAGCTTCAAACTCTGGTAACTTCCACCAGCTTTATTACCTTTTACGTAAAGCCGCTGGCAAATATAAACCGCCTTGCACTACCGTTCGGGATAACTCGGGTCAAGTGATAACTGATATGGCTGGCAAGATCGATCGATGGCGAGAGCACTTAAGTGAGCTACTGGATCCGCCTATGCGTTCACCTGCGAACCTACAGCTATCAACTGGAATTCCATACGGAAGTGACTGCGAGCCTCCTACGAGAACTGAACTGGAATCGCTATAACAACGACTAAAAGTTCGGAAGGCAGCAGGTAAAGCTGGTATCCCAGCAGAAGCCTACAAAACAATTTTTTCTGCGTTGACGGAATCACTACACCGACTGTACTCGACTATTCCGACTGACTGGACACTATCCATTATTTTACCGATAGCGAAACGCGGTGACATGACACTATGCTCAAATTACCGCGGCATCAGCCTCATAGATATAGCCGCCAAAGTATTTGCGACCATCCCTCTCCGTAGATTTTCGACTGAGTGCAATCTTCGCATACGTCCTAACCAAGAAGGATTTCGTCCAGGTAGAGGATGTATTGACCAGATCTTCATTCTACGCCGCATACTAGAACACAGACATCAAAACCAACAGATCACCACCGCCTGTTTCATTGACTTCAAGACCGCCTTTGATTCTATCAACAGAGAAGCTTTATGGCAAATCTTGCTTGCTGACGGTCTCCCGCCAAAGTTGCTCAGTCTGATCAAGGCTTACTATAGCACATCAGCCCGAGTATGAACCCTTGGTGAAGAGTCAAATTCTTTCCCTCTGACTTGTGGAGTTCGACAAGGGTGCTCTCTGTCTCCAGTGCCCTTCAACTTCTTGATCGACTGGGTAGTGCATCAGTCAATTCTACCTGACAGTGGATGTGAAATCAGCCCTGAATTCTGAGTACCTGACCTGGAATATGCCGATGACATTGTTGTACTCGGTAAAGCTCCTCAGTCACTACAGCCAACGCTAGACCGTATCACCAGCTGCGCTGCAACTGTTGATCTGACAATTAATGTGCGCAAGACGAAGCTCCTGACTACGTATCTGGGCAAAACACAACCACTGTTTATCAGCGGTCAACCCATTGAAGAAGTTAGCTGCTTCCGCTATTTGGGCTCGAATATGCTAGCCAATGGACAAGCCAAAGATGAAATCAAGAACCGAATCGCGCAGGGTAGAAATGCATTTAGGCTGCTAGCCAGACCACTCTGGTCTCGCTCAGACATCAGCTTACGTACTAAGCTGCTGATATACAAAGCATCAATCAGACCGGTGTTGGTATATGCCTGCGAATCATGGCCAATGAGAAAGGCAGACATCCTATCGCTCGAAGTCTTTGACCGTTGGTGTCTTCGACGCCTCTTAAGAGTCTCCTGGCAGGATCGAATCTCCAATGTTGAGCTATACCGCAGATGTTTCAAACTACCAAGTCTAGCATCGTACATCCAGCATCGACGATTGCAATGGTTTGGCCATGTCCTGCGCAAACCATCGACGGACCTCTGCAGATTGTTCGTGAACCCCTCTTGTAGTGCAAACTGGAGATACCGACAAGGCGGTCAACTGAAGACATGGCTCAACACCGTCAAGTCGGACGTCGAACGGATGGGCCTCGTAACCGTTTACGGCTTCCGACACTGGAACAAACAATGGGTTAGGATCTGCGAGGAGCTCACTTCCGACTGCCGCCAATGGGCCGCCGCTATCAGTGACATTGGTGAAGCCGATTCATCCAACAACAGGAGCTAATCGGATCAAGTACGAGTAAGTAGGTACACTGAACAAAGGCCCAGATTTAGCATTTTATTCTACAGTCAACAGGTCGTCGCTAGCAAAACAGTATGATTAACGCAGTCATGGTCGGCCAGCCGCTTCCGAGTAAAAAACGGTGTACAGTCTTAACAAATACCGGTTCTGTAATGTGATCGGTGAGCGTCCATCTACTATAATTAATATTACCCATCACAACTGAGATAAAAAGGGTTCTGTGGCTGAATTGCAGTGTTAGGCTCAGCCACTAAATGCCCCGGGTTCAGATCCCAGATGATCCACGCCGGGGATTAGGCATGACTGGTTGACAACAACTAAAAGTCTTCAAATGGCTATTCTAGTCGCCCTTGTCTCTGTATCAGTACCATCTTCTTTACTGTACGGGTGACGAGCAATAGTTACCAACTTCGTAATACCACTATGGTTGAAGGCCTTTTTACACGTAACTGATTTGGCCGATCAGTACCAAGCTAGATTCAAAAGTAACGCCTCCATTCCCGCGATGGGTCCTCAGATAGATAAGCGCCTGCATGATCTGCCACGCTGCCTGTCACGTGACCATAAATCTCTAGTCAGATCCGATTGGTCCATGTCTCTAAGTAAGTAGATGCAATAAAGGAAGACAGTCTTCTTGGGAGAATTACTTGCTCTCCGTATAGTCGATTGTCTTCTCTTCCGATCTCTCGTGCTGGCCTCGGGAAAAACAGTCGATCAAGCCTAGAATTCATTTTAATAAAAAGTACTAGGCGTGGGGCATAACAATACCGCAACATGCATTGCACGCCAAACTTGAGAGGTGGTACTGGTTGCTGTCAAAGCGAGCATGGGTGTGTAAAATGAACAAGTACAAGTAGTGCAAGAGAGATCGCGAGTTCGAAACTCGGGTGTAGCAACAATTTCAGCAGCAACACCGGAGTTGGGTATCACTAGCTGATGACGCCTAATAAGGCAGAAATGGCCATTCTGGTGACCCATGTCTTTGTCGGTAATGTTCTTCTGCCCATATACGAAAATATACCTGCGAATGGAGCGAAGAAAAGGAAATGGCGGCTCAAATTCAAAAGCCGGCTCCGGACGGGGACTTCAGGTCGCACCCACACGCGGTTGATTGTGGGATGGCTTTCAAACTGCGGCTCTCGGTTCCGGGGCATAAGCAGCCACGGGGAAAATTCACTGATAACGCCTGGCAGGATATTGGCCTGGCTACCTGCAAAATTGTCAGAGCACTGTTACAACAAAGCTACTGTTCCCTATTACAGTAGTCGCCGGTTATTAAGCCCACGATTCACAGGCCTAGCCGCTTATTAAGCCCAATTCGGTCTGGACCCGAGGTGGGCTTAATAACCGGCGACTACTGCATCCAGAAGGGCTCACCCGCTGTCAAAATGCGACTTTGCAGGATTTTAGGACATGCGGCCGGGAAGGACAGGCGATATGAGCCGTCGGTACGCCTTTTGTAGCAAATCACGTTTTTAAATGTTGTGCTTTAAAAAAAATATTTTTTCGGTTTGAAAAAGTTTCTAATTAAGACCGTAACATTACCATTTATAAAGTTTCGTATCCGTCCACTTATTAACATCGCTTATAGGATGCAAGACATGGTCTACATCCATCGTAAAATTTTATGGGCGTTACGTGACTTACTCTTCATCGCATATAAACGTATTTTATTTTTCTTCATACGGAAAATAAAAGGCATGTGGTTAGTAAACCCTAAGCCCGTGTAAGTAGAGTTAAAATTACTTAACAATTAGAAAGATTTGTTAAAACCAAAAGATAACCTTCCTTCAAGCATACAATTTGAAGACAAACTCTGTTACGAAATGAATGCAAAAAAGTAAAGGGCATTGGAAATCAATGAGAACAAGGAAGTTCGTTAAAAAGCCGGCATCCTAACGTGACTGAAATACCTTTGGATTAGGCTACACGAAAAAAGGGTGAAACTGCGAAGTCCGAGGTGTTGGCTTTGTGTGTGGCCGGTTGATACCCTCACATCGCAGGACTGCATGCAGTGCTCCTGTCACTATAGTCATCAAGATATCTCGTCTCCTTTCCGTGCGTGACAAGCAGTTACCTTCTGACATTTTCTTGTTTGTAGTTTCGGCCCCGGAGAGTGTGGAAAGTGCACTCTAAGTTCACGTGTGACTGAGCCAGCACACATAAAGAAGAGGGCGAAACCGTATTTGAGAACTTCTACTCGGAAATCACAGCAATCTTACGGCATAGTGCACCCCCAGTTATCGACCCCTATTCTACTCCTCTATCGCCGAAGAGTTCGGGTCAGTGTACTGAATGGCACTTCGATTCCCACTTGTTCCGCTCTGCCTTGGGTCTTATTTCGGGGGCTCTGACAGCAGCCGTAGCGACTGGTAGTCCTGGGCAGATAGTATTGCCGGCAAAGACAACGGAGGCTGTAATGGTCATTTCTGGCTTATTAGCTGTCGTCAGCCAATCATACCCAGACCCAATTGGTGCACAACCTGAGGCCTTAACTCAAACCCTTTTTAAGTAGAGCCTAACGCTCTAACCATTGAGCCACGAGTTCGTTGTCTTGCCGGTTTAGGTCCGCAGACAGTGACACTCGTTGATGAACGTTTACCGACCGCCAACGGAACTCACATAGCCCGCTCTGCCTTGGGCCCTAATAGCAGTCTCAGCGGCTAGTAGTCTAGGTAGATAATGCCTAAAAAGCCAGAGATGGTCAATCGAGTCTCCTTTTTTTGCCGACAATACTATCTACCTTTACTATTTCAGTTCTCCTCAACTACCCACCACACCGGCTTCCTAAACGTGGGACTTGTTTTAAACGCACAACATGGAGCGAGGGTGGATTTAAAGCGAGCCTCCCGATCAACAGTAACGGGCGGGGGGATGGGGCTACCACGGATGCAACACAAAAACCAGGCATAAACAAGCAACCACAGGCACCAAATAGAAAAAAAGACAAAGAATGCACTTTTCGTGGGGTTAATCATTTTATGGACAAAAAAACTGAATACATAGGCAAGAAAAGTAGTGTTGGGCGTTCAGGGACCAAAAGAGAAAGATCACGTGGTAATGGAGCTGGCAGAGAGGGAGATAGCACGGACCTAAAAAAGGCGATGGGTTTTCAGTGTCCACGCAGGGAATGCTGTTAGGTGGCCTCCACAGCCACGCGATGGTGGGAAGAGGAAGGCGAAGCCGGCTGACGAGCTGAAAAGGACAAAACAGAAGTCGGACCATAAACAGCCAGTAAAGGGAAGAGGAGGTCCAATTGTCAACAGACAGACAAATAAACTACATTTTCTGGATCTACGCTCGATCAAAGCGGGGTTAACTACGCTGTCGGCACGCTCATTAAACAGGTTGTACAGAGCCCGCACAAGCCTAGACCTAGCGACGGACATGAGTGTGGCAGCACGCTCGGAGGCAATAGCTCACATCGAGTCAGTCGCTGTGACAGTGCCGGAAAGATCATTGGGTAACGATTCCTTTGGAGCAACACCACAGTAACATAAAACTCCACGTTTGTGTAATACGGGACCGGTGGCAAAAGAGGTTAAATGGGCGTGTCAAATCAAGGGAAAGAAAGAAAACTAATAATTAAAATAACTTAACGTTTGGGGGCGCGCGATAATTAAAAAGAGAAATGCAACCAACGGGAAACAAGAACGGCCCAACAGTACCCGCGAATAGGATACGATCGTTCAATTGTTACACACAAGGAGTATTTACCAATCATTGATTAATCGGAGAGGGAAACGGTGGAGCGCCAAAGCCGCTATTGGGGACTTCTAGTCATCTCAAAATATAAGCCTGACACATTTGAAGCTAGCCCTTCATGTCAATAGTCGTGAGCTGAAAGGTCACCAACAACTGATAGGATAAAAGTCCTTCTCAGGGCTGAGAATTGGGCTGCAATGGTTCAGTCTCCACGGCCCTGGCACATTCTGTGGGAACAAAGCGGTGTCTCACAGACAACCGTGACACCGGTTGTGGAAACTTATTCAACATATTTTGGCTTTTTTCTCTTCATGTGGGAATTTTCTTATATATGTATATATATCTATATTCACTCAGAAATGTGCAAACACCGATTGAATAGGCTTCAGAACTAAACAAAGTTCATGTGGTGGTCAGAGGTCCCCAACGGGTGACCGCCTGCCAGGCCGATTGCGGCCAAGTCATAATAGCAGTAAGAGGGGTATGGCAGCATTTGGGGGTAACTTGATACAGAACTGTTTCGGGCTTATTAGCCTTCATCAGCCAAGCATGACCCTGAACACCAGCTGGTCGGAGAACACAAACAAACGCACTCACAGATGGCACAGTTGGTCCACCACTGGTGTCTATAAGATGGGTCCTAAGCACTTCATAGAACCGCAGTTCATCAGCGCCTCGCCACCTGCCATTTGCTGTCACTGCTGATCGGGTATATATTCACTCAGAAATGTGCGAACACCGATCGAATAGGCAGGTGGCGAGGCGCTGATGAACTGCGGTTCGATGAAGTGCTTATGACCCATCTGATAGACACCAGTGGTGGACCAACTGCGCCGTCTGTGAGTGCGTTTGTTTGTGTTGTCCGACCAGCTGGTGTTCAGGGTTATGCTTGGCTGATGAAGGCTAATAAGCACAAAACAGTTCTGCATCAAGTTACTCCCAGACGCTGTCATTCATCATATTCCCGATCACAACCGACAAAGCAGGGAACCCGTGGACTAGAGGCAGCGTCTCTTACGCAATGACCGAAGGTTCAAATCTCGGGGGTGCCAATCCTCGAGATTGGGTATGATTGGCTTCAACACAAGCCCTGAATTTGCCAGTGGCTACAGCTGTCAGGGTACAGTGCCACTGGTACCTTTTGTCCAGCGCATGATTTTAGTGATTCAAGTAAAGCCATCCTTTAGTCGCTACGAGGTCCATTAGAGCCGATCGCATAATGGTCCGGGCTCAAATTCAAAACGCCTAGGCCCTGCAGAAAATAAGCCAACCTTTCTCGCAAAAAGCGGTATCGGAATTCAGCGTTCATGTTGTCGTGGAAATTTATGCACTCAACAAAGAAGCTGCGTTGAGGCTCAACGCTTCACACACGTTAGTCATCTCTGCAAAAGCTACTGATCTGATTGTCGTAGTCTACATGTTTTCCGAATTCTGATTTCTTGCAATTTCTTGGCAACCGATACAAACAAGTAGCAGTAAAACGTCTTCAGAAAAGGACCTACCGTCACCTGCTTTATCCGCCAGTGTGGCTTTGTGGTCTGGTTTTGGCAACTTCGTTGCGGGCACATCGGGAAGCTTGTCCGCACCGGTCGCCAGAAGTTGCTCCAACTCGGACTCTACGTCAGCGTCATCGGACGAAGAAAGACCGCCAGCAAGCAGGTTGGTTAATTCCTGCAAAAGCAACAACAATGGAAGACGGCTGGTTAAGTCTAAGGGGGATCTACATGAACGGAAAGCATACAAGGTTTCTGTGCGAGTAGTTATTTAGCATCCGAAATGATGGCATCTTGGTATAGGGTTAAGCATAGAGCTATGACATTAATCAGGATAAAACCACTGAATACTGCTCAATATTGGCAAAAGATCAACAAGAACCAGGAGTTTTTCTCAAGCCAGCCAAACAAATTATGTAAATCGGTAATAAAAGCAGATAGGCCTGACGATTTTTGCATAAAGTACGGCTTAGTGAACACTTCGGTCAAAGGGTTGCGCCTATTTTTGTGTAAAAGGCACATAACTCCTGTATGTTGGTTAAAAGTTACTGGTTGACCACAAACTTCGCATGCACAAAGGACAGGACAGAAGGGTCTAATAGGTTAAATTTCGATACTTCACTTGGGAAACCGTATCAATTTCAGAATACTGAGTACAGTAGATACAGGCTACAATTAACTCCATACACCCGTTCTAGACGTTTCTTTGACTACGGTAACCAGCATCCATTATTGGTGAAGCTCCGGGTAGTGCACGGATACGGCTGGTATAAACTCTTACGTCCCCACCCATTTTTTTATCAAGAGCACATAACCTCATAAAGCGCATCTAAGCATACAAGTACACGCTGCCCAGGTGGCGCTGAAGTCGAGTCCGTGGCTCCAATAACCCAGGCTTCGTGGCTAGCACATTATGGAGAACCATTTTCACGGATTAATCAAGCATTCTATCAATGCTATCCCGAAGCCCAATGCGTGATCGTCAGGTTCGATAGGGAGAAGACGAAAGCAAAGGTTAATGTGCACGATAGACTAAACAAGGAATTTACTCACTCTTTTGGTCTATATTTAGCTGCGGTGTCTGCAGTATGCGAGTGAGAGCCAGAAGTGTGCCGTCGTTAACGATGAAAACGATGGACAGAACTCACTGTCGTCTAATATACTGGCCAACCAACTAACGCCCTTTCACAATGTGTGAATGTTGCAAACAGAAGTCAGCTTACTAGCAAATCCACAATGCCCATATTGCACGGTTTTTAGAAGCTTCTTGTACCACGCCAATCCACAAAGTTACAGAAACACCCAATTATCGATAGTGTGGTTAAGTCAGTACTGAAAAGGATGCTGAGTTCTGTAGGCCTTAGCCTTCGGGGATGAAGCATCAAGGAAAGATTTTTGGGAAGCCAACTACTTATAGTGGACCCTGGGCTGTAGCGCCTTGAACTCGGAAGTCGGCTAAACAGACCGCGGTGGTAACTAATATAAGGGAGTTAACCGCTTGGAGAAGGCAAGCGTCGCCCAGGGGAGAGGGCGGAGAGATAACCAAGGCAAGTCTTACTGCTGATCATTGTGTCCGTGCTAAGTGTGGCTCTTAGCCTTGATGAGATGGACAAAATTAACAGACGAAATGATTAAGTGAAGCACCCAAAGGTGAAAACTTGCCTCCTGGTAGGCCTGTGCCTCCTGGGCATCACTCATAATCTTTTCCACGTCCTCCAGTTTCATGAGCTCATTTAGCTGTTTCAAGGCCTCATTGCCTTGTTTTAGACTATCCAAGACCTTGATCTGCACCTGCGCAAATTCGACGTCCTGGATGAGTCCCTCCACTGTGGTGAGGTGTTCATCTGCCCTCACCAGAAGTTTCTCCTGGTATTTTTTCTTTTTCAGTAGGAGCAGAGCCTTCCTGGGAAGTGAAAGACAAAAAGACTGCACCGTGGTGAATTTTGTATTAGCAAGACAGGGTTGAAGGGCGCCTTCAGACAGGAGGTAGTGCAACACAGCACCCGACGATTTGATCGGGGGCGCATAAGATACCTGTTCTGTCACATCACGAGGCAGGTGGGAAGGTGTCAAACATGGAATAACTACTACACAAGGCAGCAGGACCAAAGTTAAGACGAACAGTGAAGACTAATAGATAGGAATGAGTAAGGGAGGCAAGATACAGTTCTTAAGGAAGACGAATGCGAAGTAGAGATGAGGAGAATGAGCAAATCGAAAATAGTTTGCTTACTTTCTTTCTTGTTGCCTTAACAGCTGCTTAATTGCAGCGTCGTCCCTGGTGATAGAAGAGTTCACTCGCTGCTTGTACTGTTTGAGTTGGTCCCGTTGGTGCTTCAACTGTAACAAAGCCTTGTCCTCCTCAGTAACACGAGAGTGATGATGCTTCTTACCAAAAATGGCGCCCATACCGAGCAAGAGTATGCTGCGCCTTAATCAGGAGACTTCCCCTCTAAAAAGGTGATGGGGACGAGAGTATTCAATGCCTTATCATTGTTTCTAAAGAATTTACAACGATGAGGGTGGGGGACGAACGAAGGTGACATTTCGTCGTCTTATCGGCAACTACCCATAATCAGGAGTCATCAGCAAGATGCATACCTTAGGATAAGCTAGCATGACTGACCGCTCTTATGAAGGTGTTGAGTGACTGCCTCAAACACAACCCAACCGGTTTTGGATATATAGACATCGTTACAAGGAACAAAATTAATAAGGTGCCTTCGCGTGGTCGAACTTTTTTTGATAGAAATGGTACAGGTCAAAATTCTAATAAGTTATTAGAAATGTTTCCCCGAAAATTCGGGTAGACCGTTATCATCGGCGTTAGACAATACTACGAAACACAGTTTCACAACTGCAACACGTAAATACATTAGACGAGAAGTTTACCCGTCAACATCCTCAACCAAGGGCAATCAGACTACTGAGTCAATGGCATCTTTTTGCAACCTGTGCCTAAGAGCTATCAAGAACAAAAGCTTCAGATTTGGAGCCTATTGAGCGGTCAACGAAAAGGCAAGGTATGTTTAAAATCCCCAAAAACAGCGAGTTTACACACCGCACGAGGATAGAAGAAACTCTAGCGTTAGTCTTAGCGTGAAAGTGGCACGGTACCCAGTGTTAAGAATAGTTCTGAATGCCATTCATGTGATGTTTGGAGCCTAGTAGCCGGTAGTAAATGGCGAAGTAAAACAACTGCTCAATGACAATTGCAGCTAACGATAACGACTTAACGGGAACAAACTCAACGCAAGATTCAGTCATCCATCCCAAGCCGGTTGACTGCGTACTGTTTGCGTCTCCGTGCCATTCGAACCAAGCAGCAGCACATTCACATCAGAACATTTAAATTTGAAAACTTTAGCAGCAAGAAGGAAAATGAAGTTTAGTTCAACAAAACGGCACTCAGGAAGGAAATGCCATGGAAAAGTGGATACATACACTTCAAATATACCTAATTTGAAAAATGCAAACTTTCAAATGCTTTACCTCTCTTCTTGGCACTCGGGGTACTGATACGATCTAGGTGTTCAAACTGTGATGGAAAAAGCCCTAAGGACACCATTTTTAAACAATGGCATGGACCAGTTTTGGCTACTGCTAAAAGCGACACTACAGACGTTAGGTTATCGTAGCTCAACCAAAAAGCACTAACAAACCACCCAGAGACGGTAACGTGCAAGCTGTAGTCATGAGTTCAGAAAACTGTCACCAACAAACAGTAAAACGCATAGAAAAACACATTAACCAAAGTACGAACCACCAAATACAGCTGTGATGCTCCTGTGGGGTCGAGGTTGTGGGATAGCCGGTATACACTGCGTAACGTCGAATGCCGGTGGTAATTACGGTCTAAGGCAGGTCTGAACGGAACTGTCAGAGTCGTCACAACGCATACATACGATAGAAGACGGTAAGACTGTGAAGAAGGTTAAGCATGTACTAAGAGCAATAAGGGGAGAATATCTAGGGGAAAAGGGGTGTACATGAGGACAAGCTACGGCGTCTGGATAGAGAGTGTTACTGTCAAACAAGCTACATAACCGGTGGGGAGCACAGGGCACGTTGCAACTGCAGGTAGAGGATTGGAAGCCGGAGTCGTTGGATGGGCATAGTTTCAGCCAGTTGTGGGGAGGCACGATGAGAGCCAGTTGGAAACAGGAGAGCCTGTATAGAACGCCTTATAGAGCTAATTCTGGGACTGTGGGAAGGGTCGGCAGTTGAAAGGAAGGGACACCGGTCATTTTCACTCACTCACGAGCTTCATATCGTCATCCCAGGTTCGCGCGTAAACAAGTCGCACCTCAGTCGAACAAACCCATTCAGTTTCCTGGGATCGTTACACAGCCGCAAGTTAACTTTGGCGGCAACTAAATGTGTGCAAAAAAACACACATAGATTGTATCATAATAAATGGTTCTAGAGCTTGACGTCAGAAGCAGTGTTAAAACACTTCTTAATGATCTGTAAGGATATTGGGCTTAAGCTAAGCACTAGAGGGGGATAAAAAAATCTGGAATGTTTTCGGTTAATGGCAAGCACAAAGCAGAACGGCGAAATTCTGCACGATCGCAAAGGATGATACGTACTACCAAGGGGATATAATATTTGTGGTTTAAAGTTGCAGAAAAAACATACGCGTGAATCCTAAGAAGAACCTTAGTCGTAGTAAGTGACTTCAGCTTAACCTTGATTGAACTTCCCGGAATATTTAAAAAGAGCCAGCATCTGAGGCTTAAAGGACAAGTAATTCGTGAACAGAGATAAGTGAATAAAGATTGAGTAAGGAATTGAAGTGTTATAACGGTGGCCAAAAGGCTGCGAGATATCCCTGTCTGACTTATGCCACATGTGAGCCCCCAGCGTTAGAGAGAGTGAACACAACAAGAAGTGTGCAGAAGTGGAAGTCCTAGAGCAAACCTAGTACAGCATACTTAAGAGCAGCGAATGCGTATGTAAAAGGTTGAGCCAATTAGATCGTTGTCACAAGAAAGTCACGGCTTCATTGGCTGGGTGAGTCATGGGGTTTGACGTGCTAGTCCACCACTTGGCAAGAGTTGGCACAGGCGTCAGACAATGCACTGTGGGCGTGTGGGCGGACAGGTGGTCGGAATCCTGTGCCGCCGCGCCGCCGCCGTTTGCGTGTCCTTACATTACTCTGCGTAGGTGGGTCGGTGGTCTCGCGTCGTTAGGGCAGCTTGCGTTTTGAATAAAGCTCCGCCCTAACATAGATGAAACAACGAATACTATCAAAGAAGCGCCGATATGCGCGTAGTTTGTGAAAGAATGTTTTAGTACCAACAGAGTAGTGATGAAATAATGAATAATCGCAGTAAAGGAAGGAATCTCCTTTACACAAAATATTCTGAATTATGCGTAATTTTATATCTTTCTCGATTACTGCGGACATTAAAGCAGTGACTACTCTCCTTCTAACCTAATGTATGACTCGACGGCATGGCATTTCGACCATCGTATTTGACGAGGTCCACCGCGTACACTCTCGCAAGGATGTAAAGGGACGATGAATGGACGTGGACTAGCTCATAATATGAGAAGAATTGTGACGCACATTTCAACTATTTCCGCTCCCATATGGATCAGCTTCATGACCATGGGACAAAGACCGCCCTCATGTGGTAGAGGATTGTATAGCTGTGACAAAACAAGGGAGCGATCTGCATACGAGAACTCCGCAAAAGTAAGAAAACCTAGATCATAGCTGTATTTTTTAGCGATCTGCTGAATAATTTCAGAAAGTCACCAAAGGGAAGGTACATGTGTGAAAATTAACGTTTTCAGCCAAAAACCGTTAATGCAGCGGTAATTGGCTCAACAGAAAATGTTGCAGGAAGAGAAAACCACATGGGCCGAAAACAACCAGTGAGGAGCCGTAAACTGGGACACAGGGCTTACCGCGGATCGGTTTATGTGTCATGAGCGTCGAACAGATTGCCCACAATTTCAAAAAATAATCGGTTATATGTTATTTAATATTCATGGCGAATTGCCAACACCACTGCCGTAGTAGCTGAAAGGGTCGCATCCGTCCAGGCACGGCATGCGTGGTACTTTGGGGATTCATAACCTCACGTCCATATCGACCACAAGTGCGGGCTAAGTATCGCCATTAACATTTGGTCCTGGCCAATATAGCTATAATAGTAAGGCGTCACACTTTACCAGAAATGCAGCTAACAAAGAGCGATTGCAGGTAAACCAAAACCGTCTTCAAACGTGGTCTAATGACTGGCTTTTGCCGTTAAATGAGAACAAGGGCAGTATCCTACAATCTGTCCGACTCAGATCTTAGAAGCCCATAGTAAACAACCTGAATAAAATCCAACTGCAAGAAGTGGACGCGCAGAAGTATTTGAGATTTAAGATCACGACGTTGCTTAATTCCTCGTTGTATTCTTCAAAATAGTTAAGTCTGCGATGGCCCTCCTGCATCTTGTCAAACGGGCTTTATGTGACTTTGATAAGAACTGTTCCGCTAAGGTCTTTGGAACATGGGCGCGACCAAAACTGGAGTTTGCTATCCAAGCATGAAAACCCTGGACCTGTGAACGACCTCAATTCCCTGGAGAAAGTTCGAAGGCGTACAACAAAAATTGTTATTGGACAAGGCTCATTACCCTATGAAACACGGTTAACTAATTTCAACCTATTTCGTTTAAGTTACAGGCAGCTACGTGGTAATCTGATACAAATATTTCGTAATATACGCAATCGGGTCTGCTGTCTTCTACCTGGTGACTTCTTCGAGTTAGCAACAACTACGATTTTAAGAGTGGATCCATTCAATGTACATGTAACAGGGTCCAGACTAGACACACGAAAGTTCTTCTTTGGTAATAGAGTGGTTGAAGCTTGGAATTCTCTGTCCCTGGATGTTGTTATGTCCGCTTCCGTTAAATTCACTAAGAAGAAGCTAGATTGCTATAGAAATGCTCACTGTAACACCAGGTGATCGCTGTAGTCTTACTGCAGGTGAAGGAAATATTGTACTCTTAAAGTGCTAATTGTTTCGTTTGATTAATATTTATTTATGAAATTATACTCTGCACCAAATTTATCCAATATGCATGCAGCACACTTATGCGGACCAACAACGGGTAGTTGCGATCGTGGCAGGTTCTCCTATTTTCGTCGCATTTATGACGGCCTCGGAAATTGGCAATGGCTTATGGTGATCGCAAGTCCGGCACCTTGAGGTTCTAGACACCTCTACGACGCCTTACTCTGTGTTCCCATAACTATACGGTCGCTATCCGGGATATGCTCCCCTGTCCCGCCATAAAATCCTCATCAACATGAAGCTCTTTTTGCGTGTACCTTTCTTCCCATGAGCGAGAGTTTTTCTCATTAAAATCCCCAAATTGCATTTAAGATATCTACAGTATCCGAAAACTGCCCAAGAAGTTTTTCACTGACTGTTCCTTTTTGTCTCTTCCATCTAATCGAAGTGGTTTTGCCATTTATAGCGTCTATTTTGATTTCACTAAGGCCTTTGATCGGGTCGATCATAACCTCCTTCTAAAACTGGCCTCCTTCGGCATAGGTAGCAAGCCTCTGAACTTCATGTTTTCCTATTTGGATGCTCGCACACAACGAGTAAAAATTTCCAATGTTATCTCCAACCCCACGCATGTGAGGAGTGGAGTTATACAGGGTAGTGTACTGGGTCCGCTCCTATTTTGCCTGTTTGTCAACGACGTTTAAGATTGTTTTCAGTATGGCAGACCCTTCATGTACGCTGATGATTTAAAAGTCGCTCATCGATATAAACCGGCAGATCGCAACATCGTACTCGAGATGATAAAAAGGATCTTCAGGCCTTCGCCCAGTGGTGCTGCACATGGCGCCTCACCCTTTCATGGCACAAATGTTCCGCTTTGATTGTTGGCAACGATCATCAACCGGAATTAAGCATTGACGGCCACGAACTAAATATCCCAAGATTTATCAAGGATTTGGGCATATCCTACTCTAATAGTCTCAATTTGTCAGAGCACTGTGTCCTGATAGTCTCGAAAGCACGCCGAACCAACGGATTTATCCTTAGAAATTTTAAGACTATAAAGGTTAGAACTAGCCTTTATAATATGTACGTGAGACCTTGTCTTGAATACTTCTCGCCCCTATTCAGTCTTCTGCACCCTAGTGAACAGAAGAAAATAGAATCGGTGCAGCACTAGAAGAGTTTTTACTAGAGAACACCGTAACTTAGCCTACCAACAAAGGTGCGGACTTATAAAGCTGGATCCCTTATGCCTTCGTAGACTTAAGAATGGTCTATTTTTACTGTTTTTACTTTTGAATGGTCAAACCTTTAATCCTCTCAGTACAATAAGGCAGCTCGAGCACTCTCGACACGCCAGTCATCGAGACGTATTTTTATTTCTTCATATGGCACGCACAGTTAAGTACCGGCAATTCTTTTCGGTAAACGCCATATCAATCTGGAATAAGCTGCCCAAAAGTATTGAAACCCAGCAAAGCTACCCTATTTTTAAGATAGCTATCATTAGGTTTCTACATTCAGGACAACTTACACGAATTTTGGGTGCTGACTCGGTGGAATCTCTCTTTCACTCTGATGGCGTTCGTAGACTTTGAATCCCGCCAGGCTTCATGCCGAAGATAATGCTGCTGAAGCAGCAGCCCGCAGTTTGCTAACCCTTCAGCCGATAGCGCGCAACTTTCTCCGACAACCATTGAAGGAAAACTGAGAACAATGTGTTCGTGTGCCAACCCTCTCCGTCTTGAACTAATGTTTTTAAACGATATGCAACTTTTCTCCTGCTGATGTGTCAACTTAGCTTACAACTATACATATATTCCGTTTGTATCATACCTTTGAAGTCAGGTTTTTTTCACTTGAAACAAACTCCCTATCTCACCCAGTATTGACAAAACACAAAACCTGAAACAAAACCAATACTGGCTGCAACATAGGGACTTTTTTTAGGTTTTTTCCGGTCTTTGAGGTTTTGAAAGGCGCCCAAGAGGTGCATTACCAACTCTTTACAATTGCCAGTAAACTGACATAATAAACATATTATTATTGTAAGTGGTCCGAGCTTAAGCACGATCCAAACAAAAAGAGCACCTTCGAAGACTGAAACGGACATGAGGAACCTGGCAGTGAATTTGTCCTAACACAAAAAGGCACAGATGGGAAACTAAAATATTCGCCCATAAACCGGAAGTGCAATATTGTGATAAAGGGTCTTTCCGAGTCCACAGCAAACATTTCAAAGGAAAGGTAGACACATGATATGAATCATATTAATGATAACGTCGATGACGTCCTGCCGGATAGGGAGATCATTACACTACAGAAAACATTCCGCCTTGGCAAAGCAGAGCCAATTTGTGATTTAAGGTTATCCTCAAGACCCCTTAAAGTAGTCTGGAAGAACAACGCCCAGGCAGCCCTCCTACTAGAACGAAGAATGGCCCCAAGGAACTCGCACAAAACCATATTTTTTCAGCCGGACTACGACCCCAGAGAAAGAATGAAAATGCAGGAACTGAGGAGGGACATGAAGGAGAGGATACACAGAGGGGAGACCGGACTGGGAATCAAGGACGGGATTATAATTCAGATGAAGAAGACATTTGGGTGGGCAACATTCGTCACAATGAAGGCTGGATCTCACCATCACGACCAGCAATAAAGGTGACCGAGGCGAGATCGAGTGAAGCCAAGAAATTGACAGCTCCCTGCATGCAATCTCACGAAAGAGGCAAACGCCTACATAACGTGTTGACTAAGTCTAAATTGAGCTTTATGTATATTTATGCCCAAAGTCTTCCCTCAAAAATTGATGAACTCAAGGCAGTACTCTCGGAGCGGAAACCTGATGTCGTTGCCATAACGGAAACATGGTTAAAAACAGAAATCGCGGTCTCGGAGATTTCAATTCCAGCATACCAGCTTTTTCGCAAAGACCGCCAAAACCGACAAGGGTTGCTGTGTATGTCAGAACTGGAATCTCTGTTGTCGAAAGAGAAAACACTCTAGCCCTGGAGTATGAATCCGTCTGGTTAAAGGTCAAGAAGGCAAATTCACAGAAACTTGAATTCCTGGCGGTATACCGGCCACCAAACGTTCTGAGTGAAGCCGAGGACTCGCTCCTTGGTCTGGTGAAAGAAGCTGCTAGCCACCAGGAGGTTCTCATCGTTGGTGACTTCCACGCCCCTGCAATTGAATTTGGAATTTGCATTTTTCAGCGCCGGTACGGCACTATTTGTACAAATTTAATTTCGAAAAAATAAAAATTCAAAAAAATAATTTGACAATATGTGCAAGTAGACGTAGAAAGTCGTAATAATGTCAGCAGAAATTGTCCTTTTGGGGCAACATTTAGCAATGTTTTGCAGGTAATTTTGAACTAAAAACGAAAACTTATGGGAGTTAAAAATAACTCTTACAGTGAAAATGGAGACAGTGTTCAACGGGCCTCCATGTTCAAAAAGTGTGCAAGAGAAAAATCTGCTTAGGATCATAGTAGTAGGAACATAGTAGTAGAGCAGAAATAGGCGTGGGTGGTCTGATGAAGGTGAGTAGTCAACGAAGCTGCAGCATTTTAGACTAAGTAATTCCGCGTGGCTTCGTTTTATTCAGCGGTGGTTAATGGAAACATCTAGGTTCTCGGGGGACACGAGGCAGAGAGAATACCTTCAAGCGGATCTCCTAAATTCCCGATGGTCCTTTCTTGGAGTCATGGAGAAAGCTGCTCGGAAAAGATGAGGAGAAAAGAAGGTTAATAGAATCAGTGTTAAGATAAATGTGCAGTCACCGTTTGAAAGCAGACAGTCTAGTTAAAGTCCTAATTTAGATTGGCAAGTTATTCCAAAAAAACTATATCTGGAAGCAAAAAACAAAGAGCGTTTACATGAGGAAGATGCAGGAGGGGTATAACAAGTGCCGAGTTTCTTAGGTTGTAGGGAGGGCTGACGGGGGTAATGACAGAAGTCCTGGGTAAATTTTTGCTATTATTAAGCCGAAAAAGGAGAAAAAAGCCTGCTTCCAATCTCCTGACCCAAAGGAACCTTAGTTTCGTTAATTGACATCTATTTGAGTAACAAGTATTAGAAGCTGTCGGATACAGCAGTTTTCGTGAAAACTTTTTTTGAATTTGTTCAATTTTTGAATGGCTACCTTCATTCATGAGACCGAGAACGGGGCAACAGTATTCTAAGATGGAAAGCACGAACATACGATGAAGTCTTAATTTCATTTCAGGAAGATAGAAATTATAAGAGATAAAGCCGCAAATCTGTGCGGCTTTGGCTGTAATTCTATCGGCGTGAGGCGAAAGGTCTAATTTATTGGTGTAGCTTAATCCTAGGTCCTTGATACTGGAACATTAAGTCATTGGGTAACCTTGAAAAATAACAGGTTGTGGCAGCCTTTCAGGCCCAAAGCACATGTATCAGCACCTAGAAGGTGAGAACTCAATCTGCCATGTTGAGCTCCACGCCAAAAGAGCGTGCAGATCAGAATGAATTTGTTCTAGGCATCTCGCGGCCGCAGAGTTAGAGAAGGAGTAAACATACTTGAGATAATCTGCATAAATATAAGATTGGGAGTGTTTAACACTCAATGAGATATCATTTATGCAAAGCAAGAAGAGCAGAGGACCTAGCACGGTACCTTGAAGGACACCACTCAAAATTGCGGTAGGAGTAGAGTATGAGGATCCCACTAAGACCTTTTGTTGTCGATTTGAAAGATAAGATCAGATGAAGTCAGTAAGAGGACTACGAAATCCTATAGCCTCTAGTTTGGCTAAGAAACTCCTGTGAGGAACTTTATCAAATGCTTTACTAAGGTTAAAATAGATAACTACCACAGATAGATGATCATTACGAAGAGAAGTAAGTAGATTAAGAAAAGAAATGTGGCATGTTTCACAAGATCGGTCCGGTAAAAAGCCATGCTCTGAGGAGCTGAGAATGTTATTGTTTATGCAGAAATCTGTAATTTTTTGGCAATTAGTTTTTCAAAGAGTTTAGTCAGAGAGGGCGTTTTATGAACACCGCGATAATTGTGAATATCTGATCGGGATCCAGATTTAAATACGGGAATTATGATATAAGTTTTCCAGTAGTCCGGGAAAAAGCCATTCTCAAGAAACACTGAAAATAACTTACTCAGTAAGGGTGGGAAATCTCTTAATTGTTTGATGAGTGAGTTTGGAATGTTATCAGTTCCGACCGAATGTGAATTTTTAAGACGACTTATTTCTTTTTGAATACAAGCGGGTGAGAAATTAAGGGTACTGAGATTTGAATCACACAGCAGGGGGATTACAGGAGTGGGGCTATTTTCGATGGTAAAGAACTTGGCGAAAAATGAATTAAGCAATGCTGCTTTCTCCAAATCCTCAGTAACAAAATGATTGTTGCCATTGAGTAAGGGTGGAATGACTTTCTGAAGCTTAGCCGACGACCGAAGACGGAAGACTTGAGCAACAGATCTGGAAGAATTCGCATCACTTAATGCTGTGGCCTCTCTACGCCTATCTCGTGCAAGCCTTATTTTAAGCGCTAATTCAAATATATGCGCCATTCTTAAATGAACTGGTAAAGAGCTATTAGACGTATCCCTAAGTTGTTTTTGTAATTTCTTAAGTCTATTTTGGAGAAAATGTGGCACAGTAGAAGAAGCTGAATTTGATTTAAAAATCTTAAGTGGGGTAAGAGCCTGAATATTTTCTGTAAGGTTTTGAAATAGCTCCTGGAAGAAGTAGGGATCGTTAGTTGAAAAAATGCTATGCCAATCTAGGGTACTTACGAAATCATTTACTAATTCATGTTTCACGTTACCAAAGTCGAGGTTATTGCATTTTACATCGGGCTTTTTAGAAAGAGAGACTGGAAAACAACAGTGAATTAAGGCATGGTCACTTGTGAAAATATCACAATGAAAATTCATAAAAAGAGGGTGGACATCATTTGTAAAAATTAAATCTAATATGTTGTCATGTGACATGTTTGAACAGTTAATAGTGTCAACTAATTTCTGAAATTTTGGTGGACAGGTATTTGCATGCCAGTCAATGTCTGGCAGATTAAAATCACCTATAATTATTCTGACATCAAATTGAGTCTCTGCAACTTTTTCAAACATTTCACACAGCTGCATTACATTACTTGAGTTACAGGGAGGATTTTAGCCACACCCAATTATCACATTTTTATTGTGTGGCATGATGACTGAAATAAGACAAACATTTCCAGAAAATGACGAAATGCTCAGGTGATACGGGAAATGTACAAAGGATGATTTAATATAAAGAAGGCAACCACCGCCACGCTTTTCAATGCGGTCTTGTCGGTACAAACTATAATTATCTATGGCGAGTGTCGAGTCAGAAATAAGAGAGTGTGTCCAAGATTCAGTGACACAGAGCACATCTGGATCAAGCTCAAATGCTACTGTTTTAAGTTTTGTCATCTTATTAACAACTGATCTCGCATTGAGTGAGACTATACTGAGCGTATCCTTCAGATTCAGGTAACGCTCGTCGGTATTTATAAAAAAGGAAAACTTGGTGGCGGAAAGGGAAGCGGCATGGGAGAAACAAAAGGCGGAAAGCAAACTGGCCCTGGTCTACAGTTTGTCAAGTAATTATTATCAAATGAACGGTGCGTATTGTAGAAAGGCATATTAGAGGGGGCTCCATAGAAAGGGCGGCTGAAGTGTGGCATGGAAAAACTAGGAGGGGGCATAAATATAGGATTTTGAGGCATTATATCAAAATTTGACGGAAAATTTGCCTTCGAAAATTGCATGAATGGTTTTGAAAAACGGTTAATTTTATTAGCTGGCTGAATTATTTGGGGATGTTGATGAGGTTTGGGGATAGGAAAAGCGCTAGCTTGAGCGGTTGGGTCTTTGTTAGATACTGAGTTATTATCGGTTATCATATTGCCGAATTTGAAAACTGACGTAGATTAACTAGGGGCGTTCGTAGGTTTATCGGAATTTAAAGCTATCACAGACGTGGTTGGCTTAGAAGGAGAAGAACTTGACGAGGCTACAATTTCACTCGAATCACGAGTAAGGTGAATGGGGGAAACTGACATTAATCCAGAGGGATGTGGGTTTACCAGAGCGGGAGGGCCGGCCTCAGAGGCAACTTTTGGTGTTGTTGAACCGGAGCCAGTGTTCTCCTTTGCTACTTTAGATAAAACCCGACGCTCCATTGGCGTTTTATACCTGCATACGTAAAGTTTATTATCCTTTAAATAGTTGGTTGATCGCTCATGCTGAGAGAATATAAGGTCTACTTCTATCGCCGAAAAAAGTTTTACGAGAGTCAGCGGGTTTTTACTTCGGGATGAGAGTCTTTTAGCTTCTGCAACTTTAAAATTAAAGCCACAAGAGTAAAGAAACTGAACAGCAACATCCATAGGTTGTTTATCGTTTGAAGCATTTTTCAAAAGAAAATTAAAATTCCTTTTTTGCCGATCACGGGTCTCATTAGACACCATATTGACGAAAGGCTCTAGTTTCTCACATTGGTGAGAAGTGAGCGTAGATACCTTTCCATCAAAGATGGCACCAAGGACCGTAAACAGACAAGCATATTGGTTATAAAGCTTACTAAAGTTGTCGAAAGCATCAAGATCAAGTTTCATCATGCTTAAGATGGGTTTATCATTAGGAGGATTGATATTCCGGGTTAATTTACATCTCAGTTGTGGCTTGGGTATCATATTGAATAGAAGGTGAGGGATAGGATATGTTCTAATCGAAGTTATGCACAAAATTGCGACAGAAAATTTGAATTACCAAAGAGGCTACGCAGGATGAAAATTATCTCTAATAGTATATCGAGTAATACAAACTATTTCTTGCTGGAAATTGACATAGTACCAAATTTTTAGATTTTTAGTATTTGCGCAATAGATTACTTGCTTTTTACGTGAATCTACCGGAACTAGAATGAGGCTATGTCAGTGAAACAGTATAAAAATATATATTTTGACCTATCGGTATAAAAGACAACTAACAATATGTTTATTATGCCAGTTTACAGGCAATTGTTAAGAGTTGGTAATGCACCTCTTGGGCGCCTTCCAACACCTCGAAGACCGGAAAAAACCTAAAACAAACTCCCTATGTTGCGGTCAGCATTGGTTTTGTTTCAGGTTTTTTGTTTTGTCAATACTGGGCGAGATAGGGAGTTTGTTTCAAATGAAAAAAACCTGCCTTCAAAGTATGATACAAACGGAATAAATGTACAGTTGTAAGCTGAGTTTACTCATCAGCAGGAGAACTGTTTCATATCGTTTAAAAATATTAGTTCCAGACGGAGAGGGTTGGCACAAGAACACAGTGTTCTCAGTCTTCCTTCAATGGTTGTCGGCAAAAGTTGCGCGTTATCGGCTGAAGGGTTAGCAGACTGCGGGCTGCTGCTTCAGCAGCATTATCTTCAGCATGAAGACTGGCGGGGTTCAAAGTCCACGAACGCCATCAGAGTGAAAGAGAGATTCCACCGAGTCAGCACCCAAAATTCGTGAAAGTAGCCCTGAATGTAGAAAACTAGTTATAGCTCTCTTAAATATAGGGTAGTTTTGCTGGGTTTTAATACTTTTGGGCAGCTTATTCCAGATTGATATGGCATTTACTGAAAAGAATTGCCGGTACTTAACTGTACGTGCCATAGGAAGAAATAAAAATACGTCTCGGTGACTGGCGCGTCGAGAGTGCTCAAGCTGCCTTATTGTACTAAGGGGATTAAAGGTTTGACCATTCAAAAGTTTAAACAGTAAAAAAAAGACCCTTCGGCAATCGACGAAGCCATAGGGGATCCAGCTTTATAAGTTCGCACCTTTGTTGGTAGGTTAAGTTACGGTGTTCTGTAGTGAAAACTCTTCTAGTGAAGAAGTGCTGCACCGATTCTATTTTTTTCGTTCACTAGTGCGCAGAAGACTGAATAGAGGCGAGCAGTATTCAAGACTAGGTCTCACGTACATATTATAAAGGCTAGTTCTAACCTTGATAGTCTTAAAATTTCTAAGGATAAATCCGGTGGTTCGGCGTGCTTTCGAGACTATCAGGGCACAGTGCTCTGACAAATTGAGACTATTAGAGTAGGATATGCCCAAATCCTTGATAACTCCTGGGACATTTAGTTCGTGGCCGTCAATGCTTAATTCCGGTTGATGATCGTCGCCAACAACCATAACGGAACATTTGTGCCATGAAAGGGTGAGGCGCCATGTGCAACATACTGGGCGAAGGCCTGAAGATCCTTTTTTATCAGCTCGAGCACGATGTTGCGATCTGCCGGTATGTGCAGTTGCTAAAGGGTTAGATATACAAATAAATAACAACAATTAAGCTAGTAACTTCAACAGTAACGATGAAATCTGATAAAAAATATCTATTTCACTTAGCTTTGAAAAATAAGTTGAATGGAACAACCTGAGGCGGCGTCAACTTCCTTTAGTTCCAAATTCATGGATCTCACGCTTGACCTATCGCCGGCGCAGAACGTTAAGGAACTTAACAGATTTCAAGAAAACCAGCGAGCTAATTGTTTGGATCTCATTTTTACGAATGATTTATCCTACATAAATGAAGTGCATTCGAGTGCTCCGCTTGGTAAGAGTGACCAAACGACGCTAATGTGGGACTACTCACTTCATTGTCAACGTCTGAGGAAAACGGAGACCAGCCAAATATATATTGAAGGAAGATCTTAATTCAATGAAAAATGCACTATCGTCCGTTAATTGGGATTACCCGCTCAAGAGGGATCACTCAAGAGGATTGCATTAGATCTGATTAAGCGCTATTGTCCGGTGAAGGTATACAAGACGAATAGTCGCCATGCCTGGTTGACGAGAGACCTTAACAGGCAATTAAAAAAGAAAGATAGGAAATGGAAGTTTTTCAGGGAAACTGGGTCACCAGTACACCTCGAGAAATTCCGGCACCAAAGAAACGCGGTAAAAAATTGATTTGCCAGGCCAGGAAAAACTATGAGTCGAGAATCTTCCAACAGGCCGAAGAAAAGCCCAAAATTCTATTACGCTATATTAACAGTAGATGAAAAAACAAGGATCCAGTCGCAGTACTTAAGGATGGTAATGGCGGGGAAGTCGTTGAGAAGGACGAGAAAGCCGAGTACTGCAGCCGGTTCTTTGTCTCGGTATTCACTAGGGGAACCGAGCCTCAATTTGATACTGCCAACAGTGCTGTTGTAAACGCCGGTCCGGCACTTCATTGTCTACTATTTCCAACATCTGTAGTTGAGAGGGAACTGCAAGGCCTCAAAGAAGCAAACTCATCCGGTCCAGACAACATACCAGCCAATTTGGCGCGCCCTTCGAAATCGGTTTGACTTTTTCGGACTCCAAGGGATTTAGTCGTTTCGGGATTTCACGCTTCTGGACACTCTCGCGTACTCCAGATATTAAGCATTGGAAACTATTCAACAAGCTTGTCATCGTGGAATTTTTATTGTGTCGAACTTCATCAGAAGACGGAATCAAAGTGGAATTTGTTTCGCAAGTCGTTGAACTGAAGTCGCAGCCTACAAACAAACAAGCGAAAACAGCCCGCAAACACCAAGTTACAAGGATCTCAAACCTTCTTGAAGATTAGCAATTATTCAGGACCTCGAAGATCTAAAAACGGCTGAGTCGTTCCTGAATATCCTGCATATTGTTTATACATATTTGAAAGTGCTTCTTAGCAATTAGGCGCATTGTTCACTTAGTCTGCTTCAAATATTTGCAATACTCTACACACCGTCCGAAGATTTTCGTCATTTTGAATATCAGTCAACACACTACGTCACAGTCGCAAAGGCAAATTCAACATTTTGAATTTAATCGTTTCGTTTGCAACTAAAATGGAAGTAGAAACTATTTTTTTCGATAATTCTACAAAGCTGCCAACGGGGCCGGGAATCGAACCGCGGATGCCTCGGGTGGAAGTTGAATGGCTAACCGATGGAGCTATAGAAGCGTACAGCCGTAAGGATCAAATTCAGTCATCAAATATAAAAGATCGGTCATGAAGCTTATTGAAAAGTCCTCCTGCCAAGCGAATTAAAAGTATTAAAGTTTAAGGGATAAAACTCTTAAAGATGAAGCCTGCATATCATATTTTACCCTTCTTAACAAATTTACGAAACTTGAGGAGGTGGTTAATAGTCTTAGAGTGGAGATGGAGGAGCTGAAGATATTTTCTCGATTTCTCCCTCACGAGGAGAAACTGGCGATGCGTGAACTTGAGGGGGGGGACCTTACTTACGCAGCAGCAGCATCCCTCGCCGAAGCGTCTACGCAAAAAATGATCAGGCAAGTAACATAAATGGTCAAGTTGTCCTCGACGAGGAGCACCGTGATCAAGATCCTACAGAAACATCTCTAACGGTCTGCGGGACTGAAACTCTGCGCCCAATTTTAGCCCATGAGGAACAACCTGACCTTGCAAATCCTCATGGCAATAGCACTGAGGCCTGTGCTGGAATCAGCCGGAATATCCAACAAATACCTCGAGACAAAGTTGAGGTGGATAGTACACAGTGCATTATTCTACATGGGCTCCCTGAATCAACTAATGGTAGTCCAAAGAACAGAATAGATGACGACACCAAGGCCTTAAGGGAGTGCTTAAAGCACGTAATTATTGAGGGTGATAACTTTTTGATACTCAAGCATTTCCGAATAAACAGTAAGGAAAACTTCAATTCTCAAGAGAGGAAACCCAGGCCATTAAAACTTATTTTTGAGAGTAAACTTCAGAGAGATCCCCTGCTCGAACGAACAGCAAGAGGAATCCCCGGCCATAAGATGTTTTTTTTTCAACAAGAGTACACGGTAAAGGAGAGGATGAAATTGAGGGCCTTAAAGGCCGACTTAGCCATCTTGAAAGAAAAATGAGGGAAGGGCCTGGAAATACGCAATGGGGTAATTGTCCGACGTCAAAGGCCCTTGGATTGAATACTCAGACTCCTTTTGGCCGAAGTGATCATTGTGTTCTTGTCTGGGAGTACAGCCATTTCTCGGTACCCGTCGCTCGCGCAATAAGCGAGAGGAATGTACGGAAAGGAGATTATAAGAAAATGAAAGGATAACTTAACGTGACTGACTGGAGCCCTGCATACGTACCTGACCCGAACGACGCCTGGTGCTTCTTTAGAAAATGAGCTCAGCAAATAATAGAGGACTGCTGACCGCTTAAGAAAAGCTTGCGCATCTCCCGGCCGGAATGGGTGACACCGAACACAAAAAGGAACTTCAAGAAGAAAAGAAGACTGTGGAAAAAATACGCCCGATATCAACAGCCCCAACACTTCTTAGAATTGAAAAAATAGCGAAATGTATGTCGAAGACTAATTCAAAAAGAAAGAATGGCCTTTGAGACAGAACTAGTCAAGGGAATAGCTCATAACCCAAAAAGATTCTTTTCTTATGTGAATAAGGCCAAATGGAATCGAGATCCCATCCCTTGTCTAAAAGATAACGAGGGAAACAAGTGTACGGATAACTCAGATAAGGTGAAACTCTTGTCCAATTTCTTGATTTCTGTGTATACCGAGGAGCCGCCTTTTGACGAGAATGTACAGCAATATATAGTCCCAGTGGCGCATACAATTAGCACGGTATCGTTCGCAACAGACATTGTAAGAAAAGCCTTGAGACAGTTAAAGCCCACTAAATTGCCTGGTCCGGATGGATTATCAGCGAAACTTCTAAATGAGCTTACAGAACAACTGGCCTCCCCGCTTTCCACGATCTTTGAAAGTTCAATGCAAAAGGGGACCCTGCCGACTGACTGGAAGCAGGCCAACATAGCACCTGTTTATAAAGGAGGAGAGAGAACTTCACCTAATAGCTTAAGACCAGTTAGACTCACAAGCATTTGTTGCAAACTAATGGAGAAACTAATCAAAACGGAACTAATGAGACATATTGAGAAGAACAACTTTCTAAGGGCAGCGCAACACGGATTCCGAAGTGGCCACTCTTGTCTTACAAACCTGCTAACATCCATAAAAAGCCGGACGAAATCTCTGGAAATGGGTTCGTCGGTCGATGCGGTCTACATTGACTTTAGCAAGGCATTCGACAAGGTTCCACACAGTTGACTAATATCAAGGCTGCATCAAATGGGTGTGACTGGAAACCTACTCAAATGGTGAGGCGACTTCCTAACAGGCAGGCGTCAGCGTGTTTGTATTGGAGACACCAAAACAGAATGAAAAACCGTATCCAGTGGGGTTCCGCAGGGAAGCGTTCTGGGTCCCATTCTATTTCTGGTATATGTGAACGACTGCCTTGACTGCCTCGCCTGTCAGAAAGTCATGTTTGCAGACGATCTAAAGATCTGGAAGTCCATTGAAAGCTCAGAGGATGGACAGACCTTACAGAATGACTTGGATCGCTTGCAAAAGTGGTGTGAAAATGGCTACTGCAGCTGAACTTCAACAAATGCCAAGTAATCCCTTTACGGTCTAGTCGCGGAAAGGTGATACCATTCGAGTATGACTACTCGATCGGAGGTCATCAAATCGAGCTAGTGAACGAACTACGGGATCTAGGTGTACGCATGACGCCCGACCTCAAACCGGCAACTCACTGTGCTTAAACCGCAGAGAAGGCCATGGGCATCCTCAGAGCGATCAGAAGGTCCTTCCTCTATTGTAATGAGGAGCTTTTTGGGCGAGTCTTTAGAACGTTGGTTCTGCCAAAGTTAGAGTACTGCGTCCAGGCGTGCTACCCTTGGATGAAGAAAGATTACACAATGCTCAAGAAAGTGCAAAGAAAGGCGACCAAGCTAGTCAGCAGTTTAGGAGGTCTCCCATATGAAGGTCGTCTAGATAGGCACAGTCTTTTTCCTCTCTATTATAGGCAATACAGAGGAGATATGATCATGGTGTTTAAAATTGTCAGGGGAGTAGACTGTTTTCTGCAGATGACCGACTTCTTTGAATTTGCACAAACAATACATCTACGCGGTCATCCGTACAAATTGAAGAAACACCACGCCAAACTAGAAGTGCGGGCCCTACATCTGTTCTGAGTGGCGTCCCCCGAAGGCTCTGTCTTAGGACCACTGCTCTTCCTTATCTATATCAACGACTGTGTCAACGACCTGGGTTGCAGCGCCATCATGTTTGCCGATGATGTCAAACTCTGGAGAGCCATCAGGTCTGACGCCGATAGGAAAAAACTTCAAGAGAGTCTCAATCGACTCAGCTGCTGGTCTGCACATTGGCTCTTAAACTTCAACGTTAGTGTGTGATCTTAAGACTCTGTACTAGAAGGACTAATGAGGAGGACGATTCCTTCCAATACCTGCTCGATGGGCACCCGCTTTCAAATGTGGACGAACAAAAGGACCTCGGTGGCCTAATAAATTCCTCGCTTAAACCATCTTCACAGTGTCTAAAGGCAGCTTAACGTGCGACACAGGTGCTGTTTGCGATTAGGGCGGGGATTCGTCAACATCTACAAGGAGCTCTTCAGGAAAACCTACGGAGCATTTGTTCGGTCCCCATTTGGAGTATGCCATCCAGGATTACCTGTACCTGGAACGAGTGCAGGCGAGGGCTTCGAAAATGGTCAAGAATCTTGGTCATCTGCCTTATGAAGACAGACTGACCGAACTCGATCTATTTCCTCTCAATTATAGGCAACTTTGCTGTGACCTCATACAAACCTATCGAATTGTTAGAAGCCGTGAGTGCGCACTAGAATTTGACAATTTCTTCGAATTGGCTCGGACTGATCATCTGCGGGGTCACCCCTTTTAACTACAGAGGAAACTGGCCCATACCGATGTTCGATGGAACGCCTTCTCTCAGAGGGTCATCGGAGCGTGGAACGGACTCCCTGACGAGGTCGTCCTTTCAGATACTGTTGAAATTTTTAAGCACAAACTTGATTCTCATTTGCTGAGAAACTGTGACAGATATAATGAACATAGTGTCAGTAGAAGCACTTTGCAACTGAATCACACTTATCGCTGATGTTAAGCCTACATTTGTACATTTGTATTATGTACTATTGTTACGGTGGACCTATTTTGCGATTTTTGGTTATGAATAAGGAGCTCAAGGGCGAAAGCCTTCTTCCCCTAATAAAGTGACTTAAAGTGACTGACTTGTTCACAGACAACAGATGATCGATGCTGGCAGATCAACCTCGGGATGTATAAAAGTAAAAAGAAGTGTACGACAAAGTTCTGGTTTGGGTGTGCTACACTATCTAACCTTCAGTCGAAAAGTATCACAGAAACACAAGTATTTTATAAATGGCACCGGATTGAAAGAGATGGAAATGCACAGATATCTTGGCATGTGAATAACCACGATCATGATGTCACCAGAGTGCTGTAAAAACCTAGTCAAGAAGGCAGCCAGTATATTTAGCTGGATCAGACATGCGTTTAAAATAGTCTCTTCTGATTTCTTCTGAAAAATCTATCACGCCTTCGTGAGACCACATCTAGACTAGGGAATGCCAGCTTGGACACTGTGGACGAAATAATATATGGACCTCCTTGAACAAATGCAACAGAGGAGGACGAATAGGGTTGATGGTCCTAAAGAAACATCGTACCAGGACAGATTGATATAGTTAGATTTGTTTCCCGTATCTTACAGGAAATTATTGTGCAGCCTGCTTTTGACATTTTGGATATTCCAGGGCTATGATTCCTCCCCGAGTCTGTAGGATTTCTAAGAGGTTGCCAATACAACTTGCCTGTGCAGCCATGCTTAAAAGGTCAGACGCGAACGCAATCGCCGACAAGTGAAACGGCCTTGGAACTCGCTACTATGCCAGGCGGTTACAATGGACACCATTTCTGATGTTAAAAGAAGACTTGATGGCATCATATTTGAAAAAAGACAAATCTCATAACATGACTTCTGAAAGGCAGCCTAGTAAAAATCTTCGTTGGTCTAAGTTTTCCATATTGTTTCGCGATATACTGCAACAACTCTCTCGAAGTTGTCTTATGTTTTGACTTCAAAACATTTAAATGCCTACAGCTATATATTAACTGTGAATATTCAATAGTTAATTGATAGTTATAAGGTTACCAAAGGTATGACCTGCCTGTAACCTCTCAGATTATATATAACATATGCTACAGACCTTACTTGCACAGACACGGGATCAAAACATTCACCATAAACTGTAAGCGGAATATCGTAATAAAGGCCATTGCCTAGTTCACCTCGAGCACCCCAAAGGAACGCGTAAAACACGACCCGAATAACCTTCAAGACTACGGTAACAGCGTCCTGCAGGATGAGCGGTTCATAAGCTTACAAAAAGCTTTCCAACCTGACAGAGCAGAGTCAGGTCTGAGACTTCTTAACATAGTTTTGGAAAATGAAGTTCAGGCAACGCTTCTGCCGGGAAGAAGCGAGGCCGTACTGAACTCGGACAAGGCCGTGTTTTTTCAGCCCTAATACGAAGCGAGAGAATGACTGAAAAAACGGGAACCGAGGAGGGTCCTGAAGGAGAGTAAAGACGGGGGAGGTAAGACTGAAACTCGAGGATTAGAAAATAATCCAGATAAAGGAGTTACAGTTGCGGGAAAATTCGTTGCAATAAAGGCCGGGCCTCCTCAGTGCGACAATCAGATGATCGCACATCAACTCAAGTAGGCTGTGACGGGGTTATTCATGGATCCTCTATGAGCTCCAAGCTGAAACACGAAATATCAAGTAAAAAGGTCCAATCTAAAGAAACAGAAGTCAAGCCCCAGAGATTGAATGAAGCCAGACAAATGATGATGGTGTACACAAATGAGCGTCTATCCAACAATTTGGATTAACTCAAACTGTCCGTGGCCCATTTGCAAGCTTAGATAATAGTTATAACTGGTACATATTTAAATGAGCAGATAGCAGATGCAGAAATATGGGTGAGAGGGTTTCGGCTTACTCGCATTGACCAAAATGAACTTATGGTTGGGGAAATCGCAGGGCTCATACAAGATGATATTAACTTCGTCCTGGATACGTCGTCCTCAAACAAGACAACTTTGCTCGAAATACTAACCTGTAAATTGGAAAACCGAAACAAACCGACCTCCATTTTGCTTCAGACAATGGAGAGAAACGGACACTTGTAACAACCCAAGAGACTGAATGATTGTGTTAGTACACCAAGGTCGGCGCTTTTGGCGCGAACCCAGGATAAAGGTGATGTGATCGACTGTCTGCGAAGATGCCGGTGCTCGTCCCCCTTCACAACCACTGACTCCACACCCCAAAACTCGTCGCCGTCGTAGTCGTATCGTTTCCCCTCGCACTATGTCAGCACTCCCTCGTCCCTCCCCTGCAGTTGCTCCCAGCGCTGCGCTCCCCACCGGTGATCGAACGGACATGAGAGAAAACCCCCCACTCCAGATGGGACATTTATCCGTGTAACGCCTTTCCTTACTGCATATTATGTATCATCCGTGTACGTATGCATTCATATCCAGTAGAGTAGATCCTGTTCATTCCTTCGATCTTTTACCATAACATTTCCGTTAGCATGCTTGGTCTGGCGTTTATCAACTCTGTTCGCCGCTCCCAATGACTGGAACATCTTCAGGTCTCTTATCCTTCCATGTGTGTGCCAACCTCGACATCCTCGACTCGTTATACAATACACTCATAACTGAGGTAAAATAAATTGGCAAATTTGAATGTGGATTCGGGTCTCTTCGATGAGATTCGGTCATGCCCTCAAATTATATGAAGCCGAAATTCTCGCGGAAGGTGACAATCGTGTGAGTCGCGAGTTACTTGAGTCATGATCCATTGGATCCCCAGTCTATTAACAAGTGCAATGACCTGCCCAATCAATGTTCGGTGTTGAGGCCGAATTTGCCAAAGCAAGTCACCACTTGAGAATCGCACAGGCGAACGGGTTTTCTGACTTCTGCGCTAGGGACCCAGATGGCCAAGCAACAATCACGCCAAATTCCTCCACGTATGATGAAATTTCCGCAGGTCACAGACCGCACGCGGGTCATCAAGCAGTAAGCGCACAAGATGGCAATTATCCTCGGTAGAGGAGCCGTTAATTGTCATAAGCATAGTGACTATATCCTTTAAATGCTGCAAATCCCTGTGCATGAATTATTCGTTTCTGCTATGACCTCTGATGATTAATCCGCAACACGTTTCAAAACGTAATAGTTAATGATCATTAACTGCTCCTGTTTTTCTCCCATTTCATTTTTTACAAAGTTTTCTTCCCCACAGGAATTGCCAGTGATCAGTGTGAAAGATTCATCGTCTTTGATCCAGAAGATGAATAACATCTCCTGACGGAAGACTGCATGTCTGTAAGGTTTTTATAATCAAATTTACTTGCACACCCAATAAATCTTTTTTTAAAAATTGTTGTCTACTTCCTTTCTTAAGCGAGAATGTAAGTACAAACGAATACATATTCGCTTCTTTGCCAATATGTACTGCTACTCGTTGCAGTTTACGCTCTTTAAGACGTGAAGGTACGATGTGATACAGATGTGGTACTGAGATTATATATAACGAAGGTATGATAGCCCAATATCCTGTACTTGCAGGCACAAAACCAAACGAAGACAAATTACCATAGCGAAATGTTTTGGATGCCGTGGCCGAATGACATGATCGTGCTGAATGTCATGTCATGGCCACGCCATCGTGACGTATTTCCGCATGTGGCGAGGTGTAGCTGGTACTGACAGGACCGCATAAATACCTACGGAGCAATGTGGAAAACAGCCCTGGCATCACATATTCCTTTGTTGCGAACTGTTTCTAAAGTATTTATTAATTTCATCGTAACCGTATATCAAACCCATATCGCGTTGTTAATGAGTAATTCTGAGCACGACCCGAAGAAGATCTTAGCAGCTGCTGTCCAATACTTAAGTGTGGGCAGGTAGCAACCAGAGAACGTTTTTGGTTAATTAACACCCAAACTTTATGCAAGGAAAAGTAGTCAGGAAGACAGTTTTGGTCACTTCAACAAATATAATTGCAAATTATCATTTACGCAAATGAGCTGAGTACAAGCAGTTTCTTACATTATTATCCCTGAACCTAGGAGACTTTTCTTTGTACCATATGTTTAGTCGTTGATTCACCTTTGGTAAATTTAACTTATGTCCAGACACGCATGAAGTAAACTCGACGTTTGGATAATTATCGCACCGCACGCAATATACGACCGAAATTGAATAAAAATGCCATGCATGTTTGAGTTACTGCCTTTATGTCCTTCTGCCCCAATGCATTTAGGCAAGTATAGTTGATTGCTGGAAATGTACGACCTGGTGGGTCTGTTGGCCTACTAATCCTTTGCTTGATATTGCGAATTTAAGAAAAGAAGTACGGCTATAATTAGTTTAACACGAGCCTTTGAACAAATCCGTTGTCTTTACTTTTAGTATAGCAGTTGCTAAGAAGTACGGTCCCAAAAAAGCAAAATAATACAAATCGGAAGATTTAGTCAGATAACAGGTGGAACGCAGGTTGACGTTACATGTTATACAAACCTGCGTTTGGGCCAGCAACGGCCATTTCAAGTTGCCTTTTTTCGTTGCCGGGGGGATTTCTTGCACAAACTGTTTCTGCGTTTCCATTTTTCTAAGAGCTCACGAAATATCGACTTAAAACGACAGAAGCAGATAATCGCAAGCATATTTCGCTCCCTCAGAAACCTGTGTCAACGATAAGCTATCTCCTACTTTGAGATAATAATAAAATGGCCTCTATGATCGCCAACAAAAACAGGCAAATTATCAGATTTCCAGAGCATTTTTTACATGCAGTTCCGAGTCAGAAATTGCTTCACGTTCCTAAAACGGTCTAGTAGGTGTGTTTCTGCTTAATTAGATTTGGTAATCAGTGTGCTTTCTCTAACTGCGTGCGGCGCACAAAAATGCAAAGTTTAGTTTGCTACTGTAAGTACAGGCTGCGTACATGTACGCATATGCAGTTTTGGTCATCGGCCTTGCACTTATTTGCTATGAAAGTTTTAAGGAATATTGACCACATAATCCATCTGGGAAAGATGAACATTTTAAGCAACATATGATTCTTCTAAATTTCGTTAGAGTTATAAGCCAGGGTAGGTGCCTAAGGTTAATGATTGAAACAGCCGTTTAGCTTCCCATGGGATTTTTGATTGATTTTTCAAGTATTGCAAATGATGTCTATATTGGACTGTGCGCATCTAAGACCCCGTTAAATTCCACCAGGGTTAATGCCGGTTATGCTGTAGACTATTTTGATGTGTTTGAAAACTTATTAAGATTGAAAAGCACTCTTCTTGCGCAGTTAAGCCGAAGACGATATAATTATGTTGCTTCAGAACCACTGCGTGCAGAAACATTGCAAATGCTGATTGTCACGTTCAACTTTATTTTTCCTGCTTTATAATTAACGCATTAAAATTTTATGTCGGTTTATCCCTCACAAGCGTAAGGTCAAATACTCAACGTTGATCTCAAGCATCATATTTTAATTGTACAACAACACAACGTGTTTCTGCGATGCGTAATTCACTAACGCGTATTCAGTTGGTAGTTTGCTCAGCAGCTTGTGGATGCCCATTTTCAAGTCTATTCCAACACAATGCTACTACTACTATTGGTAGTGGGGAATAATTGAAGAGATGGAGTTAACCAAATAACAACATTGATTGCCATTACTGGGGCATTCCCATGAAGTTTAATTTTTTTGGTACTTGTAGTAGACAATGCGGTTGGCTTTTGGATATTTTACGGTTTGCAATACCACAATTGGTTGTGGATTCGCTGTGACGGAATTTGATAGCTGAGGCCATGAGTTCACACCGCCTTCCGAACCGACTATTGCAAAATCGGGTAGCGGAGGCCTTGGTCCCTCACCCGTTTTCGGAGTCTCTGTTTCCGAATCTGGCATCGGAGGCTTTGGTTCCGCAGCTGGATTCGGCGGCTTTTTTCCTCCCTTAAGGCTTTCATAGGGCTTTCGACCGATGTAACTGCCTTTGTAGAAGGAAATAAATATTTCTGAGTCATGCAAGTGTTAGTAACATTCCTCTGACAAAACGCATATCTCTGGGGCAGAAAGAGAACTACCCATCTTCCACATACGAAGAGGTGATCCAAAATGTGGATGTTTTTAAGGCAAACCTAGACCGATTTAATGAGTATCGTCCCGATAAGGTACTCCAAATCCAATCACCGAGGTGTTCCGAATCCAAAAATTGAAGCGCTCTAAATCCAAACACTGAACTGCTATAAATATCTACAAATATTTAATTTTAAGTAGTATTATTACTAGTATTTAACCAAATGCGTTAAGACATTGCCTCTGTTCACTATGTGAACTGCGCTGATTGCATCTGAGGTCGCATCTACCACACCTATGGCCCTAGGCTACGCGGCCCTGTCACAACCTTTCTCGTATCGACCGACTGCTGACGACGTGGTGGGTTATTCGGCTCTTGGCACAGCAAAGGCGTATCATGGTCGCATCTCCGGTTCTTCTGGACGTTTTCGTGACCTCGAGGTCTCCTCCTCATATGGTCCTTCGGATGTAGATATTACTCGTCATGGACGCCATGGCTGCCGTCAACATTCACAGAAGCATCATGCCCCTATCGGCCACCTACTTCCCCCACGAGCGACAGTTTTTCTCCTCAAAACCAAAAATGACATTCCATTTTGAATTATGAGCAAGCCTTAGGAGTTTATTCACTGTCTGCTCTTCTTCCTCAGTTACACTGCTGGCTCGTGTAAACTGAGTGTGAGTGTATTACATGAAACAAGCGAGTAGTCGTCTGAAATTTTGTCAACGACTTCTTTGGAATGTTCGGCTATGCCGATGCATTTCTTAATCCTATGTACCAAGAGGGAGTTCAACGGCGTTTGCCCATATTTCCTTGAATAAATTTGACTAGACTAACCCTAATAACGCACTCAAGGGTTCTAAAGTAATATAAGTATTTCAATATTAACTTTACAAGAAATTTTATTTCGACCGTTAGGACATCCTCTACTCTACCTGGCATAGAATAAAAGGAGATTCTGGAGGGCCCTCAGGCTTCCAACAGGGATCCAGCCACAGTAGTAGGAGCGGACAGTTTCGCGTCAACCAAGAATTAACCATTGATTTTCAAGTTGATTCAGGTCGGAACTATCTGATGACCACACGCATTTCCTCCAGAAATATGGAATTTTCTCTAACAGAAAGCCTCGGGTCTCCAGAGTTGTATGAGCTGTGGCTCCGTCCTGCATAAATATAATCATTGCCAGCTCCAGAACAAGTTTATCCTACAATTTTGACCTGCTCACACGATGTTTACCCAATCTTGTTAACGCGTTTTGCTTTAAAAACTCCCCTCGATAGTAATCTTGGCTTACTTTTTAACCCTGTGGTGCGATGTGAGGTCATAGAACCCTCAGAACACTGCTTCCCACACCACGAGTCTGGAGCTAAACTTGGCATTATTTACAACTTGGAACCCAAATAACGTCTTTAAGGAATCTTTTACCTACAGCTAACGAGGTGTGAACTGTTCTTGTTTTAAAAATTGCCGAGAGTGCTAGGTTTTTGAGTTTGCAGTAATATGAGGTATTTGTTTAGAACATTTTGAGCTTCGTAGGACGCATTTTTTGGTTCTTGTCAAGATAGGATAACCATCTTTCAGATGAATAAACCAATTATGTGGGTACCTCTCTTATTAGAGGAAGTGTTATAATGTTAGGTTTTGCATCAAACCAATTTATTATGACAATTAAATTGCCATATAACTATCCACATAAAGTACTCACGTTTGGAGTCTGAACTACGGAGTGCAGATTTAAGTAACAAACAGCACATAAAATCTGTAATATACAAAGCGTCCCAAAAAATTTTAACACATTGTAAATAGCTGTAAACTTGGTGTTTACCATAATTTAATTGTTTCAAAACTGTAAAAGTATTTAAAAGTATCCTTTTGTTGTGGTTTTAGTGCATTTTCTCAAACTGACGTCCATTTCAATCCAGAAATTGTTCTAAATACCACTCCCCATACTGTACTTTTCGGTCTAGATCATCGTCATCAAGAGCATGGACAAATCTTGGGATATAACTTTTCCAATGGCAACGTTAAATACTGCGAAAACCTGCAGTGAAAAAACAATAAAAATATACTTTGAAACATTTTTAAATTTTTCAAATAACAAAATTATAACAAACACCAAGTTAAACATTATTTTAAATGTGTATACCTTTTTTGGGACACTGTATATTGACTAGTTTCTCTGTCATGATTTCCCTGTAATATACCACACCAAGTCTTTGTTATTATAGGAAGCACAGTGTGCTGAATCCAATTTCGGCAAAATTGATTAGTAGGGCCCCTTTAGATATCTATCGCCACTCCCAATTGCTTAAAGTATCTTGTCGTCAAACATTTAATTTTTGGCTGGTGGGCGTATAGTTATATGTAACTAGGGCAGACTCGATCAAAAATATTAAATGAAATAGGATAATTTTGTTTTAATATGATAAATAAAATCAACTTAAATCAACATTAGCTCCTATTGCGTAGGATACAAATGATAATCAAGGGAAACAACAACTTTCATGAATAAATTTAACTTGTTAGTTAAGCATATATTTGGACAGGTTATTTTGGTCAACTGAGTGGATTAAGTAATAGGAAGGGCTTTGGTTTGGGAAGTGAAGCGAAGTTTAAGGAATTGCATTTATTTTCAGAAGTTAGCAAGAACTTTACTTCAAAAAATTATGTTCAGCAATTCTGAGAAGTTTTTTGCACAAAATGCAGTAACAAAAGTTTTGTTGCGTTTTGTTTAAATCTTACCGCTGACCTTGCACAAAAGCAAACTTTACCACACGTGTTACCGTGAAAGGAATTAAAGAAGGCCTTCTTGTATCTAAGTCATGTAGAAATATACTTTTTGTAAACAATACGTTCAGCTCTAGCGTTATTTAGAAACCGAACAGACAGAAGAATAATAAGTATTGAAAAAGTAGTCATCTATTGAATCTGTTTTTTTGCATTCGCAAACTTATAATGGATCGCGCAATTACTCCCCTTGAGCAGAAAATAATCCGCTATGAAGAGCAATGTATGTTTTTTCATCTTCAGTCAAATTAAATCGTTAATCTTCTGGTGAATTGAAGTATTTGTCAAAAGTCTGCAATCCCCCTCTGACATTACTTTGGAAAAAGTTAATGTACGCAGAAGTTCGTCAGCTCAGTATCCAATGAAAGCACTTTTTAAAGAGGTAACCTTTTGTGGAAAGATTTTTTTTATTAATCTTAGGAATAACAATAGGCGTGGTATCTAGCAGATAGCTCGTCAATGTGATTTGCTGTTTTGAAGCATTTATAAATATGACCTACATGGCCATCTCCATAAGTACTTATATCCAGAAGCTGGTTTTTCGTTAAATGCTGTTGAGTTATACCTTACATTAAAGGTTTTGAAGTAAACATCGAACAAAAGCGCAATTTATCAACTTATCAACGAAGATACTGCAAATGAGCGAAATGATGGGAGACTTTATTCCACGATATTCAATAAATAGTTATCCATTTATGGTAATATTTACCTAATCTGCTAATGACTTTCTGTGCTGATGGTATAAAATTACAAATGCAGTTTTCATCAAACCACGAGTAATAATGCCCCATATTAGCTTATAATAGAGCGACTTAGTCGAAACAGAAATGTGCACAAGTTGGACTGATTGTAAAGTCCACATCTATATCCGGAAAGATTTTGGCCTCAAAGCTAATAAATGGTATCTGGTGTGACTAGCAGAGAGTTTTTTAAACAACTAGTCTCGGAGAGTTTGCATAACAGTGGGTTTTAGAATCATTTTTAGATAGTAACCTACCATTATTAATTAGATAAGTGCACGCAGCCACATAAGTACGAATGTTTTTTGGCTTTTAAAAATAAAGGGCATTTGTGATTTGTCCCAAAAACACGATATGCCGTCGCTGTAAGTCGGTTCCGGTAAATGCAACGTTGGAGTTGCTACAGCAGTGTGTCTCTTTTTCAGACAAAACCAGGCAAGTAAATAAAAATCCTATTGCAACCACGATCAGTGTAAGAAAGATGAATGTTTTACGCAAAATATGATTCTTCGAAATTCCAGGGTGGGGTGCCCAAAATTAATGATTCAAATACCCATTTAGCTTTCCGTCGTATTTTCTAAGTGTTGCAGAAAGTATCCTGACGTGAGTTAAATGTTAAGGAAGTTTACTGAAGAATAAGCAAATAATATAGCAGTACGTAAGCCATCTCTTTGAGCAGAAAACGTATGTTGAAATTCGGTGGCACAATTGAGGACGTGGTACTTCTGCTGTAAGTCAAGAGAAAGAGTTATGCACCGAATGAAATCGAAATAATTCGTATGATTTTGCCAGTAAAAATTCGTTCGCGTCGTTTAGATTCGACCCCACGACAGCAGGCGAAAGGTTGAATTTGTTAAAACACCTCTAATTTAAGTGACCCTAGTAGTCACCTGGTGGATCCTAGATGAATTAGAAATACTGGTTGGGCAATCAGCTCACTGCATCAGAATTGATAAATCGAATAGGTTGCAGTAGGCCGGGCGCGTAAAAAACCAAACTATGATCGAATTTTAAAGTGACCTAGTTGTGAAGAGCTCGCGGCATTTGACGGTATTTGAATCCGCATAGTAAAGAAGGCCTTTACGCGATGCGAGTGCTCTTCCAGTTGAGCTACAAATGCCACACTTCACACCATGAGTTTAATCACATTTGGATTGATTTTGTTCGCCCAACTTTACCGCTCTTATGGAATCTACAAACTGACTGCACAAGCAGAATTTCCTAAGCAATCATCTAGAATCCACCAGAATGACTACTAGGCTGACTTATTATTAAGGAGGTTTGGCAAATTTGCTTAATTCCAATTTGACCCAATTTTGAAAAACTCGCAGCATTTGTAGCTCAACTGGGAGAGCATTGGCTTCCGGATAAGGCCTTTTCTACTATGCAGGTTCAAGTCCCACCGAATATTGCGAGGTTTTCACACTTGGGTCGACTTAAATTTAAGTGTATCTGCCAAAACTCCTAAACATAATTAAATCTTCTGTTACTTCTCACGGGGTATAATTAACAGAAGGTAGAGTGTTGAACTTCTAACGAATAAAGTCATGCGTTCGATTCTCAGAAGACGCCACCGCCGGAAATTGCCACTTCAGTCTCCCTAGTCTTTTCCAGCAATGCATTTCTGCACTGCATTCACCGTGAAATCGAACAAAATAATGTTTCATGATTAAATTTACGGCGCAAGGTGAGCCTCTTTGGCTCCACAAAAGCCTGTAGCAGGTCATCCCTGGCTAACTAGCTTGCGTCGAAGTGCACTTTCTCAAAGGCTTACCGATGCAGTGTCTCGAGGTCTCGATCAGCCAACCATAGTTCCCGCATATATGAGGCGACGAATGGGGAGCTTGAACGCGTGCCCGACGCAAGTTGCCTCTGCCCAAAATCTCCAGGCCGACCAAGCCAATAAAAGCTCTTCCTCTCTCTGTCTATTGCCCCGAGTTCTCTCAAACAGTTACTTGGGATCCAGTCGATCTCCTGAGCGTATGGGCTCTCCCGAGTCAATCTCCTCTCATATATTCTTCTCTCCGTTGTGTACATAATACATTCTTCCTACTACTTCTGCACTAAGTAACCATGGTCTGAAGATCGCAGTTGCACGGTTTAACTCACTTAACCCCCTGTGATATTGGTGACATTCCGAGGTGAGATGAACACTCAACCTCTGATGTGGCCTGCCTTAGCTGCGTAGTTGCTGACTTCCCGACCTGGCCCAACGCAGTTAACTGCGTATTTGGCGATTTATGGACCTGTCATTACGTATTTTGTGATTGGCATTCGCGACTTACTGCCAATAGACCATTCAGCGCAGGTCATGGTTACTTCCCAATCCAACATAGATGTCCCCTAATGAGTGTCAGCACCCAGATCTCCTTCTTAATCTCCACCCTTCCTTTTACTGCCATCGATTCTTCTGGTTCAACTCATACTGATACGGCATACTGATTTGCCGTTTAAGTTCAACCAAGCCAACCAGGCTCCCTCCTACGTAGTTGAGATGCCCGATCTCCTACAATATGCCGATGCACGCGTAGTCGAGAACTTTCCTCCTACCGCAGATCCAGTTGCCCACGCGGACGCGAGATGACCTTTCCTTCTCCCAAGCGGCACTGGCGGCACTAACCTGCCTCTCACAACCTCATCCTGGTACGTATCACCCTCACCTAACTTAACTATTCTTCCTCCACTCAGATTCTTTCAGTTTCCTCGTTACTGTCTCCGGGGGAGTACTTGTAGCGGGTCATCCCTGGCTAACTCGCTCGCGTCGAAGTGCACTTTCTCAAAGGCTTACCGATGCAGTTTCTCGAGGTCTCGATCAGCCAACCATAGTTCCCGCATCTATGAGGCATGCCCGAGGCAAGTTGCCTCTCTGCCCAAAATCTCCGGGCCAACCTAGCCAATGAAAGCTCTCCCTCTCTCTGTCTACTGCCCCGAGTTCTCTCAAGCAGTTACTTGGGATCCAGTCGATCTCCTGAGCGTACAAGCTCTCCCGAGTCAATCTACTCTCATCTATTCTTCTCTCCGTTGTGTTCACAATACATTCTTCCTAGTACTCTGGCCTTCACCGAATCCTCTTCTGCACTAATTGACCATGGTCTGAAGATCGCAGTTGCACGGTTAGACTTACTTAACCCCCTGTGATAAGCCTGGCCTGCTACGTGGGTTCAACTCCGACCAAGGCCGCGAGTTTTTTTTCAAATTGGGTCAATAGAATTGAGCAAATCTGTCAACGTCTCTTACAATTAAGTGAGCCTAATAGTCATTCTGGTGGATTCTAAATGATTGATTGGGATATCCCGCCTGGGCAGTCAGCTTGCTATATCTGTAATGGTAAATTCCATGAAAGCAGTAAGTTGGGCGAGTAAAATCGATCCGAGTGTGATTAAATTGACGGCTCCCAGTGAGCCTTGTAGCCCAGTGTTCGAGCGTTGGCTGAGCAAAAGCCTTCCCTGCTATGTGGGTTCGAGTTGCACGGAGACCGCGAATTCTTAACAATTGGGTCAACTGAGTTAAACAAATCTGTTAACCCCCCCAACTTATTATACAGTTAGGAGGTAAATCTACCAAAAGATAGCCATAAGGCCCTTGCAGAAATACGTTTTTGCTTCATGTAAACGCTGACCTCGTTTAAAAAAGCGCAAAAGAGGCACTTACTTGTGTGTAGTGACCGCAAACTTTCGTGCACTTGTTCGAAGCGTACTTGTAGTCGTGTCTCTCCTCGTGCCAGCCGCAATGACGTTTCTCCCAGAAATATTGTCCGTAACACTTAAATTTTGGCCGTATGGTTGATATTCCGCATTAGACCGTGGTGGATGCTCAAATTGGCGCCTTTCCACCCGCGTCTTTGCAAACTTTTCCAACTTGGGGTCATAGGTCTTTGTGAAAAATGAACGTATATATTTGCACAGGTCACATCCCACGGGGAGTCAGCTACGACAACAATCAACTTATCGTCTTTAGACATATCTCCCGCTGAATATATTAAGCATAGTTTGCAGTTAAAACCATTTTCTACGAGAAGCTGGCGAGGATTCCTTAGAAGAATTGCAAGAGTAAAAAACCCCCAAGTTTCTGTAATGCGGGACCCTAGTGACTAACTAAACTAAACTCAAATAAATTTAAGCAAACTACCCAAACCAAAAACTAAACTAAAACTAATAAACAACTAATCAGAATAAATGAACTAAAGAAAACGAAACTACTTTAAAAATTAAGTAAAAACTAAACTAAACAAAAACTACGATAAAATAAGTAAACCTAGATGCACTTAAATAAAGATAAGAAACTAAAGATTAAGCTGAATTTAATACGGTTGAAAATTTAATTGAACTAAACTAAAAACTCAGCTACAACTAAAATGAACAGAAAGTAGACTAAAATAACGAAACTAAACCAAACTAAAATAAACCAAAAGTATAAAATCAAAAGTTAACGACGGTGTTTCTAATAAAGAATCCATGCCAAAAAACCTTCCTTCCAATTTTTTAGGCCTATGTGCCATGGAATTAGATCCGTTAATCAAGCTATATTTAATAATTTGGATGAACCCTCACGAGTATACCGAGCAGCAATATCCACCAAACGCCTAGACTTGCTGTTTTGGTTACTTGCCGCATTAATATTCCTTACAATGACTGGCCGTTGCGAAAAAATCTGCGCTATTTCCATACAGTCAGGAAAAATATCTATGTTTTCTTCTTAAAACACATTCAGATCTAATTAAGATCTAAGCATCCGGCATTTGTGAGTCATGCACAGACCGAAAATAGTTTTGCTCTTAAGAAGGGCTCTATATGTTAAGTATGTTTGGTTTGATTCAGTTTTGTATCTACTCCTCTGCGCATATAACATTTCGCTATAAAATCTTTCCTTTACAGCTAAAATTATCTGTTCTTCTGAGTAGGTATCATTCCATTCATTAAAACGCGAAATATTATAAACTATTACCTAAAGCAAATTATTATAAGTTTTCGTAGAGTAGAAACTTTATTTAACAAAGTAACTTTCTTCAGGTCGGCTGAATGTATGTTAAGGCAAAATTTATGAAGTCCATTTAGGAGTGATAAGGAGAAAATTGAACAGAAAAGTCTCATTAGAAACCGTAATAGACTTAGATAGTCCATCCACAGTTCTCTAACCTCGTCACTACTGATATTGTGGACGTGAGTTTTTTATTTCTGAACTTATATTCATACAAGAGTTGCCCACTGATAAGTTCCGCGATTTTTACACTCATCAAATGCAAAGGATGAATGTGTCGCTTGCTTAATTTTGCAAATAATTTACCGCAAAAATGTGATTATGGCACAAAATAGGCTAACCATCTCCTCCATGTTAGATGCCGGAGGGGTGACATTTCGTTGCACCTGACTGTGGTCAGTGCGTTCACAAGGAGGATATTCATTAAACATATTGCAGCCAAAAGATGGCAACAGTATGCATACCAATTCCCGTGCATACTAAATCTTAAAATAAACAGAAGTGTATTTATTAGAGCAAACTACAAGGCGACAATGATGACTGCTGTAAATTTAGTATGAAAATATAACTTTGACTTTCAATAATATTTCAAGACAAGTTACGTTTATTTAAGGAAATATCGACAAATGCCTTTGAACTCCCTATTGGTACATCGTATTTAAGGTATGCATCGGCACAGCTGAACATTTCGAAGAATTTGCTTGCATAATTGTAGGTGAGGGCTCATTTGTTTCAAGTAATATAATCACAAGTAATACAAGTAATACACTCACATGTGGTGATGTCAGTTAACACGAGCCAGCAGGTGTAACTGAGCAAAAAGTGCAGACAGTGAAAAAACTCCTAAGGCATGGGTCATAATTCAAAAATGGAATGTTATTTGTGGTTTTTAGGAGACAAACTGTCGCTCGTGGGAAAAAGTTTGTCAGAGCTAGGATCAGCATGCTGCTGTGAATGTTGGCGGCAGCCATGGCTTCTATGGCGAGTAATATCTACAATCGAAGGGCCACACGAGGAGGAAAGCTCGGAATCACGAGAACGTTCTTAAGAACCGGAGATACGACCATGATACACCCTTGCTGTGAAAAGAGCGGAGGAACCCACCACGTCGTCAGCAGTCGGTTTTTACATCGATACGAGAAAGGGAATGGCAAGGCCGCGTAGCCTAGGACCAAAGGTGTCGTAGATGTGACTGCAGACACGATCAGCGCAGTTCGCATAGTGAGAAGAGAAGTGAGGATATGGGCTATGTACGATGAATACATAGTCAGATTTAATAATAGTGATACTACTTAAACATTGCTTTTAGTATATAGTATAAGCATTTAAATGACTTTTCAATGCTTAGCTTCGGAGAACTCAGTTGCCGTGGTGGCAAGTAAGGCAGTGTTGGTCAAGCTTTTTCTTAAAGGTGTCCACGGATGGGGACATGATAATGTTCACAGGAAGGGCATTCCATGCCTAAATTACCCACCCATAGAAACAAATCTTCTTGGGTAAAGTCTTGCCCCAATCACACGTAATTTGAGAGGGTGTTCTTGCAGCCTAGAGGTGGTGGCCTGCTCAACGAAGTCATTTGTTTCGAGGCAACAATCCTGACCGCGCAGCATGCGAAATGGCTGTATTAGGTCATCGCGTAGCTGTCTGTAGTCCAGAGGAAACAAGTCAAGATTTACCCAGCGGGTCTCATAAGGGAGGTTCTTTTGGCCTCATACTAATTTTGTTGCGTGTATTTGTACATTTTCAACGGTTTTTCGGTCTTTTGCTGCCCAAGGTCTCCAGGCTTGGTGCACCTGGTGGCTCAGTGGATAGGACGGTCGTCTCTAATTCACTGGTCCCGGGTTCAAAACTCGAGTGTAGTGGCAGTTTCTGCGGCTATACTCGAGTCAGGTAACTCTGACCGATGAAGGATAATGACCCAGAAATACGCGTATCTCAGAGTCCTAACGTTTACCAGTAATAAAAATTGGTTACTTAAAGTTGGCGAGTAACATAATTTTTTTCGGTGAGTAAAAAAGTGGAAGTGTCCACAAATTCGCCAGACGAAACTAGCCAGGGTTGGTGAACCCTGGGCGAGATCGGAGAACACCCATGTACTAGTTAATTTTATGTTAAATTAGCATACATCTTTAAATTACCCATTAAGATATAATCTTACTTGGCACAATGCTGCCGTTAGTTACTTGTGGTAAAGGTGCGTTTAGGAAAGGACTTAAATAACTCCTAGACTCCAGCACAGTAAAAGAGATAATATATGTTTAAAGTCAATATTTAAGCGCATATATATTCTAATATAGAAAATTTATTGACTGTATCTGCTTTGTAAGAGTGAGCTTAGCATTTATAGGCAGAGTTAAAGTAGTCTTGTAAGGCATACATATTTAATTAGAATTGTAATTTATCACCGGTAAAAAATATACATCACGCTTCCTAAAGTTTCATATCACGCCAGCATGTAGAACAGGTTAGCAAGCGGTGTAGTTAAAAAGTGCAAAGCGCAAATATTTTTGAAATAACCAAGAATATCGTAAAAGTAGCGAAAATTAGGTTCCCAGGTGGTAAGTCAGAAGGAGAAAGGGCGTTCACCTGGAGATATAACGAGAGCCAGGAGCCAGAGTATTCACTTTCTGAAGATGGATAGACGGGATAACTATTCGAAATGTCAGATCACAAATAAACCTCTCCTGGTGAGCGCCTTTTTTCCTTCTAACCAAGAGTATGTTTTAAAGCATAGACAATAAGTCAAATAAACGAGCGAAATAACTCTTGCAACTTCAGGTAAATCAGAACTACCTATTTTTTAGTTCGTGTGCAAGAAGACGCTTATACGTGTGGGGGCTCTAGACTATTTATAAGAAATTTACGCAGACAGGTGCGACACATAGAACATAATGCATGACTTATTGCGAATCGACTTCAATTTTATGTATTTAAATGGTAATTAAGTTGACATTCTGGCCACTTAGTTACGTAAAGGCCCATACCGGCGGACGTTATATCAAGTAAAGAGAATTTGTCTCAAAATAAAATTAAAAAAGTTAAAAGACACAAAATGGCAGAAAGTATGTATAATTGTAGCGGTCAAAGTAGTGACTGTACTCGGATCAATACAATCATCAGGTCGAAATGCAGGGTTGAAATTTAAAAGGCAGAAGGCACCTGTGAGAGGGATTTATTGCATACAGAACTCCAAATTGCTGCCTTAGGTGGCAGTGGCCACTGGCAAAACCAGGGTTAGTGCTAACTGCGTCCAGCCAGACCTGAGAGAGAATGGGACAGTGGTGGCAGCTGCGTAAGTAGGATTACGGAGCGGGTTCAAGTGTTATGTTTTCGGTGTGTTGTAATTGCCGGGGGAATGTCGCCTGCAAAGGACATCTGCTGCGTTGGCCAAAGAAGTGATGCAGTAAGTGGCCCTTAGGAAGCCGCGACTATTTGAGACGCGCGTGTGTGTGCGGGTGTATGCGCACGTGTGTGCATGCCTGAATAAGCTGAGGTCAACTGTGGGCACCGCCTGAAAACCACAGGACAGGGGACGCTGGTGTAGCTGTTATGGGTCAGACTGAAGAAGCTGCGAAGTCAAGCCTCGGGGAGCGGGGGCGCCAGTGAAAGAAAGTATTGGAACATTTGTTTGTCACGACGCATAACTTTGGGGCAGCGCGCATTGAAGAACAAAGGTAGGACAGGCATTATGGCCGTCCGCCACAGAAAAAAACCATTCTTCTAACTTATATTTGCGTTTGGGTAACAGTACGTTTTACTGGTGGCATGTTTAAATTCAAAAAAATGTTGGAGAGATGACTCAGTTTTCATTTTTCTATGATTTCGCCCATATGTTAGGCATAATTATTTCGAGTGAATAAGGCCATCAAGTACGATCAGTATGTCGTTTTATTCGTTATTGGCCGATGAGGAATTAAATTTAAAATCTATTATAATTGTAGGCATGCTTTATCTTCATTATGGACAGCAGTATAAAAGACTCAATAATGAATTAAAATATTAAAATTTTTAAATACGGGAGTTTCAGAGAAATCAAATAATGGTTCATTCAACTTTATTCAGGCTTTGAAGCATTTAATGGCGAGAGTACCGTACACAACTGAGCTTATGATTTCAAACTCCATATGTCTTTATCTACATGGTCCCTAAGCGGAAAAATGGCAAGCACCATTAATGTTGAACAGTTCACCAAATGAACTTTGCCAGCGACATTTCTCGCCGAAGAAAAACCGATAGAACTCAAGTTCCAACTCTTCATAAAAGCCATGTTGGCCTTGTAAAAAGCCAAGAGTTTTACTCGGAGAAATCAAAACAGCTCAGGAGGTCTTTCGCCGAGAGGTTCACAAACATGCAATGCAGTAAACGGCCGAACACTTCAGAAAAGACGCTACGGCCGCTGTCAGGGCCCGGCAAATGAAGCCCAAGGCAAAGCGGGATGAGTTGGTTCCGTTATTAGTCGGTGAACGTTAATTGACGAGAGTCAAGCTCTTCCGACCTCGACCGGCAAGACAAATATCTCGTAGTTCAATATCTAGAACTTTGGACTCTAATCGAATAGGTTGCGTGGTCGAGCCTCGGGTGGTGCACCCCTTGGTGTTGGGTGACTGACTGATGACGGCTAAAAAGCCAGAAATGTCCATTCCAGTCTCCCTATTCTCTGCCGACAATACTATCGGCACAGACGCTTATATCCGCTGAATCATTCCGTAAAAAGAACAGTAAGGCCGTAGGATCTGAGGCCACAGTGTGATAGAACCCAAAGAGACTCTGCCCTCTACCAAAGCCTCCACAGTTGTCTAAAAGATACACTGAAATTACGGGGACTTCAATTATGTCGGAGAAACAGGACGAAGATTGCAAACCCACGTCCACAAGCACAAACGGGCGGCTCTGAGGCTAGATCAAAAGTTGCAGCTTGCTGCATTTACTAGAGATATTGGCCACACCTTTGATATTCAATGAGCGAGCATCGTAGACCGAGGCGCAGAAAGACTGACGCTTGAGGCATGATACTCAGATGCCAACGCTGTCAACGCGCATCTAGACCTCCCCACGGCCTTCGAAGTCCTTCACTAGTACACGAGTAAAGGCCAGGCCCAGGTTACACCAAACTGAGGCAATGTGATCGAAGACGGCCCCATGACAAATCCACCGAAAGAGAATAAAGGATCAACAGGATCCTTTATCGTGGAGGCAAAACGCAACACTATCTGTCATCAACCTATGTCAACAATGATCCTAGGGACAAGAGAGAAAACAAGAATAACTATATCAGTCCACGTCCGACGAACACAGCAACACATTCAACTTGCTGATCGATAATGGCAGTTTACGGTTTGAATAATGAGAGCCAACCCAGCTCTCCGGAACGTCAGCGAACAAGTAAAGTCTTTCCGGGGGGCACTACTATGTTCTCTGCACAGATGTTTTTTCAGATACTCAATGCACTGAAAGCATCGGTATCCCGTTTTCATATACAAAGGCTTGATTAGAGATGGATGGTGATTTATGCCAAAGACTTATTCGATGATAAACGGTTTCTTCATCTGCTCCAACTGCATAGACAGAGAAGGATTAGTAGTAAATTTTAAAAGCGCCAGCATGGCATCAGAGCGTAAAATTATTTGTGCTCTTGACTGTGGAAGACACCCGGTGCACCAAATCTAAGTCTTCTGACTACCTGTGCACCACATAACCATGCTTTAGCTTTTTAAAGATGCAAGGTTTGAATGAATTTAAGAGATGCCCCAAAAACAAGACACACGGGCTTCAGTAGTGGGCACACAAGTCTCTTGATTCCAGACTAATCTATTGCTCATTCTAAATTTGACATTTCCAACTAGAATCAAAGGGGCCCAGTGAACGAAGAGCTGGAGCTACCCTTTGTTACAGACCCGATAAATACTAGGCAGATAGTGTTTCCGGCAAAGACAAGGGAGCTTGGAGTGGCCTGTTCTGGCTAATAAGCCGTCATCAGCTAGTCATACCCAAATCCAAGTGGTATCCCACCAAATCCTCGAACTCATGACCTATTTTTATTAAAGTCATACGTTCAGAAGACGAAGATGCGATCACTGGAACAAGAGTTTTTATTTGCCTGACGTTTCGGATTCCGTCGGGAATCCTTAGTCATAGGTAATCGTACACAGGTCTGAGACATGCGCAGATAAGGGGTCATACGTCCTATCCATTGAGCCACGAGCTCGTTGTCTCGTCGTTTTTCGATCAGGGGATATTTACGCTTAATCACCTGACCACTAAAGGAACTCATCTGTTCCACTCTGCCTTGGCCTTTGGTAGAGATACTGACAGCCATAAGACCCGGTAGTATGCTGATAAAGTTGTCGGAAAAGACAAGGGGAACTGAAAGGACCACTTCGGACTTATAAGCCGTCATCAGCTAGCCATACCCAGACTGTCATGGCCTCTGTCGAGGCCCAAGGTAGAGCGGGACAGATGAGTTCAGTCAGTGGTCAAGCGAAACTTCCTCAACGAGTGCCGATGAATACTGAAGAACTGAGGTCGAGAGCACCGCTGGCTAGGAGTAAGCATGCCATGTTGCTTTGGCAATGTGCTGTGTTCAGCAAGCACAAGAAGACAGATTTGTGATGGGGAACGTCGGCCACAATGACGAGTGAACTACCAATAGTTAACTAGTAGGACTTCCTTACTGGAAATCCGGATATCAATAGGAACAATGTCAAGGAAGGTACAAGCAATCGTTGCTGTATAAAAAATTATTCCAACAAGCAAATCGTCCTGATTAGTTAATACAGTATTTAAAGAGATAGTCAAACAGGCAACATAAACTATGTAGTAGGTAAGTCGTAACGGGACAAAAGTTTCGTTCAACAAACATCAAGTCAAACATCCGTAGGATGTAGGGGGAATAGGAAACGTGAATTTAAACCATAACCGTGAATAAGCCAAAAGTGAGAAGGACTTGTGTGTGTATAGAAATATTCACTGAATCCAACGCTGAACTAAACCAAGACGGCCATGTCGCCCAGGTCTATATTGCAACTAGCCTAGCAAGCGTTTATGCAGTTTTAAAAAAGGCCGAATTTCTAAAATATTTTGAAAATTTGTACAGGCATGGAGACTTTGGACTTCAGGTTTTTAATCTCCAGAGAAATTAATTTCTGATCGCGGTATATATCAGTATATATAAGGTCTATAGGCGTAGACCGAAATTTTCAGTGTATTATTGTGTTACAACCCGTCAACCCTAATGAAATATACACCTGCTGCCACAGGACAGTCTTAAGTAGTATAAATTGACGTTGTCAATTACCATACTAACAGGCTAGGTACTTGCTAAAAGGCCCAGACATGTGTTTCACCGGTATTCTGCCGCTGCTTGACACAGCTGCTTGGGGTCCGGCTCATCAGTGGGTCCCCCGCTTTCCCTATCTGCTTTCTGGTTGATATACTGGTTTAGAAAGTTCAGGTTTTTAATCTCCAGAGAAATTAATTTCTGATCGCGGTATATATTAGCATACATAAGGTCTATAGGCGTAGACCGAAATTGGGTTGACGGGTTTCAACACGAATGTACACTAACAATTTCGGTCTACGCCTATAGACCTTAAATATACTGATATATATATCGCGATCAGAAATTAATTTCTTTGGAGATTAAAAACCTGAACTTTCAAATCCGGTGTATCAACCAGAAAGCAGATAGGGAAAGCTGGGCGACCCACTGATGAGCTGGAGCCCTCACAGCTGTGTCAAGCAGCGGCAGAATACCGGCGAAACACGTGTCTGGGCCTTTTAGCAAGTACCTAGCCTAATAGTATGGTAAGTGACAACGTCAATTTAGACTTTGGAATGTTAAGGACCGAAAGGTTTAAAAGGAAACTCATAGGTGGGAAAAAAGATGACCAGCAGTCTGCGAACATTGGCCTGCGGAAACAGACTGTTGACTATCAAACTCTTTTCCCCTCTTAAAGGCAATACAAGCAGATCTCCTTTTAACCTCCCACATCGTGAATGCTCTGAATTGTTGCTTTATCCGCGATTATTCTTTTCACTTGGGTTAGCACGCCTATTTTGTTCGGTCACTCCCTAGGACTACGTCCAGGCAACGCAAGGATCCATGGACGCAAATTTTTGCAGTAGCCGATTGGTTGCCATGTAGAACGCTCTGCTCAAAGATGTAGTTAGCTCGACCCATGTGAATTTATGTAAGAGCAAACTTGACGCGTACCTTACCTACCATTCAGTGGCTACAAACTAATATACACGATCAAACCCATCATACTACTCGTAAAAAGGTAGTAACCGTGCATATTTACAATTTTTGACTAACCGCTATTCGCCTGCAATATTTTTGGCTAAATTACATTATTTATGGGGGTTAGTTGCTAAAGGACACTCGAACAATGATCTCTTTGTGTTAAACCACTCTCACCATTCATTTGGAGGCCGATATTTTCCTAAATGACCTGTTAGGGCTAAAGGATCCTAAGTCACCTGGTCCCTATCAGGTACCAGCCAAGATGTTGAAGGAGCTCACCAATGAGTTGGCAAAACAACTCACTATGCTTTTCCAAAAATCTTTCGAGACTGGATTTCTACCTTTGGATAGAGAATCCGCGTGTATTACACCGTTCTATAAGGGTGTCAGCAAGGTCTCCACAAACAATTATCGACCGGTCAGCCTTATCTATCTTTTCTGTAGTTGCTAAAACATAACCATCCGTTTACCGATTTACTAATCGGTTTCCGTAGCAATGAGTAATGCGTGACACATTTAATCTACTGTTTAGAACGGTTGACTGAGGTGTTCGACAGAGGGGATACGGTGCACGCAGTCTAGATTGACTTCAAAAAGACATTTGAGAGCGTGTCACACCACATTGCTTCCCGCTTGTACTTAAATGGCTGCGATAACTAGATATTACCACTGGTGTATTCCAGTGTCTCCACCACTTGACTCCCCTTACTACTTGAAGGTAACTTTTGTTTTCTGTGAAGTTTGATTGCCCTGAAAATCAGTCGTCTTAGAGCACACTTCGGCCTGAGTTTGGATGTCAAAATTATCACGTCATTTGCAATTACCTTGACCTCCAACTGCTACCCAAACTACTGCATACCTCACCACCTAGACTTTTGACCACCAAGGTGTCTGAGCGTAAGCAAAAACCTGCACTGCTGAGGTTGCAGAAGACATTAACAAAATTGTTGGGCATACCCCACTTCTGCCACGTCGACTGCTTAGTTCACGTAGAGTGTATGGACCAGCGAGAAACAGGCTGAAGTATTTGCACTTTCTAGGGCTGGGGTGGGGTATGTACTTGTTTCGAATTAAAATGAACCTAGAAAAAAGTATTCCAAAACAAACGGACACAGCAGGATTTATTGAAGTCCAAAATGTCGCGACAGCTTCTCAACGGCATCCTGTCGTTGCATGAAGTTGCTAGCTAAAGAACCATAAAACAGTTTGAAATTGTACAGTATGACATGGAATAACAACAAGTACCACTGTAAATGATGATCAGGTAAAGGAAACTGCATTAAATCAACGTATAGGAAGGGAGAGGGGAGTTTGAAGGAAGTTAGCGAAGATCACTTGGGGATTAAAACTCAGTGAAAAATTACCGGGATAATTGGAGGTTGACAACATGGTCAAGCTGCTTGCATAGGCTGGGTTTCTCCCGCCGTATGCAGGCAGATTCCAAAAAAACGCAGGGTTTTTGCCCGAAAAAGCCCTCAAAAAACTGTTTTGACGTCGACAGAATGACAGCTGTCTAGCAGGTGCGTAGTAATAAAGGACCGTGATAATCTGTCTTCTTGATTAAAAATCCAGTCGGGCAAGCGAACGGCGGTCTTGGCTGCAACTCGCTCTCAGTATTACCACGAATAATATGAGTTCTATTTGCCAACGATGTTATACTATAGGAATGAAAGCTAAGACGGGTAACCCCAACAGATACAATCTTTCAGGCCCGGTTCCATAGGAGACGGGAGAAGTCTTGGGAAAGCCAGAGTAGGAGGAACAACATACGGTGTACAGAAGTGTTAGGAGCAAGTTTCTACTCGGTGCGGCCATGAGCGGGCGTCCCCACTCAAAGTGGATTCCCAAGTGTCCGTGACTAGAGGACTGGAGAGCGCTTAGGCCGAGATGGTTGGCCACGAGCATTTCGGAACGCTGATAGGTCGAGCAGTTTGGGGCGCCTCTATGCGCCCGGTCGTGCGAGGATAAAGGTCGCGCGTGAGTGCGGACATCAGCCATCGCGCTGGGGAAGGTGCGACTGGGCGACCAAGATTTACCCTGGGGGAACACGTCAGTGGCGTCTCGAGTTTGAAGGAGGTGGACTGTAGAACCAGAACAATACCGTACCCCCAGTTGTTTTATCATGCAGTGCCAGAAACAACGACGAAACAGGTGTCTGGGCTTTTATCTATGCCGGGAGTACGGTAGAACATCAGTGCCATATAGAACTAATACTGCGTGTAGCACAACTTTTTTCATAGAATAAACATTCCGTGGTTATTAAACGATACAGTAGTCGCCGGTTATGAAGACCACCTTGGGCCCAGACTAAATTGGGCTTAATAAGGGGCGGGCACACTAACCAGAGAGTCTTAGTTCTTGATTAGCAAACACAGGATAGGCACTATATATTACGTACGTACTGTATCATGTGTAGAGCTTGGTTATGTACAAGAAAAAATGCTGTTTTTCTGTATTTTACGCAATAACAAAAAGCAAAAAATAAGATTTCCGACACGCTTAAAAAAGCGGTATAGTGTCAGTTGTTTGGGAGGAAACTTCCCTCGCAAGTACTCTTTGATATCCTCTCCAGGCCCAAGAAATCGTCGAATTTTGTGGAATCAATTGCGCACGTAGAGAGATGAGAATCTCACTCTATCCTGTTGGCAGTCTGGGCTTTGTAGCCGGCGACTGGGCTTATAATTCGGCGACTGGGCTTATTAGCCGGCGGATTTTGCTAGGTTATATTCCGTCCCAAGCTTATTGGAGCTTTATACGTGGCTGGGCTAATTAACCGTGGGCTTAATAACCAGCAAATACTGTAGTTGATTGTCTTCGACTTCATTAAAATTTAGGGTGCGGCCCTAAACCGTAATGTTCTGGTCACTTTATTCCATATAATGTACATAATAATTTCCATTATTATGCCCTTGATTAAAATATGGAGGTCATTTACCATAAACATCTGGGGAACTCACTGAAGAGCCAAACCACTCGTTTCTGTATCACGCAGTAGCATAAAGATTGGCGAAACACTTCCCTTGATATATCTGTATATTTGTCTAGCACTGGTAACCAACAGAATGTTTCTACTGCTCAACATCTTTCTGTGCGCAGATGGTAGAAGCGAGGACCAAAAATGCTAAAATTATACTTTTTTAAAATTGAAAATCTCCTAAAATGTGATCAATAATATAATCGTTAGCTTTGACGCGTGTACCAGCTAGCAGCCTAACAGAACTGTGTCTCGCCCTTTAGGTTGCCTAAAACAGTACGGCTCTCTTCTACTGCAAGACAGCAATGGACCGTGGCAACCTCAGCCTCGCAATGTCAAGGCCCGAGCAGGCCTGTCGCAAGTTGTGATATCGACAAAGAAGACGGTGTTGGTGGACAGAAGTTTACTGCCGGAAAATAGAGAGTACACAGGCGGAGTTATACACGCCGAGTCAGTACGCTAAATTGTGTTCCACCTTGCCCGCGGAAATGGGCAGTGTGACGTGGAGCTAATCAGGTGGACAGGCGTTCATCGGTTAGCTGGAAGTTGCACCTTGAACAGCGAGCACACGGGGCAGCATATAGCCACCCACAGATCGCTGCCTCTCGCAGCGGTTGCCAAAGTTCAGGAGAGTTTGTCACGTGCGGGTAGACAGCGGGCGTGACAAAGGCAGACAGCATGAGTCAGCACAGCGGCAGGCTCCCACAGACTCACGCCATGTCTGAGGCATATCTGTGGGTCAAGTCTTAGGTTGGCTTGATGATTTATGCAAAGAGTCTGGCATCGTGCTTGGTTATACTATCCTAACCATAAAAGTGCTCCGCTGATGTCAAAATCCAACACAAAGACATGTCTGGCGTCCCTTTGTCCACCAGTCTCCATTGGAGTCCGATCAATTTCAAGTTTGTCACGTTAAACCACGCCAACGGCGTGAAACCTACAGTATTGCGAGTCCTGCAAGCAACTTACCTTAGTTTGTAAATGTTTGATTATTTCTCCCATACCAGCGGGAACGCATTTAAGAGCAGCATTAGGCATATTAAGTACTTAAAAGAACTATAAGAAGTACTTAGTGTTTGTTAAGAAAAATAAAATTTTCTCGATAATTCCCGGGTTGTGGAGACGTCAAAATAGCTATAAATTACAACAATAACTTTAAATATTTTGTTAAGTATCAAACTAAGAGTAACCAATTTCTTTCAAAAATAACTTGCCTTCAGTCAAATATTTGTGCATATGTTAATGAGTGGATACGTAGTTATTCAATATCGTGGAATAAAGTCTTTCTTCATTTCGCTAGTTTTCGGTGTCTTCAGTGATATGTTGATTAATTGTCCGTCTGTTTGACGTTGATATCAAATCCCTTAAAATAGATATAACTAAACTGCATTTACCGGAAAACGAGCTTTTGGATATTATTTTCTATGCAGATGGCTATGTTGGCCAAATGTGGAAATGTTTCAAAACAGCAAACCACAATTTCGATCATACAACATGTCTGCTAGATACCACGCATATTGTTATTCCTAAGATTAATTAAAAAACCTTTCGTAAAAGGTTACCTCTTTAAAAAGTGCTTTTATTGGATACTTAGTTGACGAACTTCTGCGTATATTTAATTTTTCCAAGGTAATGTCACAGTGAAATTGGAGACGTTTGACAGTTTCTTTTATTAATCTGAAGAAAAACGATGCAATTTGACTGGAGATGAAAGAACATACCTTTGTCTTTATAACTCATTTTTTTGCTTGAGGAGATTTATTCCACGATCTGTAATAAGCTTGCGAATGCAGAAAAAACAGGCTGCGTACATGACCATTTTTTGAAGTACTTATGATTCTTCTGCCTGTTCTGTTTCTAAATAACGCTTGATCGGAAGGTATTGTTTACAAAAACTATATTTCTACATGACTTACATTCAATAAGGCTTTCTAAGGGTTGTCTTCACGGTAAAATATGCACACTTTGTTTATGCGGAAGGCCAACTATGCGGTAAAAGAAAATTTTCTACCAAAAACCTTTTGTTACTGCATTTTTGCAAAAAACTTCACGGAATACCTAAATATAATTTTGAAAACTTCTATCGCTGCTTGTTTCTGAAAATAAATGCGATTCCTTAAACTTCGCCTTAGTTCCATTTGATCAACTTCGCACAAAATGTTTCAGTACTGGAAGAGATTATTATTCCACAATTTTATACTAATTATGGAATTCTTCCACAGCACAATGTATCTTAGGAAAAAGTTTGGTTCTGTCTTTCCTTATAGCATAGGGAATTTCTTAAATCTAAACTGACTCATGACTTAGCCAAAATGAAAGCCTATTTTCCTCAATGACTTTAACTAAGAGGGCAGTTTTCCAAACCAAAGCCCTTCTTATTATTAAATCTAGTCAGTTGATCAAAATAACCTGTCCAGATATACGCAAAACTACCAAATTAAATTTCGTCATGACTGTCGCGTGACTGTAGTTCTGAGATGTGGGAATCCCGACGTTAACAGAACAGCCGCAGACATGTCATTGACAATCTTACATCAAGCTCACTAGATCTGTACAATAATTCGTAAAATGAGCAGTGGATAGTGTTAAAGCTCAAATTTTGTCGGTTGGCGTGCGACGCAGAGCTCCTCGTTTGCCGAGCGTTTCTTATATTTGTAGTACCGGGGGGGGGGAAGGTACAAGATGAGGGGGGGGGGGGAGGGGGGGGGGAAAAATGCACGGCATAAACCCAGGTCCCAACTCCTAGTTGAGATCGGAAGAACACGAGCCCAGCGCCGACTCTAACCAGTTTCATTTATGACCAATTATTAGCGTTAGTAATAGTACTAACACTACTATCAATCAGCTACACTGCTAGTAAGCAGCAGTATAAGAAGTGGTAGTAGCAGCAGTTATATCAGAATCGGTATCTTTGAGTCCTTTTGGACACCTGCTGACAGTGAGTGAGGGCAGGTGGTGCAGTAATACCAGTGCAAAAGTCTACTGTCACTTAATACTAAGTAAGGTGGTGTCTCTGGTTTGTATTGTAGAAAGCGGCCAACGCAGAATCCAATCTGGTCTTGTTGAGCAATGGGGAAGGTGAAGAGTGCACCTGGCGCTAACTGCATCATCCATCACTTAAAACTACCCCCCTGTTCCCACTCACCATCACTGTACCAACCTGTGGGTGCATATGGTGGACTACATAGATGGTAGAGTAATCAGCACTGGGGAAGGAAAGGGTGTCCGAAAACGAGAATTATTTTCTGGGTAAAAGCGGACTGGCAGTGTTCCGCTAGACACTCTTCCGGGTGCACTTGTCCAAGAAGCATTCATGCGAGAAACCTGCACAACGGATGGAGTGATATTTTTTCAGAAATCTGCAACCTTAAAGTCCTCGTTTTAAGGAGCAATGCATCTTTGCGGCATTCGTTTGCTTTCACGACAGAAAAGTTAATTTGCCAGGCAAAGTATACTTTTCGGCAAATCATCTTCAGGGCCATAACATTGCAAACTATAAAATTTGAACAGGTACAAAAGTCAATAATTTCAGGGCTATGCGCCTATTGGCCATTGCGGACTTTTCAGTCTGCACCAATGGTCGGCATGTTGGTTAGGCGACCGCTACTTTTGGATGGGGGTGATATGAAATCGCCTTCTGGCGTCGGTTTCGGCCACGGGAGGGTCAGGGCTTGTGTAAGTGTCTTCTGGCAGCACAGTACTGTATTCAATAGGCATATAGCCACTGATTCTGCTGTTGCCAGCACCCGTTGGCGTAGGCCTTTGGAGAGGTTGGTTGGTGTCCGGTAGACAACCTGAAAGGCTTCACTAGTATCGACTTGGTGGTTTGTATCAACCAGGTGGGCGAGGATGGAACTCGAGATCGATTTAGTTTCACCTTTACTCAACCAGGCCGGTACGTGTTCACGTACTCTCTTTTCCAGTCGCCTCGTTGTTCGGCCGATGTATCCCCCTCCATAGGAGCAAGTAAAGGAGTAAATACACATGGATGTGGCCTTCAACGGGAGTCTGTCTTTACCTTCTAATCGTAAGAGTGGAGAGTTCGTGAAAAACACACGCAAGTTTGCCGCTGGGATAGTGTTTGTGATAGCAGTGTTTAGTCGACGCTTTGCGAGTTCGCTGACTGCGTATCCTAATAAAGGTAGTCTTATGAATATGTCCTTCTTTTCTGCAGTAAAGGAAGTAGGCTTTTTGGTGCGTTCGTCAATATTCTTGAGGATGAACCATCCGTTTTCAAGAAGAGTGTTCTGCAGCTGTTGGAGTTCTAATTCGACAGTTCCAGGAGAGCAGATCCGTCGGATTCTAGCTGCTAATCCCTGGACTAGATTTCGTTTTATAGTTAGAGAAACAAAGCTGTGCAAGTTGGTATATTGTCCCGTCCAGGTTTTATTTCGGAACACCCTACGCAGGATCGATCCATCATCTTGCCTTCGCATAAGGACATCAAGGAATGCAATTTCATTATTAACCTCGGTTTCTACTAAAAACTTGAGCGCTGGATGCACACTGTTAAACTTCCTGACCATGGTGTCAGTGTCAGTGTTAGAGTCTGTCAGACAGAAGATATCATCTACATAGCGACCGTGAAATGCAAGGTCATTGATGGTGTCTCTTGGGCTCGTTCTTTCGATCTTGCCCATAGAGAAATTTGCGAGAAACGGGCCAAGTGGTGAGCCCATCACCACTCCATCTATCTGTCTGTAGAAGCTGCCATTGCAGAGAAATTGCACATTTTGTGTGCACCTCGCAAGTAATTCTTTGAGGGTTTGCACGGGCATTCCCACTTGATAGTTTGTGTCTCGAATGAAGTCACAGAGGTAGTTTATCGTTTTCACCACGGGTACGTTGGTACGACAGAGTTGACCAACATTTTTATCTGAAGGTTGTGGAGGGAGGCAGTGCTAGGAGGCAATGGGAATAAAATGAACTGCACTTTGGCGCTTCAAGGACTGGTTTCTTCATGATGTCAGTCTGCTACTTGGCACTCGTTGACGAATGCTCACCGACCGCTAGTGGAACGCACTTGTCCCGTACTCTGGCTTGGGCCTCATTTCTCGGACCCGGACTGCAGAC
>JAYGXS010000006.1:20110641-20133745 GCA_036362985.1 Ligula intestinalis | reverse complement strand
CCAACATCAGATTAAAAACAGAAACAGCCACTATTTACAGGATAATTAAATGCAGGTGACACTTATTGGCTTACACTTTAATCAACTATATTATCTTTAGTTAGAAATCATTTTTAGTTAATTGTTTTTTTGTGCACATCCTACTTGTGTGACGACGGGCTAGGTGACCAGCATCGAAGATGTACACAATAACTGTAAAGAAATTCGCTTGTTTATAAATATGAAATTGTTAAATATATATACAGCACGAAGGGCTTTTTTACACGAAGAATTTACCTTGAACACCTCCTAATTTTACAAGTATTCCATGGACGATTGTGATGGGAAAAAAATAAAAATTTCTGCTATCAATCAAAGCATTTACTGAAATGAATGGAAATTGGGAGTTCAGAGAAACATAAAATATGATAATATTACATGCAGGAGGTTACTTAAGGCAAACTTAAGAGAGTTCAAACAAGAGTTCAAAACAAAAGCGAAAAAAGTATGTTCATATTGGCAGGATGGATGAGGATTCTGGCTGCTGGCAATGTATTCAGAATTCCAGTCTGTCTTGTGCATCTCATTGGCGGCTACAAGACCCCTGTTCAGAACACCGCAGAAAAGAGCGTTGTAATGGGATCTGTGATCCAAAATCCACACCAATGGGGGAAAGCGAACTGCTGTCGAGCTGCCAAGATGTTGTCGTTGGTTCAAGGATATATGCAAATTCGTGCACAGTGTCATGCCTCTGTCGGTCCACGAGATAATTCCTATGCCTTATCGTCGATGCAGCTAGCGTATCGGTAGTTGCTAAAAGCAGCAAGTTAATCAACGTTACTTGGGAATCAGCAAGTGTACTGTTTGTCGCTTAGATTTTGTTGTTTAGTAGGGAACTTCACTTGGATGATGCATGATTATAAAAGGCATGTCAATTATTGTTCTGCACAGCTTTATAACTTTCCGAATTCGGGAGATTAACTAATTAGTACTAAATTAGCTACCCATGACCCGATGAGGGCGTTCGATCAAAACTACCCTTTATAAAGTAAATGGATAGACATAAACGGCTGAACCGCTCGGAAGAACCCCGAATCAGGCGAAATCTGCCTGCCTGTATCTGCTGATCTGCAACTCCGTAAAAAGACAGCATGCCCGTAGGACGACCCCCGGGTGTCTCACACAAACACCAGATGAAGACGAAAAAAGGCGTTTAACTCATTGTCCCATCTCCTCTGCTTATTCCTTATTACTGAGGTACTGATACAGTTATAGGATATTGTAATGCAAGTTGATCATGGAGCAGATTGCTCTCTTAATAGATAGGAGCCGTCCCCTAAACCTTAGGTGCTGCAAAATGTCAAAGAAAAGCCTAATAATAGCAAATGGCTAAATAATTGCCGATATAGGTAGCGTCTGCACACTAGGTTACGACGCAATCTATGCACGAACAGGTTGCACTGTAACATACCCTTTATTGGTTTTAGCAAGCATGATACTACAATTAGTACTCCTAACATTTTCTTATTTCTAACAGTAGAGTTCTGGAAAAATGGCAAATTGCACTTTAGTACAACCTAAATGCTTTGTAGGTCATAAGCGATTATTAAGTAATTTTTAATGAAATCCACACATAGGTTACGACTGCATGCTAGGTTAACATTTCCTTCATGCACGTAGAGGTTTCACTGTAGCTTGCTACTTACTGGCTTTAGTAAGTTTGACTGAAAGAACGTGTACTTATAGCATAGGCACAATACTTATAACAATAGTATCCTAGCCCTAGTACTCAAAACTTAAGGAAACAACCAGGGAAAGCATTGATGTGCTCCAAGAACCAAGCACCTACTCTACTTGGAAAAAACATAAATTCGGGTCCCTACAACTAGCTGAAATTGAATGAACATGAGCCCAGCGCTGACTCTGATCCTCGTTATTTCCGACCAAATAATAGCAGCAGCAATAGTACCGGCACTACAATCATTCAGATACACCGCTAGAAGCAGCAGTATAAACATTTGTTGCAGCAGCAAAAATGCGAGACTCGGGCTCCTCGAACCTTTCTTGGCACCTCCTACAGGTGAGTGAGGTTGAATCATGCAGTTTTACCAGCACAAAAGGTTACTGTCACTTAAGACTCAGTTGGGCGGTGTTTCTGGTTGCATTAGAGAAAGCTGTCTGCGCTGATCCCTGCTCCGTCATCTCAACTTTGTCTTCTCACCGTTGCAAGCGAGGAGAGGATTTAGAGTGGGGTCAGATGGCTGTTCGCCTACTTTCACTACTTTGACTACAGTCATCGTCCCCGCTCATGGCGGACATATGGTGGACATTATGGAAATCGAAGGTGGAACTAACACTCACAGCAAATATAACTTGTAAATCACTTTACTCAATGAAAAAAGCCGGCACAATCGATCGAAGCGATCCTTCGACGAATGTTCAGTGATCGGTATCGGAACTCACTCGTCCCGGTCTACCTTGGGACTCACTCTCAAGTCCCGGCAGCAACCACACAACGGTCAGTAGTGTAGGCAGACGAAAATAACCGACAAAGACAAGGGAAACTGACGCGGCCATTTCTGGCTCATTAGCCGTCATCGAGTGATGCACCATCCGAGGCCTCACTTCGCGAACTTTTTGATCACAAATCTAATATTCTCACAATTAAGCCACGAGCTCGTTGTTATGCTGGCTTACATCAAGAATAGGGACCCTCATTGATGAAGTTTAACCAAAAACTAACGGAACTCTCCCGTTCCGTGTCTAGATGGGGTCTGATCGTAGAAGCAAGTTAACGTATCGGCTTGATCTTGTAGGTCATAATTCAGCTAAAACACCTATAATCAGATTGTTCAGCTGAATGACTTAGGCGATGGTAGCAATAACGCTTTCGCGGACCAGATTACCGCCCAGCGTAAATTTAATGGGTGGTCAGATAACAAAAGGTCCTTCCTAGAATCCGACCTGTACGCCATTGTGGCAGATGAGGAATGACCTATTCTGGTATGACCATCTTGAAACGTAGAGGTTGATGTTAAAACGGTGGCTCTTTGTGGTTTCACCGTCTAATTACGCCCGCTGGAATCCCCAAAGAAGAACACAATAAGTAGGGCTTAACTTTGCGATCCACCCAGAGGGGGGGGGGGGCTGTTGCCGCCGACTGATCTACCGCGCGCTGAATGTCTCCACGTCGGGGAAAGACCCGGCAATCGGGAGTGGACTAGCGATGTCCTTGCAGTCCGTGTTGAAACTCACTGTCTGATAGATGATAGTGGCTTGTAAGGGATTGCCATGTGCATTTGCTTGTGGCATCATTGGGCGCTTGGGATAAGGTCACGAGACGAGTTGGCAGACATATAGGCTTGCGTGCGTCTGTGTCCTCTCCAGAGCTTTAGGTCATCGCGTGTGGACAGTCATCGCGTGGGCGCAGCCTCCGCGAAGGCATATGACCTTGCAGGCAGCCCTCATGTTGACAAAGGAATCATTGTTGCAGTCGGTGGCAGGCACAAGCCCTCAGGAGAGCTCGCAAGGTTGCTAACCTTTGGTCAGGCTACACTCCTAACAGTTGGGCTGCCATGGTCCATGGCGCACAATTGCGACCATGGGGAAATACAGAAGGCCTTTAAAAGGCCTTCTAAAACGCTAACGACCGCTAAATTCATGGTAAGTTCACTCGAAAATTTCATTTACGATGGCGTACCACGTGCTTACAATACTGTGTGCACGACTGCTTCATAATTGTTAACTAGGTAATTTACTTTCCTTCTTGCAGGCGGCAATCCACCGGCTCTTCAACAGGCCCCACTATGTCCTCACTAACGGATTTGGCTACTATTAAACGCATTCAAAAAGTACTTTACTGGTGCTTTTCGAGAGAGGGGCCATTTCACAAGCTAGGAGGTACCCCTGTCCGGCTGAAAAATGAAAGCCAACATTGTCGAGCTTACGTTGAGGTCGTTTTGAGCTCTACATTAGCCACAAAACGAGTTCGATTCGAAGTTGATTTTGTCAAATTGTAGAGCTCGAAACCAATTCGACTCGAGCTCAGTTTGCCATTAAGGTAGCAATCAAATTAGGCAGTCTTAAGGTCGATCAAAGCTTAACACATTAGAATATTTAAATATTGCTAGAGAAATGTGATGTTAATGATGCAAAACATAGCATTACCGGCGCAGAAAAGCCTGTTTGAAGTCTTTATCTTACCTTTGATTAGGTCTTGAATGTGAGCCACATTTGTGAATGCACTGGAGCTAGCGGGAGGCAAGCAAATCCATACACTCTCCAAATCGCCAGTGCTGATATAGTTTTCAACGAAGCAAGTTTGGTTGTGGGGTACTTGGAGCAGATCGCAGTGCTGGTACTTTCCGTCATTGAGATCGAATATCACATCAGCCCGACTCTGTGGACTCATTTTGTGCGCAACGCCGGATACCGTCTTCCAGGGATCAAAAATGCGGATAGGGAGCGCTGAGGAGCTAGCAGGCTGTTCGTAGGAATCTTCAAGAAAGAAAGAAAAGAAGGAATTAGCACAGCCACTCAAACAACTGACCACTATGCCTATGTGCAACGGTGTCTGACGATTCAGCTCCACAAGGTAAAACAGATATGGTAAAAAAGGAGGCAGTTACGTTTTCATCGTTTTATTTGGAAATGTCGCGTCTGCCTGTCAAGTTATAAAATACGTAACTAAAATCGGTGACCATAATCTGGTGAGGTGTTAGGTGTTCCTAGCTGAACAGGGGAGAAGCTAAATGATATATCCTGACCTTCCAACAGAACGTTACAGTTTGGGTTGCATGGAATCCAGTGGCAAAGCTGGGTAGCATAGAATCAAAACGTATGAATTGTGTATGGAACTTGACAGTTTTTGTCCATGGCCTGTTGCACCATTTGTGTTTGGCAATTTTTTACAGATATAAAACACTATTTGCCAACTAAAGTTAGGTTAGACAACGAACGGGTGGACTTCTGCTTTAGTCCAAGCCAAGCTTAGATAAAGTAGCCTTTTAAAACAAACAAAACAGGTTACCGGAATCATTCTGTTGCATACATATATTAATAGAAAACTGAGCATCCACCCTAATTCCTTGCCTGCCCTCCTTTTGCATTGGTTTAACCCCTATTCACCATAACTGCCAACACCTATAAATACTGTGAGGCGCGGTACAACTACCACTTCTGAAGACGGAAACTTGCACGCTTTTGAAACGTCAGGACGATAAAAACGATAGTTCCCGAGATAGTCTTACTTTCTCATATATATGTGTATTTTTTAAGTATTGCCAACAAAGACAAGGACGCTAGGGTAGCTTTTTCTGGCTTATTAGCCGTCGTCAGCTAGTGATACCCGATTCCAGTGTAGCCGCTGAAATTGCTGCTAGACTCGAGTTTCGAACCTGCGTCTATCCGGTCAGAGGCAAACGCTTTGTAACATAGGCTTGGACTTGTTAAGCTTGTACAGTCACGTACTACAATATATGCGTATTAACAGGTAAAGGGAACTTTATATACAAACTGCTGAATATATGAGCTAACTAACCGCTATACCGAGTCAATAAATACTGAGCTCTGGTGACGGGAATATCGAATTCAGGAGAGCCCAGGACTCCGACTGAAAATAGTTGCACTTCATAGACTGTTCCGGCACTCAGTCCGTCAATAAGACAGACTCGTTGGCTGCTCGAAACATCCGTGGGCATACACATTGGTCCAGTTTCCTCATTCAAGCGGACGATTATATCCTTCTCTTTTAAGCTTTCTGTAATGTTCCAGATTAATTTGATGGGGTCCGTTATTACTTCAGCCACTTTGACCATCGGACGCACTAAAAATGGGATTATAAGGGGATAAACAACGACAACTGCAGCTGTAGAAGGAAATACTACAGTTCGAAGAAGAGTGTTAGGTGCCAGACTTTTCGCACACCCACTCGAATACCTCATCAGCTAAATAAATATATAAAATCAATGAAATAAAAAAGACTGCCTCACCGGATATATAACTAATTTTAATCAAGTACCTGAGTCAATCTGCAATAGGCACGATGCAAAGAAGCCTCTGTCAGATGCAATAATCGTCCGTGTTACGTTTGAGACGGTGCAAGTGCCAAGAGAAATAGCAAATCATATAGTTGCAGACGTATCTTCAGTACTAGTAAAAACGCATTCTCTATCCAAGGTTAAGACAATCGTAAGGCATTTCTTCAGGGACTTTAAAACCAAATTTGGAAAGGCTAAATAAAGCAGGGTTATAAAACTGATAAGCGTGAAGCCCAGTTGCAATTTATTCCATTGCAGTAAGAATTTCGGCTTTTTAATGTACTGCATTTTGAAAGCAAGGTATGCATTTCTTCACAAAAAACCAATTGGAAGCCCTGTGCCTAAGTGCAACTGCAGGTTAATTTTAAAGTTATTTGACTGTGTGTGAACATTGAACAGAATGCACTCTGCTGCAAAACGAGTACAGTACATAAAAGTTTTAGTCATAATTTCTATGTAAGAGGCTGAAAGTGACTGTCAAAACCTCACGTAAATTACGTGGTAATTTTGTTTCGGGTTGTAGTTGTTAGAGACGGTTGAAAAGGATATCTGCTGCAGTGCAATCCCACTATCTCGCCGAATTTAACCCCATTCACTCATTAAAAACAACATACTTTTAACCTTTGGTCCAAACGGTGGGAAAGCACAGACCCTGAGCAGTGCTAAGCAAGTTTCGCAGGTGCGGAACAAATTGCCTGACCTCCTAGTGGGGCAGCATAATCAACCACGTTTTAATTTAGCGTATGCGCTAACCACAAGTTTATGCAGTTAAATGCTTTGATGTGGCTTGCATTCAGTCAAAAAAACGGATAATGTTTATTTGGAAGGGTCGCGGAGCGCATTCTCGCATCGAAGCTGCAGTCCTCATAGGTTGAGCAGGCAGACTAATAAGCAGATGAAAGCTGAACGATCGATATCAGAACTCAGTCGTACGGCTTTTTTCTTGGGCCATAACCTCGACCACGCCAGCGGCCGCACAGCATCTGATAGGCTAGGCAGATAGTTTTGCTGACAAAGACAAGGGAGACTATAATTTGAAGATTGCAAGAACAGCGGGATTTATTGGATCCAGAAATTTCAGGAGCGCGCATCAGCTACTACCTCTCATTGCACAGCGTGAATAACGTCAGAGAAAATCCAAAATTGAATTCATCCAGAAAATCGATATAAACAGCAAGGTCGTTCCAACATTACAGGGCATTTACTAGAAACCGGCCATTCTGTGGACCCTAAAACTTCTTTCCGAGTGCTTGTTTGAGCACGAACAACTAGTACCTTGTGCTGCCTGGAGGCAGTATATATACGATGGTCAAAACCAGACCTATGTGAATAGTTGCAGCATTTGGTAAAGCTAGCTTTGCCCTGGTAAAATCCGGCTCTCAGATTTATACAGTCCACTTCCCAAATTTTTTGCCTTAGACGTTATTCCCACCTATTTGCTGCCCAGACTGTCCTAACTTTCTTATGTTATTGATAAGTCTCTTGGCCATTTCTCATGCCCTTGTTGTTTGTATCGATTTTTCTGTATGACTAGAATTTTGTATTTTCTCTTACGTTAGTCACGTTACGCAATAAGAAGGAGTAGCTGATGGGCGCTCCTAAAATGTATGGATCCAGTAAATCCTGCTGTTCTTGCAATCTCTAAATCTGCGCCCGGGAAACTTTACTTTAAATTGAAGACTGGAATGGTCATTTGTTAATTTTTTATCCGGCATAATCCAACCCCAGACAGTGAGTAGACCACCCAAGGTCTGCCTATAGTAATAGCTGCTGTTAGGCTACTGGTGCGGGTTGAGATTGTGTCCGGTTATAGATTAGTGAGCGCGCATTCACTTAGGTCCATATTCCCGATCGAAACCGATAAGACAAGGAGCTCGTGGCGCAGTGGTCGGAGCGTTGACAGTCTAACCAACAGGTCCCGGAGTTGGAGTATTGGTATGCCCCGAATAACAGCTTATAAGTCAGCAATGGCCATTTTCAGCTTGCCTAGAGAATTATAATGCCCTGAGGGGGAGAATGAGCGGACTGGAAGGCAGTAACTTACTTGCAGGATAAATAAAAGTTGACGGTGGACTGACTGCTCCGGAGCCCGCGAATATTGTGACGAAGATCATGTAAATGGCACCAGGCTGAAGTCCATGAAATTCGCAGGTTAAATCTTTGCTGGTTTTTCGCCAGTACGTTGCACTGCTGAGGGACAGTGCTGCCCGTGCGGATGGTGGCAGTGCGCTTGTACAAGCCATACGCGCTATCGTCTGCGACTTTCCAGGAAACAATCATGTGGTCTGCCGAGCGGCCAACTGCGTACACTTCCTCCTTTCCGATGCCCAACACGGTTTTCGTAGTGGTAGGTCCTGTCTTACCAATCTGCTATTCTCACTTGATAGCTGGACCAAAGCACGTGACGAGGGCAAAACGGTGCATGCGATCTACATTGACTTCAAAAAGGCATTCGATACCGTCCCTCATCAACGCCTGGTGCTTAAGCTGCGCAGCGCAGGCGTTCGCGGGAACCTCCTCCTATGGATCCAACACTTTTTGACAGGACGGTCATAAAGAGTCCAAGTCGGTCGCCAGCAGTCCTCAAGTTTACCTGTGGTGAGTGGCATCCCACAGGGCTCAGTTTTAGGTCCCGTATTGTTCCTCGTTTTCATCAACGACTGTGTCAGGGATCTAGAGTGTGAAGTCACCTTGTTCGCCGATGACATCAAATTATGGAAAGTTGTCCAAAGTACGGCAGACGAAAACCATCTACAAACCAACTTGAACAGATTGGAGGACTGGTCAAAGCTATGGCTAATGACTTTCAATGTTAGTAAAAGTAACTTTCGTCAAATCGGCAGTTGTAGAGCATCCTGCACAAAAGTCTATTCTTTAAATGGTACTCCGCTGCAACAAGTTGAGAGTCAGAAGGATTTGGGTGTGTGGATAACTTCTTCACTCAAACCAGCGCTGAACTGTACAAAGGCGGCGAAATCGGCCAGATCTATGTTACAGCTGATTAGACGAGCCTTTATGGGGTTTGAAAAAGACAGCTTTTCCAAAATCTTTGGAAGCTTCATTCGGCCGCACCTGGAGTTCGCTATACAGGCATGGAGACCTTGGACTGTCAAAGACTGTACTGTCTTAGAGAAGGTCCAGAGGCGAGCGACAAAGATAGTCAAAGGTCTAGGAACATTGCCCTATGAAAGCAGACAGTCCATTCTCGACCTATTTCCTCCTTCCTACAGGCAAATCCGAGGGGACCTCATATTAACCTTCCGTATCATGAAAAACCTGCATTGTTGTTTCGTTCCTGGGGATTTCTTTGCCCAGGCTAACACGCCAACTTTGCGCGGGCATTCCCTTAAACTACGCCCGGGCAAAATAAGGATGGGCGGAAGAAAATTTTTCTTTACCAACAGAGTAGTTTCAGCCTGGAGCACTGTTCCAGAAGAGGTAGTTCTCTCCACTTGTGTCAATGCATTTAAGAGTAGACTGGACATGTATCAAGCGCAACCACAATGAAGGTAAAAACTCCTTCATCAGATTGCAATGAATCACTTTACAATGAATCACTGCTTATTACATACACTATATCAAATTATACTACTCTTGATGTGTAAGTAGCCTTATATTTTTGTGTCATATTTGTGTGGAGAATGTTCCCCTGAACATGTAACTGTTATACATTTTACATTTTTCTTTGTATCAACTTATTTCCTATCATCCTGTCACCAACAGAGAGTTCAAAGGTATTCGCCTATCTTTCCCTCAATAAAATGATGCTGAATGATGCTGATACTGAAACAGCAGAATTTATTTACCGATTAAGTCGGTAATCCCATAATCAAACACACACTTTTTTGTGCCCTGGGCCCAACTGTATATTCTTTAAGCGGCCTACCTGAAGAACTGAAATTTCAGAGGTGCTTCAGGAAAGGTGTGCTCTGGTTTAATAAGGAGAGTGAGTGAAACACCCTCTTGACGTCGTTATTGCACGAACGAAACGGCATCATTGAACAACGGGAGATGGACGGGCTGGCAACGAAACGCTACTTGACTCAAGCAACCACCTGATCAAATCAGTAAGGTATGCAGATAAATCTAGTAAAGAGTGTTCGTGTTAGGCATGCATAGACACCGTCAGTATTAACTAGACGCTCTAACTTGGATACTTTTTGTAATCACAGCACCCCAAATAGTTTCCTCCTAACGGATGGCCAGTCATCTCCCCCTTAACGTATCAAATCTGATTAAATCTGGCCAACTTCGCCACCTTCGTACGGTTTAGCGTTCGTTTGAATGAAGAAGTTTTCCACACACCCAAGTCCTTCTGACTCTCAACTTGTTGCAGCGGAGTACCATTTAAAGAATAGACTTTCGTGCAGGATACTCTACAACTGCCGATTTGAAGAAAGTTACATTTACTAACATTGAAAGGCATTAGCCAAAGCTTTGACCGTCTGCCGTACTTTGGACAACTTTCCATAATTTGATGTCGTCGGCGAACAAGGTGACTTCACACTCTAGATCCCTGACATAGTCGTTGATGAAAACGAGGAACATTTCGGGACCTAAAACTGAGCCGCCGGGAGAATCGTACAGCGGTTGATGGAATTTGGTGCAGTGTGCCATCCTTCAAGTGTTTCTCTGGTTGTCCGGTCACTAACTCGAGCTAGGATTTCAGCGTCATCAAAAGCGAAGGTGTGTCCAGGAGCCGAACAATGTTCCGCCACCAACGAGCGTGGATCCATCCTGTCGACTGCCCTTGCGTGCTCGCTCATACGCGTTTCTAGTCGCTTTCCGGTCTCCCCAATGTAGTTGGCCTCACAGGAACTACACTGGATGCGATAGACGACGTTTGCTGTTTCTCCGCGGGACAAAGGGGCCTTTGGTCTCATGACCAGTCGTCTTATTGTTGCCTCGGGTCTGTGGGCTACGCCGATACCCAGTGGTTGTAACAGACGAGCGACTGCTTCAGAAACATTCTCTATGTATGGCAATGCTATCCACAATGTCGGTTATTCGGCCGCCAGTCTTGCAGCTCGTTTCGGTTGTCTGCTGCGTTCTAGGAAGCTGCGAGTGAAACCGTTAGAGATGAACATCCGTCGAAGATATTTAAGTTCAGCCGCTTTGTCACCTGCCTCGTTGCAATGTGTTTCTGCCCTTTTGTAAAGCGTTCGCCCACAGCTGCGTTTTTGGCTCAGCGGATGGTTACTTTGGTAACTGAGTACCTGACGCGTGTCGGTTGCCTTTCGGTATACCGTCGTCTTTAGGCTCCCGTCGGTCTTGCGGTGGACCAGGACGTCTAGGAACGCAAGTTTAATGTTTGCTTTCAGCCTCTGTTGTTAGGTGAATGTCGGCAAAAATGGAGTTGAGCATCGTGTGAACTTCAGAGACTATTTCACCCTTGAGGACGACGAAAGTATCGTCTACTTACCGTGCCCAAAATACTGGTCTATGGTTCGTAAACACCAGTGTCTCTAACTTTTGAAGAACCGCCTCAGCAAGGAAACCAGATAGTGGCGAACCCATCGGAGTCCTTTTTATTTGTTCATACACTGTGCCCTCAAAGGTAAAATACGTGTTGAGGCAGAACTTGAGCAGCTGGATGAGATGCGCACGTGTAGGTTTATTAGTTCCCTCCTCATATCGGCTCTCAAGTAGATCACTCACAGTTTCAGTCGCAAGAGTCTGAGGGATTGATGTGAAGAGTGAGGTAACATCAAATGATACCGTGACTTCGTCTGAATTAAGGGTTAGCCCGTTAAGTCTTTCCAAGAAATGTACGGCCGAGCGTACCGTTGTGTTAGAGCCTGATGTGGGACAGTTCAGACGCCGAAACATACATTTCGACCGATTGAATGTTGGTGTTCCCCGTAAAGAAACAATGGGCCAAAGTGGCACACCGGGCTTGTGCACTTTTGGCAGTTCATAGAATCTTGCCATGGCTGAATCACTTGGTTTGATATTTAGTCGTTCGATTTTTAAGATGGCACCGTTATTTTCTAGTTCTACGAGTGCTGTATTGATTTGTGTCACCATCTTCTTCATAGGATCTCCGTCGCACTGGGGGTAGGAATTTTGGTCATCGAGTTCAACGTTGGCCTTTTGGAGGCATTCAGACTTATCACGTACCACTGTGGAGCGCCCCTTGTCCGCTGGCACTACTACGATGCTTCTGTCAGCATTCAGTGCCTTGATGGCGTCCTGCTCCGCCCTCGGGATTGGCGCCCGTGATTTATGTGTCAATAGTAAGGACGTAACCTGTTGTCGGATGAGGTGCTTCGTATCGTCCGGCTCCTGGGAGGTTTTGAGGACTGACTCAACGGTAGCCAAAAGATCAAGCGGATCCGCATCCACGGTGTTGAAGCATGCTGTGCGCTTGAGCACTTGTAACTGCACGGTTGTTAGTTCTTTTGAGGATAAATTGTGAACTAATGTCTCCTCGCGATCCTGCACAATGGGCAATAGTTTTTGGAATTTAACTGCCAACTCCTTGTCTCGTCCGGATCGTAGTTCTCTGGCACTATTGACGATCACTCGCTCCAGTAGTAAAAAAGACATTCTCTCCTAACATCTCTGAGCACTTCGGAATAATGTGGTTCAAGACGCCACGATATTTCTGCAGCCGCAAATTACAATCCTGGATAAGTGCCCGGGTCATTCTTCTGCCATGTTGTTTCACCCATTGCCTCGCTAACCCTGTGTTCACCGGCGGTTTCAGGACAAACTTTTCAGTAGCACATGATTGTTGAGACATCTCTGGAGGAATTCGATTTGCGCATACGTTGATGACACGCGAAGGGCAAAGATTTCCCATCATCGTGCTGACTCTAGCGCTTCGCACCCGAAAATATTGCTGATTGAAGCGAAAATGCGTGTACTCGGACATAAATGAGAAGAAGAGGCGTTCTCGGGAATAATGGGTATAATATCCTGACGTTTTGAAAGCGTACAAGCTTGCATCGTCGGAGTTTGGTGCTTGTACTCGCCTCACAGTCTTCTATAGGTGTTACAACTGACTTATCGTTCGCTCTCCGTCTATTGGCGCATGATCCCCTGTGGGGGTGCGGCGGGAGCTCCGTCATCGTCCTGCTGATCACGGTTTCTCGCCGGCACCTCGTCGGAGAGGGAGGGCAGGTTTCTCCTACCAGCGGTCATTGCTCGCGTTTGCATCGATCGCGTCGGTGCCGCATGTCCTGCTGGCTTCCCCCGTTGGCACTTTTCCGTGTTCGTACCGCCGGCGGAATATCGAACTCCGCCATCACTGTTTATGCCGAGACCGTTGTCATGTGCAACTGCGTTCAAGCCCGACAGGAGGTCTTGTTGGTTCACGTTGCCTGCGGCGTCGCTGACGGCTGCATTGGTGTCTGGGGTAGGTTCGCGGACGCCTGTATTCTGGCCCGGTGTGGGGTTGCTAGTCGTTGCGACCCGTCTGACTTCCTGCCGGCGATTTCTTTGTTTCAGCCGCACGCGTAACGCCTGGTAAGCCGCCGGGAGAATCGTACAGCGGTTGATGGAATTAGGTGCAGTGTGCCATGCTTCGAGTGTTTCTCTGGTTGTCCGGTCACTACCTCGGGCTAGGGTTTCAGCGTCATCAAAAGCGAAGATGTGTCCAGGAGCCGAACATTGTTCCGCCACCAACGAGCGTGGATCCATCCTGTCGACTGCCCTTGCGTGCTCGCTCATACGCGTCTGTAGTCGCTTTCCTGTCTCTCCCACCGCAAGACGGACGGGAGCCGAAAGACGATGGTATACAGATAGGCAACCGACATACGTCAGGTATTCAGTTACCAAAGTAACTATCCGCTGAGCCACAAACGCAGCTGTGTGCGGACGCTTTACAAAAGGGCAGAAACACATTGAACCGAGGTAAAGCGTCTGAACTTAAATATCTCCGACGGATGTTCATCTCTAACGGTTACCCTCGCAGCTTCCTACAATGCAGCAGACAACCGAAACGAGCTGCAACACTGGCGGCCGAATAACCGACATTGTGGAGAGCAATGCCATACATAGTGAAAATGTCTGAAGCAGTCGTTTGTCTGTTACAACCACTGGGTATCGGCGTATCCCACAGACCCGAGGCAACAATAAGACGACTGGTCATGTGACCAAAGGCCCCTCTGTCCCGCGGAGAAACAGCAAACGTCGTCTATCGCATCCAGTGTAGTTCCTGTGAGGCCAACTACATTGGGGAGACCAGAAAGCCACTAGAGACGCGTATGAGCGAGCACGCAAGGGCAGTCGACAGGATGGATCCACGCTCGTTGGTGGCGGAACATTGTTCGGCTCTATATATATATGTTCTATATGACAATGATGTTATACCATACTTACGCATAGATACTAGCTAAAAGCCCAGACACGTGTTTCGCCGATGTTTCTGCTACTGCATGATACAGCAACGATGGGGTTTGGCTCTTCAGTAGGCCCCCAACGTTGTCTATGCGGTTTCTAGTATATGACCTACTGAAGAGCCGAACACCTCGTTGCTGTATAATGCAGTATCAGAAACATCGGCGAAACACGTGTCTGGGCTCTTAGCTAGTATCTATGCGGAAGTATGGTATACCATCATTGTCATATAGAATTCACACTACACTTAGTGCTACTCGTTTGTAGAATGGACATTTCCGTGGTTATTCCGCGGCAGTTGATTGTCTTCGACGATAATGTTCATCGAACTCTAGGGTCTGACCCTTAAAAGTCATGTCCCATCCACCTAATTCTATGTCATGCACCCAATAATTTCCATGATTTTTTCCTTGATTATTATCTGGAGGTCATACACTAGAAACCGCATAGAGAACGTTGGGGGCCTCCTGAAGAGCCAAACCCCTCGTTGCTGTATCATGCAATAGCAGAAACATAGGTGAAACACGTGTCTGGGCTTTCAGCTAGTATCTATGCAGAAGTATGGTATAACATCATTGTGATATGCATATATATAGATGTATATATCGCAATCATCCTCTCCCAAATATGGCGAAGAAGAAAAGAAGGCGCTGTCGTGGACCACACTCTAATTGCGCTGACGTTTCGGAAATACACTATTTTCCATCATTAGAGTGGTGAGTTGTGTGTTCCTGCTTGCCTAGAGTTCAAATGCCACGCAGCCTATCTGATGTTGTAGCGATGGCTGACGCACGAGCGCTGAACTTGGTGCTTTCCGTGGATTGGCTGCGTCACCCTCATTGTGGGTGGCTGACGCCCGTGTGTGTCATCCGTTGCCTGTCCGTGTGTCGTTTAGGCGTCTAAGTTAACCGACCCAGTAGTGTGACCACCGCCCGACCTCCCCTCTGAGCCGGATGCGTGGATCAGCCCTCGTTCCTGGTCCGGTGCCCGTCGGTGGGTATGTGAGTCATCCCGGTCGTGTGCACGGCGAAGGGCTCTCTCTGCACGTCCTCGTACATCCCCCATCGCCTGTCCATCTGTTGCTGTCGCCATCAGGTCTGTGTGCGTATCGTGTGCATTTGGCCGGCTACTATCGGCTCTCCTTCCATATTCGGGTGGCAGGACCGGTCGGCAATCAAAGTGCGGACCCGGCTCACATGTGTGGGTTCGTCGGTGGATTGATGACTCATGTCGGCCGTTCGAGGCGCGGTTCGTTCTCCTCCCCTGCTGCGTCGGTGACCACTGTTGAGGAAGTTACAAGTTGCTCGCTAGCGCCGGCGGCCTCGTCGGGGCTGATTGGAGTCTCGTCCGGAGGGCCTGAAAAGCTGGATTTAAATCAATATTTCTGTTCATTGTGCCCACGGATGCCCAAATTTCACTTACCAATGTGGTCATCTTTTCGTTGGATCGGCCGATGACTTTGGCGTTTACGAAAGCGAACTTATGCTTCTCCCGGTCCATTTGGCCGTATACAAGTGACAGTTTATCCTCGCGATCGACTGCAAGTTGGTGTTCACGCAGTCTTGTGCAGAGGCGTTTAAACGCATTGTAGAGATGAGGACGGGAAAAAGGCAGAGGCGTTCTACCTCAATTTCCTGTTCATATCTAACGGTTATCCGCGATCATTCATACAGTCCTGACAAAAAGCACATAGACTCTAATAACAATTGCTGGCTGTTGAGCTGGAATTTGCTGTCGTTTCTGTAAAAAAAGATTGCTCATACTCAATGCAACTATTTTCGTTGCTTCTATGGTTCCATGGTAGCCCGACAATAATCCACATAGAAGGTAACAGTTGTTTGGTGTTGTTTAGTTTAACTTAACTGTGGAATGAAGAGCGAGGGACCTCGCTGCCCCTGAGTTCACCTTGAAACACTTCCGCATCAGCACTCAAATACAAGCAGCCAATCATTGAGCGTTTGACTAAAACGAAAGCCGTAATATGTTCACGGAAGACATTGCTAGCATTTAACTATCGTAAACTGACTGTGTCTAAAAGTCAGACCCAGCAGTCCGGGAAGTACCGCAAAATTATTTAGAAGCACGCCTTGTCAACCGAACAACAATTAAAATACGGCTTATACTTATTGGTAAGAATTCCCGATTACAATGCTTGCCTTATCACATTTGCTTGCGTATTTGGCTGTCTTTTTGATGCAGCCTTATTCGACTTTCCTCCCACTTTGTCCATCCAAGCTTTCAGCTCACGCGTGCATGTTGTTTTGCTTGTAGAATTAGGTCGACTGCAGGTTTCTATGCGGAGCGCGAATTCACTGGGGGTCTATTGGTTGACTAGCCTAATGGGCTCGACGGGTCGTTTCTTCAGGCTTAAAGTCGACGGTGCATTGAGTCCCTCCTGTCGTGAGATCGATGACGGAGCAGCCTTCTTTGGCGACGCCACCAATTTGGAACCATATAGGGCGTATGCATTACAGCTGTTCCTCTGCCTGGAGTTCCTTGAACCCATTGAATGTCAGGCAGAGACCTTTATTCGAACGGTGCGAACGGAACACAATGGTAAGTAACCGGTGGGGAGGAATATGGATTTTTTGGTAAAATTATTTTGTGATTTGCACTAGGTTCCCTCTCGAACTGTCCAGTCGTCGCAATACGACTGCTACTACAGGGTGTCCGAGAAGTAACTGACCCTTTTGCTAAATAAACGAAAACTATTAATGCTAGGATATTAAAACTTGTTTTATTCGAAAGACATAATTCTAGAATTTGGTGCGATGAAAATGCACAAGAAATTCAAGAAAGGCCGCTGCATTCTCTTCGTGTGACGGTGTGGTGCGGAATAACTGCTTCCAATGTGATTGGCCCATACTTTTTTGAAAATAATGATGGCGCAACAGTAACAGTTAACGGTGCAAGATATAGAACTATGATTAGCGAATTTCTTATTCCTGAAATTGAGAGACATGGCCTACGCAAAACTTGGTTTCAACAGGATGGAGCCACGGCCCATACAGCAAGAGAAACGATGACATTGTTAAATGAGTGCTTTCCAAATCATTTGATTTCACGATTTGGTCACATTCCTTGGCCCCCTCGATCTCCAGATTTGACCCCATGGAATTCCTTCTTATGGAGCTACCTGAAGTCAAGGGTTTATGTAACAAATCCAACAAATCTGCAAGAACTTAAAAACAATATTTGTTATGAAATAAGACAACTTTTGCTTGATACACTAAGAAGCGTTATGGAAACGACAACGAAACGAACCCTAAGTTGTCAAAACAACCATGGCCATCATTTAAAAGACACTATATTCAAAACCTAAATTTACTGAAGCACTCAAAGGTTTTTCTTTCGAATAAGACAAGTTTCAATATTCTAGCGTTAATATTTTTCGTTTTATTGGCGAATCAAAAAGGGCAGTTACTTCTGGGACACCCTGTATAAGCAGGCAGCATTGCCGGCAAGTACAAGGAAGAATGGAATTCCATTTATGATTAGTAAATCGCCATTGGGCATTCATGCATGTTTTAAACTTTTTTGAGCCCTTGCGTCGACACTCGTTATACCCCCAGTTGTAATTTAGGCAAGAAAGGCACACAAGATGGCAGAGGATAGTTTACTATAACTGTTTTTTTGCTTGTACATCAACTCTATTTTCTGTGTGTCCGGAAGCTTGGTCTCCTCTGCACGTCGGTCTTGTCCGCACCTCGGTATTTTCTGCAGCCCGGTGGTGTCTGCAGCTTGTCGTGTGTCCATCAGCAGCGTGTCTTCTATCGTCGTTCTCGTCTCGACAGCAGCAGGTCTCGGCAACAGAGTCTTGTGTCGCCACAAGCAGAATACCCTTCTGTTCGCAGCATCGATATTTGAGGGCCAGTAGTCTTTGTTACCTATTGGCCCTCCACCAGTGGCCCATGTAGGCAGCCATCATGAGGTGTCCTTAGAATGACACGTGGACGCGTATTTTCATGCGTCCTTTCGCGTCCCCTTGTCAGGCGTGACCTCAGAACCCAGCCGGCGGCTGTCCTTGCGTCCTCGCGTGTCGGTTCTCTGATGGTCGCACTCTTGACCCGTTCTGTATGCGCCTCCGCGTCAATTTGTTCATATTAAGGTAAAATACGCAGAGCCGTCAACCTTCTTCTTTTCCCCATGTCCAGCAACAGACCACCCTCTAAGCCGGTCATTTGTCAGTTGTGGGATGGGCGCAGTGACTAGTAGGGTCGGCAAGCCCGTCTGCACGACCTAGTCCCCTTGACACACACAAACACACAAGCAACAGGCTTCACAACACCAGGGGTTAAGAAGGCACCGTCGCCGTCTGACTGCCAATTTGTTCATCATCCAGCAAAAACAGTGATCTGATAGTGTCGAAAGGAGTGATTGTCAAATCCAGAAGTCAGGTAAGACCGATTAGGCTGGACAGTTTACTATAATTTAGTTGGCGTAACTGTGAGAGCGCCATCTTCCACTACATCGCCTACCTCTGGTGTGAAGCCGTTGACGGCGGCACCCGAAAAGACTGCGACCGGTAGACGACTGCAAGCCTGTCCTGTGTCTTCGGAGGTCTACAACCGAACACCAACCACATCTTTGTCATTGCCACCCGCACTCCGTCAGGCTATTGTAATCACGGATTTCCGGATTCCGTTGAAGTCGGTGAGTTTGTCCTGACACAACATACTCGTGTTTGTCTATCGGAATCTATTAGCAGTCAGTATTTCCACACAACGCAGTACAGCGGAGTCTCGGTTGAATAACAACGCCATTTAGGTAAATGGCGAGCCACTCGCGGAAAATGTGTTCCGACTGACGAGTTTCCGCTTACTGAAACGATTGTCAGTGGGTGTGCTTGTGCGCCTTTATACGCCCTTAAGTATTGCTGCCAGGGTATGGGTCCTCGGCCGCTTACGGCCAATCAGTGAACTCATACAGTTTGATTGGGTACGATGCGTTTGTTTTTCCAAATAACCGACATGTTCGATTCCAGGAGCAGCATCAACTCTTCGACTGAGAATAGAAAGAACGTATCATTATCCTTGAAAGAGAAGGGAGTCGATGAAGCTGGATGGATTTAAACAGGGTGAGATCAAGTTAATACAGTGAAACTTCGGATGACGAGTTTACTCCGTTCCGTCACCAAGCTTGTCTTACGGAACGTAGCCAATAAAACTGCATCAGTTCATCTATTGGCTGCAGGTGACCGAAGACTCAAGGTCCGGGGGCCGGACACAGGCTAACACATATGCCTTGACAGCGTGTTAACTGAGCGGAAGCTCGTATATCAAAACAAATTGGCTGCAAGTGGCTCGCTCGTTACCTGAAATGCTCGTAGAGGGATCTGCTCGTCACCCGAGGTTCCAATGTAGGCAAAATTAAATGGCGTGATATAATTCATTGACCTCTTGTTCAACTGCTAGTGGTCAACGCCATAAGACATCGGCTATTCCGGTTAGGCCAAATGAGGGTATTCTTTCTATGCACGTACCACTACCCTGTATTTATGAACTTACAAGTGATTACAGATGCAAACAACTTCGGTACGCGCAAAGGCAGTTGCTAAAAGGATCAACTGGCCATATGCTGAAGGGTGGAAACTGAGGTACGTAAGTGGACACTTGCCATTCGATGGACCCAATGGCCGCATTTAAGGTTGTTCTTCGCGCGACGATTACGGAGGTAACCCCATTCCTTCGGTTCTTTCATCTCCTTCCCTCGTATGCCTTAGTGATGCCCTGCGCGTTTTAGTTTACATCATGCTTGATAGAGTTTCATAGTTTTTTGAACTAATTCACTTTCATAACTCCCCTCTCTCACTTCACCATAAAAACTGACAAATAAGGTTAGAAGTTAATGCTTTTCTTACCCCCCCCGCTTTATCGCTCTAGGTACTTGTTTATTTAGATACTTTATATTGGCTTACTAATCAGCCATGTCCATATGAAGATTAATAAGGACCATAAAATCCTGTGACTCCATTAAATTCCGCGTATTTCATCACTTTTGCGTTGTTCAGAGTTCTTCTGAGAAAATAGTTCTTCATCTGTAGGGTGTTTCAAAATTATTTGCACCGATTAACAGTTCGAAAATTTATACACACTTAAATATTTCGCCATAATACGCAGGCCGACCGCATTAATTGCTGATTTATTTGTAAACAAACTTTGTACACAGTGTTTACTGCACATTTCAGCAGAACAGACATAGTAGAAAACTGTAAACCAGCAAAAAACAATGTCTCAAATTCCGATGGCGCGAAGCTCAGAGAACGGTGCTCGAGCTCTAGGCATGATTTAGGCTGAGCTGAAGCAAGTCAATGTTGCTAAAGCTATAGGTATATCTACCAGAGCGATCAAGTATTCATGTTCACACTAGAAGCCGACAGGTACCCTCGCAGAACAGACAAACTCTGAAAAGCCTAAACGTTTTGGGAAAGTTCAAAGGAAAGTTATTGCACCGTTCATTGGTAAACCAAGGCAAAGCACTAAGAAACTCGCAAAGAAACTAAGCGCTAAAGGCCTGAAGCGTTCTACGTCCAGTTTGCAGCGTTATTTGCATGCAAGTTTAGGAGTTACCGCCCATCACAGAAGAGAAAATCCATAGCCTAACAGAAAAACAGACAAAAATGGCATAAGCTTCTGCAAGGTGGTCAGAAGGTGAACTGTAAACGACTGTAAACAGGGCGTCTTCTCCTACTTATTGCCGCATGAACTTTTCCTGTTTCCAAACGACCTTTCTAGGGCTCTAAGTGTCCTTTAGAGTGCTCTCTAACCTCCGTATTGTACCACAGGATCAACGAGTGGATGGTGAATATTACACAGAGGAGATCCTAAAGTGAAACCTGTTAAAAAGACTGAAAATAATCGTGTGAGCACGCCAGAATTTGAAAATAAACTCTTTCTGAACATGCCAAGGATAAATTTTAGGCAGGACGGGGCCGCAGCTCATACAGCTCTGAGGACTCAGAGGTAGTCGCCAGATAAAATTCCACATTTCAGGAGGGAGGGCATGTGGCTAGCAAGTAGATCTGACTTGAATCCAATTGAAAGTCTATAGTCAGTTCTAGGTTTATATGGTTGACGCAAAACTGTCCGCTTCTACTATTGTTGCTGTATATGAGAGCTTCCCGCAGGACGATTGCAGAAAAAACCACTGCAAATCTTTCAGAATGTCATTCATTCGACGCCAAACAGGCAGTAACTCTCCTCAAGACCAAAAGTGTTACAAAATATATTGCATTAAAAACTATAAATGTGCTATTAGGGTCAAAGAATTCCGAAACACGCCATATCTGAATGCTATTGATAAGAAACTGGCGCTCTGTTTGTTTCGTTACATTTCTTGGACAGAAATCACTTCAATTCTACCCCTGAACAAAAATGTTTTGGCTTGAAGCCACCATTGGATTTCGTGCAACTGTTGGACGGCAGATCACATTTGGTGCTAATTGCAGTGTAGTTGTAGTAGTTGTGGTAGTAGTAGTATTAGTAGTTATAATATCATAATAAGTAGTAGTATTATTATTAGTGGTAGTAGTAGTAGTAGCAGCAGCAATAATAGCGTTATAAGTAGCAGTATTAGTATTAGTAGTAGTAGTAGTAGTATTAGTAGTAGTAGTAGTAGGAGGAGCAAGATAACCTCGTTATCTGTCCAAGAATATTTGCTTATTGGAGTCTCATTCCGAAGTGAAATTGCAAATGCAGCCACTTACGTGGAATAAAAGTCCAGGCTCAAGTAAGAAAATGCGAGCGTCCTACGCCCCCCTCCCCAAAATTCATCACGTATATTCCAGTTTCAGGTAGGTATGCCAGATGGCGTCATAAGCTGTCAAGACTTTATGCTGTGAGAAATGTCTCTAAGGGCATAACATATGCATACCAATAACCGTATAAACAGAGGGGTTTGCAACTTGCACGAAATACGCTGTCCTGGTGAGTTTTTTCCTTTTACATTTTTTGAAGGCCCTCAGGCTGAAACGATGAGCATTGATAACATTAAGAGTGGTGCAGTCAGCATCAGCTAGAGGCCGGCTGTCGTGCCTGGTGACGGCATGTTCAAGGTCATTTTGGATGACATTCAACCCATCTCCGGTCCACGGCCAACTCTTGACGACAACGACAAGCATTCGTGTTATTTATGTGGTCTTACTGGGGACTGGAAGTACAAACTGCAGCTCAGCGGACGACCTCCGCCAGTGCCAGCCCTAAACCTCCTCCCAGACGGTGAGAACCCTTCCTAGAAGTAAGTTTGTTCCCCCATCATGCCTGTGTTTATTTTTCCCATTTTTACCTTGGAAAGTCTATGTGGCAGACTAATGTTTTTTTTGGCAATTCATCATCGGGCCTATACAATGGAGTCTGATAATGCAGATAGCGGAATTGGACAGCGTGCATGAGGTTCTAATGTTTTAGAGTCATCGTTATCACAGTGACTGCGTGGCGAGATCGGAATGTAGAGGTCATTTGTTTGAGAGGGGGGATGGAGAATAGAATAGGTGGCGAGTATTAATCATGAGTCTGGTACGTGGAATGAAAATCAGTGTCACGTGCACGAACAGAATGAATATCATCATGGGGTGGGAGCGCACGTAATCGCCACCTGGCGGAACATTATGGAAACGTAAGTAAATAAGTGAAACAGGGCAAGCCTGACTTCCAAATGTACGGAAAGTCTATTCACGCGAATACGCAGGTAGTTAAGGCCGCACAACTAGGAGTATTTTTGAAGGTTTACAATTTTTCGGAAACACT
>JAYGXS010000006.1:20099732-20110541 GCA_036362985.1 Ligula intestinalis | reverse complement strand
AAATCAATACACAAGGACAAGATTTGGTTACACGACAATGAACTGAACGATAAATATCTCGAAAGGCTTTGCTATTGGCGATAAAAAAGATAAATAAATCAAACAATGTCCGTGTCTATTTAATTAAATGAATAATATTCGAATTTGGAATTCCTCAGCACTTTCGCTACGCTAACTGCTTGCTTATTTTCGCTGACAATGGCATCTCAGGTGAAGCCAAAAGCTGATGAGAATAAAACTGCCGTTCAAGAGATCGCGTCTTCTTATTCTTAACAACAAGAACCTTGAGCACGCCCATTTGCTTCAATCGGTGACATTATTGAGTAAATAAATTAGGGTTTCTCGCAATTCACATTGCAAAAAGTAAGCTCATTGAGCTGCTGCCCTCCGTAAAATCAAAAGCAGCCGCAAATCTACGCTTTCTTACGACGTAGTGGGCTTTATATGAAGGACGAGTTGCAAATTTGCAACTCAAGAGAAAAAGTAATCATATTCGCATTCTGAAGTTAGACCACGAATTTCGTCAATAAGTTGTAAATTAAAAAATTCAAGCAGGCTAAACGTCACTAGATTAGCATAACAGGCGTCTAATTTGAGTTTTTAATTGTATATATTCATTGCTTGTGCTATTTATTGACCCAAAATGGTCGCAGTTTATGATTAAAAACAATGTACTTTGTGACCCAAAGTAATCAATAATATAAAATTTGCAATAAAGAACTCAATAAATCTTTGAAATCATTCTTGTTTCTTCTACAGAAGAAACAAGAATTCGAATGAATTCTCTAAATTTGCAGAGAATAAAATTTCCCTGCATATATTCTTTAATTCAATATATTTTCATGGCGTTTTGAGGTAAATGTATTAATGACATCCTTTTTACCGAAGAACGACCGAAGAGGCAATGAAAGAGCTTAAACAGGACGTTGGACCTTCTGCAGACATTGCAATTTATGGTGTTTTAAATCATTTGATGGAAAAGGTAAAGTAATCATATTATTATCAAAAACCCCCAAAAATAAATACAGCTAGCTTCATAAAAAACGTTTTAAATTACTTCCGGATTCCCCAGAGAGAAATAAAGCAATGTCGATAGTTTTACTTCGTTTTGCATGTTTTTTCGTATTCATTCTGCCGCCGGACAGCTCCATCAACAACCTTGAATCCAATCTAAATCAGGTCAACCGAAGCTCAAAATTGCGAAGGAATTAATGATCTTAGTTTGCTAAGTGATGCTCATATCTGTGGCGATTAAGTTAATTCGTAAGAATAGCTTAACAGTTACTAAGACGGATAGTGAATAAAATGGAGGAAACGGAACTATTTACCAGCCCAAATGGCGACTTGTGTGCAGTGGGAAATGTATAATGCTGTAGTCGTAAGCGAGTTGTGCGATTATTGACATGAAATACAAGAAATTCGTTGGTCTCATTCAAAAGCCCGTTGCATAAAACAGGTACTTTACGTGACAATGAGTCACAGAGCCGAGAAACGACGGCCCTTCAACTCCATTTTCATTATCTTCTTTGCGAGACTCCCGGTCTGAAGCTTTTGATTACGTTCTCTCGCCCTTTATATACTTGGGCTTGTGTTTATTTGCTTCGAGATAGTAGGCAGACACCCTACGACTATCGAACTTTCAAGGATCTTTGAGAAGGTTTACAGAATTTTGTCTGTGAGCTCATTAAGTATTTTTGCATTTGTCATTTAAGCAACTAAATTTAGTGGGCTGTAGCTGCGTGCCTTTGGTGAAGACCACCGTCTAAGTTCTATCGGATGGTGTGGTATTTCTTTCATAAAAGTTCAGCCGCTCGGAACGAAAGGAAATATGAATGGTGCATGTATTTTGTCTCACCAGAGTTGTCAGACAACCACCTTTTCACTCCCAATGGAACCGTGTACGAACAAGTAAAATTTACACCAATGGAATCGCCGTTGTCCGGCCTGATTGCCGATGCAGAATAACAACGACTAGAGATAATGGCTTTCTTCCACTCTCGACATGGACTCCAGATTCTGTATGTTGGTGAGACGTTTGTCATCATCAGTCAGGACAGGATTAGGGATTTCACAGAGAATCTGAACTCCATCTTCCTTGATACCCAGTTCACGATGAAGGAAGAAAAAGACATCCCTCGACGTGTTGGTGTGAAGAAAATGTGGCGGGGAACTCAAAACCACAGTTAACAGAGAGGCGAAAAATACCTCACGTATTCTGAGTAACCTCAGCAACCATCCCGCTACGCACAAACGCAGCTGCGTGCGAACTCTATATCACCACGTAGGAACCCACTGCAGCGAACAAGCCGACAAGAAGGCCGAAGTCAAATATTAACGAAAACTTTTCACAATGAATGTTTATCATGTCGCATTCGTCGAAAATGCAGGCGAGGAGGTCAGAACCTACACGCTGGCGAGCACATACTTATATTGCTGGTGTATCCGAAGAATTCGTTCGACTGGTCAGCGAATTTGGGATTAGTGTTGCTCACAGGCCAGAAGCAACAATCCGCAGAAAACTTAGGCTGCCTAAAGACCCAGTACCTGTTAACCGAAATTCCGGTGTCATCTACCGCATCGACTTCCTCTGTTGTCAAGCCAATGAAACCGGCAAACGGGTTCTCACGAGAATGTACGAGCATGAACTCGCCATGGGTCGGTCTTACAAGCTTTATTTGGTAGCTGCTCATGCATCTGTGCCAGGGCACGGCTTCGATTTCGAACGCGTGCGAATACTGGGTCAGTTGGACAAGCCAATCTCACGCCTTTTTTTAGGATGCATGGCACTCGCGCGCGGACTTTATCAATAGGCATATCAATCTCCCAGATACCTATCTCGCGTAGCGCGATCAATGTGAGGGCTCAAGGTCACTCGCGGCGGAGCTTACAATGGGAACTTAAGGTTACCCACGGCAGAGCTGACTTCATCACGCAGCGAGCTGAACGTTTTCATTCCTTGACAATGGCCTCGAGTGAGAGTACGAAACGTCGGGCAAATACAATGCTGCTCCCAGAGAACGTCTTCCCACCTTCTATTGAGTATATGCATATGCACAATTGAAGGGTTATAGGCAGAAATTGCCAATGGTAACACTATTAACGGTAATTAACAATTGCAGTCAATATAGAGCTATAGTCATTTAAAATGCTTTAGAGACAAAGCCTTAAGCAACTTCGAAGAAATTGTCACTGGTCAATGTGAAACAATGTATGGTTAATTCAAACGCTGCCCTTTCTTTCCTCAGAGGAGCCAAAACCATCCTAATAGAGTTTCAAGCTTTCCTTAGCTACTGTTAGACGAAGTGGGCAGATAGGACTTAGACAGCACTCAGAATACTGAAAATAACACGTGAAACTCATATCAAAGAACAGTAATTTAATCAGGTGTTTGAGTGGTTCAGGTTTTATAATGCCGAATTTTAGTCGGAATAAATCGTTGCGCCACCCACTGGCAAAAGTCTCCCAGGTGAAATATATGGCGGAATTCGTGATTCAAAGTTTAATGAAGAGGTAATGCGTGGTTAATGCATGATAAGTGCGCTGAATTAAAAATATGAAGCCGCTTGTAACTTTTTTTGCTCAAACAAGCATTTGCATAAAAATATTTCAAAAATAAAAAAACAAGAAAAACTTCAACTAGTCAGCATCGGAAGCATTAAGACCGAGAAAATTATATGAATATTCCTATCGGTTAACGATGCAAGATACTGGATAAATTACCTTAATGACGAAATTAATATCACTATTAGACGGCCTCCCATTTTAGTTCTAACAAGCTTAGTTCAAGAACAGAGCATAATATCACACGAGCACCATCGCAAATGGGTTGCTGGAATTCGGTGAATAAAAAGCGATGCCAAAGGTTTGCTTCTCGACAACGAACGGACTACGCGAAGAAAGTAAGAAACTTTTATGGCATTTTTGGCAAAATTGTAAGGTAGAGGTATAAAAGTTGTGGGCTCTTAGCTCACCTTGTGCGTTGTTTAAATTTATCAATTTTCGAATTTTGTTTGAACTCGAAATACAACACTTTCCGGTCTGACCAAATGCTTTTCGCTAGCAACTTTCTTGCTTACAACTCTCCACAGCTCCATTTCTCTCCTCACCTGCCGCTGTTTCTTTCGCCCTTCAACGACACCTTTCTCTGGTGATCATTCCTGGGCTCAGAAGAATCCTACAGCAATTTATCAACGAGATTTCTCTCAAATCTCGCGATTGCGACCCACGAACTTGGATCGTGGTCTTCACGAAGTCATCCTTTGGCAAGTGAACTTCTTGGCTATTGCTGGCAAGGATCGTGAAGGATCTAAGTGAGTCGTATCATTTCCTAATCCTCATTGTTATACTTGTATACCGTTTTGATGCCTTTTCTGCTAGGAGAGCCTGGTAAATTACTCACTAGAGGTTAGCAAACACAAGAAAGTTATCCATTGCGTTTTTGTTAAGACGTTTTGAATATTTGTAGTGATAGAGCCTCTACAAATTCTCTTGTTATCCACGTCTCATTATTTATTCCATTCACTTGTTTTTCCCGTTTGACTCTGCCATTCATACATTTTTAAACATGGGCGACGGATACCACTTATCTCACGATTGCGATAAAGATGATGCTGATTCTAACAACTCGTGTGCACCACCTGATCAGGACGAGCATCAGGCTTTACAGGTATCCATTAAGCTTCCCCCATACGAAGTGCGTGACCTGACGGTATGGTTCAAACAAATCGGGGCTGCTTTTGCCTCACGTCAGATTAGTGGCGAGCGTACGCGTTACGCGTACTTCGTGCGGTACTTACCATTTGACATCGCTGTCGTCGTTTAGGATCTCCTTGATCCTATTCCCAATGTCAATCCCTACTCTAGATTAAAAAAGGCTATTCTCGAACGTACGGCATAATCTGCCAACAGCAAGCTTTGCCATCTCCTCAACAACGTTGGGCTTGGCGACCAAACCCCCGCTTCTCTAATGCGCCACATGCGTCACCTGCTTGGTAGTCGCACCTTAGGTGATAATCCAGTTTCATTCGCAGCTGGATGGATACATTACCCCATCCACTATAACAGGTACTCACCCGGCTTGACAACGATGTGCCGCTGACCAAACTCGCGGATCACGCAAACCGTATCCAACAATGTTACCCCGGTACTTGATTGTACGCTTTAAACCAAGCCTCGACCTCAGTAACTTAGCATGCCATCTCCCAGGTTTCAGCCTCACGATCCGACCGTAAACCTGACAGCCGTACACAGCAAAAGTCCACTCAATAACTTGGTACCTCATCCCCTCCTCTCAACCGATTCGCGACGTAACAGACAACAGAGATGATGACCTTCAAGATCATAAAGATACTGTCAGGTTATTGTGCCCTCAAGTGAGCACGATGTGTTCCACACTCAACCGGCTTGAAACCGGTCGTCACTCTGCAAGCCGCAACCGCTCTAACTCAAAAGAGCATGCAGATGACAAAGTCTGCTGGTACCACCGAACATTCAGCTCAGATGCTATTAAATGCTTCCCGCCTCGATCTTATGCTCTACGCTCAGAAGTTGCTATATCTGGTATATGTGAACGACTGCCTTGACTGCCTCACCTGTGAGAAAGTCATGTTTGCAGACGATCTAAAGATCTGGAAGTCCATTGAAATCTCAGAGGACGGACAGATCTTACAAAATGACTTGGATCGCTTGCCAAAATGATGTGAAAAATGGTTACTGCAGCGAAACTTCAACAAATGCCAAGTAATCCCTTTACGGTTTAGTCGCAGGAAGGTGATACCATTCGAGTATGACTGACTACTCGATCGTAGGTCATCAACTCGAGCTAGTGAACGAACTACGGGATCTAGGTGTACGCATGACACCCGACCTCAAACCGTCAACTCACTGTTCGTAAACCACAAAGACGGTAATGGGCATCCTCGGAGCGATCAGAAGATCCTGCGTCTATTTTAATGAGGAGTTACTTGGGCGAGTCTTCGGAACATTTGTTCGGCCGATGTTAGAGTACTGCGGCCAGGCGTGCTGCCCTTGAATGAAGAAAGATTAGGCAATGCTCTAGAAAGTGCAAAAAAGGGCGACCACGCTAGTCAGCAACTTCGAAGGTCTCCCATTTGAAGGAAGTCTAGATAGGCTCAATCTTTTTCCTCTCTTTTTAAGGCAATACAGAGGAGATATGATCATGGTGTTTAAAATCGTCAGGGGAGTAGACTATGCTCTTCAGATGATAGACTTCTTTGAATTTGCACAAACAATACATCTACGCGGTTATCCGTACAAACTGAAGAAACAACACGCTAAACTAGAAGTGTGGGTCCACTTCTTCTCCCAGCAGGTCATTTAAGAATGAAATAAACTTCCTTCCTCTGTTGTTCTTGCTGAAAGCGTCAACACATTCAAAAGAAGGCTTGCTCGTACTTTGCTTGCTGGTCATACATTTGGAAGACAACAACAATTTATATAGTGTATATACGACTTTAAACAATCTGCATGATCTGACAGAATTTATATGTAAATAAGGTTTTCAAAGGCTCTGCCTCTCTCCCTTAAATATACTAAAGTGCTGAAAAACTGACGTTCACGTTTGGGAAGTGGCGCCGCCAGCCCGTAATGGTGACGACTGGTGCTGGCCATTCGCGACACAGTCACCTGTTTTACGTGACCGACAAGTCCACAGGGTTCCGTTTCTTGATCGATACAGGTGCCGAGGTGAGAATTTTCCCGCCCCTCGTCGTCATCATTTCCAGCCATCGCAGATTACACTGCAGGCTGCGAACAACACTTCTATCGCCACGTTCGGTCAACAGTCCCTAACTTTAGACCTCGGGGTTCGTCACCGCTTCCAATGGGTTTTCATCCAGGCTGACATTCAGTCACCTATCATTGGAGCGAATTTTCTGCGACATTTCTGCCTCACAGTTGACATTAAACATCAGAAGTTGCTAGATCCTACCACTCAGCTATTTACTGTCGGGGTAGTTTTGCGTGAGCCTTCCGCTGACATCCACTTGACCGTGCCAAGCCCGCCTTTTTCTGACATCTTGAGGGATTATCCTTCCCTCTCTAAGCCTTGTCAGTTTACGGAACAGGTTAAACACGCCGTTCACCACCATATCACTACCACAGGCAGACCAGTCCTTGCTCATCTGCGTAGGTTTCATCCTAAGAAGCTGCCAATCGCGAAGAACGAATACAAGCACATTTAGAATTTGGGGATTATCCGTCCTTCGTCCAGTCCATGGGTTTCACCACTGCATATAGTTCCCAAAATGTCATCCGATGATTGGCGGCCATGCGGTGATTTTCGCGCTCTCAATCAGTTTCTGCTATTGTCTCTGATGATAAATCCGCAACGGAATTAGAAACGCAAGGCAAAGAAAATTCTGTAAGATTACTTTTGGGGTCTTCAAAAGGTCCTTATGCATTATAAACACCTACGTACAAATTTTTAGTAGGTTGAATTACCCACAATCTTCCAGTTTTCTGCACGCCGGCAGTTTTTTAAGTAGGGCACACTCCCCCGACATACACTCGCTCGCCGTTAGTCCGGTGCAGGGGTTAACTATGATATTTAAGCGAACTCCAGTGTTCCCGCCCAAGGTTTGAGTACGCACCCTGACTTACCCCCGTAACTTTTTTATTTTACAAGATTATTTCGATCCAATTTGTTTCCTGAAATATCCCGCCCGCCCTCACCCCTGAAATCAGGAGCCTGTTAGACCGAGGCGCATAAAAAGCGCGCCCCCCAGGTGGTCCCATGAGGTACTCCTACCCCTGGTCCAACGGTCACACCTGCGTCTTCTGTTTATACCTATCTTGGCTTAAAAGTGTGGGGACTGAGCTTCTACGGATTCCTTTTTGATGAAAATAGTGGCAACGTCTGGTGGGAAGGGCCATAGTAGTCTGTCAGATCGATTGCTCCATATAATTGCACACAAGTGCATCGCGCATTCTGCATTGAGTGATATTCGAAAAATGCAGGGTTTATTTAGCTTACGGTCTTCCTAGAGGAGATTTTGTAGCGGAAACAGGAGGTAGATCTTATAATAATTGGGCCCAAGGGATAGCTCATGGGTAAATAGATTATATTATAGGAATGGAATCGGTAAATTAAGCTTATTTTTAGCGAAACAGTGCAGCGAGAAAACACAATTTCCAGAGACTTGTAGAGGAATCTGCATGTACTCCCTACTACAGATTAAGCAGAAAAAACAGTCGAGCAAAAAGAGACCCTAGTTGAGGACATGGCAGGTCTCAGTCGGGTTGCATACTGCATAAAAATGCCTCTTTTGAGGGAGCGGAGTCCGGTGGTACGCACTTTTACAAATTTTTAGATATCCTTGAACACTAAATTATAATGAATGGAAAAAATCAAAACATATTGTTTTTTGTATTCATTTGGTAGATGTTGGGCTTATTCCTAACAAGCTGTCCGAGTTATCAGCCCACTTACAGACAATGAACGAGTTATCAGCCCACTTACAGACAATGAACGTGCGCAGTGTGCGCGCGCCTAGCCGTCACACCAGCCGGCTAAGATAAGGTCGTGCACCGACGGGCGCGCGCGTGATGGCCAATCAAGCCTTTAGGCACATGAAGAAACGACCTGATTGGCCTACCCATAACATTGCTTATTGCACATCGCCCCCGTTCAAGGGGCAGTTAACGCCTTCCTCTCCCTTACGACCTTATTCGTTGTTCTTCTTGCTGAAATAATACAAAGAGACTGGAGGGCACACATCTAGCCTGGGAACCCATTACAGCAGTAGAAGCCCACATCTACTTAAAAACTGTGCGCAAAGAAAAATATCTTTCAGTTTAAAAGAAGGTTCTCTAAATTGCTTAATAATAGTGGACCCTAGCGTCCGTTGCACTTGCATTGGGAGTTTCCAAACGATATGCGGTATATGCTTTCTCTATGCTATAAAGAAGGGGTCACAGGGCCTTTATATATTTTACAATTGATGTGAACCATATCACGTACCTTCTAGGCAACCTTCATACACTTACAGGTATGGTGTATTCGGAATTCTTATTTCGCTGTCTTCAAAGTATGTTAATCCGAAAATGTTTAGCAGAAGGATAACGTTTCTTCAAAGGAGAACAAAAAATAATATTTTGTGCACATTTCCTTTAAAATATTTTGTAATTTATAGGTAATGACACTTTGTAGGTCTCATATTTTGAGGAGTATGTTTTTTCAAGCACCGAGAAGGAAGTTCGGCATGTGGAAACATTTTGAGAAACAGTTGCATGATAATTAAGCCTAGAACAGTTCTTAAGTAGTTTTTTTTCAAATTGTTAACAAACAGGGCGTGGACGAGTGCATGCCGCTAAGTGATTGGGGGCCAGGCCAGATGCGGAGCTTGTAGGAGGTTCTTTTGTACACACAAAACCACCTTCATCGACCTGACAGCGGTCGATTCTGCTGTTACTAGCAGGCATTGACCCAGGGACTTTGGATAGTTTGGTGGGACTCTATAACTTACTCAGAAGGCTTCGTTGGGGCCCACTCGATGTCCGAAATCAAGCATGTGAGAGCATTTATCGAGACCGTACGCACGGCCGCTAAAAACTCTTCTGAATTTTACGGATCAGTTGCTTTGCGTGATTTTGACTCAGCTGCGTGTCCAGGTGAGCGTCCTTGTGCAGTCTCTTTCAGCATTAAATCGACAGTTAGACTTTAAGCAAGACCCTCCTTTTGCTAGAAGTTCACCGACCGCTCAATAACTTGCCCTGTCAAGAGCCTCATTTTTTGGGTCCTGACAGCAGCTTCCTAATCAATGCGTTGTTGCCAGCTTACCCTCTCCTTCCACCCTCTGAAAACATTAAATTCTACTTAGGTTTGAGTAGGCAACCTAATTTCAGCCGCGGTTCGCTTTTTTGCCAGACCAGAGACGTTCCTCTCGCGTAAACAGCACGAAAACAGCAGTACAACGCAAATGCACTCCCAAAGATTAATCATGCGCCAGGATGCCCACGATTGGTCACTTCTGCTGTTTGTGTGTGCCGTGTCGTCAGAACTGCAACAGGTGGTAGCTGTTAGGAGAAATTTGTCAAAAATTTACCCTGAAGCAACCTAAACAGTCCTCTGAGGGATTTGGAGTTGCACACGCCTATTTTCCGCACTATACTCAACCACATGGCACCCTCTCAATTCATCGGACTAGCGAGTTGCATTTTGCTGGTATACGCGCAAGACGAAGTCGGGCCTCCACCATCAGCAGACTGTAAGTGCTTCCCTGAACACTGCAGTCAATTCTCTTGCCATTTAAAATTATCGAGTTCTGATTGAAATAAATTCATTTGAATTATTTTGGGTGCCTAAGCTAATAAAATAAACTTGTGAAGATCAGATTGAGGTACAGTTGCTGCCGTCTTAATCTGTAGAAGGATGCGGAGAATTTATATTAATATCTGCTCTGGCATTGCATAATCCCACCAGAAAGTTACCTGTAGGTTCACACGCCATCTAGTCAAAGTTGACAATCCTGTGTCTTACGTAGACCTCGGGATAAAACTAGGAAGAGGTTAAGGGAAATGTTGAAGTTAGAAAGAGGTTCTAAGTCAATATTCCGATAGGTTTATTCGACAACAGTCCTTCTCCTGCTCGCTTTTCATCCTAGCCAATGGCACCACCCATCAACACAAGCATCACCACCAGCAAGGACATCATCATTACCCCTATCCTAATAATAGATATATTAATAATCATACTCTTCCTCATCATCCTTGTCCTCATCCAGCTCCCCTCCCCCTCCTCCTCAGCAGCATCATCCTTATAACCATTATTATTATTGTTATTATTATTAT
>JAYGXS010000006.1:20082081-20092325 GCA_036362985.1 Ligula intestinalis | reverse complement strand
TTAACGACACGTTCGTTATCGTCAAAAGGAACACGCTGCAGGGCTCCCAAGCTCTCCTCAACTCCATCTTTCCAGATATACAATTCATGCGGGAAGAAGAAAAGGATCAGCAGCTCCACTTTCTTGACGTGCCCGTCATGAGAATCCCCGACGGCAAAATAGAAACGAGGGTCTACAGAAAGGCGACAAAAACCAGACAGCTTCTCGGTTTTCACAGCAATCGTCCGATGGCTTTCAAACAAAGCTGTGTGAGAACGCTGTTTAAAAGAATACAGACACACTACAGCAACCCGGTAACAAGAGCACGTGAGGCTCGGCATCTGTGCGAACAGTTTATGCGGAACGGCTATCCTAAAGCCTTCATAAACCGATGCCTACGGCCCCGCCCTCCGAGGGCCCAAACAGAACCACCTCCCACGATTTGGCATGCGCTGCCATATATCAAGGACGTGTCGGAAGCGATCGAGCGTATTGCCGCAGGACTAGGCGTTTGAATTGCGCATCGCCCCAAGGCTACTATGCGCAGCCGGTTCATGAGGATCAAAGATAAGTTAAATTTCAGTGAACAGTCGGATGTGGTGTATCGCATACCATGCCTAAACTGCCCTGTAAATTAGACGGGACAAACTGGACGCATGTTGGGTTTGCGCATACAGGAAACCAAGTCGGCTGTTCGACGGGGTGATGAATCTTCGCAAGTGGCCGCAAACACCTATGGGGCAGGTCACAAGTTCAAATTCGCAGCTGCGACGATAATTGCCCACACAAGCAGCAAGACGGGCCAAGAACTAATTGAAACCTGGGCGTCGGATGAAAACTCAGTTTACCGATGCATCAAGCTGGCGCCTTGCTATGTTACCCTGCGTGGCTATCTCTGGACTCATGGCACTGGCGGTCCTGTCCCTCCCTCCCTTTCTGCTAACTGCTCCCCCGTGCCTATGGCGGATAATTGATCTCTTCCCCTATATATTTTGCTTATTCTCGTTAACAGTAAAATGCCCCCCCCCTTTTGTATGTTGCTTGCTTTCTTTGACTGTAAAATTGGCCCCTTCCCATGTAAGAAATGTTGCTTGCTTCCTTTGACGGTAAATTAACCCCCCACCTCCTGTTAATTATGACTGCTATCGTTGACGGTTAATTGGTCCCTTTGTACATATCCAACAGAAACGCAATCTGATCCGATGTTTAACGCAAAGAGCCAGGAAAATCTGTTCGACAGACACTATTGAAATGGAGCTCCAAAAACTCCAGGACCTGCTTCGGGAGAACGGGTATCTGGACAGATTTATCATGAAGAATATGATGGAGAAAGAACCGAAGCCTATTACACCAACTGTAGAAAAGAAGACCTTGTTTCTCAAAGTTCCCTTTCAAGGGGACGCAGCAAGCGAGTTTCTCAACAGACGTCTTAACCAAGCCGTAGCACGAACCTTCCCAGCAGCGAACGTTCGGGTGTTATTCTCAACGAACATGGTCCTGCACGGCGAAGGTAAAGATAGGCTGCCAACTCAGACCACCTCCATGTGCATATACTCATTCACTTGTTCCTGTGGAGCAAGCTATATCGGTCGCACGAGTTGGCATCTTTCAAGAAGAATACGGGAGCACCTCCCGGCATGGCTGGCCAAAGGCGAAGTCAGAAGCATCAATAGCTCAATCCTTGCCCACATGGTTGACTCCGGAAATCGTGTGGACCCCAGCAAAGCCTTTAAGGTAATTTACAAGGTCTCGCCAAACTACCCAAAGCCCCTGGGTCAGCGTTTGCTGGCAACAACAGAAGCAACCGCGATCCGTTTGAGGAAGCCGGTCCTGTGCGCACGGAAGAACCTCCTGCAGGCCCCGAGCTTAGCTTGGCCAGCGGTTACGTAACTACCTGCATCTTTCCCGCTTGCTGCCGCTTCACCCAACGCCACCCCTCTTCCCCCCATCCCCTATCTGGAGTCAACAAACCCTCATTAGCTGATTACTACCAACCCCACACCCCCTTACTCATCCCCATGACTAATTTGCGTTTTGTGATAACTTGATAACCAGCATGTTAATTTGCATCACTCCATATATAACTGTAATGGCCCGATGAGAATTTATCAAAAGCTACGTATGCTCGCCAAACACTCTTCTGAATTCTCTGATGGGAATTTTCACAACTTTTAAATGTTGCTTGCTTTCGTTGACGGTTTTATCTCTGACGATGGACATTCGCAAGAGTTCGAAAGATTAGACAAATAAAACTCTGATTCCGGTGATCGAACATACTTCTTCACAATTTATTTTCCCTGAAATCCGTCAAAACTTATTAATAAGCTTCATAGTTTCCAAAATCTGCGCGAGGAGATTTTTTCACTGGCTGCCCTCTTTTAGATTCTGTCTCACATAATGCCTCGTAGTATTTGACATCGCCAACTAGCCGCGATACTATACTAATACAATTACACTACTCATGAGGACAAAGTAGGCGTGTAAATAGTTTTCGAAGATTGCGCAACATGTCGACGTATGCGAAATATTGATACTCTTTCGCTAATCGGCATTGACTCCAGTTGTGATGGCGATCATTGTGTAGTCTTTTCTGAAGTCAGTTCAGTCATGATAGGATGCGGGCTTTTTTACGACCTTCGTTCTGACCACTAGCAAGACTTACCTATTGTTAAAACTGACTACTTAATTATTATGCCTTTTTGTCATTGATTTTGACTGCCTTTATAAATTCAAATATATTTGATGGACAGCATGCACGAAAAAATTATTGCTTGGACTTGTTTGATAGCAAATAACGCCTTCCTTAAATTTTATTCAGAAAGGAAGCGTGGCTTTCGTTTTTAAAAGAGTTGCCCAGTTACCTAATAATGTTCTGAAATTTGAAGCATAGTTTTCCCGGTGAGAAGTTGAAAGAAGAAATGCAAAATTTTAATGGATCCATAAAATTTCATGAGTGCTCGTCAGTTGCATCCACTCAGTGCGTTAAAGGTTCATGAACGAGAAAATTATGAAATTGAGTTTGTCCAGAAATGTCATAGGTCACAATCACTAAGACTATTTAAGGCTAATTAGTAAAGAAGGAAGGTTAAGCGAGGTGGGGGGAGCAGGGAAATTGGGTTGCGGGAATAAAGGGGACAGGGGAATGCGCAACCTTGTAACTGCTACCTAGTAACTGCTGCACTCGAATTTTAAGGTTTAAAAACTGCACATTCTGCACATCCTGTTCAAAAAGTACGTTTTTGCTTACAGTTTTAGAATGGTACGCTTTTTTGAGTATAAAATTTAAAGAAGGCATAATTTGCTATCAAGCAAGTACAAGAAACAATTTTTCGTGCATGTTTTCCATAAAACATATTTGAATTTGTAAAGGCAGGCAAAGTCAATGATAAATACATACAACTTAAGTAGCCAGTTTTAACAACAGGTAAGTCTTTATAGTGGTCAGACCGAAGGTCGTTAAAAAGCCCTCATTCTATCATGACTGAACTGATTTCAGAATAGACTACACAGTGGTTGCTATCACAACTTTAGTCAATGCCAATTAACGAAAGATATCAATCTTTCGCATATTTCGACCTGTTGCATCATCTTTGGTGATTACTGTACTTTTAGTAGTGTCAACTTAGTAAAGGCTGTGCAATTTTGTCCTGGAATCCCGTTAGCGACCACCGTTTTAATATTCCTTCGGTACCGGTGCATTTTTTCCGTCAATGTGTCACCCATAGGGAGAGTTCAAATGCGTTTCCCTAACTTTCTTTCAATAAAAATAAACTGAACTCGCTCTCTCTCTCTCTGTCCACATTTTACCTTCGTTTTAGCCCTAGACTTCACAACTATGACACAGTTGATTCCGCAGCTCGGCATACTGCCGGAGCTTTGGGAAACAACGCAAGCCATCATCTATTTGCCACTTTCTGTCCTCCGGTTGAACGTCTCGGGACCGCTTCTCAAAGCCACCCTTGTTGTGCATTCTGGCTACAGCTCTGTTGAGTCACAAAGCAATAATTCCCTGGAAATTGATTTTGAAGATTTAACATCACTCACAGAATTCGGGGAGCTATACGAAAGTATATTGGTGAAGCCCATTGGACCGGTAAGTCTCTTTTTTGTTCTTCGGTTGCCATTTATATCCGATGGCAAGCTTTAATTGGCATACTTTTTGCATATAGTAAACGTGCTGTAGAAGTGACAACCGCGTGAGCCGCGAGTTGCTCGAGTCATGGTTTTCAGGCCCCCAGTCCATCAACAAGCGCAACGATTTGGCGTTCCCATACGGCGAACTGAGATATTGCCTGAGCAAAAAAATCAGTTACGTGGCGGGGGCCGCACCAAGCAAAACTCGGACGACAGCGAGCATAACTGTCGTGCAATTAGGAAGCCCGCATCCGACACGCACAAGGAAATAGCAGCAATTAGTCAGTCGAACGTAAAGTGTCAAGCCACTATGGCATCAAGTAAGACCCAAGCGGTGGCTACAGGAGTGGATAATTATAGGTAGCACGCGGATGACCGCTAAAAACTAGAAAAACCGTGCAATTTGTGCATGTTTCACCCCTATCTGCGCATGAGTCCGACTATCGTACCAATACCTATGATTAAGGATTCTCGACAGAATCCGAAACTTTAAGCAATGTTTCCCTGGTACGAACATGTATGCAGAAAATAATGCAAGATTTATTGAATCAATAACATTTCGGAGCGCTCATCAGTTGCAGCCACTCCAAAGCGTTGAAGATTAACGAATGAGCCAAGAAACACCTGCCTTATTGGTTATTCAAGCAGGAAAACCGATCCCCTCATTCCTCCATTACGGAACACTTGCTGTACACGGGTCATTCTGTGGACCCTATAACCTCAGCCCGCGTTCTTGTTCGCGCACGAATATCTCGAATCTTGCGCTACCTGGAGGCAGCCTGTATAAGACGCTCTAAACCTGACCTATGCAAACAGTTTGAGCATGTGTTTAACCTAGCCTTGCCTTGGTAACAAGAGGCTCCCAGATTTACACATTCCCCTGTCCCCTTTTTTCCCGTAAAACATTTTCCTCTGTTTTTCCTTCCACTTTGTTTTAACCTTCTTACTTTACCAATGAGCCTCAGTGACTATGACCTGTGACCTTTATGTACCAATTCGAATTTCGTATTTTTCTCTTCCGTTACTTTTCAACGCTTTGGAGTGGCTGCAGCTGATGAGCGCTCCCGAACTGAAACGGATCCAATAAATCTTGGATTATTTTCTACAAACAAGAATCCGAAACATCAGGAAAAAAACACTTGTTTGACGGGAAGAGGATTTGCTGAAAACACATCTTTTCATAAACTGAATTTTCAAATTAACCATGAAATTATTTACGGAACATAGAGTTTTAAATATTTTTTGAAATTTTGCGAAAAGCCCCAGAGGACTTGCTGGGATTTGAGCCCACGCCAGCATGGCAAAAGCTTTCTAAACACCAACGCTCTAGTCAAATGCCTGAGACGCGAGTAAACATATAGCTACCGATGAAAGCCTCGCAGCTCAGTTAGTAAGAACGTTGCCCTCCGCTTACTGGCGTAAAGTTAAATCACACCGAGGCTTTCGAATTTACACAAAGGGGGAGTGAAGTCAAATTAATTATTCTTCTCGAACAAAACCATCCTTCTAAAGTAGCTATAAAGAAATCGAAACTGAAGGATAAAATTGCACACTAGTTATGCGATTATTTTTAGGCAGTATAGCTGTTGAAAATCGCATGTTCTCCAAAAACCGGCATCCTGAATGACATATGTCTGGATTATATTGCCCAATCCCTCGTCTTGTACTCTGACTTAAGCAAACGTTTCTTATTGAAAATATGGTAAGGCTTACTTCTAAGCAGAGTCGTAGTTTAGCACAAGATTACTACCTTCTTACTTAGTTTTCGTTGAATATTAAGTTAAGTTATTTGTTTATTATTTAATTTTATTAGTTTAATCTTTATTAAGGCCATTTTCTTTTTGTACGTTAAATACATTCTTGGTAAAGTTAATTTTTAGTTGATTATCTACTTTTATTACCAGTAGTTTTTAGTGTAGATAGTTGCGTCATGATTAACTTCGGTGTCGCTTTTTTAAGAACTTTACCGAAGGTATATTTTCAGAAATTCGGTTAGTATTTTATGAAAAAGCACATCTGTCTAATCTCCCATAGTGCCCACGGGTTGTATAGTACTTTTTAGTAAGAACCAGGGTGGCTAATATTTCTAACCGACCCATATTGTAACCTTTTAGCCCTACAGAAACAACACAAATAGAACTTGGGAGGTGGTGGTCATTAATGAAGGGTCAGCGGAAACGCCTTTGATTCCAGACATGAGCTTCGTGCTTGGCGACGGCATGGGTCGTCCCAAGACATCGCATCTCTACAATGGTCCTCTAGAGCCGGACACTCGATACTTGTATGTCCAGAAATTTCTCTCCTATGATTGTTTGTTGCTGACACAAACGTACTTTTCAGATGGACATGGTCACAAGGCAGCTTTGTGTCCTTCCGTCAACGCAACGCGGTCCAAATGGTAAAACAGCTGGCCTGCTGAACACAGCTTTGATGGGTCACAGGAATATTGGAATAAGATACTGTGTTCTACGCCTCATCGCGGGAGTAAATTATTATTGTGACTTCTGCAACTGCGATACTTGTGAAATTCATGCCAACTACATAGTTCTGTGTAAAATCCTGCTGCGTGTGTTTTGGAGGCAGGTCGTGGACATGGGACGTACATACGTGAGCACTATGTATTTCAGTAGCTTCGACTATTTCCCGTACCTGGGGCCTGAGAGTTTGAATGGAGAGTGAAAGTGACGGCTTATTGCATTTTTTCCCTAGAAATAACCCGCCATTCACGTACGAAGGAAAGAAGACAGGTTTCTCGTGAGACCGAGGGTGTCAGCGGTCTGCATGAGATAGCAAACAAAAGGCTGCACTATGATCAGAGAAATAAAAATATCATTTCATGGCGTAATGTTTATAGTTTATAATATATTGTGCAGTTTCAATAAGGTTTTCAATGGCAATATCCATTATTCTTTAATGTAATGTTAAGCGTCAATTAAAAGGCTTATTTCAGAAAGATAAACCCCCAGCATTCTGCAATACGCGACTGTGTATAGTAGAAAGGCATGACACAGAAAGCTTACTACGATAATTATAGGCAGTTATTCAAAGTAACGGGGGTAATGTGCCCCAAAATAAACGATAATTTGGTGAAGTATGTCATGGAACCTTAGCCAGATTTCCGATTTCGGTTACAAAATATTACAAAGGTGGATTTTTTTAATACGATAACCACTTAGTATGTTACCAGAATATTCGGTGCATGCCAGGATGCTGGACATTGAAGGCAGGTCTTTCCAGAATGGTGTTTTGTTGGCATTACTATCTACAATTTATTTTCTGATAGCCTGAGCGTCAAGTTCGGCGTCGTCAACCAGCTGAGTGCAAACGCGGTGACTTGCACGCGGATTATTTTTGGTGATAGTAGATTTGCGTTGCCTGTACCGCACTCTTCGGGCCCCTCTCCCAACCGGGCCCGGTTTCATGGCCAGGTAAAGTAGATTGTTGGCCGCGAAAGAAGGCGCAGCCGACTGGCACGATGAGAGTCACTACCAGTTGTGCCGCTCAACGTAGTTCGCAGCCCACCAAATCGAAATGCCATAGGGACAGTAAGGAGCTATTGTAACCTGACTCTCAGTCCACCACTCAGCCTCTTTACACTCCTGTGCGGTTCCAGTTATCCTGTCAGTTGGCAACCTTCCTAAGCACGACTTTTAGCGCACCATGATAGCGTCACTAAGTTTATAGTAGGCAAAGTGGGCTGAGCCGCCAACCACACTCTTAAGTACAATTCTAAGCTCACTGCCACTTGCAAAGTTGGAAGTAAGCGAAGTTGTCGAAAAGAGAGATCGTCGACTACAGAAGTCAAGAAGTAAGTAAGACAAAATAGTTAGGACAGTATACTCTGAAAAGGAGCTAACAAAAGGCCCTGCAGAAAAAAGCTGCGCACCGTGAATCAGCCAGTTGACGTGTGTTAGTCTGTGCGTCCGCGCAGAGGTTACAGGATGCTGGGAGCACCCACCAGCATAGCTCGCAAGAGAAAAGGCTAGACATGAAAACGCCTTTTATACATCATGCGACGGCCAAGCTTGAATTGTTTGCGGATAAGGCCTGATGAGTCACGCTGGAAGCTCCAAAGAATTAGCCGACAGCGCGGGCAGTGGAGAGTCACGTGTGGGCCTGCGATAAAAGTGTCAGCGCAAGGCTAACCGGAGGACCGCCACAAAGCAACAGTATGTGGGGTATGCAACTCGAATATAGCCGTCCTTCCGAAGCAAAATTTAATCAGCTTAGATACGTTAAGGAGGAGATGACTGGCCATCCGTTAGGAGGAAACTACTTGGGTGCTGTGATTACAAAAAGAATTGAGTTAGAGCGTCTAGTTAATACTGACGGTGTCTATGCATGACTAACACGAACACTCCTTACTATATTTATCTGCATACCTTACTGATTTGATCAGGTGGTTGCTTGAGTCAAGTAGTGTTTTGATGCCAGCCCGTCCATCTCCCGTTGTTCAATGATGCCGTTTCGTTCGTGCAATAACGACGTCAAGAGGGTGTTTCACTCACTCTCCTTATTAAACTAGAGCACACCTTTCCTGAAGCACCTCTGAAATTCCAGTTCTTCAGGTAGGCCCCCTAAAGAATATACAGTTGGGCCCAGGGCACAAAAAAGTGTGCATTTGATTATGGGATTACCGACTTAATCGGTAAATAAATTCTGTTGTTTCAGTGTCAGTATCATTCAATATCATTTAATTTAGGGAAAGAGAGGCGAATGCCTTTGTACTCCCTGTTGGTGACAGGATGATAGGAAATAAGTTGATACAAAGAAAAATGTAAAATGTATAACAGTTACATGTTCAGGGGAACATTCTCCACACAAATATGAAACAAAAATATAAGGCTACTTACACATCAAGAGTAGTATAATTTGATATAGTGTATGTAATAAGCAGTGATTCATTGTAAAGTGATTCATTGCAATCTGATGGAGTTTTTACCTTCATTGTGGTTGCGCTTGATACATGTCCAGTCTACTCTTAAATGCATTGACACAAGTGGAGAGAACTACCTCTTCTGGAACAGTGCTCCAGGCTGAAACTACTCTGTTGGTAAAGAATAATTTTCTTCCGCCCATCCTTATTTTGCCCGGGCGTAGTTTAAGGGAATGCCCGCGCAAAGTTGGCGTGTTAGCCTGGGCAAAGAAATCCCCAGGAACGAAACAACAATGCAGGTTTTTCATGATACGGAAGGTTAATATGAGGTATCCTCGGATTTGTCTGTAGGAAAGAGGAAATAGGTCGAGAATGGACTGTCTGCTTTCATAGGGCAATGTTCCTAGACCTTTGACTATCTTTGTCGCTCGCCTCTGGACCTTCTCTTAGACAGTACAATCTTTGACAGTCCATGGTCTCCACGCCTGTATAGCGAACTCCAGGTGTGGCCGAATGAAGCTTCCAAAGATTTTGGAAAAGCTGTCTTTTTCAAACCCCATAAAGGCTCGTCTAATCAGCTGTAACATAGATCTGGCCGATTTCGCCGCCTTTGTACAGTTCAGCGCTGGTTTGAGTGAAGAAGTTATCCACACACCCAAATCCTTCTGACTCTCAACTTGTTGCAGCGGAGTACCATTTAAAGAATAGACTTTCGTGCGGGATGCTATACAACTGCCGATTTGAAGGAAGTTACAGTTTCTAACATTAAAAGGCATTAGCCAAAGCTTTGATCAGTCCTCCAATCTGTTTAAGTTGGCTTGCAGATGGTTTTCGTCTGCCGTACTTTGGACAACTTTCCATAATTTGATGTCATCGGCGAACAAGGTGACTTCACATTCTAGATCCCTGAAACAGTCGTTGATGAAAACGAGGAGCAATGCGGGACCTAAAACTGAGCCCTGTTAGACGCCACTCACCACAGGTTAACCCAAGGACTGCTGGCGACCGACTTGGAGTCTTTGTGACCGTCATGTCTTCTAACTCTATGATGTAATCAACTTCGTGGCTAGGACGCTATTCAAAGTCTCATGCCTATTTGCATCAATAAAATGAACTGAACTAAACTACATCAATGCCCTCCTTTTTCTGAGAGCGTTTGGGCAGCAGCATTAGAGACTTTTGGAAGGGGTGGCGTGGTCAGCGCTTAAAGGGCTCGACTTAGAAGTAGCAGTGATTGAGCTGTGGTTCATGAAGG
>JAYGXS010000006.1:20026619-20043381 GCA_036362985.1 Ligula intestinalis | reverse complement strand
CCCGGCTAATGCAAAAGCCCCTCTTCTGGGTGCACTACAATAACGTCTTAGTTTAGTCAAATATACATATCTGGAATAACCAACGTCTTTTTCATGATACCAGTGTCAGGCATATTTTTGTTAGGTTCACCTGGTCGTAAAACTTAGACAAACCAGCCATTCGCTAGGGAATGGCTTTGCCAGATTTGTTCGAAGAAAGGTTAAAGCTTTGATATAGGACGCTGTTCTTACGTGGGAAAGGCTTGGTGATATGGGCTACTTTCTGGTGCATAGAAGCGTTGCCGTGATGATGATGACTGGCAAATACACTTATTTGGGACGATGCCTTGCGTGAATTAGTTAATAAAAAGTTAATGTAGATGGTTGGTTACTACACGTTTTACACTCAGGACAGGACACTTGATACAACCTCGCCCTTATTCAAAAACAATGTTGCCACTTTTAAGATGATTTGGCAGTGACAGCCGACCAGTAGGCGACGGCCATCTTCTGCTGATCATGCATCACTCGTACAGGTAAAAGGTAAAGACCGTTTGTTCATAAAGAAAAAACCTCATTATTGGCGACCATTGTTGGGAGTGAGGTAGCAGTTTTTGTTAGGCCTTGGATACTGCAATGGCACCTTTGTTGCTCATTATCGTGGTATGCCTGACTTTTCAACACAAATAGTATGACAACTTTCTGTAATGCACACTAGTACGTACCACATGCTTATTTTGAGATTGCCATTATGCGTAGGCCAATTTTCCTTTGGTGTTTTTTCCCTCTGTTTACTTTTCTTTACTTTTCGCAGGAATGCAACACCTTCTCCATTAAAGAACGAGGATTTTTTGTTAATCATGTAGTCCTTAGCGTTCAGATACAATCCGCAAGTCAGCAAATAATACATTTTTACTCAATACCTAATCAGTTGAGCACTTTTTAGTCCTATGTTGTAAGCGCTCAGAAGCCATCGTCAAAATAAGCTAAGTACTCAAAAAAAATTATAATAGGTAGCACAGAGCGAATGCAAAATGATTAGTAATGAAGGCAAACTTTTTTTGAGATCCGAGTCAGTTATCTTTAGAAAACCATTGTGAACTGGGAAATTAATATTGAAAAAATGCCTGCAAAGTACAAAAATTAACAGCTGGACGAGTATACACCTTCAAAAATTGGTAAAAAGGATAATACTACAATGGCAGTTAAGAATGCCATAAAAAAAGTGTGTATAAAGTCCGCACACGATCGCTTGTTCACATAAAACTGGCGGAAATTCGTAAATGGAGTTATTGCCTCAAAATCTCAGGTGGAAAAAATAGAACTTTGATGCTGGTTTGTAGCCAAAATACAGGATGAGTTAAGAATTTATACGAACATAAAACTTGCGCCATTTGAATGAGTGTTATCGTGGTCCCTGAGGAACATGGGATAGATGAAGATGGTTTTTGACCGCCTGCTTAATTTCCGATGGTTCTTTCTCGGAGTCCTGCTCAAGGAAAATAACGGAAAGAAAGCCATACCTGAAAAAAAGGATAGACAGTAGGATGCAAAATGAGATATATCTAGTGCAAAGTATCTTAGGTTGGAAGAAAAAGTAACGGGGTTAAGTATACAAATCTTGAGGAGGTTAAAACTATTATTTAGGTGATAAATGAGGCAAAAGCCTGCTTCCAGTCCCCTAACGCACAAACATTTTAGTTGCTTTAGCAGGCACGAACTACATCTATGTATCGGATCAATAAGATTATTCTTACAATGCCTTCGAACATCTTCAATTCTTAAAGGCTAAATTCATTCATAAGAGCGAAAAAACGGTCAGAAGTATTCAATACTAAAAATCGCAAATATAGGACAAACTTTTCATTTAATTTCAGGAACGTATAAGCTATAAGAAATAAAGCCATACAGCTAAGTATCTTCCTCGACGTGACGTGGGAGACCTAAGTTATTGGTGAAGCTTACCCTGAAGTCCGTGGTGATGGAATATTGAGTCATTGAGCGACCTTTTAGAAAGAGGTTGTGGCAGCTTTTAGCTCGAAAACAAATGCAACTAAACTTAGAAGGTTAGAACTTTATTATCCTCGTAGAATTTCACGCAGAAAGGGAGCATAAGTTCGAATGAATTTGTTTTACAAGTTGAGCAGAATGTTTTTACGTCATACAATTTCGTGACCTCTAATTCATCTGCCAACGGTCACTGCCTGTTAATATAGTTAATTAACTGTCCATTTAGAAGGGTGAAGCTAAATAGGTAAAAAGGATGGGAAACATAAGTCAAAAATGTGGGTGCACAAAGAGGGGTAGAGGAGGGGGAGATAATTATCACAGAAAGGCGGTTCAGGTAACAGTGAAAGCCTATGAAGTGCAATAAAAAAGGGGGCAAATTACAGGGCAGCAGTCGGTCGTAGCGGGGTGGGAGTGAGGGAGAAGGCGTGAAGGGACTGGGGTGATCGATCGTTACCATGGCAATGCGAGGTTGATCACATGATCCGGTTGCTTACAGAGTTTTGGTTTTCCTCTGCGTATTCCAGCGGCCTCGGCAAACCGTAGGAGACGTCCGGTCGCCGCCCGAAGTACGACCTTAAACGCGGTCTTTTGGTCAACTCTATGGTCAGTATCCACTGAGGGCTTAGTGATTGAACTCTTAGAGCCAGATTAATTAAAATTAAAATAGTTAAAATTAAACTAAAGGTATTAGTATACTAAAAGGATATATACGTAGATTGCCTTTGAGTCCCCTGTGTGTGCGTATGTGCCCTGATAGCAAAACGTGATATCTCAATTTTTTGGCGAGGCCAATTGTCCCGAGCCATAAGGTGGTCCATAGTTTTGTTTTGAGCGGATAGTGAAAAAATTCCTTGGGATTTTTAGCAGAAAAACTGTCACTATTGCGGAGGGGGAAGATCTTCGGTATTTTATTTTCCACCTAGAGCAACCACTTTGGCATATGCTCAGCTGACCATGTTGCCAACTGCCTTTGCGTGCGCCCGATGTATTTGCATCCGCAACTATGTACATGTAAACTCGTAAACGCAGTTTGTGGTGGCGTGCATCGGCGGGGTAAGTTCTTTCAATCGCGCATCTAAGCCTTCGCTTGATCACGTTGGACACAATATCACCCTTGAAGGGGAGGAAAATGCTCACTGGCTTTTTTTGCCACGGATATTTCGGTATAAATTTCTTGTCTGCGTTTGCTATACTTAGCGATGAATTTTTAAGGATAGCTATTTGCAAGAAACACTTTCTTGAGGAAACACATCTCTTCATCGATTGTATCCGTAGAACAGATTCTAGCAGTTCTATTGAAAAGGCAAAATACCAAGTTTCGTTTCCTCTGGATTGAAACAAAACTAAGGAAGTGCATGTATTGCCCTTTCCATGTGGTTTTCCGGTAGATGGACCTTTGAATGGAACCATCTGCCCACCTGCGTAGGAGCACGTCTAGGAAAGCTACTGTGTCGTCATTCTCGTGCTCGATCGTAAAGTTGATCTTTGCATGCGCCTCGTTCACGGCTTTCAGTAACAGTTCTCGCTCTTGAGGAAAAACATGTTTGAATTTGTTTTAATTATCACTTGGCCGTAGGGTTGGAGAAGGATTACACACAATTGAGATCGTACGCATAAATATAAGATTTCGATCTTTCAACTTTCGATACAATACAATGTACTCAAATGAAAACAGCAGATGACCTAGCACTGTACCTTGAAAGACACCGTTTAAAATAACAGTACTACTTGAGTAGGAAGACCCCAATAAGACATTTAATTTTCGATTAGCTAGGTATGATCTAATAAAGTCAGTCCTTTAGCCCTTATTCTAGCTAGAAGCCGCCTATGGGGCACTTTATCAAATGCTTCATTAAGATTAAAATCGATAACTACCACAGATAAATGGTCATTATGAAGAGAAGGTTGTAGATTAAGAAAATGAGCGATCTGGTAGAAAGCCATGTTGAAAAGAGTTGAGAATTCGATTGCCTATGCAAAAATCTGTAATTTTTGTGGAAATAAGATTTTCAAAGGATTTAACAGGAAAGGACGTTTTATGAACGCCACAATAATTATGAATGTCAGAGCGGGAAACAGACTAAAAATCTGAATTTCAATAAAAGTTTCTTAATAATCATGAAAGAAACCTGTCTCAAAAAATACTAAAAATAATTTTCGCGGTCAAGTTAGAAAACCTCTCAACCGCTTACTTAATGAATTTCCGAATTCTACCAGTTCCGATAAGCTGCGAATAATAAAGAGAGCTTGTTTCTTTTGGTGACATATGAACTAGGCGGAAAAAGAATTGAGAAAATAGAATACTGTTGAGGAATAAATTTGTCGGCAAAGAAGGAATTTGACAATTCACCTTTTTTGAAAGAAAGGTTTCCTTTGGAAAAATGAGTAAGTTTACTCTGTTAATTTTTGATACTGGATACCCACGTCGTCGTTAGACTTGAAAGAAGTGCACAAAGAACAGTTATCATTTCAAAGTGATGACACAGTTATATAGTCATCTGTAGTGGGCGTTAATTGGGAGTGACAAATTGTGTCACATTGTGGTGGACATGATTAGCAGTCGCAATGGCGTAACGGTGTTTGTACACTCCAGCTAACTCGATACGCCGGTTGATGCATAAATCATCGAAGTGCATGGCCTCAAAATATTCTCAGCCTTTATTGGAGGGACAAACTCCGACGATGCGTGTTTTGTCCAATGCAAAGGTATGTCCTGTTTCAAGGCAATGCATAGCAACTTCGGAGAAACGGTAATGTCTCTTCGCTGCCGATTGGTGCTCGTGGATGCGTGTGGAGACGGATCTTCCTGTTTGGCCCTAATATACCGTGCCACAAGCTTCACATGGGATTTTGTAGATGGCTTCTTTCTTATCGAGGTAGCCAACCCTATCCTTAAGGTTTACTAGCTGAGTGCGTAAAGTAGCCCTCGGTTTGTGCGCCACTTTTATTTGGTGTTTCCGCCAATTAGCCAATACGCCATTGCGACTGCTAATCATGTCCACCACAATGTTACGCAAATTGTAACTCAAAATTAACGCCCACTACAGGTGATTATATAACTGTATCAGCAGTTTGAAATGCTAACTGTTCTGTTTACACTTCTCTCAAGTCGAACGACGATGTGGGTATCCAGTATCGAAAAGTTACTGAGTAAACTTACCCATTTTCCCAAAGGAAGCCTTTCCTTGAAATTAGATTTCTTGGGATGCCTGCCTAACAGTTTATGCGAAATTCTGTTTTTCCAAAATCTTATGTAGCGAAGTTTTTGTTACAACTTTTAAAGTGCCAGATGACATTATAAAACTTAGCCGACGACTGAAGATGGAAGAATTTAGCAACGGATCTGGAAGAAATAGCAACAGTAAGCGCCCATCCAGCACAAGCTTTCCGTCGTAACGTTGATTCTCATATTTCCACAATTCTTAAGTTATCTAACAATGAGCTTTATAAAGGATTCTTAAACTACTTACGTAATTTCCTTAAATGGTTTTGGAGAAAATTGGAAACAGTAGAATAAGCGGTATTTTACTGCAGAAAACTTAAGCTGGATAAAAGCAAAGACTGTTTGATGTTAGGCTTTGCAAAAGCTCACGAAAAGTAACAAACGTAAGTTGGAAATATGGCATGCAAATCTAGAGTGCTTGTGACGGAAAAATAACCTATCTAAACGTTAAGTACAATAGATTTCTACCTAGTTCTCTTTATTGTGTTCCGTCATGTGTAATTTAATCGGGTATTGTATAGGCATTACATATGAACGCCTTATTAATATTTGATGTTTCGATTCTGTTTAGTTAATCTTAGTTTACAAAGTTCCATACCCTTGATGATGTGTCCTTCCAGGGCAGAGGTATTGAATTCGTAAAAGTCATAATTATTTCATGTAATTGAACGTCGGGTGCCATCTTCGGTACTTCAACTTTATGCAGAAATTATTCATACATTTGTACTCACAAATAAACCTGCGAAATAGCAACTCATCCTGATTGCAGCGGAGTGGTCCTTTTAGCATAACTTGGACTTCTTCGATGTATGCAAATGGAAATCACTTTACATAACTCAAACAACGTGAAGAACAGGAAATTCCAATAACATCATATCGAAAGGAACTAGAATTGAAGAATAACGGATAAACCATTAAATATGGGAAAAAAGCAGTCATTTATTAGACCTCTCAGGGAGATGCATAACTCGGCAGCGAGCTTACCCCTGTCTACGAAGCTTTGAGACTGCTGGCTATCGGCTATTCGTTCTGTCCTTGTCAGGCGTGACCTCAGAGTGACAAAGGAGCTGACTCATTTGCTGGGCCATCCTTACAACAGGCACTAAGGCTCGCATGGCCAAAGAACACACGTTTCCTACCACGCCGCGAGACAGCGATGAGACAGCAACAACATGCAGCTCCAGGCCACCCATGCCATCGGGAGATTGTTAGACCTGGCATCCTGTCGCCTTCCAAAACGACACGAGACAGGGCCGACGCATCACACCCTGTCCCCTACTTCTGGTCCTATTTACGAGTAGAATCTGACCAGTTGATCCTCAGACACCCCTACCCCTCTCTGCCCTCTATTGACTAGCGATTGGTTGCTTAAACTTCTGCTAAGTATATCCCCTTTATATTATTGTAGTTGCCGGATGATTAATAATATAATACCTTCGTTCTCTCAGCATGACTTTTTGCGTTTTTTAAAATGCGATAATGACAATTTGACCAAAGTCTATATCAGAAAAGCATTAATTTCCCGCGAGTGACAAGTTAAAGTTACTGCTGTATAAAGGGAGACTAGATTTGGAGACTGGTGGATAAAACATGAAATAAGCGAAAGAACACGGTAAATAATGAGACATCCGTACCTACGCCTGTTCAGCCCACCTTCAGCTATAAAAAATACCGATGTCCCTAAAGAGAAGCTCTTCTGTACGATGGCACTGCTGGCGCTTAATACGCGACAAGAAAAGTAATCGGCCGATCTTCCACTATTCATTACAGTAAACCATACCCAACACATGACCTTTAGGCCAGTCTTTACAAAAGTTATCAGCAGGAAAAATGTCTTCTATGGCCCCTAATAATTTCTCCTCTACATTTATACGGTACTTAAATAAATCAACTATGGTGGTTTGTGGACAGATTAAGTGGTATTGTTGTCACGGTCGGTGGGGAGGTGGGGGGGGGGGGAAGAGGGGTGGTTGATAGTTGGGGAAGTTGCGGTCGGAATGTCAATCTCCAAACGGCCCGGCGTCCAAGACCGCTGATAAGGTGTGCGTGGTTGGATTTGGGGCTTGTTCGTCTCTGCGGGGGCCCGTTTCCGAGGCCTGTTGTCCGCCGTGGCCGGTCGTGTTACCTACTTTCGCCCGTGGCAACTGCGGCGCCGCGATGAAATTATTTTGAGCGCATAACACCGGTCTACGTAGCCTGATGGTGGCCGCCTCTGCCGTCATCAACAGACGCTGTCGAGGGAATTTTGAATAGCTTGAAAGCACCTTATAAATCACTCGAAAGGCCTCTTTGGTATCCACGTGATGGTATGAGTCTACCAGGTGTGCTAGAATCGAACTGTTTACACCTTTAAGTTGGACCTTCCCTAACCATGCTGGTATGGGCTCTCTTACTCTTTTGGACAAGCGTCGGCTCGTGCTACCAATATATCCTGCCCTACAGGAACAGGTAAATGAATATATGCACATTGAGGTGGTCTGGGCTGGCAGTTTATTCTTAATCTCTCCGTATAGGATGGGAGTAGTCGAGAACAATACATGGGCGTTGGCTGCTGGGATGGTAGTTGCTACGGCTTGACTCAGGCGCCTCCTTAGCAGTTCGCTTGGTCCGTCCCCTTGCAATGTGATTCTGATGAATATTCGTTTATTTTCTACTGTTTATACTGAGGGCAGGATATATTGGTAGCACGAGCCGACGCTTGTCCAAAAGAGTAAGAGAGCCCATACCAGCATGGTTAGGGAAGGTCCAACTTAAAGGTGTAAACAGTTCGATTCTAGCACACCTGGTAGACTCATACCATCACGTGGATACCAAAGAGGCCTTTCGAGTGATTTATAAGGTGCCTTCAAGCTATTCGAAATTCCCTCGACAGCGTCTGTTGATGACGGCAGAGGCGGCCACCATCAGGCTACGTAGACCGGTGTTATGCGCTCAAAATAATTTCATCGCGGCGCCGCAGTTGCCACGGGCGAAAGTAGGTAACACGACCGGCCACGGCGGACAACAGGCCTCGGAAACGGGCCCCCGCAGAGACGAACAAGCCCCAAATCCAACCACGCACACCTTATCAGCGGTCTTGGACGCCGGGCCGTTTGGAGATTGACATTCCGACCGCAACTTCCCCAACTATCAACCACCCCTCTTCCCCCCCCCCCACCTCCCCACCGACCGCGACAACAATACCACTTAATCTGTCCACAAACCACCATAGTTGATTTATTTCAGTACCGTATACACGTAAAGGCCTGACGAGAATTTATCGAAAACAAACGCATATTTGCCTATTTATCTCCTGAAAATTGCAATGGAAATTTTCGAAAATTCCTTCTCTGTAAATCCTTACCTCAAGTAGCCATCGCTCTGTAGGTCAACCGTATTTTCCACGAGGTGCCCCGTGGCCTGCTCTTCGTGATGAACCTCTTTTGGACGATGTCGGAGTCTGAAGTAAAGTACACACAGAAGCACATGCGCAGGGTGTGTTGTTCTAATGATTAATTAGTTAATGTTGGCCGGGCGCTCATGTCTCAGATGGCCCGTGAGTTAGTGCTCCCTCACAGACACACAGACAGCCTGCTCACCTCGGCAGACTTCAAAGATTTATGCACGCGTCTACGAGACAACATTTTTCACATTCTGCAGACCATCACTATTTTTAGCTGAAAATGCATTTCGGCGTTAAATTGCTGCGCATAGCCTTGGGCATCCCCTGCCTTCGTTGATAGATAACGTTTCCTAGCAGTTCTTCGGTGTGGCTTAGAGCTCATTCCGCCGTCCTCATAGACATACGGATGGTGGCTAATAGGGCCAGCATAGGGCGGCACGCACACGCCGTAAGATGGTGAATGAAGGACCCACGCTTGGCTTCTAAGCCGCCATTAGGCATCCTTACCTATCGTCGGAACTCCGACTATCCGGTTGCGTATGCATGACTGAATAAAGTTTTTCATACTCAAAATTGCTATCTCAATTTCTCTTGGCTTTGTTAAAAAACCTATCGGTATGAGGCAGGGCTGGATAGGATGTGATATCCGAGGCATATTTTCTGAAATATAAGTTATCTAACGTGAAATTTTTTCTGTCTTTTAAACGATTTAAATATCCTCCAACAAGGTTTTTAATTTCCTTCAAATTAAACTAATGATTGAGGCAGAGCTGGATAGGATGTGATATCTGAGGCATATTTTGTGAAATTTAAGTTATCTAACGTGAAATACCTTTTGTCTTTTGAAATATTGAAACATTGACTACCAATGCATTTTATTCCTGTCAAATAAAACGAATTATTATGATAAAAAGACTCATTTGGTGTTGGTCAGCAATGATTGCGTGTTGGTATCTATCAACACTTGAGTAAATTTTTAGTGACAACGTCCTCCGACTTTCTTAAACGTACTTCAATGCCGAAGTTTGTAAAAGTCAGTATTCTGGGATAGCAATCAGATATCATCATGTGCTCACCGGAATGAGTTTATATGTTCGTTGACGTTTCGCACAGCTTGGCCGGTTGTCCGTTTTGAAGGCGTCAACTGACTAACTCTATCAGCGGTTTGAAGTAAAGGCTGTACGTGTCGTTCGTGGGGTGATCGATTTTTCTTCACTCGCTTCTTGGCCCCCGTGTGAATTTTGGCCTAGCATGACGGTGGTTTCGATTTCAGTTTATTTGGTCAGGGTAGAAGGCAATGCTTTTGAAAACATATTGTTTACGTGGTGTTAGGCCGTCAGTTTACGCTTTGACAGAAGAACGGCTGGCCAAGACATCCGAAGCGGCAGCAAACGTATGAACGCTTTACGGTGTGTACAGCATAATATCCGGTTATTTCCCGGAATTCTGTCTTCGCAAACTTCGGCATTGAAATGCGTACAATTTAGGCAGCAGATAGTGACACTTTTAGGTATGGACAGAAGAAACGCGGACCAGCATGTTAGAAAATAGTGATACTACTACTTGTACTCAACTTGTCGAACAAGACCAGTACTACTAGTCTTTTCGGTAGTGTAACTATTGTCTATATCGCCAGTATTCCATTAATCCTATAGCATTGCTGTATTACCCTACTGTATTTGTTTGTTATTTTGCTTGTTTTTCCCTTTGCTGTTGTACTGTTCTCTTTCAGTAATTATACCTTACTGTCGTTATCATTTCTAGTCCTATCAGTTAACTAGACTTTTGAGTTGACCCAAGTGTGAAAAACTCTAGGCGTTTGGCGGGATTTGAACCCGCGCAGCAGATAAAGCCTTTGCCGGAGGCTAATGCTCTACCACAAACGCACGCTTCACGCCATGAGTTTAATCACACTTGGATCGATATTACCCGCTCAACTTTTCGCTCATATGGAATCCACCAATACGGGAGCAAGTTGACTGCCCAAGCAGGATTTCCTAAGCAATCATCTAGAATCAACCAGGATGACTACTAGGCTGACTTAATTATTAAGTTGGTTTGGCAGAGCATTAGCCTCCGGCAAAGGCTTTCTCTGATGCGCGGGTTCAAATCCCGCCAAACGCCTAAAGTTTTTAACACTTGGGTCAACTGGAAATTTAACTGTTCCTCTACCAGATCGGCGAAGCTCATGCATATATACTAGTCGGTTACGGAACTCATTCGCCCCTTTGTGCCTTGTGATCCGATCTTTGAGCGCGCATCTACCATTGTGCATATTCCCGATCGAAACCGACAAGGCTACGAGTCCGTGGTTCAGTGGTTAGAGCGTTGGATCCCTAAATCACAAGCTTTTAGAGTTTGGAGGTTGCTACCCCAGAATTTGGGTATAGCTGGCTGGCGACGGCTAATAAACAAGAAATGGCAGTTTCAGCCTCCCCGGTCTTTGTCGGAAATATATTTCTGTCTGTTGAGTGGCTACTGATTGTAGCTTAGCGGTAGAGCATTGGCCTCCGGCAAAGGCTTTCTCTGATGCGCGGGTTCAAATCCCGCCAAACGCCTAGAGTTTTTCACACTTGGGTCAACTCAAATTAAGCAAATCTGCCAAACCAACTTAATAACTAGACTTTATTTTGTTAGTAATGTAAGCTGCCGTACAAGTCGCAGCCGTAGTAGTTCCAGTAATTATATGCTCTAGTACTAGAATTGTTATCCGTAATATTGAAAATATTTCTCGTCCCGCCAATACTTATACTACTATAAGTGCTGCTGCTTCCACCCCCACTCCCCAAATATTTCCCTTCACGGTCTTAAAATTCCTACAGTGAGGACTAGATTCAAGCACGTAGGCGAACTGAACAATAGGGTCGTTCTACACTTAACCCAGTCGTGGCCCATAGTAGAGTTCGGTAGCTGTTCGGCTGCTTCCCCTCTCGTGAGAGCTCAGGAGCTAGAAAATATGCCCTAATCAAATGCTAGGTCACGATTTCTGCCAGCGGACCATGGCTGACAGACTGTGAAACATGCAGTCGAAGCACTACAGACAGAATTCAACATATTTCTGGTCTCCACTCCCTCCCCTATCCTCTCACAAATTAACGGACAGTTTAGACTGTTAGGGCAAGTCCCATTACACTAGCAATTTGCAAGGTCTGCTCACTCATTGATAACCTGAAGAGCAACCGACCGGAACGAAGAACATTGCTCATGACCGGGAAATGGCGCATTTCAAGGTGGAGATCACCGCACCCAGTGAAACCCGTTTTCCTGACGAAGGCCGTGTGGAGGAGATAAGTCCTGGTTACACCTTCATCTGGAGTGGCCGCACAAAGGCAGAGCGACGTGAGACCGGTGTCGCCTTTGCCATCCGGACTCACTTCGTGGGTCGTCTACCCTGTTTGCCGCAGTGCATCAATGGTCGCCCGATGAGAGTTCATCTGCCTCTCCGGGGTGGAATACAGTAATTGCCGGTTATTAAGCCCACGGTTAATAGGCCCAGCCGCGTATAAAGCCCAAATCAGCATGGGAAGGAATTTTACATAGCAAAATCCACCGTCTAATAAGCCCATTCGCCGGCTAATAAGCATAGTTTGCTAACAGGATGCATTGATATTCTCATCTGCAACGCGGTCTACAGGCATCATATTTCAAAAAATTCAACGATTTCTGGTGCCTGGAGAAGGACATCAAGCAGTACTTTCCAGTGAAGTTTCCTCCAAAACGACTGACAACAGACCGCCTTTTTTAAACGTGTCGCAATTATGTTTTTGCTTTTGTTATTACGTAAAATACAGGAAAACAGTATTCTTTTCTTGTACATAACCAAGCTCTGCACATAATACAGTATGTAAAGTGCCTATTCTGCGTTTGCTAATCAAGAACTAGGACTCTCCCGTTTTTGCACCGGCCGTTTATTTAGCCCAATTTTGTCTGGGCCCGAGGTGGGCTTAATAGCCGACAACTGCTGTATTCGCTACCATCGTCAGCGCCTACGCCCCCGATGACCACCTCTGATGAGACAAAGAGCAAGTTATGTGAGGATCTGCATGCCCTCCTGGTAACTGTGCAGAAGGTGGTCAATTTGACTGTGCTTGTTGACTTCAACGTCCGTGTCAGCACACGCCACCTTACGTAACGAGAAGTGTTGGGTGCCCACAGTCTCTGCCGACTCAAAGACAATAGCCTGCTCCTCCTCAGAGCCGGCGCAGAACACCGCTTCATCCATCTTCCACTGCAGCACAGGGCGACCTGGAGACATCCCCGACCTCAGCACGTGCACCTCCTGGACTATCTTCTCGTCCGGTGGCGTGACCAACAGGACGTGTTGGTGACAAAGGCGATGCCGGATGTCAACGGATGGACTAATCTCCATCTTGTCATCTCCAAGACGAGGGTCCGCCTTCAACCACACAGGAGACCTCGAGCTATGTGACCCCCAGGTGAGTTGAATACAGTTTTTTAAAATATGCCTGCTCACTATTTGCAATTCATCAATGAACTGGCACAAAGGCTAAATAATATTTCAGTCGCAGCGATGGAGGCCTCCATGGAGAACCGATGGTGCCAACTACGGCACACTGTCCTACCCATCATCAAATGTGTCTTTGGCCGCGGACGCCGTTAATATCAGGACTGGTTCGACATAACTGATTGGGGTCATCACCAATCTGCTTGCCGAGAAGAACCGCCTGCACAAAGCCTACGTTGACCGCCCTACGGACGACATAAAACAGCCTTTTACCAAAGTTGCCATATTTTGCGACAGCAGTTGTTGGAAATGCAGGAGGCTTGGATGGGACGCAAGGGCGAGGAAATCCAGGATTAGGCCGAATAAAATTAATGGGAGAACTTCATTGCAATCAAGGCTGCCTACGGTCTCATCGTCCACAGCACAGCTCTTGATGGATCCACCCTACTCACTGAAAGGCACAGATGCTTAAACGCTGGGCTGAGGACTTTCAAAGCGTTCTTTATCGTCCCTCCATTATCGTCAAAGCCATCATCGACCGTCCGCCTAAAGTGGAAATCAACGCAGATCTTGACCTCTTACCTACCCCTCAAGAAACAATCAAGGTTGTGCAGCAACTGTCCATTGGGGTAGCACCCGGTTCCAATGGGATCCCTACGGAGATCTACAAATACGCTTGCCACCAAATCATCTTCCAACTAACTACGTTATTCCAGGAGATGTAGTGACAAGGCCAAGTCCCCAAGGCTTCAAAGACGCCACAATTGTTCACCTTTACAAGCGAAAGGGGAACTGCCAACTCTGTGACAATCATCTTCGAATTTTGCTGCTCTACATCACTGGCAAAATCGTCACTCCTATTCTCCTGAGACGTCTTAACAACCACCTGCAGCAAGGACTCTTGCTGCAAAGCCAGTGTGGCTTTCGTCGTGACCACTGCACTTCCGCTGCTCGACAGCTGCATGAGAAGTTCAAGGAGATGCGCACCCACTTTCGTGGATCTAAGGAAAGCGTTCGACACGGTGAATCATGCAGAAGTCCGGCTGTCTTGAGCATTTTACTCACGAGGTACGTTAGCTCCACGATGGTTGATGGCACGCGTCACGGACGATAGGCTGTTCGCAGAAACATTTGCAGTGAACAGTGGAGTGAAGTAAGGCTGTGACCTCACGCCTGTCTTCTTCATTTTCATGTTCTCTGCCATGCTGATGAATGCTTCTCGTGACGAGCACCACGGGAATCCGGATCGACTACAGAATGAAAGGGTACCTTCTTAAAATCCAACGCATGCAGGCCCCAAAGCATGCTGTTCGCAGCTGACTGCGGTCTTAACATCACAACCATAACAGGCCAGGCGAAAGAGTATGGAACTCTTCGCTTCTGGTTGCGCAAACTTTGGCCTCATCATCAACACGGATAAAACGATAGTAATGCACCAACCGCCACTGGGGGACTGATTTCAATGCTCCATTTATCGACATCAATGGCGCCGAGCTCAGAAACGTGGACAACTTCGCCAATCTCGGCAGCACGTTATCTCGCAACACCAGAATCGATGTAGAGGTTGCTCGATGCATCTCTAGAGCCAGCAAAACCTTCGGCCTGCTTTATGCCCCTGTGTATAAACGGCAGGATCTCCACCTATCAACGAAACGGATGATGTATAAAGCCGTCGTGCTCACGACATTCCTGTACGGAACGGAGACTTTAGCCGTCTATGTCAACCAAGCTCGGAAGCTAAACTAGTTCTATCTCAGCTGTCGCCGCCGGATACTTTAGTTAAGATGGCAGGCAAAGATCCTGGACAATGAATTCCTGGAGAGTACGGCATTTCTCAGGATCCAGGTCATTCTCAGGCAAATACAAATGCGCTGGGGCGGCTACTTGGTACGAATAGACGACCAAAGACTACCCAAACGACTGTTTTACGGTGATGTCGCTGTAGGTGCTTGCCTCAAAGGAGGACAACAGCACCTTGAAGAACTCTCTAAAGCATCTGCAAATCAACCATGCAAGTTTGAACGAACTTGCGCAGGACCAATCTGTTTGGTAAAGAACCGCAAAAACTGGTGCAGCAATTTACGAAGCATGTCCGATTGCCGCCGCCAAGGCAAAAAAGAGGGCTCGCAAGTCTCATAACTAGTCCTTCCAATCTGCCTGCGCTGTCAACTCACCTTCCGTGCATGCCTCGGCTTGTTCGGTCACCTTCGACGGCATCCACTGCTACGGATTCAAACATTGCAAAAGACCCTACCGAAGATGCTTCGTTGCCTTTATCTCGTCCGCGACTCTTTTCACCCCCTCCGACGGATCACCGCCTCTCACCAGCCTCATCACCACACCTGCACTATCTACCAGCTTTGGGGTCCAAGTCTAATCTGCCTTCACTGCAATCGCACATCCACCTCACGCACCGGCCTGGTCGGTCACATACGAATCCATCGCACAGAGGCTGGTGCACTAGTGCCCGGATCAGCAACAGAAGATACCTCCGCCTTCACTGCACACACTGCCTTCGGGCATTCACCATCACATGGGCCTACTAGGTCACATGCGCACTCATGACAGCGATATTGACCGCGATATTGACATACCCAGCAGATCCTGCATACCCCCCACCAGTTCCAGCACCTCTCACTCGTCGCCTCGCCATATCCAAGATAAGAATGCACCTTCAAGCACACTGGAAACCTACAGTTAGGTGCTCCGCAGGTAACTTGGATACTTTTCTTGCTGAACTTGCCTGCTTATGTCTTGCATTAATGCGCTTAGTCCTCATAACTGCTGTACTAGTATTACTAAACAGGATCCTTTAGTACTAACATCATTAATATCAGAATATGCCACCCCTTGTTATTTGAGGGCTACTGCTCCTCTTGGCCTACCTTAATCGCACCTTCAGCTTAACCTTAGAATTTTATGGCTATAAGCAGTGACTTGGCTCCTGCGACTTCTAAGTATTTTACTACTTATACTAATATCAGTAGCATTTAATATTATTTCTATCAATGGTAACTTTGTACTACCTGCTAGGCAAAATGAGTCCTGTTATTTGCTCCTTATTGTCCTTCGCAGAACTATTGCCCTTCTTTTTCTTAGTGTTTCTAGCACTACTGTCCGCAGCCACAATCACAATAGCCGCACCTTCAGCTTGATCCTTTAGCGTCAACGCAAACTTCACCATCGAGGCCTTTAGCTATCCCTGGAGATCCTCCGCTAAAAGGTTAATTGTTTTCCTTTCGCGTTTTTTTCTCTCTCTCCCTCCATCTCTCGCTCTGCGCCATTTCCTCTTCCACTGCAATACCTGTTCTACATGCCTTGCTCATCTCCGACGTGTTTTCCTTTTCAGCAGTGCTCCCGTCCCACCTCAGGCGAACAGTCAGCTAGGCGGTGGCCTGTTACTGGCAGTGGGGAAGACAGTGAGGTCGACCCTCAGTGTATTTCTTTCCTCACTATAAACAATTTGCTGCGCATGAAGCTATCGTTGTTCGCCAAAAGCCGTGGCTTGCAGGGTTACCAACTGATGGGATGACTTGGACACTGTAGTTGGCCCAGTGTCTCCTGTTGTGTGGAATAGGCCGAGAGTCCGGCTCAATAGTTTCTTCTTACTTAGGCCTTTATTGCAGCCCCCAGATGGCAGCCTACCTAGCTAGGCCTATCGTAAGTACGCGTGTTGAGTGTTGGTCGTGCCAGCCGCCTGTGC
>JAYGXS010000006.1:20010203-20020349 GCA_036362985.1 Ligula intestinalis | reverse complement strand
AATGTGTGGATACACTGTGTCGTACCTTTGTGGTGAGAAGCAGCTAATGCCACCGTACTAAAAATACATATATACTTAAATAAAATAAGTAGGCAGGTATGAAAAGTAAAAAGGTCTAATGATACAGGGACGCCTTACCACCGGGAATTGTAGTCGCGTAAAAATAATCTTCGGAGGAAATGCACCTCATCTCGTTGCAGATATCTAAGCTAATGCTGTACCCAATCCCAATTCTGAGGCCCTCCAATTTGCAGCTGTTACAGGGTTCCGTGCAGGAACAACTGCTCTCCACTTGCTCGTCTGCATTGGCCTTTGCAAGGTAGAGCGTTTGAGCGATATTGACTTCCTGCCAGCGCACAGTTATGCTGGTACCAGACGTGGCGATTGCTGATATAATCTCGGGCATCGGTAGAACTAAAGAACACAGAAGTGACATGTGTTTTAACTTCTACTTCTACTTTCTTAAACCACCAGAAATTGTAGGATGTCTTGTTTAAATTTCTTCCGGGAAAACAATGTTTCAGTACATATGAAAGTTATTTGTTGAAAAGGTGCCAGTTGGTACGGTATTCTGACTCGAGCCACATAAAGCTACCGCTTGCCGGTATCTTAGGTAGGTAAGGAAAGTCTTGTTCCTGCCCCTAGAATTCATTTCACGAACATTCCTGCTTATTTCATTTAGGTAGGCATGTTGTATTAAAGAGATTGTTGTTGTTAAGGTTGCGAATAATGTTACGGTAGGGTTAGGTTTGGGGTGGAAGTTATAGAGGGGGTTTAATTTTTATGAAGAGTTAAGTTTAAGTTCCTCTGGTCATCGTGAACCAATAGCCATGGGTAACATGTGTTTCATCGGTTAACGCGTTCTAAGTTCGCCGATTTGAATTTCCATGACCTGCTTCAACATATCATTGAAGTAATAAAACAAACATATGACAGAAATGTACGTTTCTAATGTGCTGCCTATATCTGCGCATATCTGTCCTGTTAATCTAGGCAGCATAAGGTTACCGAAAAGAAGACTGAAATAGTCATTTCTGGTTTCTCGGCCGTCGTCAGCCAACACTACGCTCCTTCCAGATTGCGGTTTCGAGGTTCGGACAGAGTGACGCCTGAGGTTGGGTATCGCCGACTACTGATGGCTAGTAGTGGCCAATTCAGTCTCATTGCTCTCATTCGGTAATTTCCTTTTGCCCATATCACTAGCCGCCTAGCGATTTCTGCCAAGGCGGGGAGGGGGGGTGAGTGCTCTTTTGTCATTGTGTATACACCCGATTACAATTGGCAGAAAAACGAGGTTGTAGCTTAAGGGTTGAGACGTTGGACTTTTAAACAACAGGTCGCGTGTTCAAGTCGCAGAAACGGCCGGAGTTGGGGTAGTTAAGGCTCGCCAACGATTAATACTAATTCAGAAATGGACATCTTGGTCTCACTTGCCTTGGTACACATCGTATACCGCCCTTTCGCAGTCTGTAATTATTGCAACGAAGCAAGACCCGGCCGCATCGATGGTGATTTTTAAAACGAACTTCTCACTTATTTTTAAATAAGACTTAATGCTTCTTCACTTCCAGCTGTTCAATAGAGAACCGTTTCTGCGCCAACCTGTTTTTTGCACATTATTCTCACGTCTGATGACGACCTGGGGATCCAGTGTCAAAAATTTACTGAATGAATTTACTCATTTTCCCAAAGGACACCTTTCCTTGAAACATAAAGTTATCGTAAAGGTTCGATGGTGAAAAGCTTATTGGGTTTTATTTGTCGGTCTGGAATGAATCTATACATACCACCGCCGCCTGGCAAAATGAATTGCTAGGAAAAAATTTGGGAGATCTGCATAGCTAAGTTGACCCAATTGTGGCAAATTAGTGGCCTCTGTGAGATTCGAACCCACGCAGCAGGAAAGGCTAAAGTGCAGCGGATACTCAAGCACTCAGCTACGATGGCAGCCAAGGCTTTTAATTTAATCACACTTAGCTTGATCTACCCGTCCAGCCTACTGCTCCTATGGACTCAACCATCAAAGCTGCCAACCTCCCCCTTAATACTTAAGTGAGCCTAGTAGTCATTCTAGAGAATTCTAGATGATTGGTTAGAAAATCCTGCCTAGGTGGTCATCTTGCTGTACCTGTTATGGGACATTCCATATGAGTAGTATGTTGGCAGGTAAATCAACCGAAAAGTGACTACATTTTCGGCTTCGATATGTCTTCGTATTTTAATGACAGAGGAAATGGTTCAGATGCATTTATCTGTTTATGTTGCTTATGCTTGCCTATGGGAAATGTACGGCCAGCAAATCTCGCCCCCAAAATTTCGTTTTATGGCTCTCTGTTTACATATTTGCATCAACGGGAACATAGAGAGGGGCATTATTGTATGGGGAAACCATTGAATTGGGTATGGCTAGCTGACGATGGCTAATAAGCCAGAAATGGCCATCCAAGTCTCCCTTGCCTTTTTTGGTAATGTTTTTCTGTGTATAACTCATGAAATTTGATGACTAAACTTTAAGGAGGCTCTTTAAAAGATATTTGAGGTTGTTCTTTGTGTTTATTTAATCAAGGAGTTCTTGCGTGTTTTACTATAAGTGAGAATTCAAGAAAGTCAGAAATGTTTTAACTATATCTTTTTAACGAACAAAAAATTAATTTTGCCTTACCGAAGAGCAATTGGATGGCAATATGAGAAATCGCATTATTTTTGGTGAGAGGAGGACAGATTATGTTAAGAAAAGTCAACTTTGCATAATTGTGATGTTTTCGGAATAAAATCAGGTAATAAGCAAGTGTGGCGGTAATGTTTCTTCCACAGTGGTAAGTGAGATTGTAAAAAAATTAAATGTTTGAATGACCGCGAAATGCCGTCACTTTGCTTTGTAACGCCGTACAGTACAGTAAATGCACTATCTCATGAAATCCAATGCCTTTTAGAAGTAACTCCTTCTTACTCAAACGCAGCCAAAGCTGTGGCCTTTAAAGCCTTACAACAATAAAGTAATGATCGTTCTTCACAATAGAACATATAAGATCAAAGAAGGAATATAACATTTCATAGAAACACCAGCTTTTCTAACAAAGTGGAAAATTCCAAAAAAGTGGAAATCTAGCGTTCTACGAAAACTTAAGTTTTACATGAAGAGGAAGCCCATTCATGCAAAACCACCGAGTGAATAAAGTAGCACAAGTAAGATTTCGTTGAAAAATAATCGTTTTGCCAAGTTTTTGAATACATATGCTTCCATATTACGTGCAATATAGTGTATGGCTGTTACCGAAGAGCCTAAATTTCCAGTATGTATTCTTACACGTTTTTACGAGAATTGCTAGTTGTTTCTTTCGTTTATGCATCGCTTGACTGATGTTGGACTAAGACAACCACGTTTTCGCTTGATATGCCCCATTGGGAGATCACAGGAGTAATATATTCCTTAAGCTCACGTGCAAACATGCCGGTCATGACTAATAAATTTAAATAGAATTGTCGATAACAATTATAAACCTTCCATATGTTTTACACTAAGCGTAATTGCCTTCCGCCCTATTTTTTGTAATTATTTTGATATTTCTATTACGCAGAGGTTCGGATCTTCCTTAAAATTTTTATTAAGACTTTACGATTTCCACTGGCTTCAGTCAATTGACAATTAATACTGATTTAATTTTACGTGCTCACAAAACCTTCGAACTAAGAGATATCTTACAATCATTTAACTAAATAACGAGCTTTTTAACATTATTTTCTGTTGCAGCTCTCTGTGTGTGTCATGGTTTCTGAACCACCCAAACATGTCGACTCATTGCCGAGAAAAATGAAGGTCCACAACAAAATTCATGAATTAATATGCCTAGGACTCATTTTAGAAAATGCTTTAAAAAGTTTTTCTTGAAATACAGCTCTAGTTATATATTTTGGAGTCGGTTGTCTGCGTACTTTATTTATTTTGAAGATTAAGTCAAGATCAGAATGGGAAATTTTGGTTATTTTGGGTTATTTTGGTTTATTAATTCCACTAAAAATTGTGGCAAAATCTTCCGTTGTTAATGAAAGAACTAACCTTTTTATACAAATCGGAACAGTTTTCAGTATATTTGGTTACTTCTAGGCTCAGTTCTATAATAACAAATGCAGAACAGAGGGGCGATAAAATCAACGGTGATTTTTAAGAAATCTATATCGCAATGTCCCGTGACAACTTACTCAAATATGTGTTATGTTAACTGTCTTCAACTGTTTATTGACTGTACAGTCTATTTAATTACTATTAACTAATAAAGTCCTCATTCGCATTCCATGTCTGCAACCCTTCAAAAATACAATATATATTCTTAGTAAGGTAATAGCATGAAACAACCTCAAACATTTATTACGCAATTTTATGAGACAAAACTTGGAAAATTAGCAAAATAGAATTATTTTAACTAATTTTGCTCTTCTTTTTCCAAAATACTGCGTTATCTCATGATAAAACTAACCTCGATTTCAAGGACGCAAAACAAATTTTCCGTTTTGCGAGCAGATATTACTAAAAAGTTCCTGCTCTTCGTGAGTGTTCTTTTATAGTACAATATGCACTTATAAGAAGTTCTTTTCCGCAACGTCTAATAGCATAGGAAATTTCTCGATATCAACATACACTGGATTTCACCGGTTTTCGCCTCTATTTTCTCCCAGTTTACTCATCTAAACGGAATTAAATTCTATTAAACATCATTTTGCGCCTCATGTCAACCCAATGAACTTAATAACCAACCTCAAATATGTGTCAAGCACCCCAGTCTCCAACCTTTCATCAGATATGTAATCTACTGTACAAGCAATTTCAGGCTACGCTAAACTTTGAACGAATACAAAAACTTGAAACCGAAAGGGCAGTAGATTACAATTTTTTTACAAAAATTGAGTATATATTCTGCCACTCTGTTGTGTTTTTGTAATCGGTAAATGGGGCCTAAAATTAAGCTATCGATCGAAAACTGCTCCAGTATACATACAAAAGTGGTCTTTTCATTTTGAACAGACGGCTTATCCCCAATTTTTAATGAAGCCAGAAACTGTTCAATCTTTCCCATTTAAACCTTGACTTGAGCTTCGAAGATGGCAAAGTACACAGGCATTCGACGTCAAAATATTTGCCTTAAGTGCTTTTTAAATGGTCGCCCTGTCATATAAATTTTTCTAACTCATCTTAGGTTGTGACATTTGTCGTGGACTTTCATTTTTCTTGGCAACGAGTTGGCGTCTTTGTTCGTGTTTGCAAACCTCATCCAAGTAGAAAGTCTCAATCGAAAAGTTTGACCAAAAGCTCCCTACTTCTGCACATACTCTTTTAAAATTGTTTCTTCTGTGAGCTTTGATAAGCACGCTGAACTAAAATCCTCATTTATGAAAGTTGACCGAAAACACAGAAATTCGTAATGGGTTCATCATTATTTTACGAAAGACTTTAGGTTCAGCGTAATTAAAAACCTTAAATAATATGAAAGCAATGTGACGGAAGGAAACCTCTCTTAGCGTACACATTATTATAGCTGCACAATGCACCTGGTAATTCCAGTTAACTCGGCTTGTTACTGACCAGCATGCCCACACGTGAGCTTATGAAACGTCATGCTTCGTCACAATCAACCAAAAGTATTTCTTTCTTAGTCCAACGTATCCCAAACAGTGTATAAACGGAATAAAAAGAGGCAGACTTCGTTAAACCATCTTGGAGTATATATTTTGAGATTTTAACTCTTCGGCAATGACCGTGCTTTATCTTGCGCGTAATGTGCAAGAACATTTCTAAGAAGATTTTAAAAAGGACTATTTTCAAGAAAACGTTCAGCTTGGACTGCTATATTCACTTGATTCTTGCATGAGCAGGCTTTATCCATATTTCGAACTTGAAATTACGCTGTGAATCCCGTTTTTTCATATTTTTGGAATTTTGTGCTTCTTTTAAAAAGAACGGTATTTTTTAACAACGTTGCATTAATTTGAAAAGGCCAATATGGCTATTGATCCAAAACGGTCGTTCGTTTACTATTGAAGAACGTTGGGGGTCAAGTTTGGGCTGCAGAAATTCTCTTGCTTACTTCATGAGATTTCATAAGAAAAGCAACCGACTGTCGACCAACAGTTATTTTAGTCTTGAGTATAAGATGTTTAAAAGCCCGCGCTTCAGTACCTAAAATTGAATGATCGAATAAGCCCACAAGACGCTCACAGATATTTAAAAAAGCTGAAGGGCTAGGCAGTCCTAACTATTCCGACCCAGGTACGCTCGCAGGTTACAACCCTGTGGGAAGCACATTGTGCAGTGAGTCTTATTGGCTGCCAAACCGCAAGTAAACAAATTGATCTCCAGCAAGCGTCTCGTCCTCCTCCTCATAACTTTCCGCCGGAATTGAACAAAAACTGTCCTCGAGACTGCAGCGTCATCACTCTGCTTGCTGACTGCTACAGGGCAACAGGATAAAGAACTACGTGTGGAGAAGTCAGAGGGCATGCCTACCATGAATAGCGGCGATGTGACCAGCAGAAGAGCACTGCAAGTAGTTGGGTATTACCATGGCGCGGGGAAATCCTCACAGTGCATTAAGCCAGCAATTATGAAAAATGTTTGGGAGGGGCAAATAAGACTAAAAAAGGAAAGGAGGACGAAGAAACGGAGGAGGAGGAGGAGGAGGAGGAGGAGGAGGAAGAAAGGGAAAGGAGAAGACAAAAGAAGTAGGATAAGAAGAACGTGGAGGCCGAGGAATAGGAGGAGAAAGAGGATAAGAAAGAATAGAAGAAGGAGGAGGAGGAGGATGAGGAGGAGATAGAAGAGGTTGGGGGTGGAGAAGTAGATGAAGAGGAAACATCAAAAAGAGCAGGACGAGCAAGCGGAGTAGCGTGAGGAGGGAGAGTAGGAGAAAGATAAAGAAGATGCTGCAGAAGAGTATAGAGAGGAGGAGGAAAAGCTAAAACCGACAGAAACTCAGGCACATCTGCTGCCCGACATTGCATTGATGGCTTTTCTGATCCCTTCGTATCCAGACGAGCACATAGACATCAGCTGGCAAGTTTTAGGTATTCTAAAGTAACTTGCTAGATATAAGGAATGCTCTTCGGTGTTCAGAGTTTGGGGGGGCCTGTATAACACTATCAAGTAAGACGTGATTGTCTGGCCCGCGTAAACACTTTCGGTGCTGTTGCAGGGTGGAATTTCTTTCACCGTGTGTCGGTGAAGAGTGTTTTTGCTGCTTATTATCGCTGATATGCCTTCAATTTTTTTGCGTACATTATCTCCTTTGTCTTCAGCACCTTCGATGGCTCCTTTCTGCAGTTGACGATAGCAATGTCCTCTTAAACGGCAGTTAAGTAGACATGTTGGTAACCCCATCCCTCATCCAGTCAAACCACTTCACTGACGTAACTGGACCCCTTCTGCTCCTAGCATTACGGTTAGACTCAAATAAACCTTTTTCCTGTTTTATTGGCCCAAATCAGCGCGGTGGTTTCTCTCACAACTCTGTCCAAACAATCGTAGCCGTGACACACAGTGTGAACCTTCCGCAAAATCTATCGTCTCGAAGTAATTCTAGGTGCTGCCCACAGACGCTTTACGAACACACTTATAACTGCAAGCGGAGTAAGTATTATTTTTAGCCTCTTAAGTCTAAGCTGTTTGTTCAGAGTAAGTGTTTTCTTTATGGTCTCGTCTAACAACATGCATAAGGGTATAAGCTGAAGCACCTTTTTAGTAACCACCACTGCCATGGAGAGCTGGTTGCAGGAAAGGAAAGCCTGACATTTACTGTCGAGAAACCGACGTTTTTTCCCCAAAGTTCAGATCGACAGTTTGTTTAGGCTGCGAATTAACAGAAAAGTTGTCCCCCCCGCAAAGCCTTTCCGGGACAGCACTGCATGTTATACTGTCAAAACCCCCTTATTATTTAAGCTATTAATTTTGCAGATTAGTGATCACTTGAAAATATTCGAAACTCTGAAGACTGAAAATAATGAAAGTAGGTTTCGAAGTCATCGTCAATGTCGTAATTATCTGTCCCTCCGTTCAAGTACAGTAGAATACTTGAGTCGTGAAAGGTAGCGAGCTAAATTTGGGAGAGTGATTAAAAACACATTTGAGTTTGTTTATTTTGTTCAGTGAATTGAGTTGAGACGCAAAGTACCATTTACTAGAAAAGAAATCAGATCAATTTGCTGAAGGAAACAGCGGGCCAACTAGGGCAAAAGCCAACGATTCTTGATATGAAAGGTTGTTCCCATGCTATTTAATGCTGTAGGTCATCAGGTTTTCTTTATATCAGTTATGTTGTAAAGGAACAATATTTTGCAATTGGCAGTTGGCATCCTGAGAAGCTGGCAGACTTCTTAACACGCGAATTGCCGAGCACGTGGCAGCAGTGCGGCAAAATGATGCCAATTCTCAATTTGCGGCTTATTCGACGAGACCCGGCCACACGTTCAAATTTGATGAGGTCGAAATTCTCGTAAGTGGTGACAATTGAATGAGCCGAGAATTGCTTGAACCATGGTTCACGGGCACCAAATCCATAAACCAGTGTAACGATCTGCCCAATCCATATTCGATGCCGAGTCTCAATTTGGCCAACGTAAGTTGCCACTTGGGGAAGGGACAGGCCATAAGGTCATCCTACGCAAACACCAGAGGGTCAGATGGCCGGGCAATCATCACACCGCAGTCCACCACGCGTGATGAAAGTTCAACACTGTCGTCCAACAAACTATCCACGCACAAGGAGGCAATTAACGCTAAATGTTGCCTCAAGTTTGCAGTAATGGCTAAGTTCCATAGAAACTGCAAACCCTTGTGCAGGCATTACCCGTTTCTGCTACTGTTTTTTGCTAATGTCGCTGAAGACGAATCCGCGACGGAAGTCGAAATGTCAGCCGAATAAAAGTATTGTTCCGGCCACCGATTCGTCTTCATCTCAAAGGAACAATACTAAAGGCTAGAATTTTTTTACCATATCGATTTAGAGAACGGAAAATTTCCTTTTGCCTTCATGGATATCAGGTGAACGCAGGCATAATAAAATCCATTGTTTTCAGAAAACTAGGGGTGGATTCGGTTTAATAAATTCTATCTTGAAAGTCTGGTAAGTTTTGTGCCATAAGATTACGTAATGAACTTGTGTTGCTGTGGTTTGTTTTACTCCATGGAAAATCTAAACCACTGCTGTTGTGTCTTAGGGGTTTCCTTGCCAGGTGTAGCGGCAAGCCTAGGTACGGCTCCGAAAGCGCCAGCCAATTGCACCCTCCTTGGTCCCTGGCCTTGTCCATGGCACTGGTCTCAGGTGGAGAAAAGGGAGCTCAAGACATGCCGTACACATTTAACACCACCTGAAGATCCACACAGAAGTCCACACCCACCGTGCTGCCTACGATGTTCGAGCTATCCCACAAGTTGGCAACTCTTCAAACCACGGCTTTTAGTACACCGTGCTGGCTTTAGGCACATCACAATCTCTAATGGTGAAGAAAATGCGCGAAGTCATTGATATCATTCTGGATTTTCATTTTCAGTGCGCCTGGTTCCTGTCCGAGGCGATCGGTTGACTTGTGTGGGGAAGTGGTGCAGTGGTTGACATACTTACTGACATCTTTTGGGCGTGCCGTGTTAGATTTTATCCGGCTGAGCACATTTGGTATCACGTCTTACCTACTGAGCGCATGGTTCGAGATTCGTCAGGCACTATCCCATAAACATGTCTGTGAAAGCGAAAGATGGAAGAAAAATTAAATCTCTACCTTAGGCGCGTTAGATTTCTACTATTAACAGTGAGAAAAATGCGCTAAGCTCTCGGTTCCCATCTCCAAAACCCAGTTGGCGTCTGCACAGGTCAGTTGACCGGTGCGCAGATTTGGTGCAGCCGTTGGGCTACCTATCCGCCTCCTCTACGTGTACTACGTACATGTTCATGTACTGCGTTCACACTTAAGCACCAACATTTCGCGTAAAAGGGGGCTAGCAGCTCCCATGCCTGAGGGTGTCAGTGGTAATGTTAAGGATACAGTGCAGCCTGACTCCCAGAACCCCAATCGGCCCCTGTCCACACGAAGGACGTCCTAGAAGTTTAACAGTTAGCATACGAGCAGCTCCTGACCGTCTTGAATTTAATCGTTTCCACTATA
>JAYGXS010000006.1:19979389-20010103 GCA_036362985.1 Ligula intestinalis | reverse complement strand
TAAGATAGATATGCTGAAATAAATAAAGTATACTAAACTGAACTAAAATAAACTAAGCAAAATTCACTAAACCAAAATCTAAACTAAACCGATTCAATTGGCCCTCGAATACAGAATTCTGGGGCAAGGAATATCTAAGGTGGTAGACCAACTTTATTTTTTCTCGTTGATGGATGAGAATCAGTAGTATAAATATGTTGTTATTTAAGGGGATAAAGCAACTTCTAATGATGATGTTGAGGAGGGGGATGAGGAGGAGGAAGTCAGAGACAAAGACGAGGATAACGACGAGGATTTTGATGATGATGATGGTGGTGGTAGTGGTGGTTGTCGTGATGATTATGATGATTATGATGATGATTATGGTGATAATAATAATAATACTAATACTAATAATAATAATAATAATGATGTTATGAGGATGATGCTGCTGAGGAGGTGAAGGGGGGACCTGGATGAGGACAAGGATAAGGGGAAAGAGTATGATTATTAATATATCTATTATTAGGATAGGGGTAATGATGATGTCCTTGCTGGTGGTGATGCTTGTGTTGATGGGTGGTGCCATTGGCTAGGATTAAAAGCGAGCAGGAGAAGGACTGTTGTCGAATAAACCTATCAGAATATTGACTTAGAACCTCTTTCTAACTTCAACATTTCCCTTAAGTTCTAACTAGTTTTATCCCGAGGTCTACGTAAGACACAGGATTGTCAACTTTGACTAGATGGCGTGTGAACCTACAGGTAACTTTCTGGTGGGATTATGCAATGCATCCTTGTATACATTAAGACGGCAGCAACTGTACCTCAATCTGATCTTCACAAGTTTATTTTATTAGCTTAGGCATCAAAAATAATTCAAATGAATTTATTTCAATAAGAACTCGATAATTTTAAATAGCAAGAGAATTGAATGCTGTGATCAGGGAAGCACTTACAGTCTGCTGATGGTGGAGGCCCGACTTCGTCTTGCGCGTATACCAGCAAAATGCAACTCGCTAGTCCGATGAATTGAGAGGGTGCCATGTGGTTGAGTATAGTGCGGAAAATAGGCGTGTGCAACTCCAAATCCCTCAGAGGACTGTTTAGGTTGCTTCAGGGTAAATTTTTGACAAATTTCTCCTTACAGCTACCACCTGTTGCAGTTCTGACGACACGGCACACACAAACAGCAGAAGTGACCAATCGTGGGCATCCTGGCGCATGATTAATCTTTGGGAGTGCATTGGCGTTGTACTGCTGTTTTCGTGCTGTTTACGCGAGAGGAACGTCTGTGGTCTGGCGACAAAGCGACCCGCGGCTGAAATTAGGTTGCCTACTCAAACCAAAGTAGAATTTAATGTTTTCAGAGGCTGGGGGGAGAGGGTTAGCTGGCAACAGCGGATTGATTAGGAAGCTGCTGTCAGGACCCAAAAAAATGAGGCTCTGGACAGGGCAAGTTATTGAGCGGTCGGTGAACTTCTAGCAATAGGAGGGTCCTGCTTAAAGTCTAACTGTCGATTTAATGCTGAAAGAGACTGCACAAGGACGCTCACCTGGACACGCAACTGAGTCAAAATCACGCAAAGCAACTGATCCGTAAAATTCAGAAGAGTTTTTAGCGGCCGTGCGTACGGTTTCGATAAATGCTCGCCCATGCTTGATTTCGGACATCGAGTGGGCCCCAACGAAGCCTTCTGAGTAAGTTATAGAGTCCCACCAAACTATTCAAAGTCCCTGGGTAAATGCCTGCTAGGAACAGCAGAATTGACCGCTGTCAGGTCGATGAAGGCGGTTTTGTGTGTACAAAAGAACCTCCTAAAAGCTCCGCATCTGGCGTGGCCCCCAATCACTTAGCGGCATGCACTCGTCCACGCCCTGTTTGTTAACAATTTGAAAAAAACTACTTTAGAACTGTTCTAGGATTAGTTATCATGCAACTGTTTCTCAAAATGTTTCCACATGCCGAACTTCCTTCTCGGTGCTTGAAAAAACATACTCCCCAAAATATGAGACCTACAAAGTGTCAATACCTATAAATTACAAAATATTTTAAAGGAAATGTGCACAAAATACTCTTTTTTGTTCTCCTTTGAAGAAACGTTATCCTTCTGTTAAACATTTTCGGATTAAGATACTTTGAAGACAGCGAAATAAGAATTCCGAATACACCATACCCGTAAATGTATGAAGGTTGCCTTGAAGGTACGCGATATGGTTCACATCAATTTTAAAATATATAAAGGCCCTGTGACCCCTTCTTTATAGCATAGAGAAAGCATATACCGCATTTGGTTTGGAAACTCCCAATGCAAGTGCAACGGACGCTAGGGTCCACTATTATTAAGCAATTTCGAGAACCTTCTTTTAAACTGAAAGATATTTTTCTTTACGTACAGTTTTTAAGTAGATGTGGGTTTCTACTGTTGTAATGGATTCCCAGGCTAGATGTGTGCCCTCCAGTCTCTTTGTATTATTTCAGCAAAAAGAACAAAGAATAAGGTCGTAAGGGAGAGGAAGGCGTTAACTGCCCCTTGAACGGGGGCTATGTGCAATAAGCAATGTTATGGGTAGGCCAATCAGGTCGTTTCTTCATGTGCCTAAAGGCTTGATTGGCCATCACGCGCGCGCCCGTCGGCGCACGACCTTATCTTAGCCGGCTGGTGTGACGGCTAGGCGCGCGCACACTGCGCACGTTCATTGTCTGTAAGTGGGCTGATAACTCGGACAGCTTGTTAGGAATAAGCCCAACATCTACCAAATGAATACAAAAAACAATATGTTTTGATTTTTTCCATTCATTATAATTTAGTGTTCAAGGATATCTAAAAATTTGTAAAATTGCATACCACCGGACTCCGCTCCCCAAAAAGAGGCATTTTTATGCAGTATGCAACCCGACTGAGACCTGCCCTGTCCTCAACTAGGGTCTCTTTTTGCTCGACTGTTTTTTCTGCTTAATCTGTAGTAGGGAGTACATGCAGATTCCTCTACAAGTCTCTGGAAATTTTGTTTTCTCGTTGCACTGTTTCGCTCAAAATAAGCTAAACTTGCCGAATCCACTCCTATAATATAATCTATTTACCCATGAGCTATCCCTTGGGCCCAATTATTATAAGATCTACCTCCTGTGTCCGCCACAAAATCTCCTCTAGGAAGACCGTAAGCTAAATAAACCCTGCATTTTTCGAATATCACTCAATGCAGAATGCGCGATGCACTTGTGTGCATTTATATGGACCAACCGATCTGACAGACTACTATGGCCCTTCCCACCAGACGTTGCCACTATTTTCATCAAAAAGGAATTCGTAGAAGCTCAGTCCCCACACTTTTAAGCCAAGATAGGTATAAACAGAAGACGCAGGTGTGACCGTTGGACAAGGGGTAGGGGTACCTCGTGGGACCACCTGGGGGGCGCGCTTTTCGCGCGCCTCGGTCTTACGGGCTCCTGATTTCAGGTCAGAGGGCGGGCGGGATATGTCCGGGAACAAATTGGATCGAAATAATCTTGTAAAATAAAAAAGTTACGGGGGTAAGTCAGGTTGCGTACTCAAACCTTGGGTTGGAACACTGGAGTACGCTTAAATATCATTGCTAACCCCTGCACCGGACTAACGGCGAGCGAGTGTATGTCGGGGGAGTGTGCCCTACTTAAAAAACTGCCGGCGTGCAGAAAACTGGAAGATTGTGGGTAATTCAACCTATTAAAATTTGTATGTAGGTGTTTATAATGCATAAGGACCTTTTGAAGACCCCAAAAGTAATCTTACAGAATTTTCTTCGCCTTGCGTTTTTATTCCGTTGCGGATTTATCATCAGAGACAATAGCAGAAACTGATAATTCACACACAGGGAGTTGCACTATTTACGGGATACAGTTACTATGCCACTCCATGCATGCAAAAATTAACGGCTCCTCGCTATCTAGGAAAATTGCCCACTTGTACGCTAATTGCTTGATGTCTGACCTGCGCGTGGAGACCTGTTGAACTTTGAACACCATTGTTGTCGACCTGTGCGCTACTCGAGTTGGGAATTGGTTTCCCCAAACTGAGTTGCAGAGCCGAATACGTGTTGCGCAAGTATGTATAGTGGATGCCCAATCTCATGACGGGTCAACCAGTAAGGTCCAAAATTCTTCGGCAAATAAGAACACTTTTAAAACTATGCAAATACACTATCTTCAAGCATATGATTTTAAGGAGATGAAATGTGGTAAAAAATTACAATAAAAGACTATTCTAGTGCTTGTTTTCTGCAGGATATATTTGAATATATAATAGAGCATCGACAATCAATTAAAAAAATCAAATTTTGGACGAAGTCATTTATTATAGAGTGGACTTTTTGCAGGCCGTCGGAATGAGGCTCGTTCAGTGAAGTCTCATGAGACTAGGCTGCATGATAATCAAGGTCACAACAGTATTTTGTTTGGATCGAAGTAAGCAACTGATTATTTCTATTGACAGTTCGTGACATACAGAATATACTACATATTTACGTTGGGTATTTACGGTGTTTAACTTGATGTGTATTATACTAAATGCCGTATGTCTACTTTCATCCATACGATTACAGAGGTTACAAGAGATTAAAACACCATTCCTGAATAAATTCTTGGGGTTTTGAGAACGTATCTAATATGTGAACATCAATATTTATAAGCCTCTGTTAGCTGTTAGTCTAAAATTTACGTATATTCAACATTCGTGGTAAGTTCGGGGGTTGACTCTAGGTATCTGCATTGTTCCTATTCTGAAACGCTTAAATTACCATCGAAATGCTTCCTCATTATTGGAAACTTCACATCCGCATCTTTTATTCTCCTCTTAAAAAACCTGCCAGCCAAATCTTCGGATACCCCTTCGAAATTCCGGGGAGATAGGGGGATCCGGGGAGTAAGGACGGGGTATTCAACCCACATATCTCCGTCCTCAATCCCCTCTTCATCCCTTCATCCCCCCGTCAAATTGTCGGAAAGGGTATGCATACTATCGAATTATCCGTAAAAATATTGTTAAACGTAACATAAAAAGCACAGTAAGTTTCAAAATAGTCAAAAAGGTAAGGTTACCTTTTAGGTCCGTCTACAGCATTCTGTAAATTTCGTATTGCGGAATAATACGTATTCCTTAAATATCAACCCCAGATACCCTAGCATCCCTCCCATCGTCATCCCAGCCAGGTTTTGGCGTGTGCTAGTAGGGACTGGATTTTCAGTCCAACCGTTACCAGCCCAGCTTCCTCTCGATAAACAAAGCGTAAGTTTGCAACATATATAGAGCAATTTTTACCTGATTTTCGTAGTAAAACAGTTGCTGGGGATGGCATCATTCTTATTAGATTTTGTAGAGGCTATATCACTCCAAATATTCAAAACGTCTTAACAAAACGCAATGGAAAACTTTCTTGTGTAAGCTAACCTCTAGTGAGTAATTTACCAGGCTCTCCTAGCAGAAAAAGCATAAAAACGGTATACAAGTATAACAATGAAGATGAGGAAATGATACGACTCACTTAGATCCTTCACGATCCTTGCCAGCAATAGCCAAGAAGTTGACTTGCCAAAGGATGACTTCGTGAAGACCGCGATCCAAGTTCCTGGGTCGCAAGCGCGAGATTTGAAAGAAATCCCGTTGATATATTGCTGTAGGATTCTTCTGAGCCCGGGAATGATCACCAGAGAAAGGTGTCGTTGAAGGGCGAAAGAAAGAGCGGCAGGTGAGGAGAGAAATGGAGCTGTGGAGAGTTGTTAGCACGAAAGTTGCTAGCGAAGAGCACGTGGTCAGACCCGAAAGTGTTGTATTTTGAGTTCAAGCGAAATTCGAAAATTGATAAATTTAAACAACGCACAAGTTGAGCTTAGAGCCCACATAACTCCCCACCAGAGCGTTGGTGCGTTACAAACGCTCGACAAAAGAGGATGTACAAAAAGGTAGGAAAACGAACATGCCTTCCTGAACGAGTGGAAGGGAGGGGAGGGACGGGAGGGGAGGTGGGAGGGATGGGGGTAGGTTCGGGTGGGAAGGGTGGCGGTGGGCTGGGGGCTGGGGCAGCATGTGGAGTGTAGGGTGAAGGTGCCATTGAAGTGGACGGACCAGGTGATGATGGAGTGCATTCAATGTAGGCCGGCTTCAGTCTGCCGATGGAGACCGTATCAGTAGCATCAGACCTTTGAATGACGAAATATTTGTCCTTCCGTTCAAGCAATTTGAAGGGACCATCGTATGTTTGGCAAAGGGGTCTGCGAACTGCGTCGTGCCGGCCAAACACGAATGGGGTTGTGTGCAAGTCATCGTGCACGAAAACGCGTCAAGGTTTTGCGCGTGTGGGGGTAGGGCGCAGTGTGGCCATGCGTTGCTGTAGCTGTTGCACTAAGTTGTTCATGGCGTAAGGGGCGACGAAGGAAGACTGCAACAGCTCACCAGGTAAACGAAGGCATATGCAGTAAACGAGATTGGCGGCAATGCATTGAATGTCTTCCTTAACAGCCGAGCGAATGCCGAGGAGGACGAGCAGCAGGTTGTCGCTCCAGTTGTGCGGGACAGGTTGAAACATCAACGCAGACTTCAACTGACGGTGAAGGCATTTCACGAGACCATTTGGTGCTGGGTGATAGGCAGTGGTGTTGATATGCGAGCACCCGAGCAGTTTAGTGAACTCATGGAAGAACGCAAATGTAAACTGACTTCCGCGGTCAGTGGTGAGAGTAGCTGGATCACCGAAGTTGACTATGCAGTGCGTAAAGAAAACCATGGCACTATTCTCAGCCGAGGTATCCGAGATGGGAACGGTGATGGGCCATCGTGTGAAACGATCAACAGCGGTCAGAATGTGCGTGAAACCGCGAGATGGGATAATGGTCCGACTAAGTCCATGTGGACGTGTTGAAATCGAGCGTCGGGAACCACGAACGTGCTGGGTGGTGAAAAGGTGTGTCGCTGGACCTTATTCTTTTGGCAGGCTAAGCATTACCTGGTCCAGGTAGCAATGTCGGTGTTCAGCTTTGGCCAGACGAAACGGGCTGCGAGGACTTTGCGGCCGGCACGAACACCGGGGTGGGATAGCGAATGGAAGTGTTCGAAAACAACCTTCCGGTAGGATTGGGATACCATAGAACGACGGGTACCTGTAGAAAAATCACACACGATAGAGCCTAGTGCCACGGGGAGGTAAACCTCACGCAGCTGAAGCACAGAAGACGCAAGCATTTTAATGATGGAGTCATCAAGCACCTGCGCTTCCGCAAGCTTCGCCAGGTCTAACGTAGTGATAAAAGCGTTGACCTCTGAACGGGACAAGGCATCAGCAATGAAATTCTCATCACTGTGGACATAGCGTATGTCTGAGGTTAATTGAGAGATTTAGTCCAGGTGACGTACTTCGCGCGGCTAATATCGATCCGGCTTAGGTTTAAGGGCATAAGTGAGAGGTTTGTGATTCGTGTGGACCTGAAAATCGCTCCCCTTGAGCAGGTGGCGAAAATTTCGGATTGCCAGGTAAATGGCGAGAAGTTCACGCGAGAAAGTAATATTGCGAGTCTGCGCTGGCTGAAGCTTCTAGGAGAAGAAGGCTAGCGGCTGCAACTGGCCGTGGACCTGTTGCTGCAGAACTGCGCCGACGGCAATGGTTGAGGCATCTGTGGTCAGGATAAGCTGTGTATCAGCATCGGTGCTCAGATGATGAAGCAGGGTAGCATCAGCGAGCCCTTTCTTGGCTGCCTCGAATGCTTCAAGAGCACTGGGTGAAGGTTGAATGAACTTGGCCTCCGACTTCAAAAGATCCATCAAAGGTGCCAGGGTGGCAGCGCAATTTGGTATGAAACGCCGGTAGTAGTTGATTAGGGCGATGAAACGGCGGAACTGAGTAATAGACTTCGGGTCTGGAAAAGACAGCACGCTTGGCACCTTCTCTGGGGGGTGTGATCCCATGTTGGTCAAGATGATGGCCAAGAAAATCCAGAGAAGTGACGTCAAAAAGACACTTATCAACGTTTAGCTGTAGGCCATTTTGTTGAAAACGATCGAAAACTTGGCTTAAGTTTTCAAAGTGTTCCTCGGGTGACGAGTTTGCAACAAATATGTCGTCAATGAAAACAAACGTGAGGATAAGACCGCGCAAAATCTCATCGATCAAGCGCTGAACGTTTGGGCTGCGTTCCGCAAACCAAAAGGCATGCGAATGAATTCGAACAGGCCGAATGGGGTCGTGACGGCGGTTTTAGGGATGTCCTCCTCCGCGACCGATATTTGATGATATGCTTGCACGAGGTCAATCTTGGAAAAAATCTTCTTTCCAGCCAACATGAGGGAAAAGTCGTGAATATGGGGAATCGGGTACCGATCCGGGACTGTAGCTCGATTGAGAGCGCGATAATCATCGCATAGCCGCCAATCATCGGATGACATTTTGAGAACTGCATGCAGTGGTGAAACCCATGGACTGGACGAAGGACGGATAATCCTCAAATTCTAAATGTGCTCGAATTCGTTCTTCACGATTTGCAGCTTCTTAGGATGAAGCCTACGCAGATGAGCAAGGACTGGTCTGCCGGTGGTAGTGATATTGTAGCGAACGGCGTGTTTAACCTGTTCCGTAAACTGACAAGGCTTAGAGAGGGAAGGATAATCCCTCAAGATGTCAGAAAATGGCGGGCTTGGCACGGTCAAGTGGATGCCAACGGAAGGCTCACACGAAACTACCCCGACAGTAAACAGCTGAGTGTTAGGATCTAGCAACTTCTAATGTCAACTGTGAGGCAAAAATGTAACAGAAAATTCGCTCCAATGATAGGCGACTGAACGTCAGCCTGGATGAAAACCCACTGGAAGCGGCGACAAAGCCCGAGGTCTAAAGTTAGGGACCGTTGACCGAACGTACCGATAAAAGTGTTGTTCGCAGCCTGCAATGTAATCTGCGATTACTCGAAGTGATGATGACGAGGGGCGGTAAAATTCTCACCTCGGCACCTGTATCGATCAAGAAACGGAACCCTGTGGGCTTTTCGGTCACGTAAAACAGGTGACTGTGTCGCGAATGGCCAGCACCAGTCATCGCCACTACTGGCTGGCGGCGCCGTTTCCTAAACGTGAACGTCAGTTTCTCAGTATTTCAGTATATTTAAGGGAGAGAGGCAGAGCCTTTGAAAACCCTATTTACATATAAATGCTGTCAGATCATGCATGTTGTTTAAAGTCATATATACACTCTATAAATTTTGGTCTTCCAAATGTATGACCAGCAAGCAAAGTAAGATCAAGCCTTCTTTTGAATGCGTCGACGCTTTCAGCAAGAACAACCGAGGAAGGAAGTTTATTTCATTCTTAAATGACCCGCTGGGAGAAGAAGTGGGTCCACACTTCTAGTTTGGCGTGGTGTTTCTTCAGTTTGTACGGATAACCGCGTAGATGTATTGTTTGTGCAAATTCAAAGTCAGTCATCTGAAGAGCATAGTCTACTCCCCTGACGATTTTAAACACCATGATCATATCTCCTCTGTATTGCCTTCAATGGTGAGGAAAAAGATTGAGCCTATCTAGACTACCTTCAAATGGGAGACCATCGAAGTTGCTGACTAGCGTGGTCGCCATTTTTTGCACTTTCTAGAGCATTGCGTAATCCTTCTTCATTCAAGGGCAGCACGCCTGGATGTAGTACTCTTACATCGGCCGATCAAATGTTCCGAAGACTCGCCCAAAAAGCTCCTCATTAAAATAAATGCAGGACCTTCTGATCGCTCCGAGGATGCCTTTAGCCGTCTTTGTGGTTTTGGCACAGTGAGTTGACGGTTTGAGGTCGGGTGTCATGCGTACACCTAGATCCCATAGTTCGTTCACTAGCTCGAGTTGATGACCTACGATCGAGTAGTCAGTCATACTCGAATGGTATCACCTTTCTGCAACTAGACCGTAAAGGGATAACTTAGCATTTGTTGAAGCTCAGCTGCAGTAGCCATTTTTCACACCCCTTTTGCAAGCGATCCAAGTCATTTTGTAAGGGCTGTCCGTCCTCTGAACTTTCAATGGACTTCCAGATCTTTAGATTGTCTGCAAACATGACTTTCTTACAGGTGAGGCAGTCAAGGCAGTCGTTCACATATACCAGATCTAGCAACTTTTGAGCGTCGAGCATAAGATCAAGGCGAGACGCAGTTAATAGCATCTGGGCCGAATGTTCGGTGGTACCAGCAGACTTTGTCATCTACATGATCTTTTGAGTTAGAGCGGTTGCGGCTTGCAGAGTGACGACCGGTTTCAAGCCGGTTGAGTGTGGACCACATCGTGCTCACTTGAGAGCACAAGAACCTACCAGTATCTTTATGATCCTGAAGGTCACCATCTCTGTTGTCTGTAACGTTGCGAATCGGTTGAGAGGGGGGAGTAGACCGTGGGGATGAGGTACCAAGCGATTTAGTGGACTTTCGCTGTGTACGGCTGTCAGGTTTACGGTCGGATCGTGAGGCTGAAACCTGGGAGACGGCATGCTGAAGTACTGAGGTGGAGGCTTGGTTTAAAGCGTACAATCTAGTACCGGGGTAAAATTGTTGGATGCGGTCTGCGTGATCCGCGAATTTGGTCAGCGGCACATCGTCGTCAAGCAGGGCGAGTACCTGTTACAGTGGATGGGGTAATATATCCATCCAGATGCGAATGAAAATAGAATCATCTAAGGTGCGACCAGCAAGCAGGTGGTGCATGTGGCGCATTAGAGGAGAGGGTGTTTGGTCGCCAAGCTCAATGTTGTTGAGGAGATGACGAAGCTTGCTGTTGGAAGATTGTGCCGTACGTTCGAGAATAGACTTTTATAAGCTAGAGTAGGGATTGACATTGGGAATAGGATCAAGGAGATCCTAAACGGCGAAAGCGATGTCCAATGGTAACTGCTGCACGAATAACGCGTAACGCGAACGCTCGCCAGTAATCTGACGTGAGGCAAAAGCAGCCTCAATCTGTTTGAACCTGATTCTTGGAAAACTTCTATTGTAATTCCAGTTTTTAAATCTGGTTCCAGATCTGACATTAAAAATTATCGCGGTGTTCATAAAACACCTTCCTTAGCTAAACTGTTTGAAAAATTAATCGCCAATAAAATTACAGATTTTTGCATAAGCAATCAAATATTAAATATATCTCAGCATGGTTTTTTACCGGACCGATCTTGTGAAACATGCCATATGTCTTTTCTTAATCTCCTCACTTCTCTTCGTAACGATCATTTATCTGTGATGGTCATCTATTTTGATCTTAGTAAGGCATTTGATAAAGTACCTCATAGGAGACTACTAGCCAAACTAGAGACTATAGGATTTTGTAGTCCTCTCATTGACTTTATTAGATCATATCTTTCTAATCGGAAACAACAGGTCTTAGTGGGGTCCTCATACTCTACCCCTACCGCTATTTTAAGCGGTGTCCTTCAAGGTACCGTTCTGGGCCCCCTGTTTTTCCTGCTTTATATAAATGATATTTCAACAATAGTTAAACACTCTCAATCGTATATATACGCGGACGACTTGAAATGTGCATACTCCTTCTCTAATTCTACGGCTGAGGAATGCTTAGAACGCATTCATTCGGATTTGGACGCTCTATCTGCGTGGAGCTCCACTTGGCAGATGGAGTTCTCGCCTTCTAAGTGCCAGTTCATGTGTTTTGGACCTGAAAGGCTGCCACAGCCTATCATTTTTTAAGGTTGCCCCATGACTGAATGTTCTAACATTAAGGACTTAGGTTTAAGTTACACCAATAAATTAGATCTTTCACCTTACGCTGATAGAATTACAGCAAAAGATGCTCAGATATGCGGCTGCATCTCTTATAATTTCTACCTTACCGAAATGAAGCTAAGACTTTATCGTATGTATGTGCTTCCTATTCTCGAATACTGTTGTCCATTCTTCGGTCTAATGAATGAATCTAGCCGTTCAAAAATTGAAAGTGTCCAAAGAAGATTCACTAAAAAGGTCCTCTATCCGGCATTTTCAGATGCTTCATACTCAGATAGATGTGAGATAACAAAACTGAAATTTCTTTGGGTCAGGAGACTGGAAGCAGGGTTTTGTCTCCTGTTTCGCCTTAATAATGGTTCAAATCTCCCCAAGATTTCTACCCTTACTCCCGTTACTCGCCCTTACAACCTAAGAAATTCAACGTTGATTATACCTCCTCCTGCTTCTTCCACTTCTAAGCAATCTCTATTTTTTGCTTCTAGGTATAGCTATCTTTGGAATAATTTGCCGATTGATATTCGGACGTTGACTAGTCTATGTGCATTCAAGCGAAAACTGCACATTTATCTTAACACTGAATCTATTAACCTTTTGTTTTCCTCATCTTTTCCGGGCAGCTTTCTCCACAATTTAGAGAAAGGACCATCGGGAATTTAGGATCCCTTCTTGAAACTACCTTCCTCTAACTCATGTACCCCGGAATCAGGACGCAGTCTTGACGGCTCTCGTTTCGCTGGTCATCAACCATCATCAGGGCCTTATATTTGGTCACATCTCAGACATCCACAACAATGGTCTTGTAGATTTGACGGACTTTTGAATATCATACAGCGGTGCCCATCACGATCATAAACTGGTGGGTTACCTATGTTCCATTATGCCGCATCGGTTTGGGAACCCGAGTGTAGTGCCGGCAACCCGTCTATACCAGTAATGTTTCGTTAATAACTATTGTTCTGCCCCACACTCAGCTTTGACTGAGTTTGCTTCCAAGCCCTTCCCCCTTACTAACAGAGGCAGTGGGTACCAGAATACATATGTCAGAATTCTAGATAACGATGTGGCTCATCTGTGTGTGCCCTTGAATTTCACCTTCCGCATAACACTGCTATATTCATTTTTGTTGAATCTAACAAATTCGCTTCTAAACAGTTATACTCGTCTTATTGCTATAGACTACGGATACTTTGTGAAACCAATTATTTCTAGTTCTTCGTGTTATCGAATTTTTGGTTTATTGATGAGGCCCACTGGGCCTGAAATACACAACTTATTATACCGTCGGGTCACGCAATTCACACGGGGGAAGCTTAATGGATATCTGAAAAGCCTGAAACTCGTCCTGATCAGGTGGTGTACACGAGTTGTTAGAACCAGCATCATCTTCGTAGCAATCGTGAGATAAGTAATATCCGTCGCCCATGTTTAAAAACGTATGAATGGCAGAGTCAAACGGGAAAAACAAGTGAATGGAATAAATAATGAGACGTGGATAACAAGAGAATTTGTAGAGGCTATATCACTCCAAATATTCAAAACGTCTTAACAAAACGCAATGGAAAACTTTCTTGTGTAAGCTAACCTCTAGTGAGTAATTTACCAGGCTCTCCTAGCAGAAAAAGCATAAAAACGGTATACAAGTGTAACAATGAAGATGAGGAAATGATACGACTCACTTAGATCCTTCACGATCCTTGCCAGCAATAGCCAAGAAGTTGACTTGCCAAAGGATGACTTCGTGAAGACCGCGATCCAAGTTCCTGGGTCGCAATCACGAGATTTGAAAGAAATCCCGTTGATATATTGCTGTAGGATTCTTCTGAGCCCGGGAATGATCACCAGAGAAAGGTGTCGTTGAAGGGCGAAAGAAAGAGCGGCAGGTGAGGAGAGAAATGGAGCTGTGGAGAGTTGTTAGCACGAAAGTTGCTAGCGAAGAGCACGTGGTCAGACCCGAAAGTGTTGTATTTTGAGTTCAAGCGAAATTCGAAAATTGATAAATTTAAACAATGCACAAGTTGAGCTAAGAACCCACAACTTTTACACCTCCATCTTACAATTTGGACAAAAATGCCGTTAACGTTCCTTACTTTCTTCGCGTAGTCCGTTCGTTGTCGCGAAGCAAACCTTTGGCATCGCTTTTTATTCACCGAATTCCAACAAAACATTTGCGATGGTGCTCGTGTGATACAATAATAATAATTTGTATATTTAAGGCCCAATGTGCCCTGCTCTGTTCTAGAACTTAGCTTGATAGAACTTAAATGGGAGGCCGCCTAATAGTGATATTAATTTCGTTATAAAGGTTATTTGTCCAGTATATTGCATTGTTAACCGATAGGAATATTTATATAATTTTTTCGGTCTTAATGCTTCCGATGCTGACTAGTTGAAGTTTTCCTTGTTTTTTATTGAAATATTTTTATGCAAATGCTTGTTTCAGTAAAAAAAGTTACAAGCGGCTTCATATTTTTACTTTAGTTCACTTATCATGCATTAACCAAACATTACCTCCTCATTAAACTTTGAATCACGAATTTCGTCGATAACTTTACCTGGGAGACTTTTGCCAGCGGGTGGCGCTACGATTTATTACTACCAAAATTCGGCATTATAAAGCCTGAACCACTCAAACACCTGATTGAATTACTGTTCTTTGATATGAGTTTCACGTGTTATTTTCAGTAGTTTGAGTGCTGTCTAAGTCCTATCTGCCCACTTCGTCTAACATTAGCTAAGGAAAGTATAAAACTCTATTAGGATGGGTTTGGTTCCTCTGAGGAAAGGAAGGGCAGCGTTTGAATTAACCATACATTGTTTCACATCGACCAGTGACAATTTCTTCAAAGTTGCGTAAGGCTTTGTCTCTAAAGCATTTAAAATGTCTACGGCTCTATATTGACTGCAATTGTTACTTGATGTTAATAGTGTCACCATTGGCAATATCTGCCTATAACCCTTCAATTGTGCATATGCATATACTCAATAGAAGGCGGAAAGACGCTCTGGGACCAGCATTGTATTTGCCCGATGTTTCGGACTCTCACTCGAGGCCATTGTCAAGGAATGAAAACGTACAGCTCGCTGCGTGATGAAGTCAGCTCTGCCGTGGCTAACCTTAAGTTTCCATTGTATGCTCCGCCGCGAGTGACCTTGAGCCCTGACATTGCTAGCGCTACGCGAGATAGGCATCTGGGAGATCGATATGCCTATTGATAAAGTCCGCGTGCGAGTGCAATGCCTCCTGAAAAATGCGTGAGATTGGCTCGTCAAACTAACCCAGTATTCGCACGTGTTCGAAATCGAAGCCGTGTCCTGGCATAGATGCATGAGCGGCTACCAAATAAAGCTTGTAATTCCGACCCACGGCGAGTTCGTGCTCGTACATTCTCGTGAGAACCCGTTTCCCGGTTTCATTGGCTTGACAACAAAGGCAGTCGATGCGGTAGATGACACCGGAATTTCGGTTAACGGGTACTGGGTCCTTAGGCTGCATAAGTTCTTTGCGGATTGTTGCTTCTGGCCTGTGAGCAACACCAATCCCAAATTCGCTGACCAGTCGAACGAATTCTTCGGATACACCAGCAATATAAGTATGTGCTCGCCAGCGTGTAGGTGCTGGCCTCCTCGCCTGCATTTTCGATGAATGCGCACGATAAACATTCATTGTGAAAACTTTCCGTTAATATTTGACTTCGGCCTTCTCGTTGGCTTGTTCGCTGCAGTGGGTTTCTACGTGGTGATATACAGTTCGCACGCAGCTGCGTTTGTGCGTAGCGAGATGGTTGCTGAGGTAACTCAGAATGCGTAAGGTATTTTTCGCGTTTATGTTAACTGTGGTTTTGAGTTCCCCGCCGCCTTTCCTTCACACCAACACGTCGAGGAACGTTTTTTTCTCCCTTCATCGTGAACTGGATATCAGGGAAGATGGTGTTCAGATTCTCTGCGAAATCCCTAATCCTGTCCCGACTGATGATGACAAACGTCTCACCAACATACAGAATCTGCAGTCCATGTTGAGAGTGGAAGAAAGCCATTACCTCTAGTCGTTGAAATACTGCCTCAGCAATCAGGCCGGACAACGGCAATTCCATTGGCGTACCTTTTACTTGTTGGTACACGGTTCCATTGGGAGTGAAAAAGGTGAATGTCTGACAACTCTGGTGAGACAAAATACATGTACCATTCGTACTTCCTTGCGTTCCGAGCAGCGGAAATTTTATGATCGAAATACCACACCATACGATAGAACTAAGACGGTGGTCTTCATCAAAGGCACGCAGCTACAGCCAACTAAATTTAGTTGATTAAATGACAAATGAAAAAATACTTGATGAACTCGCAGACAAAATGCTCCCAACGTTCACAAAGATCCTTGAAAAATCGATAGTCGTAGGGTGTCTGCCTACTATCTCGAAGCAAACTTACACAAGCCCACGTATATAAAGGGCGAGAGAACGCAATCAAAAGCTTCAGACCGGGAGTCTCGCAAAGAAGATAATGAAAACGGAGTTGAAGGTTCGTCGTTTCTCGGCTCTGTGACTTATTGTCACGTGAAGCACCTGTTTTCTGCCGCGGGCTTTAAATTAAGACCAACGAATTTCTTGTATTTCATGTCAATAATCGCACAACTCGCTTAAGACTACAGCATTATACATTTCCCACTGCACACAAGTCGCCATTTGGGCTGGTAAATATTTCCGTTTCCTCCATTTTTAGTCATTATCCGTCAAAGAAACTGTTAAGGTATTTTTACTTATTAACTTAATCGCCACAGATTAGAGCATCACTTAGCAAACTAAGATCATTAATTCCTTCGCGATTTTGAGCTTTGTGTGACATGATTTAGATTGGCTTCAAGGTTGTTGATGGAGTTGTCCGGCGGCTGAACGAATACGAAAAAAAACATGCAAAGCGAAGTAAAACTATCGACATTGCTTCATTTCTCTCTGGGGAATCCGGAAGTAATTTAAAACGTATTTTATGAAGCTAGCGTTATTTATTTTGGGGTTTTTTGATAATAATATGATTACTATACATTTTCCATCAAATAATTTAAAACACCATAAATTGCAATGTCTGCAGAAGGTCCCACGTCCTGTTTAAGCTCTTTCATTGCCTCTTCGGGCGTTCTTCGGTAAAAAGGATGTCAGTTATACCTTTACCTCAAAACGCCATGAAAATATATTGAATTTAAGAATATATGCAGGAAAATTTTATTCTCTGCAAATTTAGAGAATTCATTCGAATTCTTGTTTCTTCTGTAGAAGAAACAAGAATGATTTCAAAGATTTATTGTGTTTTTTATTGCAGAATATTATATTATTGATTACTTTGGGTCACAAAGTACATTGTTATTAATCATAAACTGCGACCATTTTGGGTCAATAAATAGCACCAGTAATGAATATATACAATTAAAAACTCATATTAGACGCCTGTTATGCTTATCTAGTGACGTTTAGCCTGCTTGAATTTTTTTATTTACAATTTATTGGCGAAATTCGTGGTCTAACTTCAGAATGCGAATATGATTACTTTTTCTCTTGAGTCGCAAATTTGCAACTCGTCATCCATATAAAGCCCACTACGTCGTAAGAAAGCGTAGATTTACGGCTGCTTTTGATTTTTACGGAGGGTAGCAGCTCAATGAGCTTACCCTTTGCAATGTGAATTGCAAGAAACCCTAATATATTGACGCAATAATGTCACCAATAGAAGCAAATATGCGTGCTCAAGTTTCTTGTTGTTAAGAAGAAGAAGACGCGATCTCTTAAACGGCAGTTTTATTCTTATCAGCTAAGACGCCATTGTCGGATAAAATAAGCAAGCAATAGGCGAAGCGAAGTGTTAAGGAATTCCAAATTCAAATATTATTCATTTTATTAAATAGACACGGACATTGTTTGATTTATGAACCTTTTTTTATCGCCAATAGCAAAGCCTTTCGAGATATTCATTTTTCAGTTCATTGTCGTGTAACCAAATCTTGTCCTTGTTTATTGATTGTAGCCGGGAGCCGTAAATTTTAATTTTCTTCATGCACTTCTCGCGGCTATTTTACAACATTTGGATATATCGAATTTAAATGTATCCACCGATGGCCTATTGCCTAAAAGTCCGGTTGAAGTGGAGCCAACTACAGAGATGGCGGAAGCAGCGATTACTAATGAAATAGGAATCAGCCTTCAGTCCGTAGCCCCAAGCGTTTACCAATCCCTAGAGGTAAATTTCAAGATACAGTTACATAAAGCTCTTTACGATACTTCGTTGTACCGACAATTACGCTTACATTGTCGTCTTCTAGTATTTTTAATGTTATTTTGATGATAACTGTTCGTAGTGTTCTGTGATCAGCACGTTTTTCGTTTATGGATACTAGATAATTCGTTGAATATTTTTTAGAACCGATTAGCAAAAGTAGAAAAGCAGCTCACCAATCTGGATTCCTTACCAGAAAATGCAGATCTTCTTGATTTTGTCTTCTCCGGTCAACCAAAAGCACAGCTTGCGGAAAAGGATAAAAGGAAAATGACTGAACTCTGGCAAACTGTTCAGACTAAGCGTCGACTTGACAGTTTAGAAGGAGGACTTGAAAAGGTGACTTTTCCTGCTTTAAATTAACATAAATGTATTATATTCTCTGTTAAAATGTGCAAAAACTACAGACTCTTATTGGCACCAAGGCTGGAATTAAAATAAGTTGCTTGTTCCCACGGATATGATTGCTCCTGTTCTTTCTTTCTCAGGTCTGTGGGGTCATGGATGATCTTCTCATCAGCATGCGAGAACTGGAAAGTAGTCACGCAAAATTGCAAGAAGCTCTCAAAGGCGTAATATGAATTTTTTATCCTCATTTATTGAATTGTAGCTAGAACTACAGGGTGATACACTGGATAGCTTCAAGCTGTTCGGAGAACAAATAACTAAGCTGTCTTCTGTTCAGGTCATTTTCTCGTTTTTTATGTCTTTGTTCTGAGCCTTAGAATTATTTCACATCGTGAATTTGTTGTTAATTTAAAAGAAACATGGCGGCTAGAGCTTAGCCGAGTTATATTTTTTACTAAGAGTTGTGTCACTGTCAATTTAAACACTCACAAAAAGTAATTCTTTTCTGTGCTTACTGACAAGCAAATTGAATTGTATGTGACAGCCTATTAGCCTTCAGAATGAGCCTGTTCACAATCGCATGCATTTTTCATACTGATTGTTGAGAATTAATCGTTTTCGATTTTTATTGCTGTCTTAGGCAAAAATTCTGGCAAGGTTACGCGAAGCAGTTTCCGTCGATGCCCTCAAAGGCGTCATCACTTGGAATTCCTTAAAGGCAACTATCTCTAAAACTGAGCCCACTGAGTCACCTGGTCAACCAGAGCAAAACCCCCCTGATGGTGAAGTTCCAGAACTAGTTTCGAGCCTTCCATATTCAATGGTAAGCATAATCTTCATATGATCCATTAACATAATCACTATTTACTTTTTAATTTGTTTTTTTAATTTACGTTCTCTGTTCTGAGGTCTGCTTGTGTCCGAAATGCCGATATGAATAAGCTGTGTTCAATTATTTGCAAAGGTTAATGCATATTCATTTGTTATAAAGCCATTAGTTCAAACTCTGCTTATACTGAGCTATTTTCTTTTAGTTAGCGACTCAGTCAGGCTCATTCAGCTCACAGATAGAGTCCACACTGTCAAATGCCAGCACTTGCTGTTGGCAGATTGCCGTAGGCTAGAGGGCTGTATAACGGAAATTCAGTCGTTAAAATTGGCATCTCACCCGTGAAGTTGCCTTCATAGACTTGAGCTGCAGTCGAGAATACCCACACATTTCGGCTGACTGGTTTCTGCCTGTATTTTGTATCAATAAATTGTAAATGGCAATGGAGGAAAATGAACGGTATCGAAATAATTTGGAGCAAATTTGACAGTCGTTCTGTTTTGCTGAAGATTTTTTATCGGAAGCAAGAATGTGTCCCTTCCTTTACAGACCTAGGGTTTTTATTGACTTCATGAGAGGCAAACCTCGTGTGTTTCTCTTATTTGCAGACGAAGTGCGATGACGACAGCCTGAAAGCCTGGTTGTCTCAAATTTGTGGCCTACAATCGAACTTGGATGAAATTCATAAAAGGATTCTACAGTTGGAAGTACGTTGACTTTTACCATTTTTAAAAACTGCAATTCCTAGTTAGCTATTTCCTCGACAGCAAAGTTTTTAGCAATTTTCATTCTTGCAGTAAACTGGTTAAAACCAAATTTCTAGGATTCAATCATATTTTTTCATAGACTTCGACAATTTTTTTTCAAACTGACAATTCGAGTTGAACATTTTTGAAAAGGCTCATGTTCTTATTAGTTTTTTGCTTTCAGGAAGGTATTAAAAATGCGGCAACTCTTGACGACCTCAGCCAAATCAAGGTACCGGATGACATATTCAAAGATATCGAAGAACTCCAGGCACAAGTGAAGCGGTTGCTGGAAGAAAAACAAAAGGTTAACTTAGCTCTATATTATTAGCTAAACTAATTATTTCCATGCATTTATTCAAAGAAGCATATGACCTAAGCATGCATAATTCTTGTCCTCGAACAAACAGATTTCCCAGTCGGACGCTATACACAAGTAACTGCCATGTAGTCAGAATAACTACTTAAAGGCCTTTCTAATTAGATGTTGTCACGAACGCATTAGTGGCTTTTTTCAGCCAGGCCTTAAATCGCCTCCTTGCTAGTAAGATATTTAAGGACTTTACATCTTCTATAGATAAACAGCAAATGACAACAATTCTGAAACCTTATATAACATGCGAAGAAAAGTATCTTCTCGCTCCGATTCGGAGCGGTTGAACCCCGAAGGATGAGGCTGCGGATATCAGAACGCGTGGTGCAGAGCGTTTAAAAGGTAGGCGCAAATGGCCTTAGGGATTGAAACCTGGGTTTTTCCGATCTGGCCTTGAACTATCTGACCGACTGACTAAAAAGCCAGAGATTATCACTTTCTGCTTTCCGTGGTCGCACACCTAGATGCGGTTCTGGCTGCTCCATTCATCCCTATTCCAGTTCGCTTGACTTGATCATGACACAGGGTAGATCTCACTTCTACAATTCACGCACCTTCTTCGTGTGTGACTTGGTCAAGTTCTGGAAATATTCCCATGCTCAATTTATAGTCAAGTTGGCAAACAATTTTTTTCAGCAAATCATCATCAGGCCAAACACTTGCAGGGGTAATGAAAGCTGTACAGATGGACAGGGTTAATCAGTGTTGTCTGATTACAATTCAGCGTTTACACGTTGCCCGTATGGTGAGGTCGGCGTGTTGAGGTTCTTGTGTTGGGGGAGGGGAGGGGGGACACGAAAGTCCTCAAAGAGTTACTTATACGATGCAAGCAAAATAAAATCTTTCTCTCCTGTGGTCAGTTTTACAGACAGATAGATGGTGTGGCGATGAGCTCACCACTTGGCCCGTTTCTCGCAAATGTGTTTATGGGCAAGAGCAAGGAACCGAGTCTAAGGGACACCACCAATGATCTTGCATTTTACAGTCGATATGTGGATAACATCTTCTGTTTAGCCGACTATAACGCTGACACTGACGCTCTGGTCGCGAAGTTTAACAGCACGCATCCATATCTCACATTTTCTGCAGAGACGGAGGTAGATGATGGAATTGCGTTCCTTGATGCCTTTCTGAGAAGGCAAAATGATGTATCCATCCTACGTAGGGTATTTCGAAAGAAAACCTGGACGGAACAATTCACCAACTTTCACAGTTTTCTTCCCCCACATATAAAACGAAATCTAGTCCAAGGCTTAGCAGTTAGAGTACGACAGATCTGCTCTCCTGAAGCTGCCGTAGCAGAACTCCAACAGCTGCAGCATGCTCTTATTGGAAAGGGGTACCTAAAAAGGTTTATCCTCAGGAATATTGGCAAACGCGCCAAGAGACCTGTTACCTTAACCGCAGACGTGTTCATAAGACTGCCTTTCTTAGGCAATGCGACAAGCGAGCTGGTCAGACGACGCCTGAGGACCACAGTCGCAAGCGCTTTCCCAGCGGCGAACTTAGGGATGTCCTTCACGAACTTTCCCCTCCTACGATTGGGAGGTAAAGACCGACTCCTTTTGAAGGCTACATCTATGGGTATTAACTCTTTATCTTGGTTTTGTGGAGCAGGTTACATCGGCCGAACAATGAGGCGCCTGGAAAAGAGGGCACGTGAGCAAATACCGGTCTGGTTAAGTAACAGTGAAATTAGATCGATATCGAGTTCTATTCTCACCCATCTTGTCATCATCGATTCGATACTAACGAAGACTTTCAGGTTGTCTACCGGACACCAGCAACTTTTTTTAAGGGCCTACGCCAACGGGTGCTTGCGACAGTGGCTATACGGCTAGCGAATTCAGGGCTGTTTTTGTGAGAAGACGCTGACAGAAGCCCTTGTACCTCCGTGGCCGACCCCGACGCCACGTGGTGATCGCATCTCGCTCCCAACCCCTAGTGACAGTCTTTCACTTCGTGCAAATAGCAACAATGATCCCTCCATATATCTGACCTCTGATCAACGCCAACAACCTAACCCAATTCCCTCCATTCCTTCGCCCCTCCCCCTCCTCCAACACAAGAAACTCAACCCGTCGACCTCGCCATTCGACCGACGTATAAACGATGAATTGTAATCAGACTACACATATGTATTTACCCTGTCCAACCGTACAGTTTTCGTTACCCCTGCAAATGCTTGGCCTGATGGTGGTTTGCTGAAAAGATATGCATGCCAAATTGACTTCTCACACTTGGTTAAGTGTTGTAGCTCTTGGGAACAGGGCGTATGTGGCACGCCTAGACAGTTTATTATGCTGTGTCAACCACTGGGTCCGCGCCCCTCCCCTCGACTGTCTTGCCATTGAACTTGCGTGAACGAGGTAAGCGAGCGTGCGGCAGATACTGTGTGAGTCTGCCAGCGCGGTTGTGATTAACAAAGCCCAATGATTAAAAATGCATAATCCGTCTTTAAAAATAGCAAAACTCCAAATGATTTGACCTCGTTCACACACACACAATGTATGTCAGCACTTCAGATTTATTGTATCTGCTCTTCGTTCAGGTATTGATCGAACGAGGAAGTGACCCGGTGGACGTCCGTGACCCAATGGTGAGTCCTAACACTGACCTTATATCAGCATACCCGCATTCGGCATAGCTTAGATGTTGAACTGTTTAAGGCTTGTAGGATCGGTTTCTATACAATCTGCTTATGTTGCCTAAAAAAATGCATGCTAGTATGAAAACGTTTATTTTCTAATCTCTTGGTAGCCTTGGCGATCTTTTTGCCTAAGAGTTGATTTTTTACACAACCAAGCGTATTGGTTTTAGTCGCCTTGTCTCGTTTTGATGTCCAGTGAACAGGCAATCGTTTCTGTATCCCTGAACCGATCAGTTTCATTAAAAGGGGACACTAAATGTCCAGACTATCCGTTTTTAAGAACTAGGTACCACGTAGTAGGTCCCCAGCACAATTATCGTCCGCATGCGGCCAGCTTATGTAACAGACGTCCTGTTTAATAAAAAAACTAAGCTCACTTATAAGATATTTGCAGTTTACTGATAAGGTGTTTACCGAATACTGCTTTTGAGTAAGCGCAATACCTCCAAGCCTCGCATTCGCGTTTCACTTAGAGATCACTTGAATTTATGAATTTCGGTAAGTTTTTTAGCATCTAGCCTTCACACATTTCCGCTTGAGGAGTGAAGAGTTTTATTGATTCTAAACCCTGCTCATAATCCTCATACATGGTAAGTTAAATTCACGCAAAAGTCTACACTGGTCACCTTTTTCATGTACTATTTGGTCTCGGAATTAGTGTGACTCCAACAAAATGCGTTTGATAGCCATGTCAGTTCATTGTCTGTTGCAAGCATGACGGCCCTGTGCAGAATTGGGACTACTCGACATCCAAGCCACATCCCGTACTTTGTTTCTTATTTTGTTTTCGAGTCAGTACATTTTATTTATGCCATCGTGTTGTTTCTACTAATAACTTGTACTTGGAACAGCTAAAATCGCATCCGATCTAAACGGCATCGATTAAATCATGGCGTGTATCTCTCTACGCATGATGATCCACGGTGTCAGCTCCGGATAGTTCAACCCATTCTTTTCACAGGCGACAGAAACCGAATTTTGAAGAACCATTTCCATCTCTTTACGAACGCCGTCGAGCCAAGTTTGGAGTGGACTTTCACTTTGACGCCTCCAAGTGGGCGAAGACCGGGAGCAGCGGCTCTGAAGGGGACGACGAAGAACGTTTCCAAACAGCCTCCGTCGTCTTTCTTGGGTGGTCCGGGTTATCCTTGTGGCTTTGTCGCAACGAGTTCGGAGTGCCTCGTTTGAGACGAAGTAGGTTTGCATCTTTCAAAGCATGGTCATCAAGCACTGTTGGTCAAATACCCTCATCTTCTCCAAAATCCTCTTCGCATACGATACCTAACAGGAGCGCTCAAGCGGGTTATTAGATTGGCAGGGTCTAACTAAAGGACTATTCGGAAAAATGGCTTCGCTACCACCGCTGCCTTTCAACAACATATCGTAAAACATTAACGTAAGGTAATGAGGACATGTTTGAAACAAAGAGGAGGATGAGGAAGACGTGGGAATACCTAGCGCTCAATCATTAGCCATGTTGAATCAGGTGCCAATGCAACATGTTGATGAGATCGAGCATTTACCGAGAAAGCCTATAGGGATTAAGTCTAAGAGGGTTAACCCTTGCAGCTACAATTTTTGAGGCCCGGTTCCTTAGGAGATAGGAGAAGTCTTGGTAAGGCCAGATTGTTTGGAATAATTTATTCTGCAGAAGGACAGAAGAATAGGTTTTGAGAGAGTTGACTATCGGAGCACACGTCCGGCCGCGAGGCGGCCCAGGTCTGAAAGGAGCAGACATTCGAGCCGCCAGCTTTGGCTGCAACCGTGAAGGTCATTGATTGGACCACGGGTGGGCCAACCTGCATGGACGCCTTAGTAAGTGCGTCAGTGCGTCTGACGGTAGCATTGGCCTAGAGCTTTGTCCAGACCGATTGAGGTCAAGCCACTGTGGGTTGAGGCCAGAATGGGGTAGACATTGTGCGTGCGTTTGGGTGCGCGTCAGTTTCGTCTGGCAGCAGTTGCCTACTTGAGAACTTGTCGTATGCGAGGCACTTAGGTTAGTGGGAGCCACCTATGAGATCAGAATCGGAGACGGCATTGCGGCGATTGAAAGGTCCAAATATATCTGGTGAGGATGGTATTCCAGTGAAAGTCTATGAAAATGGCTTTTCTGCTTTGACGAAATCACTTGATTGACTGTACTTGACTATACGGACGACAGAAGTCATTCCAACTGCCTGGTCATTGTCCATAGGTTCCCATTATCACGGCATCGTTCTCATTGATATGGTGTCCAAAGTGTTTGCAACCATACCTCTTAATAGATTTGTGATTGGGCGCAATCCACGCGCTCGTCCTATCCAAGTCGACTTTCCTTCAAGTAGAGGATTTGTCGACGAGATTTTTAATCTGCGCCGCATGATGGAACACCGGCATCATAATCAACAGATCAGCGCAGCTCTTTCCATTGACTTCAGGACCGTCTTTGATACCGTCAGTAAAAAGCTTAATGGCAAATCCTGCTTGCTGACAGACCCCCACTGAAGTTGCTCGAGCTGATCAAAGCCTACTATAGCACAACAGCAACTCAAGCAAGAGCTCTTGGAAAAGAGTCGGATTCTTTCCCTCTGACCTTTGGAGTTCGACAAGGATGCCTTATTTCCCAAAATCTCTCCAACTTCTTCATCCACTAAATGATGCATCAATAATTCTGCTTGATTGTGGGTGTGGACTGAACCCTGAATTCAAAGCACCTGGCCTAGAGTATGCCGATAAAATTGTCGTACTTTGTAATACCCCTCGGTCATTATAGCCAATGCTAGACCGAATCACCGACATTGGTGCAACTATTGGTTTGACTATTAATATACTAATTAGGACGTTCCTCACTACGCTTATTTGAACAGCATAAGCACTGTTTATCAGTGGTCAACCCATCGAAGAAGGTAGCTGTGTCCGTTATTTGGGCTCAAATATACAAGCCAATGGAAAGGCCAAAAAAGAAATCAGGAACTGAATCGCGCACACTCGAATTGAATTTAGACTCAGTATCAGTATCAGTATATTGAGGGTATGTAGGAAAAATTCCTTTGAGTGCCCTATTTGTACATATGTGCAGTGGTAGCAAAAAATGTGTTGCTAAGACTGTTGGCGAGGCCAGTTGTCCTGTGTCATAGGATGACTACTAGCTAAAACACTGTGGTCTCGCTCAGACGCCAGCTTATTTACTAAGCTGTTGATATGTAGTGCGTACAACAGACCGGTGTTGGTTTATGCTTACATAATAGGGCCAGTCACAAAGGCAGACATTCTGCTGCTCGAAGTATTTGACGCATCTAAAGTGTCTGCTGGGAATATCGAATTTTCAATGCTGAGCTATATCGGATGTGTTTTCAATTACCAAGTATAACGTCATATATCCAAAATCGCCGATGGCAATGGCTTGGACAGGTCTTGTGTAACGGGCCTCTGCAGAATCTCTCTCTTAGTTCAGACTGGAGACAGTCAACTGAAGACGTGGTTCAACACTGTCAAGCCAGACGCTGAACGCATAGGCGTTGTGGCCGTTTACGGTCTGCGAAATTACAACAAGCACTCGGTTGACACTTGGAAGGAGCTCGCTTTCTACCATCGACAATGAGCCGCCGCTATTCGTGATGTCCGTGAAGCTATTCGAATCGAGTACAAGTAAGTATTTTGCAAAGGCTCTTCGCCAAATTGGCACGGACTTCAAAGCTCGTCTGTTAAACCTCGACTGGAGAAAAATAGAGAAGCAACCCTGGGGTGCTCCATTCTGTCCTCAAGCGCACATAGACGGATATCTACACTTTTTCAGCCACTGTGTTAGCTATCAAACTGGGAGAGTTGGCGGATGATGCAAGAAGGTGTAAAGTCGGCACGGGGAAATACATTTTCAAAAAACGGCACATTACTCATTACAGTAGGTCTGAGATTTGCGGTTCGGAAGGCTGTCAACTGGCAGGGAAACTCATTTTAATAGTGCCCTGATGGATCTTTTATCCGGTTACGATAGCTCACTCATAAAGTGGCGTTTTTGGTACCCGTCAGGTTTGTGAGATCCGTTTCGCCCCTTCTCCGCCTTAAAGTTTGATGTACTCTGTTTAGGAGGACACACTGTTTTGCACGCGTGGTCGGAGTGTTTAACCATGTAAGCCACAGCGTCCACCCTCCCCTCCCCTCCGAGCGTCTTGCCATCAAGGCGAATGTGCGGTAGATGCTCGCAAGTCTGTCGGTGCAGCGCCTACTCTGTGAGGAATGCGTTGGACGTGGCCGCTGGCGATGGTTAATCTATCATACAATGAAACATGGGAATAGCGTTTCCTTTTCTGTCCTTCTATCTCGCAATGGCGTTACAACCCGATCTGTTTTTAGGGTCTACCGTCTCCCTTTTTCAATATCCTCATAAACACATCATGTGTATCTCTTTCGGGTGTGCACTTGTTTACTGGAAACCGACCCCTCAGTATTAGTGTCTACAAATAACAACAAAAAACGTTTCGGTTGTTCTACTACTACTTTTCTTTTTCCATCCCTAACCATCACTCCCCTGCCCTTCCAATCATGCCGTGGCCTTTTATGCGTAAGTTTCCGCACCTGCTTCTGCTATCTGCTGGTAGTCCTAGTGGACCGCAACGCAGATCCTCTTCACCGAGCCTAAAAGCCGCGATTCTGACAGCCGACGAACCAGCAGCAGGAGAGACGTCCCCTACTAACCTATTGAGGCAACCTCGGCCAACTGCTGAGTCCACCAACCTCTCGAGCGAAACCACGCGAACCGCCGAAACGCTACATGCACTTGAGCCGTTACCCCACCGAGAGCCCTCGGCACCTGAGCGAGGCACCGGAAGAACGCAGATGTCGGAGTGGGGGAAGCGTTGGCACGACCGGCTGTATCATGTATCTGCAGTTCCAAACCACCCCCCCCCGCACTGCTTTTTCTGACTTACTCTCGGCAGCATTTTGTCTGTTCTGAGCGCTTAACTGAAGTGCTTTAAGTAGTTGCACAAACTTTGGCAGAGACACACCAGAGACATGCCTATCCTCAGTCCCGTGGCCTGGGGCGGGGAAGGATGGTTGTGTCTGCTGCATACGCTACTCCCGGACTCTCAGCATATAAGTTCCGCTTGTCGGCAAAACCGCTTTCTATAATTGCTGTCAGTGAAAGCTAAATCCGATTCTTGGGTTGCTTTAGTTGTCTGTTTGTGTATGCTCGGTTTGTGTCGAATTGTAAATCTTCTCTCTTTCTCTTCATTGTAGATTGAGGATAGGCTGGAACAACTGGAGACACTCACCAACGGTCTTGGTGAACGAATCGGGTACCTAAGGTCAGGGCTAGAAGACGTCAGAGGCGGTCTCTCTGAGCAACGGCACAAGATAGAGGTGAGAGTCCTCTGGAAACCAACAGAAGACTGGGGGGATTGGTTGTTTTGCAAAAAAATTGTATCCGAACGGCAGAAGCTGATAGGGGGGGGGGGGTCACGAAACAACAGATCGTTTGTAAGCGGGCCAGGAGATCAGTTGTAGGCTAATCCTTCGACTCAGATTTTTGTATGAGATTAATCAGGTTGATACGCCAAACGAGTCACAGCCTAGTCTTAGGTCTGAACGAAATCAACTAGACGCATAGTGCGCGTTCCTCGGCGGTCTATATCGTGACAGCCACTGAGCACGGTCTAGTAGGCCTAATAAAAGTTGGCACATAAGAGGTTAGGAAGGAAAGGGAATCAATGAAACCTGAGGTAGGTGGGTGGATGGATACAAAGTTCTGTTCTCGCTTTTCGCACTCTTTCTCACAGCTGACTCTGAAATATCCTTTTGTTACATGACTCACCTCGCCAGGTTTAAGCAAATTATCCAAATTACACGAATCTTGATCCACTTTGCAGGTTCTCAATGCGGAACTGGAGGACTTGGACCAACAAAAAGCCTCCATGACGTACGTCGATGACGCTTTAAGAAAGGTGCGTTTTACTAGTTTAACTTACACCTAAAGAACACAGTTTGTATGATAGCTCAACCATATTATGGAGCATCTGGCTTCAGCGCGTGTGCAATTGCATGTTTATCATTACTCTTGAAAATTTCGTCGCCGAGAGAACCCCAATTCCTTGGAGGACCTGCGATCCTAGACAGCAGATGGCACCATTAAATAGCAAGAATAAACAAAGAGTATGGCAAGGCTTCAGTTGGTGAGGTAGTTCGCTTCGTGCATTGATTCAGAAACCTTTGGTCATTGTGGTCGGCACCGGCCAGTTGTCCTATCGATTGTGATCCGGTAAATAAATTGTAGAGAGGAGGAACGACAGAAAAGGCAGATGGATCGATAAAGTCTGTTCCTGGTCTATTTTGCCTTCCTTCAGCCGACCACAACGCTGCCCCCTATCTCGGACCATGAGTGCGAACATGTGCTTGCGTACAGCACGCAGCTAGTCCACACACTGGGTCCAGCAGATCACTCATTAGCCCTTCATCGAAACGAAGTTCATCAGTGCCTCACCACCTGTCATTCTCTGTCGCTTCAGATTTATTGAAACAGGAATGGACGCAGACTGCTCTATTGGCTTCCTAAATTGTGCTTTGTAAAAGACCCACTTTAACACAGGGTGTGGAAGACCTTACACGCTTAAGACCTACAAAAGAATAGCGATACCCTCGGATCGTACACCACTTGGAACTAGGGATGATGACGGCTAATAAACCATCAGTGGCCATTCGGATCTCCCTTGTTTTTACCAGTTCAACCTTATCAACATGCATAACATGAGTCGCTATGCGACTGCCTGTGAGGGCTCTATTATGGTCTCTTGAGCACCGCCAATGGCCTCCCAGCAGCTTGTATATTATGTGCAGTAATCCATTAGTAAAAAGGACCAGGGAAACTAGAATGGTCATTTCTGGCATATTGGCCGTCATCAGCCAGTCATACCAAACCGTGGTGGTAGCCGCCTCCGGATGCTCGAGCCCACGACATTTTGATCAGAAGTCTAACGTTCTAACCATTAACTGCACCGCCATCTGCCTAGATAACTAGTATTATTATTGTCAGCTTCACCGCTTAGGGGTCGTAATGGGTGCGATGGTGGCTTGGCTGTTCGCTTGTGATGCCGCGATTTCGTTGCCCGTGTCGGATGCGGACTTGGTAATTGCGTGACAATAATGTCCGCTTTCGTCAGAATTGTTGCTGGGCCGGGTTATTTCCACGTGACCAAACCGTGAGGCTAGCCGCCCCTGATGCTCGAACCCATGACCTACTTGACTAGAAGTCGATCTCGCCAAGCACTACGCCACGGGCTTGTTGTCGTGTGCTGGTTTCCATCGGGAATATACGCTGTTGTAACGATCATCAAGGCTTCGATATTCCCGTCTGACGAATGCTTCGTGTGAGCCCCGAAGGAAGAACACAACAAGAAGTGTGAAGAAAGCAGAAGTCTTAGAACAAACCTTGTACAGCATCCTTAAGAGCAGGAAACGCGTATGCACAAGGTTGGGCCAATAAGATGGTAGTCACAAGAAAAGCGCGACTTTATTGACTGGGTAAGTCATGAGAGTTGGCGTGTTAGTCTACTATTTGGCTTTAGCTGGACGCGGGTGTCAGACAATGCTCTGTCTGTGTGGGTGGACAGGTAGTTGTCTGGCTTGCAGTGGAGTCCTGTGCCGCCCGCTGTGCGCCATGGTGCTGCCGCCAGGTGCGCGTCCTTATATGCGCTCTGCGTGGTGGGCCGGTGGTCTCGCGTCGTTAGGGCGGCGTGCGTTTTGAGTTTAGCTCCGCCCTAACATATTAAATGAAAGATGAGCGTTCACCGATCCGTTGCGGAACTCATTCGTCCCTTTACGCCTTGG
>JAYGXS010000006.1:19900987-19978989 GCA_036362985.1 Ligula intestinalis | reverse complement strand
GGCAAAGTTTGGCATGTAATATCGATCCAAGTGTGATTAAACTCACGTTGTAAAGCGCGACATTCGTAGCTCAAGTGAGTAGAGCGTTGGCTTAGCTAAAAGGCCACTCTCCTATGCCGGTTCGAATCCCGCCGAATGCCGCGAGTTTTTTCACAATTAGGTCAACTACATTAACTCAATCTGCCAAACCAACTTACTAATTATTATTTTGTGTTTAATTCATGTAAATCACAATTTGCTGTTGACTGTCACGCCGAAAAACTTTCGCCTGCTCGATTTTGACAACCATCCAAAAGCTTTTTTGGTTTTGATGTTTAGGCATGCTACATAATTTGAAGGAGCCTTTAACCCAGGTGCAAACCTCTGGAAAACTTGTTTTTCCCCTTGATGGCCAAGTCCCAAACTGCTCTCTCACTTGCGGCCTTGTGAAGGGGGTACCATATGCGTCGGTTAAAGCAGACGAAAGATCCCCTTGTCGCCAAATCTGAGATCATTTCGTCTGTATGCTGATGACTGCTTAAAAAGTGCATCAAGGCGTTCGCTGTGTGAGTTGCTAGGCAACAAGGCGCGATGGTGTGTGTTTTCTGGCGTCCAGTTCACAGCCCCGTAATCCATACCTGCACACATTTGGTGCGAAACAAAGGCAATGCGCCGACTTTTGTCGTCCCGCGCTCGCAGGATCGCAAAGGCGCACTTAGTGAGATTGTTTGCAGGCCTTTTGCCAACGAACAAGAGCGGGAAGTATGTATGTGTATTTCTAAACAGGCCCCAATTTCGCCTAGGTTTTTGATCTCTGTAATGGATTTTTGCATCACCCGGCGCATCCCCTTCCCCCATCAGAGCTTATGAGGCGCTCAAGCTTGAGCGCTTGGGAGGAAAAAGATGCGATCACTGGAACAAGTTTTATTTTCCTGACGTTTCGGATTCTGTCGAGAATCCTTTATGATAAGTAATCGTAGGAAAGTCGGAGACATGCGCATAGTCATAGTCATGTGCAGAGAGGGTTGAAAAATGCACAGGTTGCACGGCATTTGTATTTCATGGTGGTCATCCACGTGCGTGCGATAATTATTCACTTGTGTAACCACCGCTTGGGTCTTAATTGATGCAGTACTGGCTTGACAGGCCTGATAATTGCGTGACAATTGTGCCCGCTGTCGTCATAGTTGTTGGTGCGCCCGGTCCTTCCCACGTGACTGATTCTCTTGCTCAAGAAACATCTTAGTACACCGTATGGGAACGCCAAATCGTTGTGCTTGTTGATATATTGGGAGCCTGCAAACCATGACTCGAGCAGCTCGCGGCCTACGCGGTTGTCACCTCTTGCGAGGATTTCGGCCTCGTCAAACTTGAACATATGGCCGGGTCCCGTCGAGTGAGCTGCAACCTGAGAGTTGGCATCTTTCTTCCTCACCGCAGCTACATGCTCGGCCATTCGCGTCCAGAGGAATCTCCTGGTTTCTCTGACGTAGTTGCTTTGTCCCCAACTTCAACAGATCCGGTAAACGACTCCAGCCATTTTCTGCCGTGGCAGTGGGTCTTTCGGTCTCATGGCCCGGTGCCTGATGGTTGCTTCTGGCCTGTTTACAACTCCAACTCCAAGTGGGGTGAGTAGGTGGTTGACCGCTTCTGATGCATTATTCACGTATTGATAAGCTCGCCAAACTTTTGGCCTGTTGGATGTGGCTTTTTCTCTCGTTTGCGTATGCATTGGTTGAAAAAGTTGCACGGGTAACCATTCGTTCTCATTATGTGACGGGATCCGAAACGTCAGGAAAATAAAAATCTTATTCCAGTGACCGAATCTTTTTCTTCCAAAACCGTCTTTATTGAATCGGAACATGCGGGCTGGACTGCGTGCCTGTTGTATGTCAGAGGTGCTTAAAGGTCGCTCAGCACATATGAGCTCAGTCAGTGAGCCTTTTCCCGTGATTAGCCAACATATAGGCACTTGAGAGTGCGGCTGACGATACACATAAACACAAAGCCAGAGGGGTCTTGCTGTACTGCGTACCGGAACAAGGTCGCTTTCAAATTCTGGTTTATGCGCCTACGCTGTGCTATCACACTCGTGGAAGTCAACAAGGGACCAAACTATGGCAACCAATAGAACATGTGGGCAATGATGGCACTGTTGATGCTTCTGACAAAACCTTTGCTCAGCCGTGCCGGAAGACGCTCCCGTATTCTTTTGGATAAGCCTCGACATGTACGACCAATATAACCTGCTCTATATAAGCAAGTAACTGAGTAGATGCACATAGAAGTGGTCTGAGCTGGCAGCTTATCCTTACCTCCGCCGTGCAGAACTGGATTGGTTGAGAATAACCCTCGAACTTTAGCTGTTGGGAAGGTCTGTGATACGGCTTGGTTGAGGCGTCTGCTTAGGAGTTCGCTTGCCATATCTCCTTGAAAGAGGAATATTTGAGGGGAGAAAACTGTGTGGATACTTGCGACGCGCCTTCAAAAATCACATCATGAAGCCTGCGGATTCCATTTTTTTTCTTTTTCTGAACAACGACGCAATCAGGATGCCATAGATATTTATTTTTACGGTGCTTTAACCTGGGCTTTTGCAAATTTTTGCGCAGTCAATACTTATGCCTGTGCCTAATACGTCGAAATCGGGCCACAGCCCTATCTCATATGATGTCTTGGTACGTGCGATGATCGTGACCACTGAATTAAATGTGGCTGACCTACTCAATTCTTTGGCTCCGGTTGAAATGCGGCATTAGACTTAGTAGATATGACCTATAAGATTTCCTTTTTAGGTCGCCACAGCAACTTTGAACTCCTTTTTTTTTGCGATGAAACCAGTCCAGTTCATTTAGGGTGAGGATCATTCCCATGCAACCGGGATCGAAATCGCCTAGTTTTTGCATGCTGTTGATAGCCCTGAGGGCGCACGGTCTGGAGGAATTGCCAGTAGATTATAGATTTTTTGCGTCACAATGTACCGATAATAAGTAGTTTGATTCCCCCTTCTGACCTACACTTTAAGTTTCAATTTGCTGGCTCATGCGGCCAGCTCAAGTTAAGCCTTTTCAAACGTCACTCCTGCTAACTTTGTCTTGCTGCCGGAACACACCAAGTCCGGTTATGATACTTCATAAAATATATCGTAATTTGCGAAGAGGATTAGGGCACTATCACTGGGACAACATTTACATCTGTCTGAGTTTTCGGCTTCGTATCGGAGGACCTCTTCAGAGACAATGCGTGCGCAGAAAGAGGTAACGTACTTTTGTAGTTAAGCTATGAGAAAATGGGGATTGCATTCGCAGTACGGTTTACTTGAAGCCCACGTCGTCTCATGGCGTGCGTTCATGGCTAAGATGGAAGGAAGGGCTTGATAGCAGGAGAGGTTGTCAAGATGTATGTTGGTGAAATTGAAGGTAGATACCCAGGCCTCCCGCACCGTCTTATTACTGGATCGCGCACGTACCCATGAAGTTAAATTTGTGGCCTTCCTCCAGAGTGCTTGGCATATCAACTGACCGGTTTTTCGGGAAGGACGTTTGCATTCTGAGAATAAGCCATCAGCGTGCTGTTAACTTCTCACCTGCTGTGTAACTACCTGTGGTTGAGTTCACCAGGACAGGCTGTTTGTACTTCTTCAAAACTTTTCTATCGGCTGCCCTTCGATTTACATGAAGGGCCTGAATGCCTGAAAGAGTCTACGTGCCTGTTTTTTTGCTCTCATAACAAGTCGGCCTATAACCAGTTTAGTAAGTATGACTCCATTAATCTTGGATACAACTAGCTCCTGCCTTCTATCGTCTTTGTTTAATCAAACAAAAGGACGAGAAGTAAAACAGGTTAGCTGGTCATCTGCGACAGATGCTCTCACTGTCAGCAACCAGGAAAGCCTGATTTCTCTATTAGTACTTCGCATAAATATTGTTTCTGGAGACACTTTTGCACCTTACCTTGCATCATAAAAAAACCCCAGTAACAACAGGTTGTTTCTCTTAATAACTATCTACTTATTTCGTAGAAGTAATCATCTTTGCTTTTACTACTTCGGTAGGCGTCTGTTATGTTACCACAAACAACCATTATGATTGACGGGAATTATTCCCTCTTACGCTTTCTTTTTTGTATAGAAACTAGACAAAAGCGATCTGGATTCGAAGCTGGATCGAGCCCTCTTTGATCAGACTACCGATGGACTCCGACGCATTGTCGAAGGCCTCCTAGAGAAACTTCTGGCTGTGGTAATGAATTGCTTCAGATCTTCAAACCAGTCAATTATTGTGAACAAACCTCTAGCATATATATCTAATTTCCGAATTTTCTATGCTTAAGCTCGTTACCTTGTTTGAAGCTGAACTGCAAATCTATCCTACCTCAAATCGGGCTAAGTAAACACTTACTTCTTACTTTTTATGTGAAGGAGTTCACGAGTAATCAGAATCACTTTTAATGTCCGGCTGTTATGACGATAGCGTCTAGCATTGTGCAATGGCCCTCACAGGGTGCTGCGCTGCAAATGAACTAAGCCAGTACACGGACCAGACTGGCTCACATTGCGCGTTTCTCGTACTGCACAGAATCCACATGAGTCCATACTATTTCCTTTGTCGCATCTGACGTGATCAACCGTGTACTCGACAGCAGATTGGTGCAGAGACGGGGACCTGCGCTGCATCTATAGCACTCTCTTTTTCTTCCCTTACTCGCCTGTGCCCAGCACAGAGCCAAGAATACCGGGGGCGGAATCGGACGCAGGTGGCTGGCGCGGCACTAGTCTTCATCTACCACTGCCACTATGTGCCTTTCCCCAATTTCCAGCATTTTTTATGGGAACGCATCTCCGATAACGCCCACTGTGCTATACTCTCCTCCCTCTGTGTTACTCCAGCACGTCTGGCGCGCGGTCCGCTCAAGGGGCCCGCGGGAGCATAACTAGTGTTAGGCAAGAGAGGGTGGGTGTTGCGGCACATCTAGACGCAGGTTTTACTACTGAGTCAACCCCTCCGCCTAATCCCCGAACTAGATGATGATCAGGGTCACGTGCAGTCGAGTAGTGTATGGAAGCGAGAAAGAGAGGACGAGGTCGACAGGGCGCGTTCCATCGCCGTAGCCCATAAGCACATGCCTCACTGCAAGAGAGTTGGCGCGCTGGCGCCTATTGGAAGGCAGTAAGGGACGGTAGGCTGTGATGGCCTCGTTAGCCTGGCCTACGTGGAACTTGAAGCGTCTAAGCAGTCGCTGTACTCGGAGCACTACTATCATCCGATCAAATCGCAGTTTGTCGATAAAATACAGAATACACTAGTGGATTTGTAGGAGCCTACCCCGCCAGCGCTGCCATGATCACTCATCTGCCCGCTCTATCAACGTGGCCAGTGAATCGATTTTTGGTGCATCGTTGGTTATTGGTCCACACTGGACTTGCCTCGCCACTTGTGATGACTGATCTACGAAGCATAAATTCGCAGTCAACTCACTCAATCAGTTAATCGATTTTGCGTACCGCTGATTACTCATATGCGCCGGATTTGTTGTCAGCGCTGGCAGAGACACACTCCAGCACTGAGGCCTGGTGAACGGACGCAGCAAGCAACTGGCTCCCGATTCAGTTTTTACAATTCCCTCTTCTTATAGTAAAGAAGTTGTCCCATCAACTTTGTCTCGCCTGCCTTGATTTGGAGAGGCCTTCTGTGTTCGATGCTAGAATGTGTGACAGATTTATGTGAAGCATCTTTTCCCAGACACAAATTGGAAGATTGCGTATACAGCAGAATTCAATGGACCCATAAATTTCGCGAGTGTTCATCAGCTGCGTCCTCTCGTTGCATAAAGTGAGTAACGAATGGCAGAATACACAAACTGAATTCATACAGAAGAGGTCATAGAAGCCGGTCAGGAAGGTCACTTAGAAAATTTGGCTAATAAGCCTAATTAGTAACGTGAGTAAGCGAAGCATTGTGGACAGTGAGATTGGGGAAAAAACGTTAAAGCAAAAATGCGGGAAGTGGATTTATTGTTTACAGAACCCTGTATTACTGCTTCAGGCAGCAGTAGCCACTAGCGAAGCCAGAGCATGTGAACGCTGTGACCAGTCGTGCTCGAGCGTATGTATAGGAGCAATGAAAGTTTCTTTTACATAGTTTTGAAGCAAGTTCAAATGGTCTGCAGTAGGTGTGTCATCTTAGACGTGGAGGCGTGCCGTGTATAGTGTCCCATGCTGCGTCGGTTGAGGGATCAGCGTCTTCAAGTGGCCTTTAGACTTTTTGGACGCGACTGTGTTCGTGCGGAAATTTGTCAACGGCCTTCACAATCACCTGCCTGCGAAGATGGGTGACTATGAGGCAATGAGGATTGAATGAGGAAAGGGGGCTGCTATTTTGGCTGTCCGTCACTGTCGCGTCAATGAGGGCCAGATGGGCAAGAAAAGACGTAAACAAACAGCAAAAGAATTTAGAACATAGTGAGACGTGGACGGCTGCTTTTGTTGAGGGTATTCAAGTGAATCAGTCGGACTGTAGGCTTAGCCGGTCTGCAGGCATCCATGACGAGGATGCCCGTTGGCTGTACTTCGGTTGCTATCACCAACAAAAGTAAAGAATTGGCTACGCTTTTATCCCACTAGTGAACAGGAATGTTTTTTTTCTTCTGTGTTGACAAAAGCTGAAACGGTGCTCGAGCATGCAGTCAGTAGGAGCTACTAGAATCATACTGACCCCAAACAAAATGCATACAAGCCGTAAACCATTGTTAGTTAAAATCTTGTTTTTTTCTTGAAAGGAAAACGAACTACGAGGCATGATTGATGGCCTGAGTGGGAATATTTTATCCAAAGCCGAGAAAGATGAACTGGAGGAATTACGCAAATGGTTGGAGAAGAAGCTGGCTAGCCTGCCAACACGGACAAAGCGCGCCTCCAAGAAACCGCAGGTGGATGACTGTTGCCAGCACCTGGGTCACGCGCATGGTGATGGAGCGGCCGGTTTTCGCAGACAGATAGTGTCCCACTTCCACTGCATATCCTGTGATCGCCCCTTGGAATTGGAGATTGAAAAAGTGTATGTCCAACGTTCACTTAGTTATTACGCCTACTTAATTTATCAAGTAGGCCGTTTTGTCACTTTTTACAACTTCCTTGCGTGGACGTGTGAACTCGTTCTTACTTTACCTGAAAAGTGTTCCATCGTCGTAAAATGTCGAAGTTATCCTTTCATTGCTTATTTATTTATAATGTCGTGCGGGAATGTGAAATAATAAAACTTCTTTTTTGTTTAACAGAGACGTTCCAACTTTGCCTGAACTGCGGTCTTTCCGCCAGGGCAGGTCACCTCGTCCGTTGGCACTGACAGATTTGGCAAAAGGCCGAGGACGCCGTAGATTGTAAGTCTGTTTTCCAGTCAATAGTGACATCTGCAAACTACGAATACGTATTTGGCCAAATTTTATCGATTTGAATTCGACAACTCTAAGTGCTCTGGCATATCAGTTAAGTTCGCCTATTCGGTAGGTGTTTTGTTCAACAAACTCCACTGGGAATGAAAATGCACATACTTCAAACGTTCATTATATGTAAAGTAGATAAATGTAGTCAGGGTGGTCTTCATAACATGAGAAAACCGTGCGTAGGACGCCTGAGGCAGCCAGTGAAAATTGACCAGCCGTGTTGTGGCACGTGTAAGGGTACGGCATATGTGGGTCTCATTAAATACTGACTGAAATACTGGAATATGTTCTGGATTCAAACGTACTTATCAAATGAAGCTGTAGTATTCATTGATGTAATGTATCTTCCATCAGAGATTTTAGTCACGTCACAATGTCGGCTTTTGAACAAGCTTACTTCTTTTCGCTTGCAAAAACCACACCCGAGAACGGGCAACTAAAGTAATCTGCATTTTACCAATTGATTTTTATGCTCTCATACATGAAATTTCATAAACTATGAAGCATGCACAAACCTATTCTTCCTTGCACTCATTTGATAGCAAATTATCAATATTTTATGCACACTATATTAAATAATGGTAGAAGTGTGTTCCCCAGTCGGTATGGAACTCACACGTTCCGTTGTGTTTTGGCGCTCGCTCTCAAGCTAATCGGCAGCCGCTCAACGGCTTGCATAGTATAGGCAAAAATGCAATACTGATAAATACCAGGGAGACTAAAAGGATCACTTCTGGCTTATTAGCCGTCATCAGTCAGCGTTAACCAACTGCAAGGGTTGTACCTGTAATATGTTCCCGAAGGCACAGCAGGACGAGTAAGTTCCTTAAACGATCGGTGAGTATTTATCTACCATCGTGCATATTCCTAATCTTAACTGGCAAGGTAACGAACCCGTAGCGCAGTGGTTTGAGTTTTGAACTTCTAGCTAGCAAGGTCGCGGGTTCGAGTCTTGGGGGCCACCAGCCCAAGAGATTGGGTATGACTGGCTGACAACGGCTATTAAGCCGGAAATAGTCATCCCATTCCCCCCTGTCTTTGTCGGCATTGCATTTATGATTGTTTTTTGTAATTGTGTCGTAAATCAATAGGGAACCTCATTACCAATTAAGTGACCCTTATTTACAGTGTAATTTCTGTCGGATCGAAGCTCGTTCCCAAACGAGCATTCTGTCATGACTGAAGTCCCTGGGGATACTTAAGCTCGCAGCTCTTCTCCTGTAAGCTTTCCGAATCAAAAAATAATTTGAGAATACCAGTTTACAATTGCCTCAGATATCACACACCTACTTCATGCCAACGCGTGCCACAACCCAGCTGGTTTATTTCCACTGACTGAATCAGACGACCCACGTACGGTTTCGCCATTAAACGAACACTGCACCGGCTGGCCTCATCTGGTTTAACTTCCTAAATTATATCGGAAAAATGAGTACTGGTGAGAAGCCGAGTGCATTACCCTACTCTAGTATCAGTAGGATGATATTTTACTCCTTCGTGGTTTACAGAATACACTCAAACAGTGGCGAGAACTACTACACTGGGAAAATGGGCATCGTTACTTACGTCGGTGATGTCGTGGTGATACAAGCATGAAGTTTCAGATCTTGCAGAAGTGGAGCGAAACTTGTTTGCATTTGGACTGTCGTGCTGTTCGTTTAAATTTTAAATGGGCAGTATTTACGCATATACTGTTGGTGACACCATCATCAGGAAACTGTTAAGCGATTCTGCTTCTAGTTCACTGTCGGATTTAAAGCCCAACGAAAGCCTATTTAACTGATGGAGGAATTTTGCACATTTTGACAGCGATCATTATCCTTCTTATGATTCATCTTGACTTGATGAAGCCTTCTCTTTCCCACTTGTATCGCCTTCATTTGTACTCAAGTGCAACTCCGGATTATTTCACCAAATATAACAACAATATTTTTCGAAATAATCATTCCCATATTTTCAGAAGAGACTTACGTTCATTCTACCTTGACCCGCCCTACGTTGAGTAAGTTTATCTGTCCAATGTAAAGCTTCGCTTCACCCACTGTCGCATTCATTTAAATTCCGCTCGTTAATGCTCACTCCGTCACATAAGCATCCGAAGTTCTTTTTATTGTTACAGACACTTTATTTAATATTGTCTGAAGGTCATTATCTCAGTCCAGAGAGCTACATAAACATCTTGTGGCCAAGGTAAGTAGACCTGAGAGGAAGAAGAAGAAGAAGAAGAAGAAGAAGAAGAAGAAGAAGAATAAAGAAGGCAGAGGAAGAAGAAGAAGAAGAAGAAGAAGAAGAAGAAGAAGAATAAAGAAGGCAGAGGAGGAGAAATTGAAATCGCTTAAACAAGACTTTTATTCACTTGACGTTTCGAATTCATGCTCGAGTCCATATTCAAGAGCAACATCAGATACTGTTAATGCATACGCAGGTATTCATAGGATGAAATCCCCATGCTACCACATACTTATGAAAAGTAGCGGATAACACCCCACCCCGCCTCTCGTCCTATTATCAATGATGTGTGGTAGCATAGCAACTCCTGCCTATGAATATCTTAATTTCCTGCGTATTCACTGCGAGTGTGTGCTGCTGTCCTCGGCGAGCAGGAACCCGACCCGTCAGATGAATAAAGTTCTTGTATCAGACACCTCACCTTCGTCTTCCCAACTTCTTTCTGGAACTCCTATTTTCACTTCGATCGGTAGACTTGTTGACTTGACCAATCATACCACCGAGCTGCGCGTCTTAGGTGGGAGCCAGAAGGGACCACCTCAGTCCTGCCGTATGTATACAGAACCCGGGATAAGTGAGTCCCCTAACCGATCGGTGATTGAGACAGCGTCTTGCCATTGGCTGCGGTAGAACTGCTCCCTCGAACGTGGTTCGTCCATTTCTGCGAAAAGTTGCGGAGCTCCTCATGAAAGAGATTGGATATAATACTAACTAACCTCAACGGGATGCCTTAAAGGCACAGAGTCCTCCAGTGACAATACCGATCGTGGTCTGCAAGTAAGTTTGTCAGTACGATGTACACGGACTGATGTACTTCGTTGATTTCCACTCGGTGCGTTTGCATTACGCTCGAGATGGATTCGTTAGGCCTCTGGTCTTTTAAGCAGCCGCACGTTGATATACCATTTTAGATGGCAGACATGCGGACACCGATCTGTTAAAGGACACACTCGTCCATCCATGTTGCCATTAAAGCTCTCACTCGAGCCTCCACGGCGAGGTGGCTAGGATATTGGTAGAAGGACATTTCCAGCAAAGAAATGGGATAATAGGAAGGCCCTATCTGGTTTATTTGCCGTCATCGGCTAGTAATACTCAACTCCAGTTTTGCCGCTGAAATGTCTGCCACACTCGAGTTTTGAACTCGCGATCTCTCTGGTCAGGGCGAACGTCCTAACCGTTTTGCTACGAGCTCTCGGTCTTGCCGATATTAGATCGGGGATATACAGTGGCAGATCTGTGTACTTTGTAGCTCAATGGTTAGAACTTTCGTCCTGACTAGAGAGATTGCGAGTTCAAAACTCGAGTGTGGCAGCAATTTCAGCGGCAACACCGGAGTTGGGTATAACTAGCCGATGATGGCAAATAAGCCAGAAAAGGCCTTCCTAGTGCTCCATGTCTTTGCTGGTAATGTCCTTCTAGCATTTTAAATATACATCTTACTTCTAAGGAACAAACAAATAATAGACGCACATATGTTAGGTATGGGGAGACATTTTCGCGTAGGTAACTTGCAATAATCACTTTAATTCTGGCCGCAAGGTATGCACGTGTTATGACGAACCTGACGACTCAGTGGTTTTTTCGCTGAGTTATCATAGTACGTAATTGTAAGGCAAAGCTTTTTCGTTCAGGCAGTAAGAAATCTCATATATAAGGATCGATCTCCAATCTACATCATAAAAGCGATCAGCTGAGGCAATAATTGTGGCTTATTGCAAAGCATGTGGATCGGAAGGTTGAAAGGACAAATACGAGCCCCCAACCTATATGAGCTTTCTGTCTGTAGCCGGTCCTCACGCCGTGGTATCTCATGGCTCATGCAATCGTCGTTTCGGGTAAATACCGCATTTGCATTACCAGCCACTTGTAGGCGTAATTTAATCGATATAGTCAGTGTATTTAGGGTAGTAGGCAATGCCTTTGAAGACTCTATTGAGAAGAGTATGCATGAAATATCGATGTTCCACCGCTGGTGGGGCTCTGCGCTCCCATTATTCACTTCTTGAGCTACACTTTCTCTGGTTTGCCGATACAGTCTGGTAATGCACCATTAATGCACCCGGTCCCGTCTTTTTTGACTGTCTCGACATGGGGATCACGTAGGTGACGGAAGAGAGAGTGCGTTAGATTCTGTGCAAGTTTACTACTCATCTATAATAAGTCCCCCGCACGTCACCCTTCCTGGGACCATCCCGTGGTAGGGTGCACGATGGACATCAACGGTTAACCTGTCGTGTCTGTTATCTTAGCTATTTTTTCATAACTATGAGAGTGTGGGATATGATGTGGTCCGCCAGATAATAGACGATGAATAACGTATTCCAATGAGTATAAGCTAGTAGATATGATAAGGTGGGAGAGGTCAGATTGTTATGGATAATTTACTAAGAGGTACCAAGCGTAGAGTGTAAGTAACATGCAAATGACGCCCAGAAAAGTGCAGTCCAGCCATTAGTGGGTCGGAGTCGAGAGGCACAGTCCGACAAGTAGATCACTGGGTCTGGAGGTCTGCAACCGAACAGTAGGTCGTCGGTTCCGGGAGTGACTGAGCGTAAACAACCTCCCCGCATCTTGTGCACTGGCCTTGAGAAGCCAGACAGAGGGTGACCTTAAATGGCTTGTCCCCGCGGCGTCCGAGAAAAGCATGGCTTAGACATACAAGGTCGCTACAGGAGGCTGTGTTTCCGTTTATGTTACATGTCACCTCTTTCACTGCACTCCAAACATGTCTTAAAAATGGACCTCACTTCTGAGTTCGCCGATTAACCATGCTGCTGTATGCATCTGTTAAGATCCCAAACGGTGACGTGTTTCATCTGGTCTTCTTAATAATTTGAGTCCTTAATATAAGCAACCAGGTCGAAAATGAATAAAATTCAAGATACCTGGTAGCACCTTACCCCCCCATCAGATTTTACTCCCATATATCATGATACTTTCCCTGCACTCATCGCGCTTCATTCACTGCAATGCTTGCATGCATACCTGTTACGAAATATATCCCTATTTTCCTACCATGGAATATCAATTTTCTCCTCCTGCAGTCTCGGCACATCCTTCTACGATGCCTACCGTTCTCCCAGGCAGTGTGGTGGAGAGCACACTACCACAAGTCCTGAATCTCGACTACGGAGAGCCCAGATGGCTCTCGGGTGAGTTAGACCGCCTCTGTATTATCCGTCCGTCTAGATTCCGCGAAAGCTGGACAAAAGTATTGGTAACTGTGAGAGTTTGTCAACTTTGATACCTGACAAGAAAAGACCTCGAATATATTGAACGCAAAAGACCCGCCGAATGACCTATTTTTTAATCTCCATCTGTGTTTTCAATCTAAATTTTGATTTTTAGAGTAACGTTCTCTTTGTTGTGCCGAACATAATAATCCATATGCGAGAAAATTCGAGGTCCAGATAAAATATTCCTTCCATCATCCCCGGATGAGGAAGAAGAGGAGACGATTGCTGAGACCAAAGTATATTCAGGCTGACGTTTCAAAAGCTCACTCGCTTTCATCGTCAGAGCAAGGTGTCTGTATTCCTGTGTGCGTCAAATAGATGTGAACGTCCATTCGCCCATGCATCAGTTGATTGCGCCGATCGATTTTCTTGGCTGTTTGAATTGCTCGCGTCGTCGTGAGCTATGTCAAGTCGTTTTTGTGACTCGTGAGAGTTTCCACCCTCTTTGCTCGCGGCTATCGGCTGTCGGCCCCGTTTATCTCTCTCTGCCCAATCTATTGCTCCGTTTTGAGCCGATTTTACCCTTTTGCGGAGCGCTTGGTAGGCGGGATGAAGGTCCATGGCTCTGTTTAGTGTGCCAGTCGAGGACCAACTTTCTAGCAGCAGTCTGGCCATCTTGTCGTTGGCCCGGCCTATTACCCTTGCTTTTTCAAAGGCGAATTTGTGTTTCTTCTGCTTTACGTGGTCATAGGCCAAAGACAGCTTATCCTCGCGATTGATTGTGAGCTGATGCTCATGCAACCTTGTGCCAAGACGTCTGCCCGTTTCACCGACATAACTTGCAGTGCAGTCTTGGCATTGTATGCTGTAGACCACACCTGATTGTTTTGTCAGAGGTAGCAGGTCTTTGGGCCTCATGATTTGCTGTCTGATGGTTGATTCCGGCCTGTGAGCCACACCAATCCCGAATGGTTTCAGGATTCTTGCAGTAGCCTCTGATACATTCTTCACATAAGGGATTGAGAGCCAGAACTTAGGGTCATCTCCTTTCGACCGCTCATGGTGGGGCTTCTTAAGACACTTGCGTACAAAGGACTTCGGATAACCGTTGGCGTGAAATAGGGCATGCAAGTACTTAATCTCCTTTTTCCCACTTTCGTCACTGCAGTGTGTCTGAATGCGTTGGAAAAAGGTCCTATCACAACTGCGTTTGTGACCAACGGGGTGGTTGCTTCTGAAGTGGAGAATGCGCATGGTATTGGTTGCCTTGCGGTTGACCGTTGTCCTTATCTTGCCGTCTTCCAGCTTCGTTACTTGTACGTCAAGGAAGGGTAATTGATTGTTGACCTCCTCTTCCATGGTGAACTGGATGTCAGGAAAGATGGAGTTCAGCAGTGCCTTGAAAGCCTGCACTTTGCTCCTTTTGATGATAACGAAAGTGTCGTCAACGTATCTGGCCCAGAACTTCGGGGGAGACGAGCTGAAGACCAGCCGCTCGAGCCTCTGCAAAACAGCTTCGGCAATAAGGCCAGACAAACGCGAGCCCATTGGTGTCGCCTTCTTTTGTTCGTAAACTTGGCCATTAAACGTAAAGAACGTTTTTAGACATAATTCTAGGAGCTCAATGATGTGCTCTTTTGCTTGAGCTTTTGGTCGGTTTCGTCGTATTTTTCAATAGTTTCGATAGCCAGATTGGGCGGAATAGATGTGAACAATGAGATCACGTCAAACAACACCATCACCTCGTCTGCCTCCACTTTCAGGTATTGGATGCGGGTCAAAAACTCTTTAGCAGACTTCACTGTCCACTGCGAATCCTTGGTAAGAAAGCACAGTCGCTGATACAGCCACTTTGACAACCCAACAGTTGGGGTACCTCGTAAGGATACGATGGGACGTAAGGGCACTCCTGGTTTGTGCACCTTTGGTAGACCGTAGAAACGTGCCATTGCAGCGTCGGTGGCCTTTGCAGCCAGCGCCTCTCTTCTCGTCAGAGCTCTCGACTTCTTCAGTTTGTCGACCACTTTGTTTATGTTGTTCACGAGCTTTTTGAACTCACCGGCAGTCGATGGTGCATAGGACTCCTTGTCCATCAAGAGGTCGTTCACTTTTGCTCCATACTCCACTTTATCCATGACGACTGTCGAGCGTCCTTTGTCAGCAGGTAGGGTGACGATATGCTTCATTTTTCGTATCTTCAAAAGTTCTCTTTCTTCTGCTTTAGATATCGTAACTTGGCGTTTGTGTTGAAGGAGTAAAGTCGTAACTTGTTGCCGCATGGCGTTTTTAAACTCCTCGCCTGTCTCGCATTTCTGGAGCATTGGTTTTCTTAGGTTACCGTTGCATCTGTTTAGAAAATAGCTAGCCTCAATACCGCGGATAAAACTTCCTGGAACTTATTTCCTTGTTGGATGGATTAGACGTCATTAAAAGAGATGCTCAACAAATTGGAAGGATGTTGCCTCGCTTAAGTCTTAGGACGAAAGAAGCAGGCAATGGTCGGTAATTACACCGACATATATAATAGGGAGACTGCGATGATCCTTTAGGGTTTATAAACTTCCGTAGTGGTCAAGAATGCAGGATCTAATATAAACACAAGAAGACAGTCAGACATTAGGAGCGATTAATGGGGTCCACAAGGCAAGTTGCCGCGGATTGATTGTCTGCTTGCATGTCCTAAATGCATCCGTCTGGGAGCCTGTGAGCAGCGGCTTCTGGACAATTCAAACTTTCGATAGCGTGCTAACAGCGGTGTGTTGTGAACGAGTTTGCCATTTTTTGTGTCAGCACGCGGGAGTGCCTGTTGGGCGTCTGATTGGGCAGGTCAGAGGGACAGCCAGGGGGATATAAACACAAGGGATTATGGGCGACAAGGTAGGCTGGCCGATGTGCGCAAGGTGCGCGCTATCTGCACAGGTGACCTTGACTAAACTGAAGTCAAGTCTGGGCAGCCGTGCTTTAGTGGATTTTCTGTTAGTTAGCGAGCTTGTCGAGGCAATTGGGACGCAGGAGAAAAAGGAACACTGGAATAGCCCCTAGGTTAAGCCTGACAGGCATCGTGAGGACACTGGGTCAGCTGCCATACTTCTTCAGTCAGCTAAATCACAACCCCAAATAACATAAAAACTTCGAATAGAATACTCGGGCAGACGTGGGTACTAATGATGCTTCTATGAGATCTACAGTTTTAAATACGCACGCTATCGTTATTCGAGGGGTCTGCTTCCCTCGTAGCATTTAACAACAGCACTCAGCAAGGACGATGGAATGGCGTTCAGGTTTCAAAATTAAGAAAGAGCACTACGGTCTGGTTGTTGACTTCCGCGGTAAGTTGTGTTTTAGTGCAACTAACTGGGCCTCTAAATCCCGTATGGGGCTGTTTGACCATGTGAAAAATACTGAACCGACCAAGCTTGGCAATATCCAGTCCCTTGGCCAGATTTCAAGCAACTGCACCGAAATCGTTGTCCTTTCGAAAAATGAGTAGACTATTCATTTCCTTTATCTGTTCCGGTATAACATACATTTTTTAGCAGAATTCATTTTTTGCACCTAGAATGGCATATGATGAGGATGAATTGGACGACATCCCTGGGTAAGCTCAACCGTTCCCATAGAATATAAAATTGCATAACCTAGTCAACGATTGATTTCAGAAATCAAGCGGTTTAACATTTTCTGGCGAGGGAGCCCGGTACGGAATAATTGAAAGTTTATGCTTGCATGACTTGGTGTTGTTAGTCCCACTCCCCCCTCCCCACTTCGAATATTCGTTCAGCGCCGAAAACTACATACAGTAGTCGCCGGTTATTAAGCCCTCGTTTAATAAGCCCAGCCGCGTTTTAAACCCGAAGTCAGTTTGGGACGGAATTTTACATAGCAAAATCCGCTGGCTACAAAGCTCAGTTTGCCAACAGGATGGAGGGAAATTCTCATCTCTCTGCGTGCACAACTGGTTACGCGTCGCAAATAATTTTTTTTTGTTGTTGTTATTACATAAAATACAGACAAACAGCATTCTTTTCTTGTACATAACCAAGCTCTATACATAATACAGTACATATGTAATTTAAAGCGCCTATTCTGTGTTTGCTAATCAAGAACTAGGACTCTCCGGTTAATGCGCCCGCCGCTTATTAAGTCCAATTTGGTCTGGGCCCGAGGTGGGCTTAATAGCCGGTGACTATTGTATTGCACTTTTGTCCAATAAATGCGCATATTACTCGATATCATCTCTGGCCCCCACGACTTCCCTTTTTTTTGCTCTGAGAAAATCGATTGTATAACATAGCTAGCAGGTGTGTTTAAAATAGTTTCAGGATAGGGGGTACCCAGAACGAACTGATCTTCAGCCGGCTTTTCGAAGTAGTTTTGCAGGTACTCAAATCAAAAAGCGAAAAAAGCTTCCTTTGTAGGGGCCATTTTTGGCTTTTGGGGTAAACTGACCATTTGTCCTTTTGCTTAATGCATGAATTCTAAATTAGAGGTTTTATGAAAAAAGGAAAAGCTTCGGACGAAGCTGTCATAAATACTTTTGAATTGAAAGAGAGGGGGGCGTTCGTGGAACCCGCAGTTTCAGTGTAATGTTCCGGAGAAACAACGCCTTCGCAAAAGTGTTTGAAAGAGCACGATGGCTTAATTATTAGTACTAACTACGGCTATTTAGGGTAGTGTCCTTTAAGTGCGCACAGGAAGCCCACTCAGGATTAACCCATGGTGACACTGACAATCGATATGAACCACGACATCCCAGTTGCCGAAACTAGATCCTGATGAAGGCGGAGGGTAGGTGAACCGGAGGTGGTTTAGAAAGTGTGCTTTAAGATAGTTTCCCGTATAAGGAAAGACACTCGGGTCCGAGAGGATCACAATAGTGACATGCAAGACCCCTAGTGGAGATAAGGTTTGCGTTTGTGGTAAAATTAGGCCACGATACCTCCACCGGAATCGGGCCAACGTCCCATGTGGTACGCTTGAAGGAGTACTTATGTCGATGAACTTATGCACAATTCCACACTTCATTTTTTCTCTGGAAAAGACGCCACTGACGAAACCGGCATGACATGTGTATTTTAATGACATAGACTATTTTAAAAAGAAAACTTAGCGAGTATGCGCGTGGTACCAGTGCATCTTTATGGGAATGAGATACGAGTTAAAACATCTGGTCAGTATTCTTCGTCTTTTCGTCGAAGTGAGTCGTGGGAATAGGGAAATTTGTAGCATAATTTTCCCGGTGAGAACTTGAGAAAAGTGATTAATGCAAAATTTAATGGATCCATAAAATTTCATGAGTGCTCGTCAGTTGCATCCACTCAGTGCGTTAAGGTTCACCAATGAGAAGATTACGTATTTGAATTTGTACAGAAAGGTCATAGTCACTGCGGGAAAGGGGGGTTGATAACAGACGATTAGGATGCCAGCTCCGACTACCTTCATGTGCATCTATTAATTAACTTGCTCCGGTGAAGCAGGTTATATTGGTCGCACGAGTCGGTGCCTTCCAAAGAGGATAAGGAAACGCGTCCCGGCAGGGCTGAGGAAAGATGAAGTCACGAGCATAAACAGTGCTTTTCTCGCGCACATTCTTGATTGCGGACATCGTGTGGAGCCTTCGTCGAAGCCTTCCAGATGTTTTATAAGAGCCCACCAAACTACCCAGAGTCCCTGGGTCAGCGTCTGCAAGAAACAACAGAAGTGAACACTATGCGGTTGAGGACGCCGGTCTTGTGTGGGCACAAAAGAACTTCCTGCAAGTTCCGCACCTGGCAAAATCAGCTGTCATTGAGCGGCATCCACTTCATTTAATGACTACGGCCCACGTATGCTCACTTATTGCTCTTTTAGATCCTTTAATGGGCATTTTTGCATATTCAAAGACTATCTTCTCTCACTCCCTTGACGTGTTTAGCTATGCTGCAATTGAAAATGGAGCCGCGTCACCGGATCGGTTACGTAAGTCGACCATCTCACTGCCACCTCTGGACAAGGTGCGTCCGCAGTCTGCCGGTGGGATGGGCCACGCAACGATGTCTGGCCGACAGGTAATGTGGGTAATTTAATGACGTCCTGAGGGGTTCTCTTCCGTAACAGTTGTATTCCAAGCACCGTGAAATAATTTGAAGACAGCGTATGTAGCAGAATTTCATGGCACCATAAATTTCGCGAGCGCTCATCAGCCGCTTCCACTCGCTGCATAAACAGAATAACGAATGATAAATTACAGAATTGAATTCATACAGAAAAATCGATCCAAAACATCAAGGTCACTTGAGTTTGCCAAGAGGCAATCAATAAAGTAGGAATTCAAACATTGTGGGCAGCAAAAACGCAGTAAACTGTCTAAGGCAAAAACATCTAAGGCAAAAATGTGGGAAGGGGGTGGGTAAACGAGGAGCCGGTGCTACCACGGCAGGGTTAGGTTCACCACATGCTCCAGTTGTTTACATAGGTCAGGTTTAAACTGCCTTATGTATGCTGCACCCAGGTAGCGTAAGATACGAGTTGTTCGTGCCCGAACAAGTACTCAGAAGGATGTTTTATGGTCAACAGAATGACCCGTATCCAATAGGTGTTCAGTGATAGAAGAACGGGGAACGCGGTTTAAACCTGACCTATGTAAACAACTGGAGCATGTGGTGAACCTAACCCTGCCGTGGTAGCACCGGCTCCTTGTTTACCCACCCCTTCCCACCTTTTTGCCTTAGATGTTTTTGCCTTAGATAGTTTCCGAGTTGGTTATTAAGACAGGAGAATAGGAATCCCCGTTTTTCTATCACTGAACACCTATTGAAAACGAGTCATTCTGTTGACCATAAAACATCCTTCCGAGTACTTGTTCGGGCACGAACAACTCGTATCTTACGCTACCTGGAGGCAGCATACATAAGGCGGTTTAAACCTGACCTATGTAAACAACTGGAGCCTGTGGTGAACCTAACTCTGCCGTGGTAGCACCGGCTCCTTGTTTACCCACCCCCTTCCCACATTTTTGCCTTAGACAGTTTACTGCGTTTTTGCTGCCCACAATGTTTGAATTCCTACTTTATTGATTGCCTCTTGGCTAACTCAAGTGACCTTGATGTTTTGGATCGATTTTTCTGTATGAGTTCAATTCTATAATTTATCATTCGTTATTCTGTTTATGCAGCGAGTGGAAGCGGCTGATGAGCGCTCGCGAAATTTATGGTGCCATGAAATTCTGCTACATACGCTGGCTTCAAATTTGTACCTGGGAAACGATGGTTTAATCCGTGAAATAAAAAACTTCAAGAAGTGTATCGTAGATGCACCCTCTTGTTAAACTTTAACCGAAGTTCTGCGATGTGATTTCGACTACAAGAGATTAGTTAAACAGAGCTGCATTATTTATTATCATACAGCCTACTGCTAACATATTTCAGTTGGCTTTCGCAAAAGCCTGTTTTCAGTCGTCTTTAAAACCTTAACTCGGTATAATTACTTTTCCCAGCGATTGTCAATGTTATTAACTTACTATTTTAGAAAACATGCATAACAATATTATTCTTTTCTTACTTGGTATCAAATTACGCCTTCTACAAATGTTAGACTCGAAAAAAAAAGGTTTGTTTTGGTTGTGAGACATATCTTGTTATGAGATAGTTTGAGACTGTGATAGATTCATTCATAAAGCTTCCTATCCTTTCGTGATTAAATTATAATTTACGGTCCAGTACAGCTTATTTATATAAACGAATAGTTGCGCGCGATAATTAAAATGGCCCAATAGTGCCGAATTGGACACAGTTTTCGACTCTTTATTATCTCTTTATCACCTGTACGTCATTTCCATATAAAGATGATATAGAGTCTGTGACTGCAGCTTTTAAGCTTTCGCTTTCTGAGCTCTATATCAACGCTATAGAGGTTATACATAGATACTAAGATATCGCTGGCCCTATTACTGTGTCCTGCGGGTTTTATGGTTGGGCTATATCACAGGAATTTAAAAAATGAACTTAAAGGTTTAGCGTATAAAAACATAAAATAATGGGAATGAATTATTTAACTAACCAAAAAGTTACGCGCAATAATTAAAATGAGAAATACAACAAATAGGAAACAAGCTCCGCGCAAAACCTACCTGAAAATAAACTAGAAACCAATATCGACTCTGTTTCACAATTAAGAGATTAAAGTTAAACAAGGAAAAATAGTATGTTCCCTTATTTTTAAACTCCTAATAGCTTCTCATGCATTTGGATAGATCTTATAGAGCGATAAACTGACAAGCAATCGTTTTTTTTCATAAAAACTAGATTGAATTGAAAGTAAATCCACCATGACCTATAATTTAAACTAAATTAATAAACCTAACAATAAACTAAGAATAACGACATTTAAAGTACAGTGCAGTGCAGTAATGAGCATAACTATGCCTTCTAAATTTCATATATGAGGTATATAAGAACATCTATCAAAGGACACCGGCATATGAGAATTTCACCCCAAAACTCAGCGGAAAACTAAACGAAACTGAAACTAATAAACCTAAGAGTGATCGTAGGATGCCAAAAATTTCCGTTTGGAAGATACAATGTGGGTCGCCTGTGTCGTACTTTTTTGTGCGAGGGAATGCCTACTTCTGCGAAATAAGTAGGCAGTTAATGCGAAGTACGTATGGTGAGCACGAAACCCGATTGTTACCACTTCTCCTATTGATACTATGCTACAGTAGATGCTGCGGTGGTCTCCTTATTTGGCCTCGTATTGCTTTCTTCTATGTGCCTGTGGCAATAGGATCCAGTCGACGGCAAAACCAAGAGGTTACGCTTAGTGGCCTTGACGCAGGAAAACGAGCTCCAGGACTTCCCCACTGCCCCCGAACCAAGTGCGATTTACGAAGGAGAATCGGAAGAAGAATGGGACGACCGAGTGAAGCAGCAGTCTGTGGAGGTCAGAGACAGAAAGGCGGTTACGCCAACACCCAGATCTACTGCGACGATCCGACGCTCCTTAGGTAGGAAGCCCGATTTTAGAAAAGTCTTTCAGTTTCTAACTATTTTTTTCATACGCTTTACCTCCTCTACGGCTCTCCTCCGGTTCAAAAATAGTCTTCGTTTTCTTTAACCATAGACAGTTATCGGAGGCCAGCGATGTGCCTCCATGTGTCAAATGAAGCATTTGCAAATAGTCACTATTTGGTCCTAATAGTAATGCTACTCATGTCTCTGATGACAAATCCGCGACGGATATCGAAACGTCAGGCGAATAAACGTATTGTCCCAGCGATCGAGTCTTTTTCTTGTTATTAATGTTTGAGTTGTAGCAGTGACTACGTTAACGTGCCCGTGCGCAGTTTCGAACAGTTGCGGATTCTCAATTGAGAAGTTAAGGCGGGGGTTGAGTGAAAAGACCCTGTTAGGTGAGGAAGCGCGCAAACGAATGATGTGGGTTCATAAACCCAAAAAGCTAATCAGAAGCCGGGGAGCGGGTGGACAATCGACGAGGGCTGTTTTTGTTAACTTAATGTATGCCTCTGTGCTTTCTTGTCAAATTTCTTACTCGGAACTTGCAAATGGCAATGCTAAAAAATACAATATTGGCGTATTCTTATGTCGTCCTTCAAGCGTAGAAAGAAACATAGTAATTATATGTACGAGTGGATACGACAAAGCAAAGGGGGACCGTAATGGCCATTTCTGGCTTGTTAGCCGTCATCGGCCAGCCATACCCTATCTGAAGGGTTGGAACCCCGTGATTCGAACCCTGGACCTTTTGTGATTGAGTTTAACACTCTACCTCAGCACCACGGGCTCGTTGCTTTGTCGGTTTTGATCGTGAATATGATGGGACTTAGGGGGTTCATGCGATCTATCTGGTTAGGACACATGCTCATGTACGAGCCTCAAGGCACTTTCAGGACAAGTTTGTGCTCTAACCAGATAGATGGGATGAACAATCCAGTTCCAGTAGTTATGTATATTTGAAGGGTTACAGGCAAGGAATGCCCTTCGGGACCCCATCAGTTTAAATAAACCATGTCATTGTTATGGTCACTATAAAGTCGTAGAAATTTGTGGTGGCATGACACGCGTTTGAGTAGTTTGTCGCGGAACAATGCGAAACAGTCAGGAACTGGTCTACAATGCTGGCAATAGGAAACCTTGTTGTGATAGTCCCCTTTTATCAACTAAAATGCCATCAAGTATTCCTTTAAATGTCAAAGGTCAGGTTGAAATACGATTTATATGATGATGTCCTTGTTTGACTATTATCTAGACAGGCCATCTGGCTACGACAAAATAGCATCCAGAAAAGTGTTATTAAGCTTCAAATATCTGTCAATGGCTGCGCTGTAAGGCAGAACGCTGAACCCGTCAAAATGTGTTCCTGAAACTTTTAAGTAGCAGATCAATGACGGTTTAAGCTCAAACCAGAGGGTATTAGATCATACTTTATCTTTAACGGCCAACTTACATAAGCAAGGGCTTTTTTTAGTTCAGTGTAGGTGGTATGCCCAATGTGTCGTTTATCAAGTATTCTTGTACATTTTTGTATCGTATAACGTGCCCTGTTCGATACTTCCGTACTGGTGCTCATACTCAATTGCCAATTCCCTGTAGATGTCTCTTGCGCAAATGACGTAAAACTGTTGGATGTGGAGACACCCCAGGTTTTAAAGGAGCAGGAAGACCCTGAAAACTCGAAACACATCTCAGAAGATCATCCGGTGGACCCCGGAGAAGAAAAAGACCCTTGATAGATGTGTAGGTTTTTTGTATATTACGTTATTTGGAGGAGCCGTGAGTAGAGTCAAATGCTTTTTCAAGCAAAATTGTTCCCGGGAGCTCTTATACCACAAAATGTACTTGTTTTTTGAGTTAAAACGCCAAAGGTTAAATACAATTAGGGCAACTGGCAGAGGCGGAACGAACAGACATAAGTATATGTTGCCATGGGCCAGCCTGTTGGCAGCTGTCTAGAGGACACGTTTTTTAATTGCCTATTACTGTGATAGATGCGTACAAGAAATACGCTATCATTGACCCTATGCTCATGTGGAATTTGTTCGGCAATTCTCCATCTTTGAGTGCAGGCTCTCAGCATATTTCTTTTAGGGAAATTCACCATAAGTAGGGTGGCGTATTGGGTTTCTCGACTCTTGTTTTTTTTCTGTAAAATACTGCAGAGAGTCATTCGGTTATACCAGGATGTAGAGCTATGACTCTTTGCGCAGGAAGTGGTTTCCCAAATTAAAGGAAGTACGAAAGGGTAACCCAAATTTCCTGCGTTCATTTTGATGACCTTTCGAAAGGAAGCCAACTCGCATTCACTCCGTCCATGAAGGTGTGTAAGGGATGATTGCTTTTTAATTGACGGTCAGAGATCATCTATTCGGGCTTGATGCTTAGGAAGGATTTCATGCAGCTGATATTTCGCCTGCGTTCCACGTGAGGGGTTAAATGATCGGTCTCAGAGTACTGCAGTAACAAAACGCGTCACATAACGGTCACAGTATGCATCTCTCTTCATTTAACTAGCACCCACTCAGGGCGATCTCCTATCTTTTTCAAAACCCTAATAGCTTAATCTTTTAACTGAATTAGAAGTCAATGTGCCAACATTGAGCACATATTCTAACACAAACATTTTCAGATTTGGTCCGAACGTTGGTATTGATATTTGAGTTGAAATTCATCATTTAAAAAAACGGTTACAGTGGAGTATGGTTAATGTGGACACCTCCGTTCCAGGCCAACTGTCCATATTAACCGGTTGTCCACATTAAGCGAACTGACCCCAAATCAGTCGTTTCTACTATGGAGAAATTCCGTTCCTGGCCAATTGTCCACATTAAGCGGTTGTCCACATTAACCGTGATCACATTAACCAAACTCCACTGTATTAGTCATGTTTTCTGCAAATTATGTGGATAAGAATTTTCCGGGTTACTAACTTTAGACCATTCGGTTGTGAGGGTAGCTGGCTAGTGATCGCACAATCTGATGTTTTTTAGGCAGAGCCAAAAACCCAGGCTCTGTCATTCTGGCTGTCTCCGTCGTTTGACGGGAAAACGGACAAGAGTATAAGGACCATCTACAGGGACGTCGAGCGATCGGAATACGGCTGCAGGTGTTAATTGTAACAGAGATTCTTCGAATGTTAATGATAAAGGATGTCAGGATCCTTGGATCCGAGGGTTTCTGTTTGCTGCATAAGATGCTCCATCCACTATACTGCATTTACGAACCCTGCACTTAGCATGGGTAGATGGGTTTATGAGGCCTGTTTGTTGTTAAAAAGAGCTCAGTTGACTGCAAGTTTCATTGTGAATATGGCAGGAAATAATCAATTATGTTCTTTGATACTTGTTTTGTTGTCGCCTTGTACATAAAAAAGGCGCACAATAGCAAACCAAATACAAGGTGCTAAACGGTTTATAAATACCACAAAAACTTTACTACCGAGGCCACTGCCGGGAAGTGAATATTATGAAAAGCGATGCAATCTGCGGTAAATAATATAGTGGTATCTGCTCCAATGTCAAGTTTTATTTTAGTATCCATCTAAAGGCGGCTTATTCTGTCTTGTTAGTTGCGAAGGTGTAGATTATGGCTACTTCGTAGTTGGCTAAGACACGATTGCTCGAAGATTTAGATCGTTTTCTCTGTATATCTTGTTAACAGCTCTCTGTATTCTTCGTAGGTCCCTCTCAGTCTATTTTTGATTGCTATTGTGTTTGAAGTGTTATTTCTAATGGTTCCATTTCTCTACAATGTCTGTAGGATATCCCTACAACTCTGCGTATAACTCAAGAGGAACGTGTTAGGGTTTCTTAGACGGACTGCGTATGACAAGAAGCTTTGACTGTTTAACATTTTGACCATAATTTACAAGCTTTAGGGAGTATTCTGATCTTGAACTGTTCCGGGACTCCAGACTTGCATAGCGTATTCGGCCTTATGAAGGTTCCTCAAAAATTTCCGACAATACATTTTAAATAGCTGTTTCTCTGAAACTCCGCGCTTTTAATCAGATACTTCTTGTAAATCGAACGTAGTATAGTAATGCGGTCTGGTTTTGCTTTCTGCGCATTATTTTCATGGACCTATTACGGATAACGTCAACCGCATTATTTATTAACATTTAATAGGGGGAGGCCTCTTCAGCCAATGTGCCAGTTTGTTACATTTTCGATATATTTTTAACGCCGGTTTTTTACATGTGTTTAAATGAACGAAATTCCTATATTTACCACTGCAAGAACGATGGGTGCATCCTACTGCTACGAACTATGTGGATACTGTAAATTAAGCAATGATAGTGGAACCAGAGATATATGAGCATTCGCAATACTCTTGTTCAGTCATAGAATGAGGTTTCGTCTTTGCAAATTGTTTCCTCATCCGACTTAATATCTACTCTTTTCGTGTACACAATGCTAAAATAATTCCATCTACCACTTTTTTTATTTCGTTTTGTACTTTTAGGCTGAGGTCGTTCGTTACGAAAACTGAGTGCAAACGGTGATTTAAAAAACAAGAATATCACTGATGGTCTACTGCATACCCCTTACCGCAGCACCGAGCAATGAAAATTGTTGACTTAAAGTATTCTTACCTAAGTATCTCTACCGTCCAGCAAAAGACAGCTTGCCTTTTTGTCTGCTCTGCTTCTGCTTTACTTAATTGAATTTTCCTGTTGCACATCAGACCTAGTAATTTAAAGGGGTGAATCGGCAGTCTTGGTTTGGCATTTGTAGTATGCCCTTGAGTTTGCTTACTCTGAGTCCTCTTTTTACTAACGTCATGTAGGTAAACCGTTGATTCTTTCGAAGAGTCCTTGTTTGTTAACGAGCATTTGTAAATAGTTGTTTTGGGGTTGTCCCGCACGTGCACAATAATGGTATCTAGTTCTTCTGCCATTTCGATAGTGTATAACGCTTCAAATCGCGATTGCAGACTCTTTGGCTGCGGGTTCTGTGTTGTATACGAATAGTCACAGTTAAACAAACTGCCCAATCCAATCCAAAGCTTCCGCCGAAAGGCTGACAGTCGGTACACTTGAATGGCCCACACTGTGAGGTGACACGCATGCCTTTTGTCTAGATACCAACATTTTCTAAATGCTGGTGTGCATCATCGCTTCGTAATCGGGGTTCAGTTCAGTTTTCATTAACAGAAAGAGAGACAAACGCCTCTAAGCTCTCCGTTGATGATACAGTGACTTAGAAATGAATCCATACAGTGGAAAAATTCAAACAGTGCTCATTTACCCGAATGCAGGCGAAAAATGAGCGTTTGTCAGTTAGTGGAAAATATAAGACATACACAACAACTCACTCGTCACGAGTAGTATAATTTTATAAGCATAATACCTTGGCTCATTGGCGGTGCTAAATGGCATGAACGTTAGATAGGACAAAATCAAAAAGAGCAGACAGTGAGAAAATTCCTTGCGCATTTCTCGAAACTATAGAGGTTTTAAATGGGATTTGAAAAAGAGAAAACTTTCGCTCATAGGAGGAAAATGCATACGAGTTAGAAGCGTCATATTGATGAGACCATTTGAGGCAGGACAAGAAAGCCCATCACGGATGTCATCAGTACACTGAAGGTAACATCGAGGAGGTCAGAGAGGTCACGAAATCATCCCCGAGATACCGGAAAGTTGGCCACGTTACGCCTTTCTTAGTTTCCGAGTCTGCCGACAGGGTGACGGAAACATTGGTGGTCGACATTATGGAGATTCGTGCATAGGAGATGAACATGGCGCAAAATAATTTCATCTATATATTACTCAAGCGTATTAAGTAATACTATAAGAATACGAATTTTTTGCCTTCGGTGAGAATAAAGATATCGACTGCTGTTTGAGTGGGCAGTGGTATTTCAATCTAGCCCCTCCTTAAAAACTTACCTGAAACAGATATCAAAACTTCAAGCGACAGAGCGTTCGAGGCTTAGCCCTCTCTGCTACAGATGAATAAGTTTCGTGTGTCCATCCTGGCCCCAGTTACATATCGCTTGAATGCATGACCTCTCAAGTTCATAGTTGTGGCTAACAGGACGAAGGCACCAGTTAGAAGTTAACAATCCCGACCACGCACGATACAAAAGGCCTGTTTCAGGACTCTACGTAGCTGCCCGTAACTCAAAGCAAATCGATTAAAATTGCACATATGTTTCATTTGGTAGTGAGTCCTGTCCAATGACAAGTTTTGTTGCCCGCCTTTGAACCTTTTGGAGCGTATTGTGGTCTTTCTTGATTCAGTGCCTTCATGCTGGGATAGCGAACAGATGTTCCAAAGACCTTAGCGAAGCAGTCTTCATTAAAGGTAGCTAAGGGCCGTTTGACAAAGTACAGGCTGCAAATCGCAAGCTTGGCTACATTGGCAAAGTGCAGGGAGCGCTTGAGGGACGTCGTTATCCTCAGTCTCAGGTGTTTCTGTGCGTCCACTTCTTGCAGTTGGGTGCCACTCATTAATAAAAATAAGGATTCTGAGAGCTGGGTTGGCCAACTCGTAGGATACTGCACGTGTTCTTATTAAACGACAAAAGTCAGCCGTTCTACCGAGTTTGAAGTCGGCTTGGTTTTGCCTGCAAAAGTTCTTCGTCAGCTGCCTTTCTGATGACGCTCCAAGTCCTAATATCATCGGCAAACATAGCGACATCAAAATCCAGTTAACAGACGCAGTCGTTGACGTACATAGTGAACAGTGTGGGACGAAGAACAGAGATTTTGAGAAAAAAGTTTTCAACCGAACCCTCCGCCGACTGCTTAGCACCGACGTGGACAGTTTGGAAGCGGCCAAGTAGGAAGCTTCGAAGCTACTCAAAGATAATTCCTCAAACACCTATTCGGCTGAGTTTTGTAGGAGTAGTTGGTGTGAGTCACCATCGAATGCCTTCTTCAAGTCAATATAGACTACATTAAGCGGATTTCTTCCATCAACTGCTTGGGTCCAAAATTCCAACCAGTAGATCAAGTTCGTCGTGCAGGAGCTGTCTCTATGTAAGCCATGCTGTTGGTAGGTCACGCTGCTCTAAGAGGCACATCAGCTGTCGCCTAATTCCTCTCTCCTTAATTTTGCACCAGATTGAAGTGGGACTGATCGTCCAGTAATTGTTTGCTGAAACCTTTCTGCCACCTTTAAACAACGGTAGGATCCGTGTAGATTTCCAATCGGTGGGCAAACAGCCAGCTTTAAACGAGGTATAGAAAAGCATAGAAAGTGTCTTAGCTATTTTGTTGCGAAGCATCTTCAGTAATTTGGGTGAAATATCATCGGGACCAGGCGACTTCGACTCATGTAACGCTAAAAACTCCAGCGAAAGATACCTTATCAATCTTTGGATTGTTGGTTGGGAGGGATGAGTTCACTTTCAATCGTAAACCTTGATTTAAAATATTATGAAAGATGCTCAGTTTTTACTCCATCCTAACTTAATTCTCGTTCGTCGGAAGACTGACTACCGGTTTCGTGTGTTCGTCCATTAGAAGCTATAGAAAAACTTCGGATTAGCAACTGCACGGTTCAGCAGGTCTTTTTAAACATCAAGGCTTATCCTGGAGATAAGTCGCTTCACGAGGCTGTTGTGTGCTTTGTATGCATTAGTGGATATAAGATTGCTATCAGCGAGATATTTTTTAAAAAACTCCGCTTTTTATTCACTTCCATCTTCAGCGCTCAAGTCAGGCACTGGAGTCTGCCTTTACTTTCTTCCGCAAAAATCTGGGGATAGTATGCAATAACTCGCCGATCCATTCCCAATCATCAGCTATATTGCTGGAAGAAGCGGATTCCCAATTATGGTTGTTCACTTCGGCCTTGGTTTGTTCGAAGTCACCACGCCAAATATTCATTCGAACTCTGGTGGGCTGTTCAGGTACTGAAAATATTGAGTAGTCACTATGAAGTATGACTTGATCATTCCGACCTAGGAAAGGTACACATTGCATCTCATCGATTCTGTCAAGTGGTTTCGAGAGTACCAGTTTCAAAGACTTTGATTGCTATCCCTCACGCACCCCGGTGGGAAACATAACATGTTGAGAGAAATGTAAATTGAGTCTCAGGTTCAGTAAACGGCGGTAGAACGCTAGCTGTAGACGACGTGCGAATGTTGAACTCCACTCAATGAGCCCAGCATTGAAGTCGCCCATAAGCAAGACGTCAAGCTGAGCAGGCAAACTAGCTAATTCATCAAGGAGACTAACGTCAGCTTTAGAATTGCTTCTCGTTGGTCAGTAGACGGTCACAATGTCCAGGCTATGTGATCACGGTACCCTTATCGTAAGCCAGGTAGCATCGGTGCTGCATGCAAACCTTTCTGTTTTTTTCTGCGACGAATAGTCCATGGTTTACATAAGTAACAACTGCTCTTTCTTGACGCCTTCTCCTATCTCTTCGAAAAACATGAAATCCAGGTAGTTCCATTTCGCGGTCATACACGTTTTCAGACCGTCAGGATCCTTTCAAAGAGATAATGTCGAGTAAAGGTCATAAATAAGCACTTGCAGTTCACCTAACTTGGACAATGGAACCTGAACATTGACGTTTATACATTTACGGGACATATTTTAACAAGTAATGTTACAGCCCGTTTGAAGCCTGCTTTTGATGGTAGAATCGTCTTAAAAATAGCATGGGAGTTGGTAATGGTATTCAATATTACCATAGAAGTAAAAGGAAAATGGCATAGAAATGTAAGCAAATGACGACTTAACCTTAAGTTTGGGCTCCTTCTACGTTTGAGAACAATTTTCGGAAGCATACAGTTGACATGAGATTCAGATGTGAGCGTAGATTGAGGCTTGCACTTCCAGTTGGGATGAATCCTGGAGCAAGAAAGGGTTCGTATCTGTGGAATTTTCCAAGGCCACAGGAATCGCATGTCCGAGTCGCTTTTTCCTAACTTTGGAAAATTTTTACAGTCTGCTCTCGAATAATTTCGAGGGACCGTATCTTCTACACAGGGATAGAGATTAAATAAGGTTAAGCTCGAGTGGCTTGAAATTCAAAACCGATTTTAAGTGACGCGTTTTTTAAGCGGCGTTGTGGAAATTTTTTGGTGGAAAATACGGCCACCGAATTCAGTAGAGCCACCACGAACCAATTTGAATAAGTTATCACCAAGATTAGATGGGAAACACTGTCAACTGTGCAAGCGAATTCGGTATGCACCCGCGACCAAGACCTGTTTGGTGATTTCAAAGATACTGGAGGTTGTCTGATGACATGTTGGCTGCTTTCCGACAGCGAGATCAGCGTCAAACCAGATAGGTGGCCAAGCTTAATAAATTCCTCACTTAAACCATCTACTCAGTGTGTAAAGGCAGCTAAACGCGCGACACAGGTGCTGTTTGCGATAAGGCGGGGATTCGTAAACATTGACAAGGAGCCCTTCAGGAAAACCTATGGAGCGTTTGTTCAGTCCCACTTGGAGTATGCTGTCCAGGCCTGGCGTTCGTGGTTCAAGAAGGATTACCTGCACCTGGAACGAGTGCAGGCGAGGGCTACGAAGATGGTCAAGAATCTTGGTCATCTGCCTTATGAAGACAGACTGACCGAACTTGATCTTTTCCCTCTCAACTATAGGCAACTCCGCGGGGACCTCATACAAACCTACCGAATTGTTAGAAGCCAAGACTGCGCCCTAGAATTTGATGATTTCTTCAAATTGGCTCGGACTGACCATCTGCGAGGTCATCCTTTTAAACTACAGAGGAAACCGGCCCGTATCGACGTTTGACGAAACATCTTCTCGCAGAGGGTCATTGGAGCGTGGAACGGACTCCCGGAAGATGTGGTCCTCTCAGATACTGCTGACATTTTTAAACACAAACTTGATTCTCATTTGCTGAGAAACTGTGGACCAATTATGCGATTCTGGTTATGAATAGGGAGCTCAAGGGCGAAAGCCTTCTTCCCTTAATAAAGTGACTTAAAGTGACTGACTAGATTTTATTTGACTAATACTAGGATGAGCAACATTAATTTGGCATAGTGCAGCACGTCGAAGTAGTGACAGGAGCCGCAGGTTGCCCGCAATATGGGACGGCCATAAAGGAAATAATAATATGTTTATTATGCCAGTTTACAGGCAATTGTAAAGAGTTGGTAATGCACCTCTTGGGCGCCTTCCAACACCTCGAAGACCGGAAAAAACCTAAAACAAACTCCCTATGTTGCGGCCAGTATTGGTTTTGTTTCAGGTTTTTTGTTTTGTCAATACTGGGCGAGATAGGGAAAAAAACCTGCCTTCAAAGGTATGATACAAACGGAATAAATGTACAGTTGTAAGCTGAGTTGACTCATCAGCAGGACAACTGTTTCATATCGTTTAAAAACATTAGTTCCAGACGGAGAGGGTTGGCACAAGAACACAGTGTTCTCAGTCTTCCTTCAATGGTTGTCGGCAAAAGTTGCGCGCTATCGGCTGAAGGGTTAGCAGACTGCGGGCTGCTGCTTCAGCAGCATTATCTTCAGCATGAAGCCTGGCGGGGTTCAAAGTCCACGAACGCCATCAGAGTGAAAGAGAGATTCCACCGAGTCAGCACCCAAAATTCGTGAAAGTTGCCCTGAATGTAGAAAACTAGTTATAGCTCTCTTAAATATAGGGTAGTTTTGCTGGTTTTTAATACTTTTGGGCAGCTTATTCCAGATTGATATGGCATTTACTGAAAAGAATTGCCGGTACTTAACTGTGCGTGCCATAGGAAGAAATAAAAATACGTCTCGATGACTGGCGCGTCGAGAGTGCTCAAGCTGCCTTATTGTACTAAGAGGATTAAAGGTTTGACCATTCAAAAGTTTAAACAGTAAAAATAGACCCTTCTGCAATCGACGAAGCCATAGGGGATCCAGCTTTATAAGTTCGCACCTTTGTTGGTAGGTTAAGTTACGGTGTTCTGTAGTGAAAACTCTTCTAGTGAAGAAGTGCTGCACCGATTCTATTTTCTTCCGTTCACTAGTGCGCAGAAGACTGAATAGAGGCGAGCAGTATTCAAGACTAGGTCTCACGTACATATTATAAAGGCTAGTTCTAACCTTGATAGTCTTAAAATTTCTAAGGATAAATCCGGTGGTTCGGCGTGCTTTCGAGACTATCAGGGCACAGTGCTCTGACAAATTGAGACTATTAGAGTAGGATATGCCCAAATCCTTGATAACTCCTGGGACATTTAATTTGTGGCCGTCAATGCTTAATTCCGGTTGATGATCGTCGCCAACAACCATAACGGAACATTTTTGCCATGAAAGGGTGAGGCGCCATGTGCAACACCACTGGGCTGATAAAAGTATGAAAGAATTTATAGGCACCACGGAAATGTGTTTGACTGAAATATACAATGACACGAGAAGGACGCATTTAAGGTCGATGAAAACGTGAAGTCGAAGAGAACCATTACAATTGACTGAAATAATAAGGAAACTGGATAGTCGAGGCCAAGACAGACAAACTGAGCCCACCTGAGTGGCACCTAATCCAAATTCGATTGGTGCTTTGGTTGTGTGATCATTTTGCGCGCGGTTAATGTTATGCATTTTTTAGTTAATCATCGGGCATTAAACGATATTCTGCCCCAGGGAAGGTAAGTATCTGCACCCTTATATTGTTTTCCTTATTGGTGGTCAGTCCTCAGTTTCTTAGTCTTGGGTCTTGCGAGGCGCGGATGACCCTGTTTAAGTAACGGCAATATAGCTTGCTTGTCTGGAACATTCAACGACAAAGCCGGTCGGACGCCAGCGTTTATGAAATTGGTAGCAAACAAAATCACTCAGTGCGAAAAGAAGAACATATGATGGCTGGTAATAGATTGCCTTTATGCCATGGATCGTATCTGGTATCCAACACCAATTACAATCAATTATCATCGGATAAATGTGCCTCTTACCGACCCCTGAATATAAAAAAACAGCGGGTTAAGAAGGAGCTTGCATGGATCGCTGTAAATTAATGTTCACGTTATTAAGCCTTCGGTGATAGATACATTGCTCAAATAAATAGAGGTCCATAAATAGATTATTAGGTCTAGGAATTTCCTAATGGCAATGACCCGGAACCAAAGGTTAAAGTGGTTTTAGCGGAGCCAAAGGTCCCACTTTGATTAACCGAGTCTACTCAGACTGCACTTGATGCACCTCTCAACCCCCAGATCCCCCCACCCGCTATTTGAACGTGTGCGCCCTGAACACGGGTTTTTCGCCCTATGCATACGCCGGCAAAAGTTGCGTGAGCAAGGCATCGATCCAAGCGCCGCATTTGGAGAGGAGGGAGGTAGCAAATGCAGGAGGCGTGCAAGCGCGTAGGGTTTTTCTCAGGTGGACGTGGGAGCTTGTGTGTGGATGTTCGACCATCGATTTCGATGACAGCTTGTAGACTACCCGGGCCAGTGCACGGAATACCACCCATATACGCAATCACGGCGCAGTGGGACCAAAATAGAACCAAAGTGGGACATTTGGTTCCACTGGAACCACTTTTACCTTTGGTTCCGGAACATTGCCATTAGGGTTAGAACTGTCAAAATATGTACATAATGTTGCGATGAGATTGCGGTTGTAGAAGTGATTATGAGTGGTCATGGACGTCGCGCTGAACTTCCGAGGTAACATATAGAACACTAGTACATTAATCTGGGAATATACTAGATGCGTGCATCAGCTGACGCTTGCTTTCGGAAACGTATCATATAATGGTCTCACAAAACAGACCATTTGTCTTTCTGTCCAATTATTGCGGACCAACGTTAGTTAGCGTTCGTTACGGTGCACTTACGTAGGCAAACAAAATCCTCAGGATCCAGAACGTGTGACAGGCGGCTGTAGGGAACCTGTACGCTCGGACGACCGTATTTTATTGGTATGCGGACATAGGTGAGACCAAAACCAGGATGCTTAATGACGCAAAAAAAATTGTTGACCCCAACCGTAGGCCCCAATGCAAATACCATCACAGAAAACACCAGACGGCACAAGAAAGGACCACACAGAGGTGAGCCGCGTCTGCCCGAGCCGTGTGTGCGTATCAAAGAAATAGAGTGCCGGCAATGGGTCGACCTTCCACGAAATAAAATACTGCTGGTCTGTTATATTATTACAAAGCATACCACGTAAGCGTATCCCGTGAATGATATTCCGGGTAAGTATGGCGAATGGTCTAATTTGCTGGACCTTCAGATGTTCACCAGCAGACTGGAAGATAGCCAGCTGGTTTTGATAAATTGACTTAAGGGATATGAGGAGGCGCAGAAGGAGAACAGAAAGCTACAATTATTTGATAAGTGTGTACTTTTGTAGGGGCAATCCTAAGGCGGTCGACCGTGTGGCAAGCGGTGGTGTGAACTGGGAATGAGAAGAAGATGAAACGAAAAGTGGATGGTAATCCACTGAAAAGCTTTGCTTAACACGCCTATAGGTGTAAAGAGCAATGCCATCGATGGATACAGGCAAAGACTCCAGCGAGGATTGTGTGATTGGGCCCTTGATGAATTTATCACAGTTTTATCAAACATTGCCCTGTAACAGTGAAACTACCTTACCAGACTTCTTACTTTGTATCAGTAAACTGTGACAGTCCGAGCACCTTCTTGGGTCATGTTTACCAGGCCCTGTGTGTGGACGGAATGACAAACCAATCAACGTTTTTCGAGCGACAACATGGTAAGAGGGCATTCTTAGAATCAGACGCATAACGACCAAGAAATTAAGGAGACAACATCCATAAAAGGTTAAGGTCTTAGCTATACTAACACTCTGGACGAATCCCCTCATGTTACAAAAATAGCACCAAAAGCTAATAGATTATGTGTTTTCATAAGTAAAATTTTTACATCGATCACACTTAAGGCGCAAATTTATAAAATGTTCGTTCTACTCATCCAGTTTTTAAATCTGGTTCCAGATCTGACATTAAAAATTATCGCGGTGTTTATAGAACACATTCTCTAGCTAAACTGTTTGAAAAATTAATCGCCAATAAAATTATAGATTTTTGCACAAGCAATCAAATATAAAATATATCTCAGCATGGTTTTTTACCGGACCGATCTTGTGAAACATGTCATGTCTTTTCTTAATCTCCTCACTTCTCTTCGTAACGATCATTTATCTGTGGTGGTTATCTATTTTGATCTTAGTAAGGCATTTGATAAAGTACCTCATAGGAGACTACCAGTCAATTTAGAGGTTATAGGATTTTGTAGTCCTCTTATTGACTTTATTAGATCATATCTTTCTAATCGAAAACAACAGGTCTTTGTGGGGTCCTCATACTCTACCCCTGCCGCTATTTTAAGCGGTGCCCTTCAAGGTACTGTTCTGGGCCCCCTGTTGTTCGTGCTTTATATAAATGATATTTAAACAATAGTTGAACACTCTCAATCGTATATATACGCGAACGACTTGAAATGTGCATACTCCTTCTCTAATTCTACGGCTGAGCGATGCTTAGAACGCATTCATTCGGATTTGGGCGCTCTATCTGCGTGGAGCTCCACGTGGCAGATTTAGTTCTCACCTTCTAAGTGCCAGTTCATGTGTTTTGGGCCAGAAAGGCTGCCACAGCCTATCATTTTTCAAGGTTGCCCCATGACTGAATGTTCTAAAATTAAGGACTTAGGTTTAAGTTACACCAATAAATTAGATCTTTCACCTCACGCTGATAGAATTACAGCAAAAGCTGCTCAGATATGTGGCTTCATCTCTTATAATTTCTTTCTTCCCGAACTGGAGCTAAGACTTTATCGTATGTATGTGCTTCCTATTCTCGAATACTGTTGTCCATTCATCGGTCTAATGAACGAATCTAGCCGTTCAAAAATTGAAAGTATCCAAAGAAGATTCACTAAAAGGGTCCTCTATCCAACATTTTCAGGTACTTCCTACTCAGATAGATGTGAGATAACGAAACTGAAATTTCTTTGGATCAGGAGACTGGAAGCAGGGTTTTGTTTCCTGTTTCGCCTTGATAATAATTCAAATCTCCTCAAGATTTCTGCCCTTACTCCCGTTACTCGCCCTTACAACCGAAGAAATTCAACTTTTATTATACCTCCTCCTGCTTCTTCCACTTCTTAACGATCTCTATTTTTTGCTTCTAGGTATAGTTATCTTTGGAATAATTAGCCGATTGATATTCGGGCGTTGACAAGTCTATGTGCATTCAAGCGAAGACTGCACATTTATCTTAACACTGAATCTATTAACCTTTTATTTTCCTGATCTTTTCCTGGTAGCTTTCTCCTCGATCCCGAGAAAGGACCATCGGGAATTTAGGATCTCTAACCAATCCTCGCTAGTTGACCTTATTCCTGCACACGCACATTCTCTTTGAACCTTTCGGTGTACTTGTAGAACCGTTGTCATTATTTTCAAATATCTTACTGCAGTAAAACGTCCAAAACAATGGGTTATTCCTGAGTCAATTGGTTTCCAGAGAAATTTTAGTTCACCGTTTGAGAAGGTAGTCAGACAGCAAGTAAAAACTATGTCTACATATTTGGCTTAACCGAGCCTACTCAGAATGCACTTGATGCACGCAGTCACCCCTTACCCCCTCCCCCTTTTCGAACGCATTAAGTGTGATCTGAACACGCGTTTTTTGCCCTAGGCATACGCCGGCAAAAGTTGTCAAAGCAAGACATTAATCCAGGTGCCGTATTTGTTTTTTGGGGGAGGAGCAAACGTAGGAGACGTTTGTGCAAGTGGGGTTTTTCTTGGGTCAGGGGGAGCTTGGGTGTGTGTTGGGCCATCGATTTCGATGACGGCTTGTTACCTCTCCCAGTCAACGCATGGAATACCGCCCATAAACGCAATCATGGCGCACTAGTACCAAAGGCTATATGGGCCAATTCACCTCTATCCTTTAGTCTGACTGGAACCATCCTATATATTGGTACTAGAATATTGCTATTAGGGTACTGAATGACGACGATTCTTCGCAAATAGTTCTTAGCAATCCCAAGTGCCCTCAAAGATAGTTGCGAAAATTTTCCAATGTACAATACTGCAAGGCAGAGGGCGCACTGAATTTCACCCTTGATGTGCTTTACAAATAAACCTTATTATTATTGATGCCTTCTTGCAGTCCAAGTGGAAGAGGTTATTTTTCGAACTGACCGCGGTTGAATATACCTCAGCAGAGGAATCAATCAAAAATCCATTAATGATTGACTGTTTCCAGACCTCCAAGATTCGTACTCTGAAACCTCTAACACATAAACTGCATGGATATTATGTTCAGATTTTGGTATAAATGTACCTTTGTAGACAGTTTTTGTTTTCACTAAGAACAAACTCCCTATCTTGCACACTACTGACTAAGCATAAAAAATAGAACCATTGTCTGAGTGGAAAATAAGGGCTTTATTTTAGGTTTTTTCCTGTTTTCTAAGGGGTTTGACGGTGCCCTAGCGGTCCCTTACCAATAAACCTTATTATACAATGCCCTCATCGATAAGCGACAGAGCCTTTGCCTAATACGTGGTAGTCAGAGGAGTTCATGAAGTGAAGGAGATCGCAAATGGCCAATAACCACAACTTTAAAAGGGCGTTTAAGGAAGAATTTAAGAAAAAACAACTTAAGGCTAGTCCATTTAACTAACTTTGATTAACCAGCCTGAGCAAAATACCTTCATTCGCAAGCTAGCATTTTTCCTTTTTTTCCGTTTCAGACACACGAGTGTCACAAACGGCGAAGATGCAAACGGGTCATGACGTGCTCGGATTTTAATTATTTTTGAACCCTTTACCATTTAAACATATATTTTACGTAAAATAACATTATATATACTTTCAAACGACCTTTCTCAGGGCAAAGTGTCCCGCTGTCCAGATGAAAAATGCGATACCATTTTCGGCTAGAGGGCTGATGTGCGCGATAGAAACCAATTCGCAAATCCCAGTGAGAACGCTGAGGTTCGCAATGGGCAGGCTGTATTAAGTCTTTGCCAAAGAACCGAGTGACACGCCGAATGAAATGGTAAGGAGCCCTCAAGAGATAAATTTACTCATGGACCTCACCTAGTTGTAACCGACACCAGAGCAACGATGGAACTTCTGGCGCAAGGATGGCTGATCCTAACTGAAGAAGCGATAGTTATGAACTAGGGGAAGTTATTAACCATATAAAGTCAAATTTTTGGCAGCCAAACCAACATGAACATGAGCATCAGATCCCAATTCAGCATCGAATTAAATTGGACAAAAGCCTTTTCACGGACGGAGAAAAAAAACCAAGAAACATCCGTTTACTGCAAGAATTTGGGCGGGGTCCGAACACCATGCACGATGACAGGAAGGGCTAAATTTTGTCAATCACCGAGTGTATTAATTCTCTGGATGACACGAAAATCCTATGGAGCTGTATTGTGACAAGTTCTAGCGAAATTGATTCAGCAATCTTAGGTTATACACGGGAAGAATTAATATTTATTGACGTTAAAGCGGAAGCTGCGCGTTACGGAATACTGTGCTCATTTATCGTTGCCGGAAAAAATTTGGTGCCGTCTTGAAAACAAAGAACATCCTGGTGTTTTGACCAGACAGAGGTAGATGTGAATGGATGTGCTTTCACCGCTCTAATAGAGGTAGATGTTTATCGTCAGTAATTTCCATGAGTTTGACGTTTTCTTGTTCTGTGAGTACGTATCAGTCAGATTAACTTGGCAAAACATATGCCGCCATTCAATGGAATTGAAATGCCAACAGAACTACGAATCGAGCAATTCAGTTGCTTAATCAGAACAACCAAAGCCACAAAGGCGAAGTAGAATACAACTGTGTGAAACCCAGTAAGTTCACATGTTCCAGGTTCGCATAGACAAGGTGCAAGGCTAAAAACGGAACTAGTTTCCTTAAATAAACCTCTGGCTGACTTCCATGACACAGATGTGCACAAAAGCCGGACGTCTTGGCACACTCGAACAAACAGTTGGAGAATGACCTGGGTGGGACCTGCAGGCACAGCAGAGCCCTGCAGCAGGGCGAAGAAGCATTTGGGTCGAACTAAGTAATTTACTTGAGTGGGGACTAAGAAGGTTGAGATAAGACTTTGTGGCTTAAAAGATCGCACGTATGGTATTGCCACGAATATTCACTATTCAAGCTGCCCATTAGCTGAACAAGAACACCGAAAACATTTGTGATGGACTGGACGTTCTCGGAGGTCATAACTATACCTGCTGTACTGCTCAACTATCAGCAAATAGTTTAAGGTTTGAGCTAAACATTGAGAAACTTTCTTTCAACAGCAGAATTGAGCTGGGAAATAGCCAACAGACCCAATAATTACCAGCAGACTTAGGTTTGGACTTTCATTTGGGAAAGAAATGGCGCAAAAGATTGAGAATGGCAGGGATAAATGAAGTTCTATGAACTAGGGTTAATTGGCAGAACTTATCACTCAGAATCCCAAATTCAATTCAAATTTCATACCTTAATCTGATCTGTGAACCCCTTTCGCCACACGGACACGCCTAAGTACACTAGGAGCAAGGCCTGAAATCCTGAATATCAGAAGGACTCTAGTTTCCTTATCTTTATGGAGGTCGTGGGAGGTTAGTTCGGATTAATTGATTAGGAGCTCTTAATTTAGTGCCACTCATACCACGATACTCGTTGAGGGGTATGAGGAAGTTTGCATTACTAATATATTCGATTTTATTCACCCAGTTTTCAAAGAAATCATAAAAAAGTCCTAATGTGCCATACTTCTTTTTTTCATTTTGTCGTTAATTCGCGTCATTTTCTACTACCCCTTCATATCTTCCAAGTTCCTAAACCTTTTGTGGCCTCTATCTTCAAAACAGCTAAGCACATCGACGTGGTCTATTAGCTATTTCAGTTTAGTGCATAGGTTCTAAGCGTAAGAAAATATGAATTATCAACATGTCCATATTGCACCATCACACTCTCTAGCATCAGTCATCTTCCGATGATTGCAATGCAGCAAAATAATGAGCAAATGAGAATCACATGCATTTAAGCATACTTACTTTTTTGCCATGACTTAGAATTTACTGCAAAGTTTTAATACCACTGTGTAGGCAACGTACGGGCAAGACTTACCACTCACACTTTGGTAACGCCTATCAAACATGTGCAGGACATTTACTACAGTTTTATAAGCATAGAGAAGCCGGCATAGAAACGCCAGCAATGAAACCAAATGAAGCCATGCAAAGAACTCACAAACTAACATTCACAGATACTCATTTTAAAGTAAGAAAAAGGCGTAACTGAGGCGGACACACACACCGCCAGCAATTATGTAAGGGCATCTACTTCATACATCAAAAGGCCGAAGTAAATGATAATGGGGCATTTACTTAGAATTTGCAAATTCTGAAATATATGCAGGTCAGCCAATAGGTCAGACACAAAATCCTCTTCAGGAAGCATAATTATAAGCGTAAAATTAGTCCCACCCACGCAATTAGGTTTATAAGTTGTGAATGCAATAAATTGCATGTGGTCGTGTAGGATCCTACCACGGACTCTGCCTTCGCCCTGCCAGAGCTTACACCCGTGATTATTTATCGACCCCACGTATTATCGACCCGCTGGCGCCTACACTCATGTGTAATCAATAATTCCGCCTCGTCTAATTGGCGAGAGATGTTTGATAACGCTTCAACGGCCCGGCAGGCAAGGCAAAACTCACTCGGCCTTTCGCCCAGGTACGCGGCGGACGCGAGCCACTGCTCTCCCACATGGCTCGCACGGTTGAACTCAACGCCAGGCTGAGTGAACTCACCTGTTATCACTTCTCCTATTAATTCTGTACAGAATAGAATCTCCTTCTACTTTGGTTTTTACGATTTCTATCGTCTTCTGAGGAACCGGGCTTGGAAGATCGCAGTAGTTACGGTTCAACCAGCCTAGCCTTTACTGTTTTGTGATAATGGTGACTGCCCGACGTGATATGAACTCTCAACTTATGATCTGGGTGAGCTCAATCAACATTCAACCTCCCTAAACTTCAACTAATTTTTTCCTGTGTCATCACTGTGACCGCAAAATGGAGAACTTCATCATCAACACCCTGTCGCGAAGCACAACGGTTATGTTCAATCGCTCACAGCCCGTCAACACAGGTTATAGTTCCTTTCCCATCCCGAAGAGCTGTTCCTGCTTTGAGTGTCCATCTCCTCACCTTCTTTCCAAACTCTGATTCCTCTTCTACAACCAACGGTATCCCTCCTCCCTCAACTCAACGCAACCAACACTGCCATGGCATACGGATTTGCCGTCGAGGTCTAACGCAGCCAACATGGCTCTCTCACATGCAGTAAAGATGCCCAATCTCCTACATAACTCACGCATGACAGCACGGAAACTCATGCAAGACACAACCGTCCCATCAATCTGGCTCCCATTAGCCAGCTGCATTAACACAAAATCCTCAAACTCTCTATGCTTTACCAATCTCCCTTCGTTTATTTCCTTGCATTTCTCTACAATTGGCTTCGGTCCTGCCTTCGGCGTCCATTATCACCGCCTCCGGTCTTGCCGGGGGTAATGAAGGATCTTGCCACGGACTCTGTCTTCGCCCTGCCAGAGCTGAAACCCGTGATTATTCATCTACCCCGCGTATTATCGACCCACCGATGCCTACATTTATAGGCAATCGATAATTCCACCTCGTCTAATTGGCGACAGATGTTTGATTACGCTTCTAAGGCCCGGCAGGCAAGGCAAAACTCACTTGGCCTTTCGCCCAGGTGCGCGGCAGACGCGAGCCGCTCCGCTCCCACATGGCTCGCACGGTTGAACTCAACGCTGGGCCGAGTGGACTCATCTGTTATCCCTTCTCCTATTTATTCTGTACATAATAGAATCTCCTTCTACCTTGGTTTTCACGATTTCTATCTTCTTCTGAGGAACCGAACTTGGAAGATCGCAGTAGTTAGGGCTCAACCGGCTTAGCCTTAACTCCTTTGCGATAGTTGCATCTATCCAATATTAAATGGATGCCAAGCTTTAAATGGTGCCATTGACGGATGAATTTCCTATTTTTTCGAAATTAACTGCTTATGAGACCTCCATGTACTCATGAATGTTTAAGGTTAGATTTTTTTGAGAAGTCTTGAAGAGCGGGCTCAGAAGGAACCATGAGTCTAAAAAATCGACAAAATAACTTTCAACTGGATCCGGTCATATTTGAGTGATAGGACTTGGAGCGTCAGTGTCGGAGGTGTATTGTCTCCTGCTGAGGTCGCATCATCTGGGGTTCCTCAAGGATCCATTCTTGGCCCCACCTTGTTCTCCATCTACGTTCAGGATCTGAAACAATGCCTTTCCTCTCCGTTCGTATTGTATGCCGATGACCTGAAAATATGGCGTGATGCCACAGGTGCCAACGACATAATCGCCCTGCAACAGGACCTTATCCAGTTAGCCTCTTGGGCTTCAAGTAACCAATTGCCGGTCAATGCTGCGAAATCGAAGTTCATGAAAATAAGATCTACTGAGGTCGTCTCATCATACTCGCTCAATGGTGTCCCACTCCGACAAGTCACGGAATTCCACGACCTCGGAGTCATGATACAAGACAACCTGAAAACAAACTGTCATACAGCCAAAATTCGTGCGGCTTGGCTTCGGTGCTTATGGATGTTGAGAAGGACTTTCTCTTCGTGGTCTCCCGCCATATTTAAAAAGCTATTCTCCATCTACGTTCGGCCTGTCATTGAGTTCGCGGGCCCGGCCTACTTTCCTTGCTACGCAGGAGAAATGCTCGCACTTGAATCGGTGCAACGACTGGGTTCGAGGATGGTCCCACAACTGCGAGAACTTCCCTATGAAGCATGTCTTCGCAGTTTCAAATTTTTTTCCTTGGAGTATCGGTGACGTCGAGGCGATCTAATTTTTCTGTTCGCTTGGTTGTGCTCAAACACTACCCAGAGTTGGATTGGATCATCATTCGAAATTACGACGCCCGCACCCGAGGCCACTCCTTTCGCCTAGTCAAGCAACGTTCAGACCATCTGCCTCAGAATTACCGGTTTTACCGTCGGGTCATCAAAGACTGGAACTCCCTGAGTGAGGATATTGTCCAAGCAATGTCGGTTCCCAGCTTTGAAATCCGCCTTGATGCCTTTTTTCTTATGGCCGTGGATGACAACATCTACTCAACCAGTCAGCGGTTCCCACTTCCTTTCGAGGACCGCCGTCCTGTTTGAGTTTATTTTTCTGTCTTGAACTATCTTTGAAGAGACTCCTCCGGGCCTTGGGCCTCTTGTCTTAAATATATTGAAATTGAAATTGAACGTGAGCGACTTGACCTCGATCCAGTCCATGCCAGGATTTTTCTGTGTCAGTAGTGCTGATATTCACACTACTTTGTGCATAACGACACTTGGCTGATTACAGAGCGAGGATGCCAAGCACAAAAGGCTCTACGGTCATTGTACCCGTTCAAAAAGATCCAGAAGCTGGGCACTGTCCAATTTGTCGAGATGAAATCGACTTTTATTCGTATGGAGCTTGTGATCATCCCACTTGTTCTCGGTGTGCCGTTAAAATTCGTCGCTTTGGCAACACTGACGAGCCGGATTTTTCGAAGTGTGCGACTTGTAGAGCTCCGTTAAATAGGGTACTATTGCATAATTTTTAAATTTATTGCCCTAAAGGTTATTTTGATGACCAGCTTCAAACCGTTCTCTCAAGTTGACTTAACATCATTGATCCATGAAGTGGAACTGGATTTTCTATTTGAAAATGAAGTTGTAGAAGCTTGCTACAAGAAACTGATAACATGCAAATGTCTTGTATGCAATTTTGTTGCTAAAACAATGTCAGCACTGAATCGTCACACGACTACCGAACACAACCTTTCGTACTGCGATTTGTGTCTACGGAATGCTAGGGTAATTTTGCCTCGTTTACCAGATTTTTTAGCTTTTACCATCTGAATTTATCCCAATGGAACCCCAAGCACTTGCGGCTCACAGGAAATGGGACAAAGAAAGGAAACGTGGGCACCCGAAGTGTGAATTTTGTGATAACACCTTCTACGAGTTCGAAGATCTTGTAAAACACATTCGTGAGGCTCACTTTTTATGTGACTTTTGTCATGCAAATGGCGCATTTGAAGTTTTTCGGTAAGTTTTATTTCTGCTGCATTCAAGTATCCTTACTTGAGATGTCAGTTTTGAGTCGTATCAAACTGATTTTGCTAATTTAGACGTCAACACGAGTTACTACAGCACTATAAGGACGCACATTTCGTCTGCTCTGAATGTGATGCCAAAGGCCGAATCGTTTGCTTCGCTACTTTTGATCAACTTGGTCTTCATCGGCTGCATGAACATCCTCAAGAAACAGCCAATGACCCACGTCGATGGGATCCTGTTCAGATTCGATATCCTACTCAAGGCTTATATGGCCAACACGGACGAGTGGATATGCGAGCTTCAGGACAACGCCCTCATCACGGTCCTCCAGAGCCCGAGGCTGGTAGGCTGCTGTATTTTTCTCTCGAGAGTCATCCTTTCTAGTTTTGAGTCACTTCGTTTGTAATGCTGTCTTGCTATTATTGTTTCTCATTAAGTTGCGCATTATTGAATCCTCCCTAAACCTGCCTCGGCCTTAGGGCTACAAATAGTTTCTGCGTTGCTACTGCTGCGCTCGTTTATCTAAAAAATTGGTTTCCAGGCCAATATTCCGTTTACTTAGCCCGATACAATTACCATACCACACTATAGGGCACACTGGATAATAAAGGTTCATTTTCAAACTTTTAACTTATAGAAAGCGCACCGGATTAACAAAAAAAAAGTCACTTAAGTCAGTCAGTAAAACTTTATTGAATGCTCCCATAAAAGCTCAACATTGCTCAAACGTTAATGAGCGTATTCACAATAACTTCCAAACCTCGTTCAGTTATTAGACGTAATAAAGCACTGATACCGTTAAATCAAACGTCAGCGTGTTTAAAATAGCAGCCGAAAACTAGTGAAGAATTATTTCTCGTTGCCTGTGGTGCGTATAAACACCGTTTTGGTTTCCGTTTTCTCCACAGTGCGGTTAACGCAGGTGTCAAAGTGACGGTAACCTCTTTCATATTGGTGATGTGCACCGTATAGTTCAGAAGATACGGTACGGTTAGTGACATAAATGATTATACTCCATTTTAGACCTTTCTTATTGAATTATTGAGATAACCTGGATGATTTACTGAACAGCTTTTTTATCTCAGCTAAATCAATATAAGCATTTAAATTTGGAAGCCATTTTATTCGATGCCCGGGCATGTGCCTTCTACCTGTGCACATTTGTTTCCTTTGATCGTCAAAATCGTCTCCAGCTAACCGTTCTATTTGCTTTTTTATCTTCTGTTGTTTTTATCTCAAGACAGACATTGCACTTGTTTGAGGTCAAGTTCTCTTTACCCAGAATCGCATTCGTATGCACTTGCGTCTTATCCCCGCCCCCTCTTAAAGGCGTTTGTGGAAAATTGTCCTCATTGATGATGCACAATAAAGTCTAAACGTGCACTTTTTAGTAGTAGTATTTGGCAGGCACCGAATACTCGCCAATATGCATCGGGCAACAAAGCTTTCTAACTTTTACACTGGAGATAAAATAAATTGGATCTAAATTACATCTGCCCAGGCCCCCCTGGAGGACCGCGTAAGTCGGTCGTAGTACTATGTAGATAGGATATATGAAGGACACATCTATGGCAGATAGTATTGCTGACAGGGACAAGGGGGACTGAAATGGCCATTTCTGGCTTATTAGGCATTTTCAGATAGTCATACCCGGACCCAAGTGGTCCACCACCCGGGCATAGTTATCCCGCAAAACAGAATTGGTTGACGAACTACAAAAACAACTCTTCACACTGGCGGGAGGTTCGTATTTCCCAAAGTTTTTCTTAGCTAGATGTTCGGCCTACTCTCAATTTTAACTGGTCAGTTGCAATACCTACGGGATGGTTCAGTAGCATTATTATTGCGCACTTTGTAATGCTCCCCCCCCGAGCATCTTGCGTTGTGGCCATCCTTGACTAAGATGCCAGCACTGAGCCATGAATGAACTCCTTATATTGCGTCAATAGCAGACATTCCTATATATCTACATTAGCATTGGGAATTCCGAGCCATCAGGAAACAGAAGAGTGAAACGTCTAGCCTCTCTTTCCCTTGTATCGATTCCGATCATGGTTAAATTAAAATTTACCGGCATTATAAACCATAGAAATTACGTTCGAAGGCAAGTACAGTAGTCGCCGGTTATTAAACTCACGGTTAATAAGCCCAGCCGCGTATTAAGTCCAGTCGCCGGCTACAAAGCCCAGTTTGCCAACAGGATAGAGTGAAATTCTCATCTCTCTGCGTGCACAACTGGTTACGCGTCGCAAATAATTTTGTTTTGTTGTTGTTATTACGTAAAATACAGACAAACAGCTATGCACATAATACAGTGCGTATGTAATGTATAGTGCCTATCCTGCGTTTGCTAATCAAAAACTAGGACTCTCCGCTTAATGCGCCCGCCGCTTATTAAGCCCAATTTGGTCTGGGCCCGAGGTGGGCTTAATAGCCGGCAACTACTGTCAGGCCGACTTCTTCAGTCCGCTGTACCATGTTGTGTGAGTCTTTGAAAGTTGCCAAGCTTTTTCATAAAGAGTAGGAGCAGTTGACCTCTGAGTCGTAAAGTTAAACGAATATATATTGTTTATTGTAAACGTAGTCGACTCTAAATTTTCCTTACGTGCCTTTCTTTGGACCTGCTATAAATATGCATGCCATCTGATCAAATATACCAATATCATTGTCAGAAGACTCACTTAAACTCAAATAAGCTTTCTTTACTATTTAGGTAGAGAGGATTATCAATGCACATACACAAGCTACAGGTATAGATGCACTAGGTCGACAGTTCTTCAGTTCTTTCCCGGCTGTGTAACCGCCGTTTCCTTTGTTAGTTTTTAGAAGTCCCCTAGTTTATTGGATTGTCAGAATTCCATTAATATCTGAACGGTTTTCCCATGCTAATCATTCGTCTAACAGACTATCTTTCTGGTTCCCTTTAACAATCTAGACTCTGGCGCATCTCCAGAAAGACCGGCTCCACCGGAGGCGTGGACGGGTGCTGACTTCCCCTCCCTGGACAGACCCAATATTCCACCCAGTGCGAGACAGGAGCCGCCGCCCGGCGCGGTGCCAACTACCACTGCACACCAAACGTCCTCCTCGGGACACTCAAGGTCACTCGCCTCTATCGTAGGCAGGGGGCGAGTAAATATGATGTCAGCGGAAGACTTCCCCAGCCTCCCCTCGGCACCCGGTGGTAAGGTTTTCCTGGTCTTACTTTACAATACATGCATCAAACTTCTCACTCATCAGCTACACGCTATTCTATGTCATCAGACGACCGCAGAATATTGATTATAATTATTTTACCACTCATAATAAGGAGTAGTCGTGTGTATTTACTTGTTCCAACCAACCGACGGCTGCTCGCTTTTCGATTGCAATTGTGTAAACTTTATCTTTTTGAATTTTTATTCTGCTTCGATACATTTCACAGACACTTTCTTACCTATAGGGAGTTCAAAGGCTTTCGCTTATCTCTACCTCTAAAACCGAACTGAACATGTTATCAGTACTTGCCTGCTTCCCTGTTTTAAGCAGCCCTGACCATTTGGACCAATGTTAATCGGGGGATGACGACGCTCCTTTTGTCAAACCAATCAGATGCAGATAGCCTCCAAGTAGCGTTATACGATTAGACTTGCAAACCTCATCTGAAATGTCCACATTTCATTCCTATCTCATCAGAGGTCAAACACTTAGAAAGGTGTGAGGTCTTCTCCAAGTTGATATTATTTACCAACTACCAACTTTAATCCGCCTGCTCTGCGATACTTTGCCCGTCAAGCACGATGGTAACCCGCATTGTGCACCGTGTTTTTTCCCTCCTCGTCAGTATCGACGGCCGCCCTGTAATTTCCTATGTGTTTTCTCCTGGTTACGAATAATAAAAGGGTAAATTCTATCACTTCTTCTCCCAGTGCCGTGTTCCAAGTAAGCTTGTTGTGAAGGATTTTATGTCCACAAAAGGGCTCTAAACCAGTATTTCTGCCCATCCCCCCTATTTTTAGCTGATGCTACTCCTGCTTCCAGCACCCAGGTCGCAGCAACTTGGACTCGTAGCGCTGCTACCACCGTCGCGCCAAGGTCAGTTGCCGCAGTGGCGGCGACCTCAGCGACGTCGGCTTCCCGACGTGCGCCTGCTCAGAGTGAATTTCCTGCACTTGAGGGAAGTGCTGCCGAGGCTGTCGCCCCCGTGACCAATTGGGGCCGACAAAGTGGCAGCGTCAACAAAAAGGAGACCCCTACTACAACTGCTGCTGCAGTGGTTGCCCGCCACCACAAACAACCGGTCCCCAAAAAGTCAGATTTCCCCAGTTTGAACGGCGCCGCCGCCGCCGCTATGGGCTCCGAGTCCTCCCCTCTGCCACGGCCTCTCATACCTCCGGTTTCTGTTGCATCCAGAAGGCAACAACAACAGCAACAGAAGAAGATGAAAAAGGCGGCGGCAGCAGCAGGTCCACCAGGGCCCACTGCGGTGGTGCCGAAGGCGCCGCAACAACCCACTACTGCTCGTCTGACAAAGGGCAAGTGGTGGAATTACGCTGGCGATATAGACAGTGAGGTAGGAGTCATCTGTCTCTATCTCTGTTATTTTTCTCGACCGTGTGTCTTCACGGCGGTGGCGTTGGCTGGCTGGCTGGCTAGTAGCCCTTGTTGGATCCGGAGCCCGGCCGGGTGGGCCTCAATCCCGGCGGCGGCGTCGGCGAGGAGGAGGAGGAGTCGTAGCAGCATAGTCGGGAGGGGCTGCTCCGTCATCAAAAACGCAGATAGAGAGGCGGGGAGATAGATCCACCATAGGGAGCTTGCTGTAGCAGACCTTGGCCGCCGTGAGGGCGGATGGGAACGCGACGTAGACGCGTCTGCGGTGGCGGTGGCATTATCACCTGGTGTCGCCTTAGTTCTTGCGTACTTGCTGGTTACGGCCGTTATCATGGCTGATCCGGATGGTACTTCTCCACGTGTGACGATCCGTGGCACTAGACCTGTACAGTTCAATCCATTCTCTTTGCCAACGCCGCAGACCGACTACCGAAGGTCCAAGAACCACTTCCGAATTGAGGCAAATGTTCGCATCCCAGGTATGTGTGTAGATAGAAAAGTAGAAGGCGTTGCGATCATTGGAATCATACTTTTACTTGTCTGAAATAAAAGGCGTAAACGAAAGTCAAGCAACAGTTATAGGACGCAGGAGACAATCAACCGTTAGGGGGGGGGGGGGGGGGGGGGGGGGGGGGGACAGTCAACTCACAGTGCCATCATTCCGGAGATGCCTGCGCAGCACGATGTATGCCGGCGCCAGATTGATAAATCGTTTGACTGAGTTCTCATCCGAGGCCCAGGCTTCAATCAATTCGTGGCCTGTTTTGTTACCGGCGTGCTCGATTACCCTCGCAGCTGCGATATTAAACTCGTGATCAGTCTCGTACGTATGGGCTGCCACTTGCGATGATGCGTCACCCCGTTGTACCGCCCGCTTATGTTCGCGTATGGGCGAACCAAGCATACGTACTGTCTGTCCTGTGTAGTTTCGGTGACAATTTAGACATGGTATGCGATACACGACGCCCCACTGCTCACTGGGATTTAAACGGTCGTCGATTCGCATGATCCGGTTGCGCCTGATAGCCTTGGGACGGTGTGCAATTCCGACGCCTAGTCCCGCAGCAATGCGTTCGGTCGCTTCCGATACATCCTTAATGTATGGCAGCGCATGCCATATCGTACGGGTTGGTCCTGGTTGGGTCCTCAGAGGGCGAGCACGTAGGCATCGGCTTATAAAGGCCTTCGGATAGCCATTCCGCATAAACTGTTCGCGGCGATATCGGGCCTCGCGTGCCTTTTCTTCCGGATTACTGCAATGGGTCTGGATTCTCTTGAAGTGTTTTTACGCAGCTTCTTTTGTGAGCCACTGGATGGTTGCTGTAGAAATTGAGAAGCTGTGTTGTGTTCGTCGCCTTCCTGTGGACCGTTGTTTCGATTTTTCCGTCGGAAGTTCGCATGACGAGTACATCGACGAAAGGTAGCTGCTGATCCCTTTCTTCTTCCCTCGTGAATTGTATGTCTAGGAAGATGGAGTTGAGAGGTTCATGGAAATTCCGCAGTATGTTCCTTATAACGATAACAAGCGTGTCGTCAACATAACGGTGCCAAAAGATCGGGGACTGTTGGCCGAAGGCAATCTTTTCCAGATCTTGTAGGATCAATTCTGCTATTAAACCTGAGATTGGAGAGCCCATTGGAGTTCCTTTTATTTGCTCATAGGTCTCTCCTGCAAAGCTGAAGTATGTCTTTTGGCAGAATTCGAATAGCCTCATGAGGTGTTCAATTTTGAGCGAACTCTGGGTTTCGTGGTACAGCTCGTCAAGTTTCCTACGTAAAACGTCTCGTGCCAAATCCGGTGGAATAGATGTGAATAATTATGTCACGTCAAAGGAAACCATAATTTCGTCCGATTGAATCCTTCGGCCTGGAATTGGGAAGCTGAACGAATTGAGCCATCAGAGTTGTATTGGAGGAATTTTAGTTTCGAATACATCCATTTTGCCAAATTATAGGCGGGACTGTCTTTTAGGGCAATGATTGGCCGCAATGGAACGCTCGGTTTATGCACCTTTGGCAGGCAACGCCTTCTACTTCTCTATCTAAGAACCACTTCCATGTCCTGACGGGCTGAATAGAGGCAGGTTTTTAGTTGACCCCTCTTTGACGTGTACAATTGGGCGACGGTGTCGGATTGAGGGCAGCAACACTGAGCTCGTGAGTTCTGTGTCTAAACCACCTCAGTCGTCTTTCTTGGATGGCCTAGGATATCCTGGCGGTGTTGCTGCAGCTAGTGCGGACTGTCTCATTCAAAAAGAAGTCGGTGTACTTTACTCAAAGGATAGTCTCTAAGCAGTAGTAGTCAAATACCGTCAGTTTTCTTTAATGTTCCTGTAGTTCCAGCAACCTCTGCACTAGTTGATTACGGGAATCAAAGCAGAGAACTGGCAAATTCAACAGACCAGTAGTTAACTTAATAAGTGGTTGCTTACCTTGTAAAATAGAGGTCAGAGCCTTGTTTGGGAGCGAAGAGAGCGGTTATATGTCCAACTATCGACGTTACGGATGTCGCCTTTGTTACCATCTCCTCCTGTTGACCTCGCATCCGGATGCTGACCTGTTTCCGCAGTTGCCAGCGTCGTGATCAGGAGAGGTGAATCAACCTCATCCTTTCTCGAGTTGGGTGGCGTGAGACGATGTTGGCCAGGAGGATGAGACAATTTTCCGCGTAGGTTCGCGGAAGCAGGAAGCCGCCAAAGCTACAGCCACCGAGACCGTAAGGGCCTAGAATTCAGTCTCGACAAGGACATCGAGCTTGTCCGCCTACGGCAAAGTCACCAGGAATACAAAGCCAACAGCGTTCGTCTTTGTTTTGAAGAAAGTACCTTTCAGGTCCGTTTCGAGCCCGTTTGCCTTCATTAGCCAGTCATGCTCTGACTCCAGGTCAGCTTGATTCTCGTCATCTCAAACTCGGTACTTGACTATGAATGACTGATAATGCTATGCTAATAAGAAGTACGCATCACCGTAATTGAAGGTGATCGCGAGCCTACAAAATGAAATTTACGGGGGGTGAATTAAGGTACCAGTATATGCAATTGTTAGCTAAAAGGTGAAACCTCGAGCAGAACTCAAGCCATCTGCCTGTCTCTCCGCAAATGTTATTTTCTGGTCTGTCGGTATAGCAGTCGATTTTGCCGTTACTTTACACGCCTTAGTTTGCTGTCAGTGGATTAATAACTAACGCCAAAATTTGCAACAGTCTGTCCCTCCTCGCTAAAAAATACCTTTTATATACTATAGAAAGAACCAAAGCTTTGCTGGGTTGCTGTGCTTTGGAAAATTCCATGGACACCGGTTTATTCATATGTATTGTCTCGAGGCCGAGTTGATGATAGGCTAGCTTGGCTTCTAGAGTACCACCATTCAGATGGAAAAGCGTGCTCAACCAGTTCCCTTCTCACGAGACGTGGATATGCATATTTGGAGTCGAATACCTTCTTCAGGAAATAGAATTTATTGCGTTAATTTTCGATGCTGGTTCCCGAGGCCATTTTCCGACGCAGAGTAAAGTAAAAGTGCCAAGAACAGCAAACATCGTGAGAAAAAAAATCGATACTAACGCTGCATTTGCGCCAGGAGACTGTCTCCGTGTGTCTCATCCCGTTCCAATTGCCACTTCTCTTCAATTTATGCCTATAACTTTGTACGCAGCACCTAACTTAATATACCAGTTGATGCTGCATTTGTGAGTGCGTGGCCCCGAGGAATTCTCGAAATTTCTTGAAAGGGTATACACCGACAATAAAAGTTTTTTTTTCCCACAAGCAGGTATGCCCGGTGTCTAAGGTATTAATGGCGCCTTGGGACAGGTGCTCTTGCCTTTTTTTACCGCCAATTGATGTTCGTGACCGCACAGAGATGGTTTTCCAGTCTGACCACAATAACTGGCCTCGCGCACGTCACACGCAATCTTGTAGATAATATTTTCTTATCCAGATAGTTCACCCTATCCTTGAAGTGCACCAATTGGGTGCGTAAAGTCATCCTTGGTTTATGTGCCGCCTGAATTTGTATGTGTGAGACCACTTTCATGTACACTTTCTGTGGTGTCTCTGAACTGTTTTTTTCCAACTATAGTTCACTTTTTAAAACTATGATAACATTCTTACACCAATCTTCCCCCCATTGATGTGTTAGCCCGTTCGAGATGAAGCGGCGGAGTTAGCGGCACGAAATCATATCCAATTAATTCCTGCCAATACCGTGGAGTCGGCGCCCGCCCCCAGGCAAGCTCCGAACTTCTCCACTGATGACTTTCCCACCCTGAGCGCCAAGGACTCCGCTGTCCTAGCGCATCCGGTGACGAAACCGCCCCAACAGCAGGGAGGAGAGTCCAAGAAAAACAAGCAGAAGAAGAAGCAGAATACGCCTGTCGTTGCCAACGGAAATGCCAAACAAGTCCCCCAGTCAACAGAAAACACTGTCTTGAACGATTTGGAGGATACTGAGCTTGTTATTTTCGACAAGGTAAGCCATACTCATCACTCATTCTAATAACTCTACTGCCTCCTCCTCCTCCTCCTCCTCCTCCTCCTCCTCCTCCTCCTCCTCCTCTCAGGTCTACTTACCTTAGCCACAAGATGTTTATGTAGCTCTCTGGACTGAGATAATGACCTTCAGACAATGATAAATAAAGTGTCTTTAACAATAAAAAGCACTTCGGATGCTTATGTGACGGAGTGAGCATTAACGAGCGGAATTTAAATGAATGCGACAGTGGGTGAAGCGAAGCTTTACATTGGACAGATAAACTTACTCCTCCTCCTCCTCTGTCCCCTTAGCAAGATAGTTGTAAGAACTAGCTGAATAGCTTCTCGTGTAATGTAAATAATGCTTGGCTTTTCGTTTTGCAGGTCGAATAACTGTTAATAATGCAGTATTTCTTAATGCAGTGCTGCGTTTCGTAACCTGAATAGACGCACCCGAGTAGCTATGTCAAAAGACAGTCAGGACGTTCAGATATTCTTTATGTGTCAAGAGACAGTCAGGATAACTCGATGTAGTTCTACAGAAATAAACGGTAGGATTAACAGTGCACGATAGGCAGAAAAATGCGAAGTAGAAAACACAGAGAGCGTGGACTTACATTCGAGGTGCTTGACCAGCAGTCGTTTGAAAGACGCAGACGTGTCGCTGCCAGTTTATAAGGGATAGGCACACGGAGCGGGCAGGGGGCGAATAAAGGCACTGAAATAAGGATTGTGGGGGGCGGACTTGAACAGAGACAATTTTGTGCCGGAAGGGGGGGAGTAAATTGCAAGCGTTTGAGGTCAGCGGTGGTGACAGCTGTAAGCGAACCAGAGGGGGAGGGGCAATAAGAAGTGTCAGCAGCCGGGGGTATACAAATAGCCCTCAGAATGCGTCGGTCGGGCAAAGTGGTTCTTCAAGTGGTCCTCACTGCAGTCGCTTCTATATCTCCACGCGAAGAGACAACTGGGTCAAGTGTGTTTAGGATAACCTGGCCTGACGGCCGCTGTGTCTCGCCCGCTGTCTCGCCCGCTGTCTCGCCCGCTTTCCTGTAGGAGGCCGAAAGAGGGCGAACCCGTGGCTCTTAAAACAGTTGATTAAAAGGCAAGGGAGCCGACCGGAGGGTCCTTTTCCGCGGCACTTTCTCCAAGCCCCGTAAGCAGACCTGCAGTGTTCCTCAAGGCTCTGTGCTCAGCCCGACGCTGTTCAACATTTGCATGCGGGAACTCCCACTCCCTCCGGCACCCGCCAAAGTGGTATCATACGCGGATGATGTCACCATCTTCTGCCAGCACCATCACATTGATCAGGCTGCACAGGTTCTCTCGGAATCCATGCCTAATGTTGTGGACTTCCTCAATCAGCGCGGGTTGGTGATCTCGGCAGCCAAGTCGCCCGTCACTGCTTTCACGCTGGACCCGAAGGAGTTCAATCCTCACCTGAATATCATCGTCAACGGCGAGGCTTTGCCGCTGGTCCGTAAGCCCAAGCTCCTCGACGTCCGTTTAGATCCGCTCTTCACGTTCGCAGACCATGCGAGGGATGTCGGAAGCAGGCGCACCAAGGTCCTCAAGGCTCTCGCGGGCACTTTCTGGGGCTGCGCGAAAGAGTAATTGACGACCACATTCAATGCAATGGCCAAGCCGCATCTTACCTATGCGGCACCAATCTGGTCTCCCACAATCAGCTCCTCCAGCCTCCGCCGCCTTCAGTCAGCACAGAACGGTGCCCTCCGCACGATCACGGCCTGCTATAAAATGTCGCCCATCGATCACCTTCATGCGGAGGCTCCTGTCCTGCCGGTCGCCGCACACAAAAAACTCCTCGGCCAGCAGTTCTGGTGGACCTGTTCACAACCTGGCCATCCAAACCACCATCGTTGCAGCGCTCCCGAGCCTAGCCGTACCGTTCGGACGTCTATCCGAGGTCTCCACAAGGCAGCTGTCTCCTCGTCTCTCTCGGATCTACCCGTTGATGGCTCTGCCATCAGGACATGCTACCAACGCCTTCACCAGAGAGCCGTTGTGGACGCAATATCCAGCTACCATCCCCCGGTCCTTCTAGGTGGTTATCCACCTCGGAATGCCATCTCCCACGGGTGACTCGCTGCACCCTGGCGCAGCTACGCAGTGGCTACTGCATGCTCATTCGCCAGCACCAACACCGGCTGGACCCGTCTATACCCGACTGCTGTCCCGACTGCGGCGTCTCGCTGCATGACTGCTGTCACCTCTTCGCCTGCAGTTCCCTGCCAGGCACCCAACTCACCCCCGAGGACCTTTGGCTCAAGCCGACCGAGGTCGCGGCTTTTCTCCGTCTCCCAACTGCACCCAGTTTGGACTCCGGCGGGAACCCCAGATCCAACATGGGCTACCAACCAACCAGCCGGAGGGTGGGGACAGTATTCAGGTAGCACTTAAGTGCTATTGGCCGGGGGACTAGTTTAACGCCAGTGTGCACTCGACTGGAAACAAGGGGGTCATGAGGAACAGAATTCTTGGAGGGCATGCAGTTCAGAGTGAATAAAATCCGAAGATGATATTGACTTGATGAATGTCACAATTGTTGTGTTCTAGTGCAGCTCTAGTTTAGGGCAAAAAGTACGCAGTATCTGTCTTAGCTCGATCAGCCAGCAAGGCATACAGTCTAGCTGTGGTGAGCGAAGTAGAGCGCAACTTTTGTCGATATCACTGTCATTGCTGCTACTTAGAACCCTTTGATGAGGCACACTTTTGATGACAGGAAATTCAAGTAACGAGAAAATATTTTCCGGAAAAGAACACAGCCTATCCATCGCCTGTCCGAATTCATTCTGAATGATCTGACAAATTGGTCAGTACTGCCTTTATCTTGTTTCAGGAGAAGAGACACGTGCTTTGTAGCTGATTTGTTGTCGTGCTTAAATTCTGAGTGAAAGGTAATTTGCACTGAATGCTCATTGTTACCTTGGATAACACATTAGATGATTGATCTAGTCTCCAGTTTCCAACAAAAAAGCAAACACTTCACTGAAACCAAATATAACAACTGGTTGATTATCGCCATAAATCTCGCAACTTCCAATAAGCTGGTCGATTCCTCCAGTGGTATCAATGATATTTATTAAACGTGATGGGCTCCCCCTGGCTTACCGCAAACATTTTCATCTGCATGCCGGCCTCTTCTTGCCCAATACTTTCCTCCCACGGGCGACAGTTTTTCTCCATCTTTTGAATTCTGGGTCATGCCTTCGAAGTTTTTTTGCTGTATGCTATTTTTGCTCAGTTCCGCCTGCTGGCTCGTGTTAACTGACATCCCTGCATGTTAATATGTTACTTGAAACAAGTGGGTAGTCGCCTACAATTATGTAAATGACCTCTGCTGTACCGATGCACTTCTTCACTACTGTGTACCAATAGGTAATTCAAAGGCTTTTGCTTACATCTCCCCTAATAAACTTGACTTGACTGTTTTTTTTTCTTAATTTCAATTCTGCCCAACCAGGCAACTTATGTCCCGCCACTCGAAGCTGCCGTGAAGAACCAAGAGCTCATCCGTGTGGCTGAGTCCTGTCTTACAGGCTCCGCGTCTACGACCAAGAACTCCTTTAGCCGGTTCGCTGACCTCTCCCGCCGATACCGGTATGGCCAACTCTCGGCTAGCGCCTATCTCCAGGGCCTGGATGGCCTGTTGAGTCGGCTGCAGTCGAATGGCAGCGATTCAGGTCAGCTGGACTGGCTGGCCAGCATGATTTCCCTCCTGCCTGACGTTGGCCGTCAGCGTGCCCTACTGCGGGCACTAAAGGGGGAAGCGGCTCCTCGCGTGCCCCACGCTGCCACTCCACAGCGTGCTCTGGCGACCACTCCCCCGGCCTGGTGCAAACCGGTCTGCAACAAGCTCAGCATCTGCACTAGTTGTGGTCAGGTGAGTGGAACACTTTTCTCCTCCTCCTCCTCTTCCTCTTCCTCCTCGTTCTCCTTTACTATCATCATCATCATCATCATCATCATCATCATCATCATCATCATCATCATCATCATCATCATCATCATCATCATCATCATCATCATCATCATCATCATCCTCATCATCATCATCATCATCATCATCATCATCATCATCATCATCATCATCATCATCATCATCATCATCATCACCACCACCACCACCACCACTCCACCGACATTAAAACGGTCGTCTGCCAGTCATATCAATCGATATCGTGCGCCAATATCATCCTTTCCCAGCCTGATAACCAGTTCTGGTGTGCGTTTCCAATTACTCTGTTGTAAATGTTAGCAGTGAGTCGGTTCGTACCTCTAATGCCTAGTCCCACAGAAATGCGTTAGGTCGCTTTTGATACGTTATAAATGCATATGGCCGAGTGTGCCTTATCCTTGCTATAGTGTTACCGTTTGGGTTCTCTGGGGCCGAACACGTAGGGACAGTGACATATAAACGCCTTCCGACAGCCACCCCCAAAGTGGTTTGCGGAGATATCGGACCTCGCGTACCCTTTTCCTCCCTCTTGTTGCCCTCTTGCTCCGCTTGAAGGGCGTTTTCACACAGTTTCCTTTGTCAGCCGTGGGATGGCTGCTGAGGGAACTAAGACTTGATAAACAGCACGTGCTGTTCTTTGGCTTTATTTTGAGATATCGACCGACAAACACATCAAAGAAAGCCAGCCGCTACTCTTGTTTTTTCCTTGTAAATTGTATATTAGGGAAGATTCCTTTAATAAGGTCATGCAATCTTTGCAGCCTGTCTTTTCTGAAGATAACAAAAATGTCGTCACCTTAACAATGTCAAAATACTGATTCATGTTGGATGAAGACAGTCCTGTAGGACATGTTCTGCCGCTAAATGAAAGACGGGAGAGTCCATTGGGGTTTTTCGATCGGGTTTTGCGGCAAAATTCGACCAGCCTCACGGATAATCGGTTTTAGATGATTTCTGAGCCTTCCCATTCGCCCCCTTGTAGCCTCTTTCACAACAATTTGTGTGCCTAATTTGGTGCGATAGAAGCGAATACCGAAGCCACGTTGAAAGAGACCATGCTCTCGTCCGTTTTCATCTTCCGACCAGATAACTACGAGGAATTCAGAAGTTGATCGAATTGAGCTAGCCGAATTGCCTTGAAGGAACGTCTGTTTTGAGTAAATCCGCTTTGCCAAATCCTAGATGTAGCTGCCCTTTTAGAGCAGCAATTAGCCCCAGAAACACACTTGATTTGTGGATTTTTTGGAGCCAATAGAGACGAGCTAATGCGATAACTGTGCCTCCATTTGGCGTCACTTATTTTCCATAATCACAATTTCGAATAAGTAATCTCTAAGTAGTTGATTCAGCCAATCTGCTACTACTCTATTCCATCAAGTAGTGCCTTAACCTCCTCATTGTAGCCTTCTCGACTCATACCCAAAGTCGTTCGAGCCTTGTAAATGAGCAGAGTGATATTTTTATAGTTAGTCCTCAGTTCCTTCATCACTTTTGACTAACGTCTGATTGATACTTTCGCGCTCAGCAAAAATTTAACACTTTGTCGGCCGTAGTTTTTATCTGCCAGCATAGCTTCCAAGCTTGCAATGAAGTCGACCAGGTTGGCATCCATAGTGTTGAAATAAGCTTCCTGCCGTAGCACTGGTAGTGCCTGTTCCGTTGGTTGTTTAAACGAGCGTTTGTGGCCGTACCCTAATCTAGCTTTCGTGTTGATGTAACGCATCTTCCACGCGGGACCGTCGATTTCGATTGCGCGCACCGTATGGTCCACAACAGAGTAGTGCAGGCACAGTGACATGCCTGTGAACTACTTTTAACCGATAGTCGACTTGCGGGGTATCTACTGCACTCTCTTCCATCACCACCTGTGCCGAGTGTCAAGACAGAGTAAAGAAGAAGACCGGGTACAGTGGCTGACAAGGTCGGCGAACACTTCTGCGCGCCCCATAACACGTCTTGGACCCCCTAACACACGCACACCAGGATTTCCGAAATCGGGGGAGTAGGGGGAGCCGTCACCACCTGCCTCCCATGCCACTTATCAGCCACTACACACGTAAAACACACTGAGCTGATAGTGTGTCTGCTAAACGCATCAGGCGGCTGCCTTCTCAGCCGTAGACCGGACTCGCAACACACACACACACATGTAACGTAGAATATGCATGCGGAAGCAGTGGAGGAGCAGCCTTACCTACTTACTTTATATGCTTACAGTAGTCCACATATCCGAAAGATTGATACTCTTTCGCTAATCGGCATTGACTCAGTTTGTGATACTGATTATCGTGTGATCTACTCTCAAGTCGTTTCAGTTATGATAGGATGCGGGCTTTATAACGAGCTTTGCTCTGACCACTAGCAAAACGTATCTATTGTAAAAACAGCCTACTTAAGTAGTATGCCTTTTTATCATTGGTTTTGACTACATTTATCAATTCAAATATATTTCATGGAAAAAATGCACGAAAAAATATTTCTTGTACCTGTTTGATAGAAAATTACGCCTTCTTTAAATTTTATGCTCAAACAAAGGGTATCTTTCGGTATATACTTGTACTTGTAATTGTTACGGCTGTGATCATGCCTGATCTAGCCGGTCTCAATGATGTCACGAACGGTACCTCTCCATGCGTGGTGATTGGCGGTAGCGGATCTCGAAAGCTCCACCCAGTCCCTTCTCTAGCGACGGAGGCCGAAGGTAGAAGGTCCAAGAACTGCTTCCATGTCTTGACGGACGGTGTCTAGCCAGGTCTTCAGTTGCCCTCCCCTTCGACGTTTCCAGGTGGGCTGCGGTGCCGGGTCGAGGGCAGCATAGGTAAGCTCGTGGGGCGGACGACGGAGAACGTGTCCAAACCACCTCAGTCGCCTTTCTTGAACGGCCTGAGATATCCTCGTGTTACGATCGCAGTGGATGCGGACTGTCCCATTTCAGATGAAGTCACTATACTTAACGCGCAGGATCGTCCTCAGGCACTGGTGGTCAAAACCCTCCAGTCTTGACTCATCTTCAGCGTGCGCAACCCAGCATTAACATCCATAGAGGAGGACTGACCGGATGGATGCACGATATGCACGAATCTTCTTGGCGATGGAGATGTCACATCGGATCCATAGGCGCTTTCGAAGGATTGAGAAAACCCAGCGAGCAGCATCGATACAGGAGACAATGTCGTCCTTGCTCTGCCCATTCGGTAGCAGCCTCGCCCCGAGATATTTAAAGCTGTCTACTTCTTCAATTTTATGGCCATTACTCCCCAGGGGTGCCTTCTCCTGTTTAGGGAATCAGCTCGAGAACAACTTCGTCTTTCCGGAATGTATGGACATGCCTACCGACATAGCGATCTCATTTAACCGCGACACTACTCACTGTTGACCATCAAAGTTTGAGGCTAACAGCGCAATATCATCGGCGTAGTCAAGATCAGTAAGTCGGCGTCCGGGTGCAAGCTCAACAAGAATCCAGTCAATGACGTAGTTAAACAGAATGGGCGAAAAGACGCAGCCCTGTCGGACACCAGACTGGATATCGAACGACCGAGAGAGGTTGTTGTGGACCAGGACTCGTGTGGTGGTAGACCGATAGTAGGCCTTAATCATCGCAATGAGTTTGGTCGGCATTGCATCGAGTTCCATTATTCGCCACAGGGGCTCGCGATGGATGGAATCGAATGCGGTGGCAAAGTCGACGAAGCTAACGGCCGTCGGTTGCTGGTAGCTATTGCGTTATTCTAAAGTGCTCCTCAGTGTGAATATTTGATCCGCACATCCACGCCCAGCTCGGAATCCGGCTTGGTTAGGTCGTGTCCTGGAGTCATGTACAGACTGGAAGCGCCTGAGAAGAACAACAGGGAAGATCTTTGCAGCAACATCGGTAAGACTTATGCCACGGTAGTTCTCGCATCTTGTCTTATCTCCCTTCTTGTGGACAGGTACAAGGATGCCTGAGCCCCAGTCATCAGGAACGGTCTCTTCTCGCCACGTCTGTACAATCACCTCATGGAGCCGAGGAGCCAGGGTGTCGACACAGGACTAGTAGATTTCTGCAGGAATACCGTCCTCCGCACGCCTTGTTGTTGCGTAGCCTCTGCATTGCAGCGGTAACTTCGTCTTCGGGAGGGATGTCACACGACACTGCGTAGGCAAGAGAGGATTAAAAATCCGCTGTGGAGGAGAGGGAGAGTGTGATGGGTTGTTCGTAAAAGTTGAGTGGTGCTCGAAGTGCTCACGCCCGCGATCGACCTTGGCCGGGTTGTCGGCAATAAATCCTCCATTTACATCGCGAACAGAATCACAGAGTGTCGGGGGCTTACCACTCACCAGGCGTATGATTTGGTACAATTTTCGGGTGTCACCAACATTAGAAGCCTGCTCCATAGAAGTCGCCGTTTTGGACCAATACTTCTGCCGATCTTCTCTAGCCGACTTTGCTGTCAGCTTTCGAAGTTGGCGGAAGGAGACCTCGTTTCGGGACCTGGCTCGAGTCGTCTCAGCCGATAGCTGCAGGGTTCTTCCGCTGATCCAGTCACTGCGGCACCGCTGAGTGAATCCGAGAATCTTCTCAGCTGCCTCATAGGTGGATGTCTTCAGTGATGGCCACTTGCTACTGCGCTCTTTGTTAGCCTGGGTCATAAGATGGGACTGAATTTCTGTGCTTAAAGCCTCGGTAGTGTTAGTTTGCCGGAGCTTTGCGACATCAAGGCGTCTCGCACGTGGCAGTTTGGGCACAGATGAGAGGTGAACCTTCAGGCGCGTGCGAACGAGAAAATGGCCAGACCCGTGGACGTTACCAGTTTCGGCACCTCGCATCGACCTGCTATCGTGGACTTACCTGCGAAACCGTGAACCAACTAGAATGTAATCCATCTGACTGGCGGTACGGTCATCGTTCGAATACCAAGTCAGTAGATGTTTGTAACGATGCTGAAAGCATGTGTTGGTAACAAACAGTCGGTTCTGTTCGGCAAACTGTAGCATCCTCTCACCATTGTTCGTTCGAGATCCAAGCCCAAAACGACCAAGAAGGTGGCTGTTTGTCGGGTCACCGGGCCCAGTCCGGCCATTCCAGTCCCCGGCAACAATTAGACGATCTCGAAGAGGGAGTCGTTCAGCTAGCTCTTTCAGCTGCGAGTAGAAATTATCTTTCTCTTGCTGTTCAGCCGCCGACGTAGGTGCATACACAGATATGACCGAGATGTTCGTAAAATGGCCTTTTAGTCGAACATAGGCCATTCGGTCGTTGACTGGTTCTCCAGCTAATAGTGCACGGTCAGCTTCTTCCGAGAGGGCAATAGCCACATCGTGTCTACCAGATGAGTCACTCAGACCGCTGTGATGCAAGGTGAAATGAAAATCGACTCCCAGGATTTTTATTTCTCGGGCGCCTGAGTCGGGGAGTCTGACCTCTGACAAGCAACAAACATCCACGTGATAATCATGGAGACTGTGCGCTGTCAGACTTTGAGTACCAGGTTCCAGAAATGTTCGCACATTCCAGCATCCAATAACAAGAGTCCGTTTTTTTTAGCAGTCCAGCTTGCACATAATTCGCCCGCAACACCGGACAAGGGTTGCGGAGCGCGTCGGTTCCCGTTGACGCCGTAGCATGGGTCGTAAAATCGTAAGTTGACACGTTCATGAGGTTTCTTGGGAATTTTGCATACAGACGGGTCTCCAACGGCCGCTCGGATTCTCTGTTCGAGGTTGTCTCCTCTAGCACTTTGGCTCAAGAACCTAACCACAAGGCAGTGGTGTTGGTGGCAAGCAACCCTATTTAATGGCGGTTCACGCTCGCCATGTCACAGTGTCGTCATTGGGCCTTGCGGCATTTTATAAGGCAGTCGGTGCGTCAGACCTCAGCCCACCGCGCCCTAGTAACACTGTCGCTGCTGCGTCCGCGACTGCTTATTCGCCAGACTCGGGAGCCTGCTTATTTCGCAGCCAACCTTCACTGAAGGTCACGCCACTATCCGCCACCCGTGGACGCGCCAGGTAGCCTGCAGCTTGGCTAACGGGTAACCCTCCTTTCCCGGGTAACCCGCCTTCATGGGTAACCCGCCTTCATGGTATATACTGTATAAAGCATGCTCCACATACATTGCAATATTTTATGACAACTATTTGACTTCGTCCTCAAACTGTAAACGAAGACGTACTTTTCCTTAAACAGGATGTACATAGTGCGGGGTGTTTAAACATTGAATTCGAGTGTAGCAGTCAGTAGGTTAAAAAATTATTCGACAATTGAGCAACTTTTTTGAAACCGGTAGCTACTCTTTCTTTGAGTATAAAATTTAAAGAAAGCGTACATTTCTATCAAGCAAGTACAAAAAATAATTTTCTCGTGCATGTTTTGCGTAAAATATATTTTAATTTATAAAGGCAGTCAAAGTCAGTGATAAAAAGGCATGCTATTTAAGTATTCACTTTTTACAGTGCATACGTTTTCTTTGTGCTCAGAGCGAAGCTCGTTAAAAAACCTGCATCCTTTTATGACTGAAGTGACTTCAGAATAGACTGCACGATAATCAGTATAACAACTTGACTCAATGCCGATTAGCGAAAGAGTATCAATCTTTGGCATACGTCGGCATTTTGTGTGATTTTCGGCGACTACTGTACTTACATGCATGCCTAAGGTCATATGTGACAATTAAGGTGATCTTTACTGACACATACACACACACATACTGCGTTTTCGCCCACACACGTCAGGCGCCTCCGTAGCGCAGCACAAGTAATTCCTACAGTAAAAATTGAAATCAATATTATCAGCTTATCACCTCCAAAGAATGTAGGTCAGTAGTCTTTGCCCATTATTTTCGCCGCGTCACTTACTTTGGGTTCTTAAATGTCCAGACGACATTATTTAGATAAGTTTGATTTTAATCAATCTCACTGTCCTTGCAGTCTCTTTATCCTGATTGCGCGATTTCCGTTTGCTGCATGTTTGAAAATAATCAAACGATGACCTACCCGTTGTGCATATTTTTTTTAGGTATGTCTTCGTTCCGAACTGAAAATCCATACTGGTGCAGCGCATCCGTAGCAGGCCGAGCAATCGTCCCCTGTTGCTCTCACTGCGATTGTGCCTTGAGCTCCTCGCCCGATGACCCCCGTGTCAAGGCTGGTCCGGTTCCCACTCCCCACCCTCCCCTAACCTTTCTGCTCTCTTCCTCTTAATAGTTCCACCTGCTTCCTTCACCTTTTCATCTGAATCCTGTGGTATAGGTACTTTTTTTCCGTCCCCCTTGTACCCGTCAAGGGGGAGGAGGGCGGGGGCAAAAGCAGTAAACCCCCTGAATACCCATCCGCCCGCCCGCCCGCTCTCTCGCCGCTTTGCTCCCATTCTCCTCAACCATCCAGTGCTGCTGGCCCTTGCCTTCCTTTCTTGTCATCGACATCCCTGGCGTGTGCTGCTTGTTGCTTTAAATACAAACGATTATGATTTGCTGACTTACGGTGTTTTCTTTTGCGGCTGCTGTTTGTTGATATGTGGCTTATCTGTCTCTACCTCTCTTTTCCCCCATCTCCACCACTAGGTTTTTTTAACCGCTGACTATTAAAGAGGCATTCCGGTCGATTCAGTTTTGTAGCCATTATTTTTACCTGACATGCTCCTTCAAAAGGTCTAAAGCTGTGGTACGGCGGATGGGCAGGCACCGAATGCCTTCATTTGCTTCTTATGATACTCCCCGTGTCACGAGGGCTGTAGGGGTGATGACTTCTCTGTGGGGACTAGTTTTAAATGGTAGTAGACCCGCACCGCATCTACCGCAATCTCCTCTCTCTCGCTCACCCACGCCCACTGTCATGACAGAGTCGGGATAAAAAGCAGGTGGTTGGCGGGGCGTGAGCTTGCATATAGGCGTTCCATTGCAGCCTTTCTGCGTGTCTCATCCTACGCCTCCTCTTGTACTCGATGCGGCTGTAATCATGCCTGATCCAGCCGGCGTCAGTGATGCCAGGAACGGTGCCTCTCCGTGCGTGACGATTAGCGACAGTGGACCTGAAAGGCTCCACCCATTCTTTTCGCTAGCGACGGAGGCCGAAAATTGAAGGTCTTTAAACCGCCTCCGTGTCTTGAGGAGAGGCGCTGAGCAGAGTTTGGGTTGCCCTCCCCTTCGAAACCTCCAGGTAGGCTGTGGCGTCGGATCAAGGGCAGTGTAGCAAAGTTCGTGAGGCGGACGGCGGAGAATGTGCTCAGACTACGTCAGTTTTCGTTCTTGGATGGCCTGAGATATCTTCACCATACTGTCGCAACGAGTACAGACTGTCTCATTTGAGAAGAATTCGGTATACTTTACTCGAAGGGTTGTCCTCAGACAGCGGTGCTCAAATACCTGCAGTCTTTGCTCATCATCCACGCCATAAGTTCAACACTCACTTATAGGGGAAGACTGATCGGACGCATGTATGGTAGACACGGATCTTCGAGACGATGGATATGGCACGTCGGTTCCACAGGCGCTTTCAGAAGATTGAGAAAAGTAGACGAGCAGCATCGTTACGGTAGACAACGTGGCCCTTACTCTGACCATTCGGTAGCAGCCTCGACCTGAGATATTTCAATCGGCCTACATCTTCAATTTGACGACCATGCATCCCCAGGAAGGACTTCTCTTGGTCAGGAATGCAGCTCGAGAATAACTGAATCGCTCCCGTATTTATGGACAAGCCATCCGACATAGCGATCTCTCTCACTCGTGACACTGCATGCTGTAGATTGCCAAAGCTCGAAGCTAGTAAAGCGATATCATCGGCGTAGTCGAGATCAGTCAGGCACCGTCCGGGTGCAAGCTCAACACGGCTCACCTCATGTAGGGCTTACTTGTACTTACTTGCTACGGCTGTGATCATGCCTGACCTAGCCGGCCTCAATGATGTCACGAACGGTACCTCTCCATGCGTGGTGATTGGCGGTAGTGGATCTCGAAAGCTCCACCCAGTCTCTTCTCCAGCAACGGAGACCGATGATAGAAGGTCCAAGAACTGCTTCAATGTCTTGACGGACGGTGTAGAGCCAAGTCTTTAGTTGCCCTCTTCGACGTTTCCAGGTGAGCTGCGGCACTGCGTCGAGGGCAGTATAGCTAAGCTCGTGGAGCGTACGACGAAGAACGTGTCCAAACCACCTTACTCTCCCTTCTTGAACGGCCTGAGATATCCTCGTGATACGATCGCAGTGGATGCGGACTGTCCCATTTGAGATTAAGTCGCTATACTTAACGCACAGGATCGTCCTCAGGTACTGGTGGTCAAAACCCTCCAGTCTTGACTCATCTTCAGCGCGCGCAACCCAGCATCAACATCCATAGAGGAGGACTGACCGGATGGATGCACAATATACACGAATCTTCGTGGCGATGGAAATGTCACATCGGATCCATAGGCGCTTTCGAAGGATTGAGAAAACCCAGCGAGCAGCATCGATACAGGAGACAATGTCGTCCTTGCTCTGCCTATTCGGTAGCAGCCTCGCTTTGAGATATATAAAGCTGTCTACTTCTTCAATTTGATGGCCATTAATCCCCAGGGGTGCCTTCTCCTGGTCAGGGATGCAGCTCAAGAACAACTTCGTCTTTCCGGAATTTATGGACATGCCTACCGACATAGCGATCTCATTTAACCGCGACACTACTCACTGTTGACCATCAAAGTTTGAGGCTAACAGCGCAATATCATCGGCGTAGTCTAGGTCAGTTAGCCGGCGTCCGGGGGCATGCTCAAATCCGCCCTCTTCATGTAGGGCCTTGCCGAGAATCCAGCCAATAGAGTAGTTAAGCAGAATGGGCGAAAGGACGCAGCCTTGACGAACACCAGACCAGATATCGTATGATTGAGAGAGATTGTTGTGGACCAGGAGCATTCATTGATGTAGTTCAATAGAATGCGTGAGAAGACTCAGCCTTTTCGAACCGCCTGCTATGCACCGAATTCCCCTGCATCGCATCAAACAACTTAAGAAAGGAAGTGGGAGGGCCTCTTAGTGACTTCAGTGCACTAGTGGACAAAAAACGTGGGAAGGAGTGATCACGCAATATGCAGATGCAACAACACTGAACTCTTGTCAAGAACCTTCCCAGGCGCAGATTACTCATTAGCAGCGGGATTTTTTGCCACTTTAGGCGCAATACCACAACACAGGTGACAGTTCCGCAGCCAACTTTCGACCATGTTCACCGTATGCTTTGCGGCAGGCTAGAAGCAGGTGGATTAAATTATAGTGATGGTAGACCTGCGCAGCATCTACCGCACCTCCACCTGAGTCCGGTGTCAGGACAGAGTCGAGAAATCCGCAGGTGGCATCAAGTGCAAATCTTCGACCCAGCGTGAGGTTTTTACTACATCCGTTCTACGCATAGCAACCTAAGGAAGCGGAGGGGGGGTGGTCGAGGGGTTAAATCCACATTTCGTGGGAGTGCTATAGAGGCTACGCTAAGGAGAGGCAATTGCAACCTAATTCTGTTAGAGTGACAGAGTTAACCCAGCCGGTTGACAGCCTTCAAAGTCGTGGGTTTTAGAGAACCGCGATAGCTTGAAACGGAGAACCAGCTAGTTTTACTCCCTCTTCATTCGCTGCCACCAGCCGATTCTCCGAGCCTGTCAACCTAGAGGTGCAAAGAAGTGGATAATACGCTTATGCAATCCGTCTATGCGCTCAATAGACCACCCGGACTTCCCAAAACATACGTAAAGGGTGGGTCAGAGCTCACTCGTGTGTATGACTGCCATAGATGCCACATGGAACATAGCAAAATTCCTACTTGCATAACGGACATCGATTCTGCGCATGTGGGGCTGATGAGAAACTGGTTTGTGTGCGTAGTATAGGGATCTAAACAATGTTTCTACTTAGGACATTACGATCAGCAGGGTAAAGGCCAAATGGCATAATTGAAAGGGATTTATTGTGCAGAGCACCTTCCATTGCTGTTTCAGGCAGTAATGGCCACTAGCGAAGCCAGGACTAGTGTTGACTGCGTCCAACCAAGCCTGCGAGAGTTTGAGACAGTGGTTGCAGCTACTTCTACACGATTATGAAACAACTTCAAACGGTCTGTGATTGGCTTATTTCATTGCCTGAGAGGCGTCGCGTTGGCCGAAGGGTGGCGGGTTCAAGTGGCCTTTGGGTAGCCGCGACTCTGGAAGTGCGTGTGTGGGCGCCGGTCAAGGGTCCTCAGGTCAGCAAGTCAGAAGCAGCAGCCTGCGAAGTCGCATGTCGTTGAAGCAGCGGGCATTACACAAAGAAATCGGACAGCGTTGTTAAGTGTCCGCTGGTTCGCCAGTTCATGTAGTATTATAGTCTTCCCGACTGTGCGTTTATCATGAATGCGCACCTGACCGAGTTGGCCCATGCAGCTAGTGCATGCTCGTGGGCAGTTGGTAATGTAAAGGCGGAAGCAACAAAAATAAGTCCGGCCTCCTGGGATTGGTTCGCCGTTCTCAGTACGATCGATGCGCCAGGCCGATGTGCAGTGAGAAGGCGCGCTCGCAATCACGACAGGATTGGATCAAGTCTGTGCCGAGGGCGAGTGTGGTAGTGGTTGACGGGCTGCTGAAGGTGTTCTCGCCAATGCTGGGGTTGGAGAGGGCAGTATTCGTTTTCGCGTTGTTTGCGGAATGAGTAATTGAGGTAGTGGGGTCGACGACGTTGGCATAAGAAGTGTTGTCGCTAGCGATGATGATTGTCTCCATCGTGGGGGGGGGGGGATTGATATAGGGATATAGATGGAAGCGCTTGCGGAGACAGAAGATGTAGTTTTTGGGTTGTTGTTGTTGTTGCCTCTGTTTTTCCAATATCCGATGAGGCTGATCCGTCCGCAGAACGTTCGTTAGCAGTGCAGGCATATGAAGTGGCGTTAGGTGTTGATATGTGGGCCTTATTTAACTGCAGGTTTAAGACCTGTGGTTCTTCTGGTTACCAGCGTCAGAAACCCAACACAAATGATTAAGCCACGGGCTTGTTTTCCTATCTGTATTTATAGGGTATATTATTTGTAGTACGCCGATCGGATTACCCAGCGTACTGGTACCGTTGTGGCCTGCAACCCTAGTAGTATGCCTTACTGGCTGCGTAAATATCGTGAACCATCTGAGGAGGTGAGGATCACCCTCTGCATGTCCCATCTCAACTCTCAGGCAGAACAGATAGTCAAATTTTGGGCATATATGAAGTGGAACCGATAGAGAAAAGGGAAACCTGAATGGTCGTTTCCAGCTTAGTAGCTGTCATCAGCCAGTCATACCGAATTCCCAGGTGTGGCGACTCCCGATATTCGAACGGGCTACCTTTGGCCATGGAGTACAACGCTCTACTATTGCACTATGGCTCGTTTTTTGGCCAGTTGCGATCGGGAATATGATGAATGGTAGGGGGATCACCGATCTGCCTAAGGAACATTTTATGCCCCAGCTTATGACCCGACGTATTAATGAACAATTGAATCAAAGATAATCAAATACTACGAAATAACCACGTAACACCCATTCTACAAACAAGTAGTGGTAGAAGTTGCATAAATTATACAGGACAAAGACGTTGTATCGTACTCTCAACATAAGTAATGCTTAAAAGCGCGGGTGTGTTTCGACGGGGTTTCTGATGCTGCTGTTGGTGCATGATAGAGAAACGGAAGGTGTGGCTCCTCAGTGGGTGCCCCAGCATTGTCTGTGGCTTCTAGTATACGAATCTCACATCTTCCACCTTCGATGCGGGGCTATTAAGACGGGCCACAAACTTCTCTGTGAAGCACGCTCGACCGGCATCATGAGTCAATAGGAGCATGACAACTTCCCAAATGAATAGGATAATCAAATAAGTAATAAACTGCGTATAGGACAAGCACTCACACCCTATATACATGCTAGCAACACCTTTGCACTCAACCGCTTTTGTACAGCCGTTTTCTCCCCTGCGCACGATTCGGGAAGCCTGTCGGGCCAATGTTTTTGAAGGAGTCCTAATTCCTGGCGTCGGTTGCTACTGTGCACTCCTCAATGTCTAGTCGGCGCTGAGCTTAACTAAAGACAGACTTCCTAGATGAGCCTTAAAACCACCCGCTTGGTCTTGGCGTCAAGCCCGCCAGCCCTCCCGTGATTGCACTTTTCTATCTGCCTCTGGGACTGCCGTAGACGGATATTAGCTAAGCAACTGATCAAGTGGCCAGTGGCTCACTCTCGCATGACGTTTACGCGTTCACGCCCACAGGACGTTAGCAGACAAATGCGCGCGCGCAGGGTCTGGGCCTGCCGCGCGTCGGGGTTTCAACCCATCGCTAAGTTTCTGTATACGATGAACCACTCCTACTTGTTCCATCTCTTCTCCCTTCTATGCGGAGCTCAGCATGATAATTATCGTGCTCTGATCACCCACAGCTCAGACCCCTACAGTATTTTTTCTCTTTTGTTTTTTCACTTTCTGGATGACTCATCCCATCTTTCCTTGCAGTACCAAAATGGGACGCAGCCATCGACCTCGTTCAGTCCGCAAGACCCGCAATGCAGCCATCGCCGCGCAAGAACGCACCTACGTCAAAGCACCGCACAGTTTTGTGTTCGCTCGCACCGGCGTGGGTTCGCTGGTGAAACAGCTGTCGCAGGATTTGCGCCGCGTCTTTGAACCCTTCACCGCGTCTAGCCTGCGGGTCAGCAAGCGTAATGTCCTCAAGGACTTTATCAACATCGCCGGCCCCCTCAACGTCACTCATCTGCTCTACTTTACACATCCCAGAGCGGACAAGCTGTCGGCCAAGCGGGCGCGACATGCGGCCAACATTTCGAAAAAGAAGAAGCGTGGCAAGTCCTCAGATCCCGCTGACTTTGGTGATGATGACGAGGGGGTCTCCTTGAAGGAGGATGCGGCCGGTAACTCCGGCAATGCGGCAGCCGGTGAGTTTTGTGTGGGTGGGTGTATTTGCATATTTTGCACACCAGGCTACGTCGCAGGTGTACTAGATCACAACAAGGTCCGGCGCAGTTCAGTTTATTTGAGCAAGGTGTAGGCATGCACATTTGAGTTCCCTACTTGTTTACATGCAACGTAGATCCGGCGGAAAATGTGCTATACCTCAAATCTAAATCACGCGATGTTCTGACCCGCATTGCGGAAAGCGACCTATACTAGATCCCGTTCCATCATCTCGACTCTGTTTTGTCAAGCGGGTAAAAGGAAAGAGTGCCGTAGACTGTTGCGACGTCTACATTCAGTTAAAACTAATCCCTGTCTCCAGTCACCCTCCCCGCACCAACCTGTTTGGAGCATATGGCGGACATAAACGAAATCGATGGTTGAACTGTCACTTGTTTACACGCAACGTAGTTTTATCAAACATTTCAAAATGTAATTTTATATTCCCAAGGGTGTGTGTCAAATCTGTACAGATGGAAAAACGATCTCTAGTATTAATGGCACAATTGGGTATATTAACAATTGCAGATCATTGCACTTCCAATCAACAGGTCATGCTTGCAGACAACTTGGTGTTTAAGGTCGACAGTAGCAAACCTATCCAATAATCCTCAGAATTTAAGCTTGCCGTGACGCATCAAGCGTTTTGGCTTGAGGGTTACCAATTGACACTCTTACGGATTTGAGATCCCAGCCGCCCCTATGTAAGTTTAATGAATGCGGTTGGGCCAAGTAATTTTAAAAGAAGTGGCTGTGATTGCTGGGAAAAGAATTGTATTCATCATCAGCGAAAATAGCAGCAGCGGTTAATTCATACATAGGGCGTTGCCGTATTTTTAGGATACAGTCACTGTGCTACTGCATACCTGTAAAAAGTAACGGCTAGCGCCGATCGGGGCAAGTTGTCCGATTGTGCGCTAATCACTTGGTGGCCAGCGTGCGGGTCTTGACCCGTTGAACTTAAACGTCCTGATTGCTCCGTCATCCGGCACTCCTGTGCGCCTGTGCGCTCCCCCGACTAACGAATTGCTCTGGCCGAATTGAGCCTCAGCGCCGAGTTTCGGTTGAGCGGTTCGTTGCACTTTCTTTTGGATTGAAAGCCCGTGACTCAAGTAAGTCGTGACTCACACCATTATAACTTCCCACGAAGATTCGTGTGAATATCGTGCCTCCATCCGGTCAGTCCTCCTCTATGGATATGAATGCTGGGCTGTGCGCGTTGAAGATGAGTGAAGACTGGAGGGTTTAAACCGCCGGTGCCTGAGGACGATCCTGCGCGTTAAGTATAGTGACTTCATCTCAAATGAGACAGTCCGCACCCGCTGCGATCGTATCACGAGGATACCTCAGGCCATTCAAGAAAGGCGACTGGGGTGGTTTGGACACGTTCTCCGTCGTCCGCCCCATGAGCTTAGCTATGCTGCCCTCGATCCTGTGCCGCAGCCCACCTGGAAACGTCAAAGAGGAGGGCAACTAAAGACTCGGATCGACACCATCTGTCAAGACAATGAATCAGTTGCCAATAGAAGAGATTATCCGAGTTCCAGGAAGCAGTTCAGAAGAAGCGATCACTCGAACAGGAGGCTTGTTGTTCTGACGTTTCGGATTCTCTCGGGAATCCTTAATCATATGTAATAGAAGAACAGTCTGAGACATGCACAGTTCTTGGACCTTCTATCTTCGGTCTCCATCGCTGGACAAGAGACTGGGTGGAGCTTTCCAGATCCGCTGCCGCGAACCGCTACGCATGGAGAGGTACCGTTCGTGAAATCATTGAGGCCGGCTAGATCAGACATGATCACAGCCGTAACAAGTACAAGCACCTCCCGCGAGAATTTCGGTCTCATCCAATTTGAATGTGTGGCCAGATCTTGTCCAGGGAACCGTGACTTTAGAGTGACTTTCTGCCTCCACACTACTGTCGCTTATTCGGAAATTCGCCTCTTAAGAAGTCTTCCTGTTAGCTCTGACGTAGTTGCTTGCTCACAAGTGCACTGGGTCCTACAGAGGAGTGCAGTGTGATGTGCGCGCCTACCATGGTGTTGATTCTATGCGAAACAGACCATGATTGATAGGTAGCTTGATCCCTGCAGTTGCAGTCGGCGGGCTCTGCGCGCTGTCCTGGAACTGGAGCAGAAATATTCGAAGCGAATGCAGCAAGTCAGCTTCTCCAACACCCGCAACCTGTCAGCTTAGTCGCACTATTAATCTGCATTTAGGGCAGACCTTTTAGTTCAAACGCCAAAATGCAACACTGCCGTGCAATGGTAATCTACCCATATTGCCATTACCTTCTCCCACACCGACCTTCTCGGTCATCTGCGAATTAATCGCAGCACCAGTGCCGGGTGATTTGCTTGTTTCCTTTTGCGTACACCTCCGCGCTGTCCCAATGCATTCAAGAATTTCTTCGGGGTATGCATGAGCGTTCTATAAATCACCCCTCCGCAAAGCGTGATGCTTCGGTCAGATGGCACCTACGCGGTTCATGAGTCTGCACATCTAACCTATGTCATAACTGTGCGTTCTCGGGGGGGGGGGGGGGATCTTGTCATGTGGACTAGAAGGCGAGCAAGAAAATGCAGTCTTCAGCAAAATAAGTAATTTGAATAATAATAATGTACATACCTAACAAAGAAGGATGGTTTAATTTATACAGGCATCGAAATAAATAGCTCTAATTATCATTACTAAAGTTGCGATATTTCCTAGACCTGGTGAACAGCATTGGTTAAAGGTATCAGTACCTCGCAGCCCAGATTTCAGCAGCCTCGTCTAACCATTTTCTTCCATTTTAAGACACGGTGTGTGTGTGTCGTAGCCCATAGTTGGATCAGGAATCCCCGCCGGAATCCAAACTGGGAGTAGTTGGGAGACGGAGAAAAGCCGCGACCTCGACCGGCTTGAGCCACAGGTCCGTGGGAGTGAGGAGGGTGCCTGGCCGAGAATTGCAGGCGAACAGATGACGGCAGTCATGCGGCGAGACGCCGCAGTCGGGTATGGATGGGTCGAGCCGGTGCTGGTACTGCCGAAGGAGCATACAGTAGCCACTGCGTAGCTGCGCCAGAGTACAGCGAGTAACCCTCGGGAGATGTCGTTCCGAGGCCGCGATCGGAGGCGGATAGCCACCCAAAAGGACCGGGGGACGGTAACCTCGTTTCTCCTCGACAACGACTCTCTGGTGGAGACGCTGGAAGCCTGTCTTGGTGGCAGAGCTATCAACAGGTAGATCCGCGAGAGACGAGGCAACAGCTTCCTTGTGGAGTGCTCGAATAGACGGCCGGACGTTGCGGCAGGGCTCGGGAGCGGTGCAACGGTGATGATTGGGATGGCCGGGTTGCGAACAACTCCACCAGAACTGCTGGCTAAGGAGAGTGTTGTGATTGGCGACCGGTAGAACAGAAGCCTCCGCATGAAGATGATCTATAGGCGACATTTTATAGCAACCCGTGATCGTGCGGAGGGCAGCGTTTTGGGCTGACTGGAGGCGGCGGAGGCTGGAAGAGCTCATCGTAGGAGACCAGATTGATGCCGCATAAGTGAGGTGCGGCTTGGCCAGCGCCTTGAAAGCAGTCGACAGAGTCTCTTTCGCACAGCCCCAGGATGTGCCTGCTAGAGCCTTGAGGACCTTGGTGCAGCGGCTTACTTTGCTTGCGGTCTCCCTGGCATGGTCTGCGAACGTGAAGAGCGGATCAAAACGCACACCAAGGAGTTTGGGCTTGCGGACGAGCGGTAAGGACGCCCCATTGACGGTGATGACCGGGTGACGATTGAACTCCTTCGCTAACTAACCTTGGCTACTTTCTACTGCATTTTTTGATATTCAAGCTAAGTTGGATATTCAAATTCGAAAATGTCAGAATTCTGGGATATGAATTTTAATTCCGGTGAGCAGAAGATGAATTATAAGTTGGATATTCCCCAACCACGTCATCTGCGCCATTCTTTGCAACAATCGGGCATACATTCAAATAATTTCTGTGGTTAGCTCTAATGAGAGGTTGAAGCCAGAATCTGCAATGTCAGGCAAATAAACTTCTTGTTCCAGTGATCGCATCTTATACTTTTTAACTGCCTCCTAGAACTCGCCTGTTCGCTTATACCAGCAATCTGTTTGAGTGCGGTGCGCTCCGATCGGCCCAACAGGGGGAAACGCTTGTCCTTCGAGGGTCGTCAGACCCTAATTTCTGTATGCCAGTTCGCCTTTAGCAACGCCACCTTTCCCCTTTCAGGCGGTGTTTACATGCACCTTATTCGGACGCCCAATGGACCCAGTCTCACCTTCCGGGTGCTGGAGTACAGCTTGACGAAGGATGTCTTCACACTAGTCCGCCGCGTCTTCGACGCACGTCAGTTTACCACCCCACCCCTCCTCGCCATGACGGGCTTTGGTTCAACCACTGCCCCCGGCGCAAAGGCACCTCCGCCCCCACATCTCCGTCTCATGGTGGACATGTTCCAGAACATGTTGCCTCCTCTGAACGTTCAGAAGGTATTTTTCCATCACTTCATATGGTTTCTCACTTAGTTTCAGTAGAAAGGTTGTTTTGTATGTTCAAAGCTGCAGGGACTTCCTTGGAACATCTCGAAATTAAGCCTGTCACTCATTTTTAGTACGGTTGTGCACTTGCGCTGTTCAGTAAATCCAACTGACTTTTTAATTGACCGTTAACTGCCAACTCCGCCACCAGTTTATGAAGGCAAGGCTCACTAGCGTAATCAACGTCACATTTTCTCTATTGCTCATCACCATAACCACCATTATCATTACCATAATGCGCTAGGCGAATTACTTAAAAGCACAGCATTTTAAATGCCTGAAATCGATACTCCCGATTTCCATAATCACGTTTCACACTGTTGTTTTGCCACCCAAATCTGAAATGGAACTTTGATCGTTTCCTTCTAGCAAATAGAATGATAACCTTCGAAAGATGTGGATAATACATGGGACTGGTATACTTGCGCTGCCCACGTAGGACTGACTGTCGTCCGCCCCGTCCACACTCACCTTTACATGCTGTTGTCTCACCACTGCATGTCCAGGAGGTTTTTTAATCATTTAATACGGTTACTTAGTTTGTTTCAGTAGAATATTGTTTTCAGTTGAAATCTCTAGGGAATTACTTGAATCATTTCGAAATTAAGGACTGTAGTTGGCCCGGCCCATCTTACTCACCTTTACACGTTGTTGCTCCCATCAAATGTCCACGAGACATTTGCATTCATATGATAATATTACCTATTTCCTTTCAGTAGAAAGACTCTTTTCCTCTTGATTAAATGCTTTTTGACCACATTTTTCTGTAACCAGATCAAACTGAGCACCGTACGTCGAGTGTTGCTGTTGAGTCGGGAAGTGGACAGCGCCTCGGGCGAAGAGGTCATCTACCTGCGTCACTTCCACATTCGTATTGAAAATCGCTCAGTCAGCAAGGCGCTTCGACGCCTGGGCGTGGGTGGTGCACCCCTACGGAAGCGGGTGCCCGGCGGTGGTCTCGGTCCTGGCGGCTCCGGCAAGTCTTCCGGTGTCCCCAGCCTGGCCAAATATGCCAGCCTAGATGACTACCTGACTAAGTGAGCTGCTGGGCTTTTTCCTGTCTGTTAAGTTTTTTTTCTGGCATCTATCCGATGCTTTTTTAAGGCTACTGTCAACCAAGGAGACTAATTCCTGATCGCGTTGTCGCACCCGTTTACCTTATTATCTGGACAATTAATAGACGGGTAGTTGTTGTCTGAGCCGTGATGGTCAGGGTCGTAATTGGCCAAATAAGTATCAGAATAAGCCCGAAACATATTGTATCAGTTTACATAAATACCATTGCCGGCTTATCAGCCGCCGTCAGCTAATAAGTTAAAAATGGTCATCCCTTGTCTTTACCGGTAATACTATCTGCCTGTAATACAAGTTGCTATGGCTGCCGTCAGGTCCTGAGAAACAAGGCCCAGGTTAGGGCAAAGTGGAACAAGTGAGTTCCATTAGCGGTCGGTGAACATTCATCCAGGAGTGTCTATCTCTCAACCTATACCGGCAAGAGAACGAGCTCTCGGCTCGATGCTTAGGACGTTCGACTTTGATGGAAAGGTCGCGAGTTCGGGCACCACTTGGGTCCGAGTATGAGTGGCTGACGACAACTATT
>JAYGXS010000006.1:19831637-19900977 GCA_036362985.1 Ligula intestinalis | reverse complement strand
CCCGTCGACCCCTGTGAAATATACACATGCTGCCAACAGACAGTAGTAAGTAGTATAAATTGACGTTGTAACTTACCATACTAACGGCCTCCGGAGATTAAAAAAGCTGAAATTCCAGTCTCTCTCGTCTTTGTGGGCAATGCTATCTGCATCGAGTACTAGCGGCTGCTGTCGGGGTCAGGGAAATGACACTCACATCAGAAGGGGCCGAGTGAGTTCCGTTAGCGGTCAGTGAACGGTCATCAACAGGTGTATCAGTTTACCCACATTTTCTTACGCCCCCCCACCTGTGCCTAGTTATAACTTGCCCGGCTTCTGCGTGTTAGTTGGTTGTCTGTTCGTCACTTCTACAGCCCCTGCGGAGCGGGTTTGTTTGGAAAGGCCAATGGTGTGTGCCCATTCCTGTTTGAGTTAATACCCTGTATGCAGCAACAGAGCATGATAGGTGGCAAGGCTTTTTGCTTTGGGAAGGCAGTGAATCGGTCTGCGCAGAGTGATATGACTGACAAATATAAAGAAGATTGGAAGTACAATTTCTGACTGTCAGAGAGAAATTACATGCCAATCTAAGTGAGTATTTCGGAGGTCGGCTGGGCGCGGGTTTCTGGGTTTGTTCTTTTTTGAACAGATTCGAATTTTGCCGGCTGGATATGCGTAAGAGTCAATGAGGTTAAAAAAAGCTAGTCACGTTTGCCGCAATAGGCTTTCAGCACCGCGGGGCGAGAGAGAACTTAACTTCTCTACTTTTTTCCTAAATCTTTCCCGTCTTTTTGCAGGGCAAGCTTGTTAACGGATTCTGGCATGTCCGACGTTGATGACATCGCGGAGGTTGAACTTCCTGGTGGAGGCGGTGGCACTAACAGTGCTTCCGCTGAGGCCCTTGAAAACGTCCAGAAGACAAAGGCGTCCAGCAAGCGGAAGCAGGCATTAGCGGATGCAAAGGCCAGTCACGGATTCACTCATTTGGCCACCTGTCGAAAGGCCACCATCCGTCTCACCGAAATCGGTCCTCGTCTGACCCTTAAGCTGATCAAGGTAAGACTCGTCGTTCCTTCCTTCATTCCTTCCTCTCATCAGATGTCATCGTTGTTGAACTACTAGTACTGGTAGTTTGTCGCGTGCAGGGCAGAGATCAGCATTTCCGCTTTGCTTAGATCCAAGGGCCTACTGCCCGGACAGCGTGCGGCGTACTGACGGATTGCGAAATTTTTGTTCCCTGATTCCTGTCATTGCCGATAAATCTTTTGCATGGCTTCAACCGGGTGTGGTGGCTCGCCTATATGTAGGCTCACGCCTTGTATGTGACTCTGTCTCAGTACCTGGTCGAAGTGAATATTAGCGGAGAGTGTGTGTAAGTCTACAAACTATAAAGTACTTCATATTCCAGTCGTTGTCCTTGCGTCTACCATGCTGTGGGACGCACTGTGGACTCCATCGGTACCGATGTTCAAACTATCGCACTCAGAATAAAACGTGCTACTAAATTAGTTTAAGTAGTAGATCCATTAATTACCGTCCCATTGCCATTGTGAGCGCCTGTCACCATCCTTGTGTCCAGCATGCTCTGGGGGCACACGGTGGACAACGTTGGCAATGACAGTAAAAGTGACAGTTGCGAAATGAAAAGGTAACCCGAGTGAAAGTAAAATACGCACTCCATGGCTGCTTTTACCCCGACTTTGGCTGTGGTAGATGCAGTAGAAGTCCACAACCTCTACAAAGAAATTCACATTATTGTTGCGCCCGCCATTCTGTGGGCACACGATGGACCTCATCGAAATTGATTGTCCACCGTCGGAGGTGATAGCATTTTCAAAAAAGGCCGGAAATCTATCGAAGCCAGATACTCACATGCGTCTTATTTAGTTAGCTGTCATGTACCAGGAGGCGCACGTGTCGGCGCGGTGGCTAGGTGTAGTTTTAAGCGGGTTTGAAATTATTATGAGTTTCAATCAAGCAAAGGTGGCAGGATCTATTGTGTCCAATAGATTTCGTGACGGCCTTTCAACTGCATCCTGTCTTTGCGTTATTTATCTAACGAATGGAAGCATAGAACAATTGAAATTTTTACAGAATGGCAATGCATACAAACAAGGCTCATAGTTCACTGCAACAGAACGAAGGACAATACTTTAAACCAGCATGCAGGATAGAAAAGGAGGTGAGTTAACACAAATCGCAGTTGTGATGTAATCTAGACATGCGATTATCGGAGCGAATTGAGATTCAATACATCGCCTAGGTGTTTGCGTAGGTCGGGATTTCTCCTGCGGTATTAATTAACACAGGGTCCGGTTTTTTCTTACCCGAACAGGTGCAGGGCAAACGGTTTTGGGTTCGATAAAGTGACCAACGTCTTGCAGATATTTGCTAGTCAGGGACCGTGATGCTTTAAAAGCCAACTTTGTTGTTTTTCGCCCAATTACTTATCGTGTAAGTATGACTTAGGGCGCCATCCACTTTCGTATTTTTGTCAAAGTGCGTATTTGACTTCTAAAACCATATGTGAGTAAAACACACCCAGATTTCAAACCCAAACGCTCTAAAAATGCCAGCTTCCACCCAACTGTGTTATTTTTGGGGTTTAGGCCACCGCAAAAGCTGCAGGAGGAAAGCGACTCGAAAGCCCAAAATCTGAATGACGTGACCCATTTTGCAGCCAAGCTTTAATGCTTGCTGTTCCGCCAGCTGTGAATTACTTGGGCAGTCTGCTGTTAAACTAGCAGGCAAGGTCCGCCGTCTGGTGTTTCTGTTATAGTGTGCAAATGTTGGAATATCGAGCGATTACATCCACGAACGATGATGCTTTGTGCATCTAAAGTGAGCACCAAGTTGAGTATTTGGCACCCCGGTAGATGTGCTGTTTGAGTTTGCCAACAACCGTGTCCAATCGCACCACCAACTGTTTGACAAAGTGGCGCCGTTGACTGATGTATGGGAAAGTGAAGATAGAGTGAGGTCGACACTAGGTCAGCCACCCCCATGACGTTTTATTTGACGGGATAATTAACACCAGTCTGAAAATAAATGTAGCTGTTATAACCAAACTACTTAAATAGTTATAGTAACTGGTTTATTTGATTTAAATTGGTTTTCGGTAGATAGAAGAAGGCGTCAACTCGGGCAGCGTGCTCTACCACAGCTGGCAGGTAAAATCTGCCGTCGAGGAGACTGTGCAGATACAGCAGCGTCAGCAAAAGGAGGCTGAAAAGACTGCCCGCAAGACCTTCCAGGAACAGCGTCGACAAGAGCACGAGGCTGCTAAGGCCCAGCATCGACAGAGTTGCCTTGAGGGTATGCGCAAAGCTGGCAAACTTTCCACTGAGACTGCTGACGGCCAGGATGATGTCGATGTTTCCGAAGAGGAACAGCAGGTACCAGAGGCCGACGGGGTGGAGGAAGAAGAGGAATTCGACGAACTCATCCACCAGGTGACGGATGATGAGGCTGAGGAAGAGGAAGTCGAAGAAGGAGAGGACGAGGCGGGTAGTCGAGCTGCAATGTCGTTGGCAGGGGTCTCCCACTCCAATCGCAGTGGACGGATAAAGAAGAAGAAGAGGAAGGCAAAGAAGCTGAAGATATCGCGCAAGCATCCGGCTTACAAATATTTAATGGAGAAGGAAAAACGTACGTCATTGCTCTGAATTCACTCCTTTTTTCAAAGTTTCTACCGCAATGTTTTAAAATTTCGAGAGTTTTTTTCTGCTTCGGTAATATAGCTGCTAAATAGCATAGCTTTCTTGGTCTTGCTGACTGATAGGGTGGTTTCTTACCCAAATCTGTGTCGAAGCTTCAGTTTTTCCCCTTTTGAAACCCTGATGTTAGGAAGTGACTTAAACATGCTTTACCATAGGCGTTTTCTAAGAGTTACCTAGACATATTCTGTTTAGTAAGAAAGAGCCCGGTGTCCATCTGTTTCGTGTTCTTTCGGCCCAGGTTGTCAATGCCACTGCATTTTATTCGTTGTGAGCACTGCGAATCTAGGGTGGTCGTGGAGACAATATTTTTGTGCAGAGCTACTGTTAATAGAAAAGGGGAGATAACGGTGCCTTCCGAAAAACCTCCAGTGCTTACAGTCACTCCGAGTGAACAAATAGTGCTGGTTCGCATCATCTCACTTCAGTGAACTCTCCTGCTTGGACGATGGCTTAGCGTAGTTTCCGCGCTACAGACTATCTTACGCGCTTAAAGCTATCATTTTGCCATAAAATCCGTGGCTTGGAAAGTTTGCAACCAGCGGGATAACTTGGAATATGCAGTCAGCTCAGTGCATGTTTGCGTAAAATGGCAGTCAGCCTGTGCCTCCTCACATTTCCGTTCTTCTTGACATGCCGAACCCAATCGAAACTAATGACCGAAGCGTCGTTACCTCTTGATGGTCTAGTAGTAGGCCTTTGCTATAACCACCCAGTACGGCAGGTGAAAGTAAATTACGTTGTCGCGTGAAATTTAATTTAACAGCAAGCTCGCGAACATAAGGCAGGCAGGTCGGACGTTAAGTGGACTTCTCATGGTTTTGTCTGTTTTTGTCCTTTTTCTAGGCAAGGAAAAGTCATCAGGAAAGAAGTGGTCCTCTCGCGCCTGAGGATGCTAATTCGAATGATCGCTTGCAGGCTCCTGCTGCCTGCTGTCTGTACAATTTGTATGATATCTGCTTATGGAAAACTGTCAGATACAGATTTTTTCTGTTCTTCCAAAGGACCCTTGCATTTCCTTCGAACTCTTTCTCTGGACAATTTGTATGATATCTGCTTATGGAAAACTGTCAGATACAGATTTTTTCTCTCCTTCCAAAGGACCCTTGCATTTCCTTCGAACTCTTTCTCTGGGCATACGCATACTCGGCTTGCACATGTTGTGGGTGAAGACACAGCAATTGTTGGGTAGTATAATTAGTAATAAAATATGGCTACTTGCTAATCGCGAGTAGTATAAAGTAATGTGGTGTCCGTTTTGTCTCCCTTTTCGTTACCCGGTCGCTTTGGAATGATGTGTTTAGTGCATCCAATTTGTTCCTAAGTGAATTAACGCAGCTGGAGAGGAAAACCTCTTCAAAAGGGCGTTCCACACTGCAGCTACTTTGTCGCTGAAGAAGAATTTTCGTCCATCGATCCTTGTTTTGCCAGGGCGTATTTTAAGGGGTTGACCGCGCAAAGTTTGCGTATTAACCTTGGTAAAGAAATCGTCGGGGACACAGCAACAAGCCAGTTTATTCATAATACGGAAGGTAAGTATGAGCTCCCCTCGTAGATGTCTGTAAGAAAGGGAAAATATGTCGAGGGCTGACAGCCTCTTTTCGTAATGCGGTGTTCACAGACCTTTGACCATTTTGTCGCTCCTCTCTGAACCTTTGCCAAGACGGTACAGTTTTTGACAGCGCAAGGTCTCCATGTCTGAATGGCTAATTACAGGTGTGGCCGAACGAAACTTCCAAATATTTTGGAAAGACTGCCTTTCAAATCCCATAAAGGTTCGTCTACTCGACTGTAATGTAGATCTGGCCGCCTTCTTACAGTTCAGCGTTAGTTTGAGTGAAGAAGTGATCCACACACTAAAGTCCTTCTGAGTCTCGTCTTCTTGCAGCAGTGTACTGTTTACGAAATATACCTCACGGCTGGATGCTCTACAACTGCCGATTTGAGGAAAGTTGCATTTACTAACATTGAAAGGCATAAGCTAAAGCTTTGGCCAGTCCTCCAATCTGTTCCACTTAGCTTGCAGATGGTTTCCATCTGCGGTATATCGGACAACTTTCCATAACTTGATGTCATTAGCGAAGAAGGTGACATCACAGTCTAGATCCCTGACACAGTCGTTGATGAAAACAAGGAATAATGTGGGACCTAAAACTGAGCCCTGTGGGACGCCACTCACCACAGGTAACCCCGAGGACTGCTGGCGACAGATCTGTACTCTTTGGTACCATACTGTCAAAAAGTTTCGGATCCATTGGAAGTAGGTCCCGCGAACGCCTGCGCTGCGCAGCTTATGCAGGAGGCGTTGGTGAGGGACAGTGTCTAACGCCTGTTTGAAGTCAATGTAGATAACATGCACCATTTGTCCTCGTTACGTGCTTTGGTCCAGCGATCAGGTGAGAAGAGCAAATTCGTAAGACAGGATCTACAACTGTGAAAACCGTGTTGGGCATCGGAAAGGTGGTTCTGCTCGAGGAACTGCCTCAACGCCTTCTTAATGATTTTTTTCTACGGTTTTGCGACAAACTGAGTGTCAGGCGAAATGCCTTGACAACACTATTTCGATAGGCTTAGTATGCACATGCTGAAGCGTATTTCAGACAACTTGAGACTCAGTATGATAAATATAACGCAAACCTCTTGTAATTTAATCCGAAATCTTTTGAGGGGACTGTTTCACAGGCCTACCCTGATAAAACCGCTTTCAGGTGTCCAAAAGAACTTCGGGCCTGGCCGGGATTTGAACCCGGGACCACTCGCACCCTAAGCGAGTATCATACCCCTAGACCACCAGGCCATCGTGCAGGTTCTTAACCTGCTGGATCTTTACGTAGCTTGATGGCTGACGACCGTTTTTGGCAAATTCCCATAGTCATCTGCAGCATCTTCCAATGCGCCCACACGACGATAATCGTGCGTGTGGGTTGGCTCTGCTGTTTTCACCAATCGCCATCGCATTGACGATCAACCAATCAATAACAGCGCTCCAAGTAGAAGCCCTAATATGCGGCATGTTTTGCCAAAGAAGCCAAAAAGAGCCTCACCAAGACAAGGTTGCAGAGATTCTTCGGAGCTCCGGCTGCAATATATGCTATGTTGTATATATGTTTTCATTAAAAAACGACGAGTTATTGAGAATTACACAGATCCGCGAACGATCTGGTGCATTGTACTGAAAACGTTCATTTTGATATCTTACGGCAGACCTCAATAACCCACTGACCCTCTGCTTAGACCTCCGGATCCACTTAGGACTGTAGGTTCGAGTCGCAGGTTTTGAGATATTTGAGCTCGAGTATGGCTGGCTGAGGACGGCTAATAAGGCAAAAATCGCCCTTCCAGTATCACAAGGAAAAATTTGATATTTATGACGGTTGTTCAAAATAAAATCCTTGGATTATAAGTAGTAGCTTGACCAGATTTGAAATTTTATCCAAACGCAATTCAATGTCGATTGGTCGAAGTCCGTATGGTGTCACTAAGTTCAATTTGCGCTCCTTTTCTGTTCAAAAAATGCTTGACCAAATTCGGTTTCAATTCCATAGAAGCATTGAATCATTTCATTTCCGATCATTCATTTTGAGAACTAAAACCGAGTTTCCCCTTCGGTAGTCCTTTCTTAACTTAATCAAAAATTAATATGCAAAGGTGGGGGGGGGGGTTGAATCCTTCGGAATTTGGGTTTTTAGACTCGCTCCGAGCGCTGATTTGAAAATTTCAACTGAACTACTGTGAAATAACCGCGTAACATTCTCAGACTGCCATTATGCAGCGAGCAGTATACAAATAACTATATTACTGTATGCCTGATGATGAATTAATCGAAAGCGTTCGTTCGCTTAACTTGACTTCCTTAAATAACTCATAATTTTCCACAAGGAGTGTACGTGTGTTTTGACCATCTCGTGCCGCTACATGACGCCGCTGCGAAGTGTTCAACAGCATTCCAGCATTCTTCGTGTGTGCCCATGGCACAGTTGTCAGCAGTGCGTTTAACTTCTAGCCAACGAACTCACGGCTTCGAGTCCCGATTGCTGCAACACTATTCGTACTCTTATCGTAGGGGGTTAAGTAAGTCAAACCCAGCAACTGCGATCTTCAGACCATGGCTACTGGGTGCTGAAGAGCAGTCGTTTAAGGCCACAGTTTTAAGAAGAGTTTATTGTGTACACAAAAGAACGTAGAGTAGATGAGAGAAGTGTGACTTGGGAGGACACGTCCGCTCAGTAGGTTGACCAGGTCCCAAGTGAGTGTTTAAGAGCACTCGGGGTCGTAGGCAGAGAGAGTGCTTTCACTGGCTAGGTCGGCCTGTGATTTGTTGGACAACGTGGGTGGCCTGTGTCTCGCACCAGGAAGTTTGGCGACCACAAGGACCTTGAGCTCCAGATAGATTGAGACCACGACAGGAAAGCCAGACATAGGCAGGCAACGGCCCACTGCACTCTTTACGCATAAGAGTAAGTGACAGTCTTTTCGTGTTGGGGTCGGTTGGCCCGGAAATGGAACTTCATATCCAGATCACCGGCTAGGAGACTATGCGTGACTAGTAGTCAAAGTTCCACTGCCGGAAGACTTCTTTTTGTTACGACTCGCGCCTGGTCCTTGTAATTAGCACGAACTCTGAGCTAGCCCGACTGTTGTTCCCGTGGCCCAGTACGAGTAAACAAGGGAAGTCAATAGGCCGCAACAAAAGCGTCTTTAGGCAAAACAGGTCAGAACAAGTTTTTCCCACAAAAAGACTATGAGGTATTTATTCAGTCCGCTCGATGAGCAGGCGTCAGCGACAGGACCAATCAAATCTTACGAAAAATTGATTGTCACAATGCGCGCTTTCCTGACAGTGGCGTGGCAAATTGTGCTAAGGGGTCTTTCAGTGTGGTCTCGGGAATTGAGGCATTCCCAATACTCCTACAACGTCCTGCTTGTACAACAGCTAACCTATCTCACCAGACATTATCAGAAATTGTGGAATGGGTTTTGAATTAGAAAGTGTTATGAAGGTTGTGCTTTTACTAATGCTTATTGCACACTGTAGTCCTGGCATTTTTTTATGGGTAATCGTAACATGAGTCAAGAACTTTTTGATGTAAGGATATTAAAGAATATACCTCAGTGACCTCGCCGAAGGTCAGCAAACACCCCCCCCCCCCCAAAGGTGCATACACATATCTTAGCTCAGGGAGTTAGAAGTGATATATGACTAACTTCAATTCAGCTCTCAAATAGACCGGCCATAACACAGTCGGTTGTGAATAGCAGCCAGTTACAGGAATTTTAGAATTCTAATATTAAATACTATATATGACTGTTTTATACATTTTTACAGTTATATTATTACCAGATTTTTCTATAATTAATAACAAACGCTTAATGTTACAAAAAGTCTTCACAAAAGACCACGTTACTGGGTTTTGGGCTGAAAGCTAAAAGTCGACCTTTTCAGAATTCTCAATTTCGATTGGCGCTTGATATTTTTCCTAACTTTGTTCGATTTACGCACCCAACACCGTCACTAAATAGCCGACGCATTAAACTATTTCAACAAAATGTTACTACTTTTTTATTAATTTTTACAAAGTCCCTTTCTCCTCCATCCATTTTTCCTACCCATAAAACCCCCAAAACCCACCCGTTCCGTAAGACAGAAGACCAGGGTTTTTAATATCCAAGGTACACAACACAAGCTACTTTTGCCCTTTTAGGTCGCAGAAGTACTCCTAGTAAAAATGCACAAAAAAATTTGTCGAACATATGACCCTTTTCGAAAAATTATCCCCATGCACCTTGGGCGCACGCACGTCAATAAAATTTGAGCTGAAAGAGGGACAATGTGGACCAATCTCATTCCTGGACGTGTTTCAGTACCTGACGTAGCGTTTATCGTACGTGTTGCGGACGATGTACCCATTTGGGAAGTTTCGTACCATTATAAGTTGTGAGTACTTTAGCGTGTTGTTTGGCACACAGAGAGGACAGAGAAGGATAGCTCGGCTCGCGGCATTAAAAGGAAAGCTAACGAGTGTAGAAATTATTCTTCAACGGAGCTGGTATCCGTGAGCGAACTATCAGGAAAGCCCGCTGAGCTAAGGGTAGGCATGAAAGAGGTCTCTTTTTTTAAGAGAACGCATGCAGTTTGTTGTAACGGTAGCCAAGGCCGAGAGGTCACCGCCCAATTACGTCTCGTGTGAGTCCCCAAACGAAGAACATGAGAAGAAGAGGGCAAAAACAGAAGTCTTTGAGGGTAATGGGAACAACATATTTAGGACAACATGCACGTGTAACACGATGTTCATCTAGCCAATCAGCTTCTCTCCTGGCGTAGGCGCCGGCACGATTGGCTGATGACTCAATGAAGATATGTTGCTTGAAAATTAAATTATTGATCGATTGTCTAGCTCGATGCGTTCGCTCGCGTGTATGCCGATCGATAGCCTACTGTGAGTGCGGCTGCTGCCTGTATGCTAGCTGCCTGCCAGCCGGCACCTAACGGAGTTAACTTTTAAGAGGGTACACAAGTCAAGCTGTATCGGGCATATTTGTAGTAGCTAACATACACTGGTCCCGACTGCTCCAACCCTATATGAAGAGATAGAAAAACAAACTGCAAGTCTAGGCTACTTCAAGGTGCGTTTATTTATTTACTTTCTCCTCTGGGGCAGAATATGCTGGCTGTTTAATTTACCTCCAATATCACCTTCATTTTCACATAACCGTCTACTTACTTCGCAACAGTAGTCAGGTCTTGTTTAACACTAAAATCTTAGAGCACCACCCCCGCCAGTGGGTATGGCTACTTACTACGACACACTCCATTCATCTGGGGCAGAATGTATTTGTCACACGAGGTGGTACTTGTTCAAAAGTATAATTGAACATCTTCCAGTATGAAAAAGGGAGAATCAAATAAAGTACACAAGCAACTCTCTTCTCGCACACAGGGCAGACTTGCATCATCACGCGGATGTTAGAGAGGCTTATAAATTGATTCATAATGTCGGCCCAAGCTATTCAACTTTCATTTGAGAAGTATCATCGGTTACGACAAAATCGACTGTAATCAGGCTTCGCAAAGCGGTCCTCTGCCTCCAAAATAACTGTATAACTGCGCCGCCGTTACCATGGCTGAAAGCCGCCGGTGTTCTTCCTAAGAAATGCAAGATAAACTTGCAGCATGGTAAGAAAGGAGCCAAATGGAGAGTGCAAATGGCTTTACCCCTGTGTATATGGTAGACAGACCGGGGCGTGGAGAGCAGAGGAAAGTGCCGAATGATTTACAGGTTTCTCCAAACACAGAAAACACAGCGTCACACTAATTGCGCTTGTGAGATTGTTTTATGGTTGCCGACCGACCGACCGAGGCATGGCAAAAGCCTCTCTCGGGACGCTACTCTTTGATCCAACGTATCGCCCGAAGACACTCCCAACTTCCTTGCACGCCCTCATTCAATCAACCAGGTGAAACACTTCCGCAGTGGTTGCGTTATCGGCATAGGCATAAACTGCCTTCCGAAAATGTCGTCACGTCATGACTCACATGGGGAAGATAAGCCGACAACTGTCAAAGAGGAGGTTTTGGGTGAGTCGGACATTTTGGTAGGCCAGCCAGTTGGCCTAAGCTGCACGTTGGGAAGTTTGAGCGTTTGCTAAGCCACAAGCCATTATTGACACTGAACGCAGCAACCGATACGCGCATGCGCTCTTATCGACGCTGGCATCTCGATATCGCGCGGAAAGCGCCCTGTTTAATCCGAGCGGATGATGGCGTTGACTGGTCCACAAACGGAGTGACTGGGAGTGTTCGAGTTAGGTTGCTGATCTAGGGAGCGGCGATTCGAAGTGAATGTCTGCACCAATCTGGTTTATCTGTGGTAGCCTTTTGCCATACGTTTAAGGTATCCACGTATCTATATTTATTATATTTGTTACGCATGTTCTTACCTTTCACTTATCTATACTTGTTTAAATTCGTGTGTTTATTGTTAAGCGTGGCACTTCAATTGATATGAGTTACAATATGTGATATGTGACACACTGTCTTTGTTCTACTCTAGTCGGCCTAAGAAGTGGTTATGCTTTTTACACTACATTCATCAAGCGCAAATCTAAAATTGCAAACAAAAAGCTGAAGGCACTTTTGTAAAGAATGTGTTGTACACAGAAATCCCAGTTGCTGTCTAATGTGACAGTGGCCACTTGGGAAGCCAAGGCTAGCGTTGACTGCGTTCATTTAGGTTTGACATACAATGAGGCAGTGGTGGCAGCTGACTAAGTAGGATTGCGAGGTGGTTGGCCTTGAACAAGGAAAACCGGGCACAGTAATGTTGGGCGTCGGCTACATATTTTCTGTTTATAGTGGCTGTCTTGCTCGACTTACCTTGACTTGTTTCTGACGCGGGATTGCATTATCGAGCCTTCATATCCTCTATATCCTCATCTAAGCAGAAGTCCGGGATTGGTACACCGTTGAACTGGCACGCACCTCATACGCTGTTTAAATAAAAGGCAAAACAGCAACAGTAGCTTTTGTAGGCCCACGCATTAATCCCTACTCCCTGCAGGTTTTCTTACAAAAATGGTGTTTATAGGGTTTTATCGGTGGGAAATTAGGGCACGCAGTGGAATATACTTTAATAAATGCTAAATGACTTTTATTCTACTGTATTTAGAAGCGTTGTTAATTTATATTTGTAGATTTTCTTACTCTGCATTATCGTTGAACTTATTGCGGAAAAACCCGATTTTAAAATTGAAAGTTTCTTGAATTTCCCGAAAAATTAAAATGGTGGTTAGGAGGTCATCTACTTCAACTTACCTGATGTCCAACTTACTGTTCTGCGCAAATCGCAGCGCACACCTTCAATTTACCTGCAAAACAAGTTACTCCCAACGGCCGCGGGAAGCAACTTCGACTACATTTTTTTCAATTTACACATACTTCTAAAAATTTCCTTCTCTTCTTACCTTATTCCCCCCAGTAAACTCGATAACCACCGTTTTGCAGAACAAAATGCTAGGACTAGGCGTTTATGAGTGGGCCTGCATAAGCTTCTTTTGCCGACAAAACCTATGAAATAAGCAGAAAATGGGAATATGTGATCTGTACGTGGAAAATTAATGCAAAGAGGCCATTTCTGGGATACCTAAGAACAGTTTCAGAGATCCCAAACAATAGGGGGTTCCGATAAACGAGATATCGACTCCAACAATTTATCCTGCACCTAAAAGTAAACAAATACTGACAGTGAGATGTTTTTATTTTTAGCAGAATTTGTAACAATAATTTACGGAAAAATCATAAAGACTTGTCAGAGACTCTTAGTTTTACTTCGAATTTATCATGACAAAATGTACAGCACACAGTAATTCATCAGCTGTAAAGTTCAGTAAAGCCTCTTTGGCAATCTTTCAATTAATCCTAAGCACATGGATCTCCGACTTTTGTTGTGGATGTTCCTTTTCTCGGTAATGGGTTTTTATGTTTACATACATACGCACGGACAAGGGTAAAGTAAGCAGCGTGATTGTTAAAGCAGAGCTCTTGCTTGTTTTCTGCCTTCACTATAGCCGTTCGCCGCACCTGGTGTCAGCTCTACAGTTCATTTGCAGTTTCTTATCACCGCCTCCGTAAGTTACCTCCGCACGCAATACTAATATTTTCCCCATAGAAACGCCTAATCGCTTAGCAGGTAGGTTAACTCATACACTGGATCCTCATCATATGAATGTGTTCTGCAATCAAATTTACCACGGGACTTGCCTTCAAAATTGTCGCCAATAAGGACTCTCGGCTCCCACCCCCTGCCCACCGCCGCCTCCTTCATCAATCCTTCCACGGGCTGCTTTTCCCCCACAAAGCCGCACATCCATCGCCTCCACTGCACAATGCCAAATTCGCAAATTGCATCCACTAGGGGCAATTTTGCCGGTCCGATGGGCTAGCATGCTGTCCCCACGAGAGCGGCCGAAGGGGGGGGGATGGAGGTGATAATGTCATCGTTTTCCTTCCTCCACTTGACGACTAATCACGAAGTTGAGGAGGAGGGGAGGGGGGGGGAAGGAGGAGAAAGGCGTTCTTCGATGCTGGTGGCTAGCTGGTAGGGCCCTAGGGACAACGGCTCTGCTTGACCGATGGAAAATTGATGTCAGCCGAGTGCGTATGATCGGTCTCAGCTTCCGCCGGGGCCATTCTCCCTCCTTCCCTCCCTCCCTATGTCCGTCCAAACGAGCCATTTCGGTTGTTTCTCCACAGCCCCCTCGCCTCCATATTTGTTCCTTCAAGAAATGACACTGACAGTTTTGGTTCTACTGTTTTCTGAAAGTTCAGCTTTTTGCGTTGTTGAATTCAAACCATGGTGATGATGAATGATGATGCTATTTTGAGCGAAGCAGTCGTTTATTGCCCGGGCAAAAAAAAAAACACTACGATGGGTCAGGCCTGTTTGATGAAAGGCAAGCTCGAAATGACAGCCCTCCACATACACACACACACGTAGGGCACAGGGTTTTGTTACATTCCTGGGGCGGATGAATATTGGTGCAAAAAATGTGTATGTGCACCAGGTTTCTCCTGTGCGTTTTTCTTTTAGCAAGAAAATTCGTGTATTTAGAACTGAAAGGTCAAGAGTGAAAAGGGGACGACCTGCATTCAAGTCCTTTCTTCGTCAGTGATGACTTTTCACTGAAACGCTGAAACGCACTTCAGATTATACGTCAGAATGTTGATTATCATGCAGAATGACCTCAAGAAATAGCAGACCTGTTAGGATGCTTGACTTTGAATGCAATTCTTTCGACCACCTTGCTCAACGGAAGAATAATTACTTGGACGTTTTTGATGTTATGCATTGGTTCACAGTTCAAGTTTGTTTAAGATGAAGAGAAGAATATCAAGTGCCATCTGGCGACTGTTGCTACCATCATACAGGGCAGACCGGGTGATGACTTAGCTCGCGAAAAGCGGAGCACAAATTGGCGTAGCGGAAAGGGTTTCGCTATCCACGCCCAGGAAGAAGGCTACAAATTTGACTTCACGGGCACGCAGATAATAGAACAAGCCAGTAATACGATGGGCAAGAACTACTGTAGGCTTGGGTATCAGAATCCAACTCCTTTAACAGGCACATGGATATACCACCCTTCTATTTGGCCCTCCGCTCGGGCGACCTAGAAGCACGGCCCAGCTGGCGTCCAGGGTCGAACATCACGATGACAAGGACGCCTGACACGGTGCCAAGGGCACACGCTGATATGGTTGGGCGACCTGAGCGTGGACTCAACCAATCACAAAGGCTACCCATCCCTCTCTCCCTGAGTCTCGTAAATGGACTATAAAAACGTGCTAATTCCTGCTGGGCTTGCATTTTCTCTCTCGATAACCCCTTGTATGAGTACGACAGCTCAGAATAATATAATCTTTAACCCAGTGATCGCGCTTTTGTCTCCTTTGAAACAAGAAACTGGGGTTGGCATATTCGCTTTCATTCGGGAGAAAAAAGTCCTCTACGTATTCCTTCCGTAGGAAAAAACGGGTCTACCGCCTTAGATACCCCCTAACTCCTAGTCCTGTGGTTACTTTTAGTTTTATTAGCCTTTCTTTAGTTTAAGTTTACGTTAAGATATGCAGAAGTTGTTTATTGGTGTTAAAACCTTGCGTGTGCCTGCGTCAACACTGGTTATATCCTCCAGTTGTATGTTAGGAACGAAAGGCAAACGGGATAGCAGAGGATAGTTTACTGTCACTGTTTCTGCTTGAATATAAATTCTATTTTCTATGTGTTCAGCAGCTTGGTCTCCTCTGCAGCTCGGTCTTGTCTGCAGCTCGTCCTGTGTCCGTCAGCAGCGTATCTTCTGCCATAGGTCTCATTTCGACAGCAGCAGGTCTCTCATGTAGGACAACAGAGTCCCGTGTCTCCAGCAGTAGAATGCCGCCCCTTATCGGTGGCAACGTATTGAAGGATCAACAGCCTTTATTCCCCATAGCTCCTCTGCAGTTCATCATTTTATTTAAATTTAGTTATTTTTTTGGTTTAATTAGATGCCACCGACGTTGGATAAATATACTTCAATAACAAATATATATATTAAATCAAACTAAGGAAACTGAACACAAAACTATACTAAAACTAATAACCCAATTAGTAAACTAAAACCGAATCAATCTTATACCATCGGTCCTGTAAGACATAATTCTGGGGCTAGGTGTACCCAAAGGGTTAAACCAACTTAAGCAAAAAGCGGTCTATGGTTGTTTACTCGAATAAAAGCTACACAGGGGTTTCGTAAACGTTTTCTTATTAATGTTCAGCCTGTTGCACCGTTGCACTCATGATTGGGGTTTGTATATTACAAGCATTCCATGTAGTGCAAAGGATACATTCCTCTTTGCAACTAGTCCTCATGCAATTTCGCAATGACATTTAGATATGCTGTATTCTTAATGACAAACAGCAATTAGCAAACAGGCTCCATCTTAAATTTGCGAAAATTCCCATTGAAAATGTCAGAAGATGAAATGGCAAACATACCTTTGTTTTCGATAACTCTAATCAGCCCTTAACATTTATATGGTAATTAAGAAAATAAACTATGCAGGTTGGTAGAAAAAACAGAACGAGTGCCAGGGCAGGGGGAATAGCGGGGGGAGGAAAGAATGTCAAAAGCTGATCAGCGTTAGGGAGAACTGGTAGTCGGCTGAGGTGCTAAGCTGCTGGTTCTTGGATCGGCAGTTTTTGACCATGGTAACTGCGGCGCCGCGACAAGGAACTTTTGGGCGCACAGGACTGGTCGGCGTAGCCATAGCCAACAGACGCTGTCCAAGAAATTTTGAATAGCTTGAGGGTACCTTGTAGATCACTCTGAAGGCCTCTTTGGTATCCACCCGATGTTCTGAGTCTACCAGATGGGCTAGAATGGAACTGTTTACACTCTTTAGTTGGCCCTTCCCTAACCATGCTGGAATGTGTTCTCGTATTCTTTTGGACAAACGCTTGCTCGTGCGGCCAATATATATTCCGCCCCACAGGGGCAAGTTAGTTAATATATGCACATAGAGCTGGTCTGGGCTGGCAATTTTCCTTGATCTCTCCGTATAGGATGAGAGTAGTAGAGAATGGCCCTGTAACAGTTTTAAACAATCTCGTAACTCAAAAAAGAGTTTTTCAGACCGACGCATTAATCTAAAGGATTCAAACTGGGCTATCGAATGAGCACATGAGCAGGAGGCGTCACTACGGGACTCTTAAATGATTTCTTTTAATTAACATAGCCCGTGATTCTAGGTAGGGTGCACGTCAGCATCCTGGCGGACGATGTGAATAGTCACTGGCCGATTGGCTACCGGACACGCGTGTTTAGTTCTGCCTAGGCGGTAACTCTCGAGTCCCACATCAGCTAGCATATTATAGGCACAATGAAATTATTAGCAAAGCCTAGGGGGACTGAAATGACTGTGTCTGATTTATTGGCCACCATCCGCCAGCCATACCTAGTGCCGGGTGTCGTAGCAGCAGCCGATGAGGACAGGAACATGATAAGGTTAACATTTGTAACAGTCGCTCCACTACCCCCTTCTCTAGAGCTCTGACAAGCTTGATACTCACCAAGCACTCCATAAAAGCACGGCAGCCCCTTTATCATAACCTTTTGTGTACCTGCGTCGACACTGCTTATATCCCCCAGTCTTATATTAGGAAAGGAAGGTAGATGGGATAGCAGATAATAGTTTACTATCACCGTCTCTGCTTGCACATTGACTTTCTCTTCTGTGTGTCCGGCAGCTTTTTCTCCAATGCAGCTCGGTTTTGTCTGCACCTCATTCCTGTCTGCAGCTCGATAATGTCTGCGCCTTGTCTGTCAGCAGCGTGTTTTCTGTCGTCGTTCTCGTCTAGGGCAACAGAGTCCCGCGTCCCCAGCAGCAGTGGCGTGTCGCTAGCATCAGGGTGCCACCTCGTGTCGGTGAAAGCTTATTTAAGAACCAACGGCCCTTTGTTTCCTATTGAACCCTCTACTAGTGACCCATGCGAGCAGCCATCGTGCGCTGTCCTCAGTGCGACACCTGGCGCGTGCGCTTTGCCCGTGGCCAGGCGTGACCTCAGCACCCGACCGGCGGCTGTCCTGCCCGTTTGAAGGTCGCCTTTTTATTTCGTTCTGCCTGCCTCCACTGGCATGTGAGCTTCCTTTGTTCTCTTGCCCCCAGGACGGCCAGCGTCATGACTTGTGTGCTGGGCCGTCCTAACACTCTTCGGCTGGACTTGAGTTAGGCTACCTTGCGCACATCTACCGGCCTGTTTTTTACTTGTGATTATACGCCCCTTGAACCAACCAGTCATGCACCCGACACCCAGACATTTAATCCCCCATGCTGATACGAACATGTACAAGCGTATACTCAAGACACCACTTCTAACAGACTCGCGAAAGGATGCCTTGTTCAGTCACACAAGCAAACAGCCATCTCACGGGAACCTGCTCTGTGTAAAGAATAAATCGCTTCCCCTCCCCGTAGTTTACTGGCATCTGTTAGACGGAATAGACTGAGTGTGTGCGGGATTAAGATCAACCGCACATCCTTGAACACCACATACTTTTGAAAGGGCCGAAGCCATCTGCGACCATTGCATACCCCCAGCGTGGAAACATAGACTTGTGCGTGAGTTAGATTTCAGTGAGTTATAAATTGCACACATTTTCTCCCCTATCATCTACCTAGACCCGGAGTCGAGGTATGCTTATGGAGCGAACTTCTTGTTTTCTATTGGCTACATCTCTCGCTTTAATTATTGCGCGCCAAAAATAAGATTATTTCAATAATTATTTTCATTATTTTTTTTACTTTTATGCGCTCTATTTTTGTATTTTTTCCTGTCCCCTGACTTGACGCACCCAGTTTACCCCTTTTATTACTGGTCCCGTTTCGCTCTTCTTTTCCTCAGCAGGAGCCTGGACATGATGAAGCTGAGAAGTCAAGGAGAGAGTGCAGGTGTCTGGCATGGTCGGAGCTACTCTCTAGGTCTGCCACATCGCTCGGAATGGAAGTGCCATAGGGCCTCATTTGGAAGAAGCCATTGCAGTCCACTCGTTGGCCGTTTCCCACAGACACACACTGGGCTCTCTGTGCGGCACGAGTTACCTCGCCAGTTGGCAACCTCCCGGGACATATTTTATTTCAGTGTACCGTAACTGTCTCAAGCGCTTCAGAGCATTTATAGTGGGGAAAATGAACGTCATGTAAAGTGTGGGGAACAAGTGAAAAGGGTTTGATGCATTTCTATACAAAAGACTCGGTCTCTGCAATACCATTTGGTTGGCACGTTAATGTGCCGCCTCTTCTTGTTTTTTTTCGCTCTTATCTGTATCGAACATTTTTCGTAGACTTTTTCGTAGAGTTTCTCTTACAATGAACCCAAAATTTTCGTATGGACATAGAAATCCATTGACCATGTTTCCTCTCTTGGAGTGATGAGAAGCATTTGTTAAGCGGTCGTAAAATTTAAAGAACCTGATGAATTTTAATCTATACTCAGTAAGTCAATCATTTTTTCGCAACGAATTCGGATAAAGTTTCATTATTTTGACCTCTATAGTGCAAGTAATGTTATATGAACACCAATTAAGGTGAGTTATACACGTTCGTTTCGTGATCATGATTATCGTCATTATCAGATACTGAACCCAAAAGACTCAGTGTCACAGCCAGAAACATTTGGGTTTTTCATGCGGATCTGGTGCAGTTGCGGACAAAGCCACTATTTTGAAGAATCTGGAAGACTTATCAAGACGCAAATTGCCGAACAAGTGGCAGTTATGTGGAAAAAATGCTGCGAATTCTCCAGTTACATCTCATCCTACGAGATTAAGCCACGCCTTCAAACTTGATGGGGCCGAAATTCTCTCAAGCGGTGAGAATCGTGTGTGTCGTGATAAGCTCGATTCACCGTCTATAGGCAAGTGCAGTGACCTGACCAAACCCATATTCGGTGCTCAGACTCAAGTTCGCCACTCGGGGAACACGCAGGCGAACGCGTCTTCTAACGCCAACGCCAAGGGGCTAGATGACCGAAAAATCATCACGCTCAGGTCCAGGATGGGTGACGAACGTTCAGTAGGTCAGGACCCGCACGCCAGCCAGCAAGCACTTAGCGCACAAGCGGCAACAATCCTCGATAGGGTAGGTTTCAATTGTCATAGGTATGCAGTAGTATAGCGACAGTATCCCATAAGTACGGCCACTATCTGTGTATGAATTATCTGTCTCTAGTATGCCGCTTGATGATGAACCATCGACGGAATCCAAAAATTCAGGGTAATAAAATTCTTTTCCCAGTGATAACATCGGTTTCCCCTCGATCATAATAATAATACTTATTATTATTGTTATTAGTATTATTATCATCATCAGCAGCAGCAACACAGGATCATCAGTGCCTATAGTTCTTTGTGTACGGAAGACCAGTTTCCCCTGCCCCCTTTAATTCACTAAGTTCGGTTTAGCAGAAAGCCAACAGAAGAATGCCACAGACAAAGTGGCAACCTGCTATAATTTACTCATCAGTTTTTGGCCCCTAGGCCATTGTTTTTTCATTCTGCTCTCCCGCACCAACCGTGAGCAAATTAATCCTCTATTCCTGCCCCCCCCCCCTCCAAAAAAGACTGTCAGGTATTCGCTTCGGAAATTTCTTCACGGGGGGAGAAATGTACTATTCATGAAGATAGGAGGAAAAAGTAAACATTGTCTAAGTATGAGGCGGCAGGGGGAGAAGGGAAGAGGGTGACTGAGCGACTACATGTAATTGGCTGGTTTGGAAGGATGTTCAAACCGGAAGCATTCACACCGAGGGGCAGGACAGGGGCAGGGAGCACTGGGCCGTGCTTTAAATTAGAAAATGTGTGGCAAGAATAGTTGTCGTCAGCGGTACCCTTCCGAACCAGCATCCTAAGCATCAGCTTCCCGCAGCAACGGGAAGGTGGGAGTGGAGATCAGGCACAGTAAAGGCCTTTACCTTGTAGGGGGGGGGGGGGGGGATTAAACTATCCGTGGAGGAATGGGCTCTGGCCTGTAGGAAAGATTCACAGAAAAAGTGGGAGAATAGCAGTGACCGATTACTGCTCTGCGAAGGCGCGCGGTGTCCACTGGTTCTAAGGCATGAACTTTAGTGAAACCGATGTTTTTTGAAAAGTGCTCAGGAGGAGTCTAAAAGTTGTAAGAGGGGGGAGGGCGTGGTCAGCAGTGGCCTGTGTGGAGGTCGGGGAACTACACTGTTGCTACACACGTACACACAAAAAAGTCCAGGTGGGGGGGTCGGGGGGGGGGGAAAGGGGCGTGGTGGTAGTTGGCAAAGCTGGCGTCAAGCCTCATACTCGTAAACCAGGCAGTTTTCTTGCGGCAGCGGCGGCCTCCGAGGTACCTGCTTCGATGATGGGGGCGGTGCGCCTCCTGAAGACTGGCCTGTGGCGCCGGCTTCGGGGGGCCAGCGGTAAGTGACGCCCGGGGGGACCGCCTCTTCGTTGCCGCGTTGCCGTGGGTGACGAACACCGGCGGCTTTACTGCCGCCGCTCAACGGCTGGATGGAACTGTAACTCACACTGTGATGGAAAGCGTGCGCAGACGGCGAACTTCCACGACTCTCATCAGTATCACCTACGAGAAGGAGGAGGCGGGAAGCAGAAACTTTACTCTGCGCGTGGAAAATGTTGACTGGTGAGTGCTTCTTCTTAACCTTCAGGCCTTTTCTTCACACATTAAGTCTTAGACCAGACCACATCTGTAAGTTTGGCAGTGTCAAAAACTCCAATATTTTGTCTTGCACACTATAGAACGGGAAAAGTGATCATCGCTGCAGCCGGAACAGTTGGGTTTCGTCCCAGCCTGGGAACGGGAACCTCCTGTAATAAAGGTGATGTCGCCCTATGCAGATTCTGGCTAGAGTTAAGCCTAAGGGTTGGGGTTAAAGGGAGGTTGACGGTTTGGGGTGACAGTCAGGTTTTGGACCCACCTCCGCTTACTTCACATAACTGTCTACTTATTTCATAGCAGTAGACATGTTTTATTTCGCTACTTTGACATCGGCTGTTTCCCAAGTACGGGTCATTCCATGCAGATATTACAATGACCCTCCACGGAAATCTCAGTAATTCATGCCAAATTATGGCCTTTGGCTATTACAATTCGTTTCCCTCTAGCCGGTATGGCTAATCAGTACAGTGTAGTGCATCCATATATAACAATGAACCCCCACGAACATCTTAGTGATTCCTGCCATCTTATGAGATTAGCTTGAGTCTAATTTTTGTTTGCTTCAGTTTTTTATTTTAGTTTCACTTTTTTGGCGACATGCGATCACTTTTTGATTATGAAGCATTTGTGAGTTTGGGGATAAAAGTGTGTCTTTCGTGGCTGTACTTTAATCTCTACAATTAGATATACAGCCGAAATACGATTTTATCCAATTCACGGATAGAACTGGCCATTTTTTGCTTCCTGCGGGTTATATTTCTCACTTAAATCATCGTGCGCAAATCAAAAAGCTAGTTATATAATTTTCCTTATTTTTTATCTTTATACGCTGTCATCTTAACGTTTATTCACGTATATGTCCTACTTATTTAACCCTTATAAATATTGGTCCTGTATCATAGAAGGATGGGGTTTTCGTGCGATGTATTGAGCATTTCGGTTACCAGCTGTGTATAAGGCTTCATATGAGGATATGGATTAGCAAATGGAATAAGGTTCCCTACTATATGTTAAGTGTAAGTCCTCCTTTTTTCCTTCAAGCTGCGGAATTTCCCGTACTTGTGTTTTACCGATGCTTCCAGCCACTGGTCTCTCTTGATAGCAAGACAAAGTTCTGAATACAGGCAAAACACACATTGTGGGTTTTTCTACAGACTAAGTTTTGCAAATATTCCCATATTTTGTGTGAAAAGTTTAGTCACAAACATATGTTTTCGGTTTTTCACCATTGGGTAAGTATAATTGTCGTGATAATGAGAATTATACAGTTGGACAGGGTTAATAAGTTTCTAATGATTACCACTTATCGTTTTCACGCCCCACACATGGCAAGATTGGCTAGTAAAGCTCATTGCCTTGGGAGAAACCGGATAAGAGGAAATCAGAGAAGTCGGTAACGTGGAGTTTAAATTACTGTCATTTGCATGGATTGAACAACTGTCAGCTGGCCTCGGCGTCGGCCACGAAAATTGCTTGCATAAGCGACTTCTGAGAACACAGCACTGGATTTTCTAGCCGTATGGCCACTGCCTCGACTGTTACTAGCACCCGCTCGTGTGGGCTCTTAGAGATGTTGGCTGGTGTCCGGTAGACAACTTGCCCGGCTTCGTTAAGATCAACAAGGTGATTCGTATCGACAAGGTGTGTGAGAATTGCAGTCGAAATTGATCTAATTCCAAGTCTACCTAGCTAGCCTCATATGTGTTCCTGTACCTACTTTTCTGGCCGTTTCGTTGTTCGACCTATGGATTCTGCTCCAGTAAAGAATAAAAGCACAACGTTATGACCTTCATCGCGAAGTACATGCGTAATTCGCCGTGGGATCGCGCTTGTGATCACGCTTGTGATCGCAGTCTTCAGACGTCGTCTTATCAACTCGCTTCTTGCATCGCCTAAAAAAAGCAGTCTTATAAACAAGCCTTCTTATTCTGTGGTTAGGTTAGTAGGCTTTTGGTGCGTTCACCAACATCCATGAGGATGAACCTTTCTGGATCTCCATTTTTAAGAAAAGTGATCTGCAGCTGTCGAAGTTCTGTCTGCACGGTTTCAGGTGTACAGCTCGGTTGCACTGAAGTCGCTAATCCCTGACTAGATTTCGTTTTATACTGAGGGGATCAAAAATTTGAAAGTTGATGTACTCTACCATTCAGGTTTTCTTTTGGAATACCTTACGCTGGATAGATCCATCCTTTTGCCTTCGTAGAAGGACATCAAGGAACATAGCCTATCCTGTCCTCTGCAGAAAACTTGCACCGAATGTATCATTCTCCGGCCCAGTTATGTGTTGCCGAAAACATTTGTTTGCCACATAGACCTTTCGGGTGTTTGGACAGTTTTCAGCGAGAAGTAAGTCAAAATTGTCATCTCAGTCTGTGTCATTGCCTACTTTTCCTATTCGCATGCTGGCAAATTTTGGACTTGTAGGCTACTGTGAAATTGGAAATGGTCACTTTTGTGGAAAGTGCACATATCCAATCGTGTTCAAGGGAAGCACATGTAGCCAATCTTGATGCCACTGTTAATATTAAAGTCACAAAGGCAATAAGTGGAGAAAGACAGGAGATAACAGTAAGATCCCAACCACGTTATCAGTCAATCCAGTCTGTATGGATAGGACAAATGGAAGACCTACTGCTTCTCCGAGTCTCCAAATGTAGGTAAGAGCTAAGTTAAATAGAAATAATTGCGAATAAATGAATATTGACCGGCAGTGCCAGCTTTCTGTCGGTCTTCCTGGCTCGCACAAATGCACCCCCCAAAGAGGAGTAGGAGGAAGAGAAAGGGCTCAGAGCGCAGGAGGCCGTGGACCACCAAAGAGCAGCCCAACCACGCAAATTTCGGCGCTTGATTAACGAGAGAAGGAGAGAGAAAGCAAATCATCGCGTTAAGAAACTTCAAAGACCTCATCCGCCACCGCCAACTCCTCGTCCTCACCGTCATCATCTTTGTCGCACACACACACAGCCACACACAGCCATGAGACCAAATTGCGTCGAAGCCCAGACTGGCCGATGTTCGTCGAGGTACAATGCATGCAGTCATTTCGGCAGACGCATATTGTGCACAGGCAGGGAGTGGGGGAGGGAGCATCAGAGCGGTGAAGGCTCCTTTTTCTACTGGCTTTTGAATTGTCATCTTATTATCAGAAGCAAATGCAGATCGAAGATAATCTTGCCCCGTTTAGGCTGCTTCAAAACGGGCTTAAAAGTTGGGAAAAAAGTCAAACTTAGGCCCTTTGGTTGCTCAGAAAAAAAAACAGTGAATTTAAACGGACAAAGACGAGGTTGGATTGAAAAGATTATTCCTGGAACTTCCAGGCCACGAATTCCGCTCTACAAAATCACCCAGTTTCTAACACCAACGACACATAGAAAATTCGAAAAGGGCTGCCGATTTTGGTCAAATGTGATACTTCCAGTTCTGCATTAGCCGTAGCCAACTTGGCTAAATCAGCAACCAACACTGTGCAAAAATTTGTGTTGTTGAGTAAAAATGTCAAATGAGAAGAGGGAGAAGCTGCATTGCGTTACTTGTCTCGCCATTGGTCAGGTATAGCGCAAAAGCGGGCAGCAGGGGCTTGGAGTATGAACACGTGCCAACCTGCCATGTGAGACAGGCGCCCTAGCGGCTTGGACCACACAGACTAGGAAGCGGACGGGGCAACGCTTCCCATTGGATGGTCATGTTGGACGTTTATTGGCTAATTCACCGAGAAGCGTTTCCTTGTTTTCAAATATAGTTTTACGTATTATACATTGCTTTCGTTTTATTTAATTTTTCGGCAAAGGTTGCTCATGCAGCCCCACTCCTAGACTCAGCATTTCGTCCTGCAAAGCGTTGGTTATAGAGTTTTGTGGGTTGGGGAAATAGGATAGGCAGAAAAAAAATTTAGAAGTGTTAACAGAAAAAATGTAGTCGAAGATGCTTCCCGCGGCTGCTGGGAGCAGGTTGTTGTGCATGTAAATTGAAGGTGTGCGCGGCGCTTTATGCCTGGGACTATGCTAATTTAACTCCAGAACGGTAAGTTAGACGTCAGGTAAGTTGAAGTAGACGACCTCATAAACACCATTTAAATTTTTCGGGAAATTCAAGAAACCTGCAATTTGTTAATCGGGTTTTTCCCCAATATGTTAAATGATAATACAGATTTTAAAAAATGCAGATATAAATCAGCAACACTTCTAAATACAGAAACATAAAAATGCATTGAGCATTTGTTCAAGTATATTCCACTGCGTATTCTAATTTCCCGCCCATCAAACCCGATAACCACCGTTTTCATCGGAAAACACGCAGGTTGTAGGCATTAATGAGTGGGGCTGCATAAGCTATTGTTGCCAATTTTTCTTTTCTATTGTATAATCTATTGTTTAGGTCTGTATGCATATATTTTATAGTCTGTTTATTGCTTTTCTTTTGTTTTCTGTTTTCTAATGACTATCCTTTGAGGCCGTTTATAAAAAAAACAAAGTTAACATTTTTTGTAGCCTGATTTTCGACCGATTTTCTCGGTTTTTTTCGAGCGCCAAAAGATATAAAATTGGAGGAAATTCAGACTACGGAAAATGTGAATGTTGTTTTTCTTATTATTATTAGTAAGTTAGTATTTCGTCCTTATTAAAAATAATAAATTATAAAATAGTTTTTAAAAAATATGCACAAAAAAATCTAAAATAATATATTGATAACTTTAATACCAGGAACCTCTTCCCGAGGAAGCGTTTGAACGTTGGCAGTCTAGAAATTTCAACCCCACTCTACTAGTGGAGCTGTAGATTAGCGTAAGTAGGTGTGAACAGATATATCCCATGTTGCGTGGGCTCCATGTTTATACAAGAAACGTCAATCCAACTTCTCAAAAGAGTGCTTCAGGTTGTAGCAAATCACTTAAGAAATGTTATAACATTGAACAACGTGCAGCCTTATCCCAGAGATACTTCAGTGGCTTGGGGTTGTGAGTTTTAGCTTCCTTCAGTCTATATGCAGAAAGCACTAGCCTTAAAAAGTGACTACTTAAGCTGTATACATTTTTCTTCCTTTCTTTTAGATTCTCTGATAAATTCATGCATATCTTTTAGAAAATGTAGACAACAAATAGTTTTTCTGGTTTTAATTTTGTAGCAAATTACGGCTTCTTCAAATGCTGTAGTTAAACAAGAAGCATCTGTCGCGTTTAAAGCCTTTTCTAAATTGGCGAATTATTGTGAACATTTTTCCTTTAATGAGATAGAGAAGCTACTATATCTTGGCCCAAAAAGTATGAGCACTGAACTACTCCAAATTCTCTTTTGAAAATACTATTAGCACGCTCGCGACGCAACGTATGGTTGGAATGATAGAAGTGGTCTGTTAGATTGATTGATACATACAGAGGCACAGAGATGTATTGCGCAATTTGCATTGAGTTTGGTCTGCAGGAATACAAGGTCAATAGAATTGAATATGCAAGTTCCAGGAAGCAGTTCAGAAGACAAAGAAGCGATTACTGCAGCAACAGTTTTATTATCCTGACCATTCGGATTTCGTGGGGAATCCTTAGTCATAGGTAATCGTAAACAAGTGTGAGACATCCGCACATAAGGGTGATACATGCACAGATCGCACAAATACATAGAGTATCGTGCAATCTGTGCATGTATCGTCCTTATGTACGCATGTCTCATACTTGTTTACGACTGCCTATGACTAAGGATTCCCGACGAAATCCGAAAGGTCAAGATAATAAAACTCTTGTTTTAGTGAAAGCTTCTTCGTCTTCTGAAGTGCAAGGTCAGTTTGCCTAAGTGTGTTCCAAAACAGGCTTCAAGGGCACCTGAAGACGCCTAGGGGAGGTTTTTTAGCACCAACAGGCGGCATAAGGGATGGTTCATGGATAAATAAACTGACATATCGTTTGCAGAGGGTAAGGCTTCCTTATAAGCTACACCGTAGTTTACTATGCAGAACGAGCTACTTATTTCCTTGTAGTTTATAATAAGTTTAGTTTAGCCTAGCTTTTATTTCAGTTAATTCAGGTAAGATTCAATGCCAGGCGTGCCTTCGTAGCTCAGTAGTAAAGCGTTGGCTGCACTAGAGCCTTCGCTGCTGTGTGGGTTGGAATCCCACCGAGGCCACGAATTTTCGACAATTGGGCCAACTGACATATTAAAATCTGCCAACCTCCCCAATAATTTAGTTAAGTTTGGTGAAGTTGCGTTTACTTACTATTTTGTAGTTTAGCTTAGTTAAGCTGAGTTATTAGTTTATTATTAGTTTGGTATTTGGCTTATTTTTTAGTTCTGCAAGTTTAAGGTTAGGTAAATTTTTAGTTAAGTTAGTTATTTTATAGTGAGCTGCAGTATTGCATAAAAGGGCCCCCTACTTTCAAGAGTTCCGTGTAGGGTAGCAGATAAGGATAAGGTGAAGAGAAGTGGATTTTTGTTTCGGAGTACAGAGCACTGTCGCTAGAATACTCTCATTGCCTTGGTGTCCAGCAGCAACGACATATTTATTCTTTTTAGTTACATTTTGATTTATTTCGAGCTGAGAAGCACAGTAATTGCCGGTTATTAAGCCCACGGTTAAGAGGCCCAGCCCCTTATTTAGCCCTATTTTGTCTGGGCCCGAGGTGGGCTTAATAACCGGCGACTACTGCATAGCGAAAACATACAATTTTCGGAGACATTTAGGTACTGTCATTATGTATCCCCTGCTACGGGTTCTGCGGTAAAAACAGTGAACCAAAACGGGACCTAGATTAGGATGCAGTAGGCTCTACTCGAGTTGCGTCTCTTATAACAAATGCTTCATACGCTGACGGTGTGCGGTGGTGTGCATATAAACAGGTGCACGCTGTGCCAACTACCGACGCCTAATCGCCGTACCAGCTGCCCGAGCGCCTCGGACAATAGCCTGGAGATGGATCAGTGTATAGAGGTTGACTCTGAGGAACCCAGACCTACGGCACATGACACTACATCCTCAATATAAACGCGCCATTTACGGGACGCTAAAAGCCGCAACTTCATAGGCTGCCAACTGACGGGACAACTCGATCCTCCGCCCAGGACAGCGAGACAACCTAAAATAACCCCTTTCCAAAAAGATCTCTATGGCCTTTCTACTTAGATGACATCGGGGTACTTGTCGGCTTGTCTGTGTAAAATCCTGATTCCTCATGCCTTTAGCTTTGTCAGCCACTGCGCTGGTTCCTGTCCGTTGATTTTTTCTGACTTGCCTCCATGCACAGACAGGTGAGATAGGAGTGAGTGAGTGAGGTAGAGGGTACGGAAGTCTATTATCACTATAAAATAATCCACGCGCACGTCACCATCCCTGCGCGCGCCTTCCTCCCTAACTGTGGTGCACACGGTCGAAATAGCCTTTCGCGCCGTACAATGCTGTCAGTAGGCAGCCCTATTTCATCCACAGGGTCAAAGAACACTTTGTTGTCACTACCTGCAGTGACCAGCGTAGGATCAGCATTATATATTTTTTTAATGTTCTTTTGGGGGTATGCAGTTAAGGCTGGCAGCTTAGGGGTGGGCTAGTCAATCGGAAGCTTATAAATTTATACAAGGTAGACAGTAGAATTTGTGGCCGAAGAAGTTTAAGTATTGCACCTAATTAATTCCTAGTCCCAGCATTTTCTATTCAAAAGTTGTGGTGGCAAACGATCGTTTTCGGTCATTCATCGTCAGGCCAGTACATGACATGGGGAATAAAATTGGTCAATTAATTACAGCGATTATATAATCGTCAGGTGAGGGAAGGGGGAGGGGGAGGAAAAGGGTGAGAGAAATTAAGCAGCTGAGTTTTCCCTCGTCTCCTGAACGCAGGCGCCTGCGCGGGTAGGACGCTGGTTGCCATGCCCAGATGAGACAGGGGGGATGTTCTCACGGTCCGCGGATTGAGTTCTGTATGTCAGCCACGCAGCTTGCGTTTGACTATTCTCCGTAGCTTCGTCTTCTTTGGCTTCAGTAGGTGTTGGATTTCCGCGTGCAGTCGGCCAAGGGAGGCTGATGGCTTGAACAATCGCCTTTTGACAGCATAGAATGGATTTTGCTAGCCGGATTGCCACTGCTTCTGCTGTGGCTAACACCCGTTTGCGCAGGCCTTTGGAGAAGTGCGTTGGCGTGCGGTATATGACCCGAAAGGCTTCACTCGCGTCCACTTGGTGGTTTGTATCAATTAGGTGGGCGAGGATTGAGCTTGAAGTCGGTCTATTCTCCCCTCTGCTGAGCCAAGCTGGTATGTGCTCGCGCATTCTCTTCTCCAGACGTCACGTTGTTCGGCCAATATAGCCCGCTCCACAGGAACAGGTGAACGAATAGATGCACATAGATGTGGCCTGAAACGGTAGTCTGTCCTTACCTCCCATTCGTAGAAGGGGAAAGTTAGTGAAGAGAACCCGCAAGTTTGCGGCCGGGAAGGCATTCATAACCGCTGTCCTCAGGCGCCTTCTTACTAGTTCACTCGTTGCATTTCCAATAAACGGCAGTCATATAAACAGATCTTTCATTTCCGCCGTTGCAATTGCGACCTTTGGAGCACGTTCCTTGATGTTCTGAAGGATGAACCGTTCCGGATAACCGTTTTCTTGGAGTGTGTCCTTTAGTTGCTGCAATTCTACTTCCACTATTTCAGGAGAGCAGATACGGCGTATTCTGGCTGCCATTCCCTGGACTAAGTTCTGTTTGACGTTAAGGAGGACGAAACTGTGAAAATTAACGTATTGCCCAGTCCAGGTTTTCTTTCTAAATAGTCGGCGTTGTATCGAGCCATCTTCTTGTCTGTGTAAGAGGACGTCTAGGAAAGCGAGTTCCTCGTTCGTCTCTGTTTCCACTGTAAATGCGAGTGCTGTGTGGGCGGTATTAAATTTTTGGACTAGACCATCGATATCAGCGGTCTTCTTTGTCAGGCAACAGATGTCGTCCACATATCGACCATAGAACTTAAGGTCATCGATAGTGTCTTTGAGCTTCGTTTCCTCGATCTTGCCCATGAAGACATTTGCCAGGAATGGTCCAAGTGGTAAGCCATGGCCACTCCGTCAATTTGCCTGTATAGCCGGCCATTACAGATAAACTGTACATTTTGTGTACAGCATGTCAGTAGATCTTTCAGCCTCTCCACTGTCATCCCTATATGGTAGTGTGTTTCCCGTATGAAGTCGCATAGATATTCTATGGTTATAACTACCGGGACGTTGGTGAACAGTGAGGATACATCTAATGACAGCATCATTGTTTCGCCAATATTAGTCTCTTTGACAGCCTCCACGAATTCAAACGTGTCTTTCAGGCTTCTTGGGTACAAGCGGCTCTGAAGTGGTTTTAACTTTTCGGCAAGCCATTTTGCCACGGCGTGGTACGGTGAGTTTCTCATGTCCAAGATCGGACGGAGTGGCACACCTTGTTTATGGATTTTCGGGAGGCCATACATTCTTGGTATTGTAGTACCAACCGGCCTTAGTTCCTCCAGCTCCTTGACTGATAAACTTCCTTCTTTGTGCAGCTCTTTTAGCAACTTTGTCAGTTTGTCCTCAACAGCTTCAGTCCTGTCCTTGTCTTTATCGGATTGTGAAAATAGTTATAGTATAGTTATAGTTATATGGGTTTAGTGTGTGAGAAATAAGTATAGGCAGTGAAACATACTTCAATAACTGGTGAATGTATTTTTATTTTATTGTACATAGAAATATTTTTTATTTATGTCTGTAGATTTTCCTCATCTGTATTATCGTTTAACGTATTGTGGAAAAATCCGATTATAAAATTGCAGTTCTCTTACAATTCCTGAAAAATAGAAATGCTGGTCAGGAGGTCGTCTACTTCAACATACCTGATGTCCAACTTACCGTTCTGTAGTTATATTTGTATATTCCGCGGCGCTAAGCGCCGCGCACGCCTTCAATTTACATGCAGAACAACTGACTCACAGCAGCCGCGAAAAACATTTGCCTACATTATTTCAGTTTACTCTTTCTTCGTAAAATTTCCTTCCCTGCCTATCCTTTTTTCCCCACCCCCCAAAAACCCTATAACCACCGTTTCTGCGGGAAAAAATGCTGGGATTAGCGGTATATGCAGTGCATTCCTTCAACTACTTTTGTCGTTGCACACAGTAAATTTTCTACCCCATGAACTGGCAGCCAAAGGTCTGAACTGTGCTTTTGACTCGAATGCCTTACTTATGGATAGTTGTACTAGTGATAAGCGTGTGACTTACTCCCAACACACACTTTCAATGTATTTCAATTATCTCAGAACGCCGGCTTATCAGTTAGAATCCTTTTGTCCAACAGGTAAAAGAATGGCTACTAATGTAGTAGAATTTTTTTATTATTTATTTCCACTGCAACAATAAATTCAAATTGAAGTTGAAAAATGCACAAAAATATTATTTATTAAAGTCTTTTGGAAGCAAATTTAGAAAAGAAATTATTCTTTTCCCATCCTTTCAATAACTGAAGCTGATTGTTGTACACGCACTATAATTCGTTTTATTTGTTGCTATTTCTTATCTCAGACGATGGAAACCTCGAACAGTTCGAATGCTCAGGACAATAAACAAATTGATCCAGTGCTCGACGACCCTTTTCCCTCACTCAGTTTAATAAGTGTTTGCTAAAAAAGCCTCCACGTTTTGTATATGGGGAGAAATAATGGATCATTTGAAAATGCTATCAAGGTCATTTGATAGTTACTTTAAAAGAGAATAAGTGAAAAGTTATAAAATCAATTATAGTAATATTTCCGGTGCTAAAGAACCAGAAGACAATGTTTTAGAACTGGGCATGAATCAGATTCCTATGTGGCACTGAAGATGTTCCAAAAACTCAGTCAAAAAATGACACAAGTGCGTTCGTCTGATCTGCGACAACATACTGATGCGAGTCTGTATTGCATGCCCTTTTGTCGAGGAAAACACAATTTGGAACTCAACAAGTTGCAAAAGCAGATGCAGGAATTGGAATTAACAACAAAGTATCTTGATGGGAAAACTCCTATTCAATAAAGAGAAACAAAATTGTGATTTGACCGATGAACAATACTCACAAACTATCCTAATTTCCTCCCCTCTTCTCATCCCCCAGCGCAAGGACCTCTGTACCTTGATCAACCCCATGTACGTGGCATGAAACCGATGAATTAATATCAAAGGGCACTTATTAACTCCGGCCAAGTTTAGGATTTTCATTATCCCTGTAATTGTACAGGCCCGATGACAAACTGCTCAAAATCTACATGGTTCTCTAATACACTTGTTAAGTTGAAAGCAACGTTTCCCAGTTGCAAATTTAACGATAGCAATAACAGCAAGATTTATTGGATCCATGGCATTTCGAGAGAACTCTTCAGTTAAGTCTCTCATTGCTTAACGTGAATGACATAAGAAAAAATACAGATTAAGTTCGTACAGAAAAATCGATATAAACACAAGGCCATAAGAAATGGCCAAATGGTTAACCAATAACATAAGAAATCAAAACGCTATGGTAAGCAAAAAAACGGGGAAAGACGTCTACAGCAAAAATTTGGGAGAAGAAATTTGTAAACAGGAAGCCAATGTTACCAAGGCAGAGTTAGGTTCACAAAATGCTCCAGTTGTTAACATAGGTCGGATTTGAACCGCCTCCGTTGTCTTTTCCCGTGTTTTGCTGACCACAGCATTTTGACGTCTTATGTTATTGGTTAGCCTCTTGGCCATTTCTTATGACCTTGTGTTTGCATCGATTTTTCTGTTTGAATTCAATTAGCATTTTTCTCTGATTCTGATTCACGTTACGCAATGAGAAGCAGCAACTGAAGAGCTCTTTCAAAATGCCATGGATCCAATAAACCTTGCTGTCATTGCTATCTTTAAAACTTTTCAAGTTTATTAATTTGTTTTTTGTTCAAATTTGACTATACAACTTTTTTTTCATAAACCGAATACCAGGGAAGAGTGAAAAAATGAGAACCTTTTCAAACATTTTCGAGAAAAGTAAAAAGTTTACTCGTTAGGCCTCTCTGATGATGAGGAGGAGGCCAGACAGGCCTCTTATACTCAGGAGACGCGTGATTACCATAACTGTCTGACGCAGACCTTAGCTTCAAAAGTTAACTATTTCTTAAGGGAGATATTAAGCAGCAGCAGTAACAGGAGTGAGGATGTGTTATCTACAAGGGCAGACCAGCTGGAGCGATATCGGAGAAAGTCAGAATAGGCGACTCATCTCCTCTCTCTCTCTCTCTCTCGGTGTCTGTCATAACATGAAGCCTGGTCTGCCTTGTTTTCATGCCGAGTGGTAGATTAGACGACTTATTTGTTGCGCTGTGAACCGTGGCAAAGCGAAACAGGAACAGGCTTGTGGCAACGCAGGACGCTGAAAGTGCTTGACCGTTGCCTTCGGCGAAAACTTATCAACGAATGGTGAACTATCAGAGTAAGCTTTTTCATTTGATTTCAAGTAGTCCAGGCTTTGACAGTGGCGAGCCCATGAAAATCACGCAGACCCTGTGCTCCTTCTCCTTCCTTCTTGTCAAAGTCATTTAACTGGAAACAGAAAATTGGTGCAGTCGACCATGCGCAGAAATCTTGCTCACAACGAACTTGCGTTTTTATACTACCTAGGTTCAGAAAGTTTCAGAGGGAGAGAGATTAATACTTTTATATTGGTTGGAAAGAAACATTTTCCTAGGTTGGCACGCAACGGAAGACTTTTCCTCCCTAAATAGTATACTATCCCAAGAAGCTTCTTCCAAAAAAGCCATAAACATCTTACAATGGTGTGCGGCCGTTGAAAATAAGCCGTCATTTTTCTCTGCCTTCCTTTCGCATATAATTTTTCGATATACCTACATCAGTTTGACCATTGTGCCGAGTATAAACCAATGTTTAACCCCTCTGTTTATTCGAAATACCACAAGGTATACTGAGTGTACACCAATCAGCTGTCATTTACTAAACGGATAGGAATAAAAATGTTTCCATTTTCTAAAGTTGCTACCAAACGACTAGCAGAAATAATATTTTCATGCATTTTTCAACATAAATTTTAATTTATTTATGTAGTAGAAATAAATGATGAAAAGTCATACTACTTAAGTAGCCATTCTTTAAACAATATACATCTCGCCGGTGGTCAAAAAGATTCTTACTTATAAGCTGGCATCCTGAGATAATTGAAATACATTGAGAGTAAGCCACACACTAATCACTAGTGCAACCATACTTAGGTAAGATGTTCGAATCAAAAGTACAGTTCAGAACTTTGGCTGCCAGTTCATGGAGTAGACAATTTACAGTATGCAAGGGCAAAAATAATTTAAGTAGTGCACTTCATATGCCCCTAGTTCCAGCAGTTGGGCCCACGGAAACCGTGATTATAGGTTTTTTGGGTGGGTAAATAGAATAGGCAGGGAAGAAAATTTTTAGAAGAAACTGCAAACTGAAAAAGTGCAGTTGAATTTTTTTCCCGCAGCAACTGGAAGTAAATGGTTCCGCATGTAAATTGAAGGTGCGCGCAACGCTTTGTGCCGCGGACTATGCAAATCTAACTCCAGAACGGTAAGGTGGACGCCAGGTAAGTTGAAGTAGGGGTCCTCGTAACCACCAGCTGTAATAGTCAGGTATTGTAAGAAACCTCCAATTTGATAATCGGGTTTTTCTGCAGTACGCTTAACGATAATAAAGATTAGGACGATCTACAGATATAAATCATCAACATTTTTAATACCATAAAATAAAAAGGCATACAGCAGTTAGTGAGGTACATAACACTGCCTATCCTAATTCCCAACCCGTAAAATCCCCATAACCTTCATTCTCTTAGTAGAAAATGCTAATCCTAGAGATTCATGAGGGGCACTACTGTTGCCCAATTCTTAACCCTTTTTGTTCATTCGAAATACAACAATGAGGTCAATAGCGCACAGCGCCTGCACCGTTTTGAGAGAAGTCGATTTTGGCGTTGCTTTTGCAACGCATCCAAGGACGACTTCTCATTATATTGGCAATTGATCTCCCGGCTTGGGTGCCTCATTTTCCTTAAAGTGAATGAAGGGCGTTTTTTTGCTGAAATGTTTGGGATCACACTTTCCACGTAAAGTGAACACATTTCGCTCTATTTAGTTACTAAACTCAAGGAGATTCAAGGATGGTTATACATCCAGGTAGAGGATTTCATTGGAAACATGAGCGAACAGTAAAATATGCCATAAAACCACCAACATAATACACGTGGAAGTTGGCGTGGCAGTTTTTGTAAGTGCCTGTGCAAATACTCGTAGGGATTCTTCATCGAGCCGGGTTGCGGAAAAATTGTGGGTGATTCACTGAGTGCTGGCGCGCCTGGTTGAAGACGACGAGAAATAAGTAATGAAGAAATATGATCGCAGGGGAAATAACCGGGTATTTTCGGATAACATTCTGCCCTCAGACTTTTTAATCCAATGTCAAGCAACACTCAGACGTGGAGAGTGCTTGGCTAGTATTTGATTGACTATGTCCTTCGTTTATATAGCATCTGGTCTAGCTCGTGAGGAGTTAACAACAGTTCTAAAAATGTGTTTTTGGGTGGGGGGTTGAAAGCGTGGGCTTGCAATAGCAAACATCCTGTCGAATTTTTCAGTGAGTGCACTGCTCTTCGGCCACACACAATACCAAATGACAAGTGAAGTAGCCCGCGTTTTTTAATTCAATTTCACCACACCTATATGTAAAAAAATATTGGTCCGAAATCGCAAGGTATCAACCAGGATGGGTACATCCAGTGTAAAATCACTATCTATATACACCCGATCAAAAACCGGCAAGACAGGAGACTCGTGGCTCAATGGTTAGGACGTTTGCCTCTGACCGGGAGACGCGAATTCAAAACTCGAGTGTGGCAGTAATTTCAGCGGCTACGCTAGAGTTGGCTACCCCTAGCTGATGAAAACCAATAAGCCAGAATAGCTAGTCTAGGATCGCTTGTCTTTGTCAGAACAATAATGCTATCATAGTTAAATGCATTTTACTAAAAACACATACAAAATGTTCTTTTTTTGTGATTCGTGCTTTTTAACCAAATAACATCCTCTTTAAGTTGCGAATATAAACGAAAATGCAAGACCCAGACATTAATTGAGAAGAATGAGATGCGATCGCTGTGATAAGTACGGTATTCGCCTGACATGTTGGATTTCGTGGCGAATCCATCATTAGAAACAATCATAGAAAAAGGTCATTACTGCATAGGGATTTGCAGGATTTATATGTGTAAGGAGGGCCCAAAACGCAAGTCATAACTAGGGCTGTCCTGAGGGCACTAGAACAGAGTAATCGGACAGGCCACTTATGCATGCAGAGCGGGCAAAGAAAGTGACCTTGAAAGGTCAAAACGCGAGCAAGAAAGGACAACCACGGGCCGGAGTCTGCCATCTGTGAGGTCATGTCTGGCCAGGAGCAAAGCGCGCGCGCCAAGCGTCACCTGAGAACACGATGGCTGAAGCACGACAGCTGCCCGTAGAGGCCACTCGTGGAGGGCCAATAGGGAACAATGACTACTGGCCCTTTACTAGCAAGGCTGCAAGCAGAAGTGCATTCTGCTGCTGGGACACACGGAACTGGGTTACCGAGAAACGCTGCCGACGACCCTAGATTCTGCTGCTAGTGACAAGACCTGCTGTTGGCCGAGACGAGCTACTGACGACAGAGGACACGCTGCTGACGGGCACGCAGAAGACAACACTGAGGTGCAAGCAGACCTAGTGACAGTAAAGTTCTATCTGCTATCCTATTCTGCCTTCTCTTTCTAACACGTAACTAGGGGACATAACGGGTATTTACACAGGAACATACAAGGTTATAACAATTGGCGACGCAGGTAAGATCAACCAAGATTATAGCAATAAGATAAAGTTGTTATGCTACTGCATACCTCTGACTATAGAGGTTTCCTCCTTTTGCAGAGCGCAAAGGCGAGCGCGTCGCCTAACGCCAGCGCCCTGGTGCCAGATGACCGAGGAATCACCCCGCTCGGGTCACGCCCCGCGTGCCGGCCATTAAGCAATTAGCGCACAAATAGGCAACTATCCTCGATAATGGAGGGGCCGTTACTTGTCATAGGTATACGGCAGCATAACGACTGTATCCTATAAATCCTGCACTCCCCTGTGTCCGAATTACCCGTTTCTGCTATTGTCACTGATGATGCCTCTCCGACAGAACTCCACACGTCAGGCAAATTAAGTGCTTGTCACAACGATCACACCTGTTCCTTCTCGGTCCGTTTTATGTATTATGCGTATAAAAAAGAGTCGCACTAGTGTCCTCACAGCCAGCACAATATCTGTCCGTTTATTGGTGCAGTCTATGGAGAATACCACGTGTTCCACCTTCAAAGCAAGACCCTATGAGTTCCAGATGACGTCTCGTTAATACCATAGCGACAAATATGAACAGAAGTGTTTATGCAAATCGGGTTGAAAGTATTAGTTAGACAAGCACTTTCAAGACGAAAACAAATCACCTGTCTGTTTTCTCACATTGTCTATTGCTCTACTGTTATTTTTTCAGCTCTGCTTAAGAAAACTTGTTTACTTTTAAACCTATTCGTTGAATGCTCTCTTCAGCTGCCGGTGTATCTGATACTTTTTTGTGGCTGTTAGAATAATAAAGTGACACTTCAAGTTGGGTAAATCAATTCGCTAATCGCAGTCCTGGTCATGTTGCTCGTCCACTTAACCGGAGTGTGAACAAATGGCTGCCAAGTCAGGGCTTCCGACATATGTCCTCTTGCACATCAACATCCCCTACTATCATGCCTGGTACGCTATCACACATGTTAATAAACTGAAATCCAGCAGCAGAGTTTGAACTTGCTTCCATAAGAAGTGCATTTTAAGAAAATCTCTGAACTTCAGCGTATTATGTTAATTGATCGCGTGGTCTCAATTTGCTGAGAGTTGTGAATGCTCCCCTAAGAACAAAGTATATACCTTTCCCTCGAACACAATTTACTACTAAAGTGGTAGGACTGTTCTCAGAGGTTCTAGCTGACTCTGTTTTATCAAAGGTATCTGCTTTTATATTTTCAGTAGACTGATTTTCCCCTTTTTTCATTATATTCCACCAATATAAGGTTGAATTTCCATCAATGGGAGTCAGTTTCTTGAGCAATAGGGGGTTTATGTTGATGGGGTTGGCTCTATTTAGCTCATTAATTAAACTACAAGTAGTTTCATTTAAATATTCTTTGTTCACATTCAACAAAATTAGATATTCGTTTACACTCGTTAATCAAGAATTAAATGTTTAACCATCAAGCCCGTAAGACAGTTGAGCAGGGGAAATATATATTTAGATGGTCCTACAGAACAAGTTGGCCAAATATTTGTATGCATTTTCTATCCAATTCCTTTGCTGTAGTTTTACTAGCATTGAGAAAATATGAGCAACTGTGAACGCAGACTGGGTTAAAAGTGTTCGCGAACTAAAAACCTTTCTTCAAGCATGTAAATATCGTTTTAAGAAGTCAATGAGGAAGGCTCACAGCTGTCAGATGCAGACTTTGAAGAGCTCCGGTCGCCCCCCGATGAGTCCGTACTGATGGCATCGCTCAACCCATGCACGCTGTACGCGTCACCCAGCGGTGATGGCGTGAACCGGTACTGTTCGCGCTGTTGTCGGCACCGCTGACTGTACCTGTCGTCGGACCTGTTGGACATTATCTCACTGGAACTGAGCTCAATTTCGCGCTCCTTTGAGAGGGCGGGTTTCTCCAGGGCGCCACGTAGCAGCTGCCGACTGGGCGTGGACGCCGAGGCCGCTCCTGCGCCATGGGCATCATAGTGTTTGGTGGTCCAACCACCACCACCGCTAGCAGCCGCGGTGCGGCCTGGTGTCGGTGCGACCGGCTTGCCGTAGCCCAGTGAAGACGACGCCAACGACAGGGACTCGCCCGCCGTGAACTCTGGCCGCTCCGAGGACGCTGTCGCCGTTGCGCTGGTAGCCGCGGTTTTCCTGCGTTTGGGCGGGGCTGGCAGGTACTCCCGCCGGTTCTGCTCCTGTACTGCACCAGCGATCTGCCGGGAGGGTGGCGGTGGCGGCACCAGACCCCCGGACCGGATAGCCTGCAGGCGGTAGAAGTCACGACAGTCCCGGTGACCGCACTGGACCTCCCGAAAGGCGCCCCCACCCACCGCCCGGGTCACATCCGGCAGACTGAGAAAGGCTTTTGTCAGCTGGTTGAAGCTGGTAGGTTGATCCGCACCTGTCTTACCGGCAGTGCGCCGCGAAGATGGCAGAGGAGGATTCTGGTGCCGGTTTTGCTGTTGGCTGGTTCCCCCTGGTGGGGCCCCCCGCTGCGGGCCCCTGCCAGTGGTGAAACCAACCGGACATACAGACTCCCTGTGCTGGTAAGCATCCGGTGCAGCATAAGCGGTAGGTGGTCGGTAGTAGGTCTTGGGCGGCAGTCGCGGCATTCCGCGCTCGTCTAGGGCGTAGGAAGTCGAGGTGGTGGGCGATCGGGACTGTGAGCCGGAGACGACAGAGCCGGAGGGACTGCCTGAGGAGCTGTCGTACTCAATGAAATCACGACTGTCCTGCAGGCGCAGACTCTCACCCAGAGAACGCGTGCGATTGATCAGTAGGCGGCAGTTGGGCAGGTGACGCTGACTACCTGAGGTCTGCCCATCCAGGCCGGGATCAGGCACGTCCGTACTGTCTGTCCGCTGGTGCTGAAGACGCTGGGCGGAGGCATGTTTGCAGTTGAAGGCCATCCAGGGGTCTGTGGCATCAGTCGCTGGACGCTGTGAGGTCCGATAGCCGATGCTTGTGTCAGCCGTCTTGGTGGACTCGCCTCGTACTACAGCAGGTGGTTAACAAGGAGAAAGAAGCATACAATATAAAGAAGACAGACAGGAGAAACCAAAAAGCGACGATTTTCAATGAACAGAATTCGGGCACAGGTATGTCTTTAGTAGCCCAATCCCGTGTGCGACGCTCATCAGACGCTCATCATCTCACAGCTGCTAGCACATACGCACCAGCGTCTGCCGTCCGCAATCCGGTCTGGCCAATCATCTCCCAGGGGCTGACTCACATATGGCCTCACTATAGACACTGTGATGTCTTCCACGCTCTCACAGCTCTGACACCACCCACGCGGATGCACTCGTCATGCACTCGTCTGCCTATCAACTTCATACAACCTATTCTTAACTAGTTGCGTATAGACTACACTATTTAGCCCACCTGGCATCCCACTTCTTATCTTCCCACGCGGAATCGGGCCTGAAGATCGCAGCGGCAGGGGCCTTCCCCTATTAATTTAAGCCACGACGATAATTTATTCTCGTCACATAAAGCTCTTAGTACTCTCAGTCACATTAAGCTGTATACTAAGGGAAACGTGGTTCAAATCCCAACTGAATTGTAGTGCTACGTAGGGCTTGCATTAAGAAGGCGCCATTGCAGCCGCAGTCTTCAGAATATACAATTCTTCCCACGTGGCGTCACACTTCTTATCTTCCCATGCGAAACTGGACCTGACAATGGTCTTCCATAATTTACTTACATCAGTACAATACGGCTGTAGCACAGCTAGTCCTTCGCCAAATTCCAAGGTTTAAATAAGCGGAAGAAGAAGAAACGATCACTGGAACAAGATTTTTTATTGTCCTGACGTTTTAGATACCGTCGGACGACAACGAGCATAACTGTTGCGCAACAACCACGCTCGCATCCCACACGGAGGAGAAAATCATGACAATAAATGAGTCGAACGCGAAGTGTGAAGCCAGTGCCGCACCAATTAAGACCCAAGCGGTGGCTACAGAAGTAAATAATTATCGTATGCACGCAAATGACCGTATGGATTATAAATACCGTGCAACCGGTGCATTTTTCAACCCTATCTGCATATAACTATGATTTTAATACCATTACCTCTAATTCCCTAGGGAATCCGAAACGTCAGGACAATAAAACTCTTTTTCCAGTGATCACTTCTTCGTCTGAAATGCTCCCTGGAGCTCGCATATTCACCTCTATTGGCAGTAAAAATTAGCACTGAAATTATGTTAAGGGTTAGTTTTAGCGAAGATTTTAAAGTTAAGATTCACGTTGATGTCACGGCACAAAAATGCATACCCTAGCAAGTTAATGCTAGTCACCCATAACACAGAGAGATGGGATACCTATTCTGGGGCTGCTCAATCAATGTGGTAAACAGAAAAGCTCCAGGCAACGTCTCCTCTTGAGAAACAAAAAAGACTACTAGTTCGTCATGCAAGCGCAAGCTGTGCGAGCTTCTGATGCTTACTTTACGTGATGGGATCATAGCACGCTGGAACTGAACTTAAATGCCCGCATATCCTGGAAAGCCACTTGCATTGGCAGAAGAAATGAGCCAACAAATACAGCCTAGCAGTGTATTATTGAAAGCTGACACTCTCCTTATCCTTTCACAATTGTTGAAAATCAGCTTTATGTAGCCGGCAACGCCGATGAAACCGTAAGACTTTGGATAATCCGCTATCGGTGCTATCGAGGGAAAATGATGTAAATTGGTGTTGCGGCTGTCGATCGACAAAATACATTTAAAATTGGTGCTGCGGCTGTTGTGCGAGAGCCAATTAAAAATTGGCGACAAGTCTATTGACTCAAATTATGCTGCAGCAGCCGTCAGGAAAGGTTTATGTCTGGGGGCCACCTGTGCGCGACAAATAAATCAAAAAGAGGTGTAAATCGAGCTACTGAGTAGATCTCGCGAGAAATAATTTGAAAAATTTCAAACCCTTCCTGACGGCTGCAGCAGCATACTTTGAGTCGAAAGACTTGTCGCCAATTTTTTCTCGGTTGTCGCATAAAAGTCGCAGCACCAATTTGCCATGTTTTTTTGTCGAGCAACAGCCCAAACACCAAGTTTAAATAATTTTTTCCCGCGATAGCACGGATAGCGGTTTTTCCAAATTCTGATGATTTCATCTGCGTTGCCGGCTACAAAAAGCTGATTTTCAACAATTGCGAAAGTATTAGGAGGGTTTGGCAGCTTTCAATAATACACTGCTAGATTGTATCTGTCGGCTTATTTCTTCTGCCAATGCGAACTGCACACGTAGATTTTCATCATTGATGCTCTCCTGGAAGCGGCCATACGAGGAACTCATACAGTCAGTACTTTACAGAGCCACAAAGGCATAAATATTAGCGTACCATCTTCGATGGCGGAGAGGTTTCGAAGAGTGACAAGTTAATTTCAGCTGAGGAAGCCTATTTCCCTCAAATATACTGATCAGAACTGAACCAAACTGCATTGTTATGAAGTATCCTGCGTTGCACTAAATGTTACAAACAACTTCGATATGATATTGGCAATGTCATGGGTTGTGCTCAAATTGAAGGACCTGCTTCTACGGAAGTACTTTGAGAGAAATTGTCAGTTAAGGGACACAGCCATTTGTCCCACTGCAAGTACCGAAGATGCTCTTGCCGAAGAAAATCGCCACATCGGTGTCGCCTTCGCATGCAAGAGGGATTAAAACTGACGCACTTGGGTGGGCCGCGATGCAAAAATTATCTAAGGGAGATGAGTTGAACGCCAGCTAATTCAAATGAGCCACTAGCGTGCACTGAACGATACTTAATGATAACACAAAGCATTGACTAATTTTCTAGGCCTATTTATGCAGCCAATTGTCGCACAGGTTGAAGTGGCTTGATAGAGTTGATTTAAAACAGACAGTGGCAGCACGATTTATTGGATCCCCATAAATTTCGTGCGACAGCTTTTCGACCGCAATCCGTCATTGAAAAGGAAGGATAATCTCAGCTGGAATGCGAAAATCTGCCTAGTTAGCTTTCCAAGCAAGCAAAGGCACTTGCATGTACATTGGGCGCATGCAAGGGCAACTGGCAGCCAAGGCCAGTTGCCTAATTAACTTTTCCAGCAAGAAACTAGAGCACCACGGTCCTCGATAACTAGACGCCAATCTGTTAACCTCAAAACAGTGTTCTGATTTATTGTCGGAACACAAAAAAACCGGATTCTGCGCTCTCTGGAAGCAGCCTACACAAAGGGGGCGGAGTCCAACCTGGTAATTGGGTGCCTGGATTTAATCACGACTGAAATTTCTGTCAAACTTCCTCTCCTTCCCCTTTTATTTCCTAAATGTTAGTTTGAGGTTGTGCCTTTCATCTGATCATCATATACGGTGAACTTTGACTCTTGCTACAATACATTGATATTTTGTGATAATTGAAACTGCTGTATGCTTCCATTGGTTATTTTAGTTGACCCAATTTTGAAAAAAAAACTCACAGTATTCAGCGGGATTCGAACACGCATAAGAGGGAAGGCCTTCTATGCAAGCCAACGCCGTACCTACTTGAGCTACGAATGCCGTGTTTCACACCACGAGTTTAATCATATTTGGATTGGTATTACCCGCCCAACTTTGCCGCTCGTATGCAACCCACCAATACGGGACAGCAAGTTGACTGCCTAAGCAGCATTTCTTAAGCAATCACCTATTATCCACCAGAACGACTACTAGGCTGACTTAATTATTGAGGAGGTTTGGCAGAGTTTATTACCTTATTTGACCTAAATGTGAAGCGTGGCATTCGTAGCCAAGTAGTTAGAGCGTTCGCGTGCGTAGTAGGCCTCCTATCCTATGAGGGTTCGAATCCCGCCGAATACCTCGAGTTTTTTTCACAACTGGGTCAACTAAATTAACCAAACCTACCAAACCTCCTAAATAATTCATTCGTTATCTAAACCATGCAAAGACCAGAGCTGCAGTTGGATCCAGCGGATCCTGCTGTCCATGCCTGTTTTACATCCGTATCGATGGGGGAAATGTCCAGATAAGGGCCTTTTGTTCTGTCCTGTTAGCAAGTACTGAGTCATGCTTCATTCCGATGCCCTTACCTAGCTTGGCCCTGCTCGGATAGTTTTCCAAACGCTGACTCGAATACGGCGTGTGCGGCAGCTCACAAGTTGATTGACACAGATAGCGTTGATCATTATCCGCATCATAAGGCGTTGCCCCTGGCGGGTACCTACTATCACTCCCTCGGTCGGGTCCACTGGAGGCCATTAGAGGACGTATGCCGTCGCCAACAGGGCCGCGTGTGTCACGATGGAGCCGTCTGAAAGCGGTCTCTGGCATCGTCGCCGCCGTCGTCTGCTGTTCTTGGTGCCAGGGCGTCGAGGCAGCAGTCCTCTCAGACAGCTCCGTCTCCGCTATCCGGTCCCGCGCGTGCCGCACGTGCGTCTCTTTTGGTTGCCACAACAACGGCGTCCCCATGTCGTCGGCCCGCGGGCGTCGCTTCTCCGCCCCGATGTGATTGGGTAGCTCAGAGAGGCCACTGCCGCGGATGGTCGAGCGATGGGCAGTGGCGGGAGTTGTTGTGGCGGGCTTGAGGGTGCCAGTACTGCCACCCCTGGCTGGAATAAGGGTCTCCGCTGAGGCCTCTAGATCGGGCTGCTGGTTGCCCAACAGAGGATCGTCTGAGGTAGTGAGGAAATCGTCACCGGAGCCCAGCGCTATCACGGTGGGTTTTAGATCTCGACTGCCGCCAGTGAGTCCATTCTGATCCTTGTTCACACCGGTAGTAGAATTGCCCAGCGTTGTTGGAAGTTTTATTTCAATCTCATGGTGCACTGCCTCACGCCGTTTTCGTCGAACTGCGAAAACTGGGAAAAAGACAAAAATGTTTTATGTACTGAAGGAAGAACAGACAAGGGAAAAGGGATATGATATAAATCTACTTCAGCTAAACCAGACCAGTCTGGCAAAGTAAAAGTGAAACTGGATCGCCCTTTAGTTCAAGTCCCGCACACCTTATCGGTACGAATCACCGAGTTGACCTTAACGAAGCGCTTCCGCTTGTCTACCGGACACCAGCCAACTTCTTTACGGGCCTACGCCAAAGGGTTCTAGCGACAACCGAGGCAGTGTCTAGAGGGCTTGCGAATCCAAATTTGTGCTGTCAGAAGACGCTTATACAGACGCTCTTCCGTGATCGACGCCAACGCTAGATGGCAATCACACGTCGACCCCACGGTCTGGTGACAGTTATTCATTCTGCGTACGTGACAGTGATTCGCACTCTGAGCCATCGACGTATGACCAATACTCACAACCCATCCTATTTTCGCCCTCCCTCCACCAGTACAGTGCCAATTTTGCCATGTGGGAGGTGTGAAAACGATGAGCTGCTATCATAAGGCATTTGTAAACCCTGTTCAAATCTCCTATTTCCACTATCAATGCACTTGTTCAGGTGAAAACATGTTTGCCAAATAGCCTTTTCAAATATAAATGTGAATGTTTACAGAAATGCAATTCAGTTCGACCGGTTTTTCACCAATTCCTTATCCTCCCTCACCTAGCGCCAGTCCCAACCATGAATTTTACTTAAAATTCAGCTGTTTGTGGCGGAACAGAAGGGAATTTCAGGAGACTACGAATGCGCTAACTCTAGTCTCTTCTTCATGGTTCACCAGTCAGGACAAAGGCAGACGGTAACATGCATTAACCAAGTATTGTTTAATGCGTGAAGTCAAGCTAGGCGAACGAACGTTTTCGATTGATTCATCATCAGTCAAAACAATAATATAAGGGAGGGTAGTGTTAGCGAAATTTTAAGCAACCAACCTTCTGCGCACATAAAATTGGGTTAGTGAGGCGTATAGCGACTGCCTCTGCCGTAGCAAGGACCCGCTGACGCGGGGACTTTGAATGTTTTGCCTGTATTTTATACATCACTCGAAGTGCTTGGTTGCTGTCTACTCGATGACCGCTGTCGACCAAGTGAGCCAAAATCTCGCTTGATATCAGTGAATTAAAGTCGATACCAAGCGCAATTTTGGCCCACTTGATCGACAGCGGTGATCAGGTAGACGTCAACCAAGAACTTCGAGTGATATTTAAAGTGCCGGCGAAACGTTTAAAGTTCCTGCATCAGCGGATACTTGCGACGGCAGAGGCAGTCACCATACGTCCCACTCAGCCAACCTTGTGAGCGCAGAAGGCATTTGTGACCGCCCTAAGGCTCTCGTGGGCGAAGCCTAACTCAACGTCCGCTCCCATGGTTCGTACCGCACCGCAAAACAGTGACGAGACCCCGACAGCAAACATCCCCGCGCCACTCACGCCGTCACGAGACGATGACACCTTGCGTCCTCACACATCCCAACAAAATGCGAGCCAAGTACGACGGGACGACACGAACTAATTTTCGATCAGCCCTCATCAGGACTGTAAAGTTATGCAAGCAACTCACGTCGGAGCAGCCGATTTGAAAACGGGCACATGGGCAACGGCATGGTTAGGCATGTCATAACCAAGAGAAATTGTAATCTGGTTTTAGTTCTGGATGGAGAAAAGGAGAGGGTGAATATCCTGCCAATAAGCTTTGCTTACGCTGAGGACCTCAGATAAGGTTTGTGAGCATTGAGAAGCCGTATGGTAGTTCCTTATGCCGTAAAAATTTCCGTTGGCTCTCAAGCTTGGAGTTTCTCCCGGAACTTTAAAAGTTGACCGATGCTGCTTCGTAGCCGCCGTCAGCAATATGGCTTTCTAACTAGATAACACGCCCGCAGAAGCCTTGGTCAGTGTTCAGCTCGACATGTCCATAATCGCATCCTTCTACATCGTGTCACAGTGAAGAAACATAAAGCTAGTACCCATTTTGATTTTCCTGCCTTTTTCATCCAACCTCATGCCCTAGCAAAAACAGCCTATAAGTACCACTGATTCTCACACGTGTAAACGCCCTAAACCCTCTGCCCATGATTACTGTTGATATGGCAATTTCGTATATACTTCTGTAACGTGACTTATCTTACAAGTCGGATGATTGATAATAGAAATAATAATAATACTAAAAATCTCACCTCTTCAAATGTTAAGCAAATTTTTGAACGAATTCCCTCGTAGTTTTACGTGCCACATGGTCCCTGATCTTGGAGCAAGTATTTAGAAAACTGGCAACTCGCTTAGCCCCTTATCTAAACCAAAATCCCCACCGAATTTCCCAGCCCGCAAACCCAGTGTTGCAAATTTTCAGATGCGGTGAACTTTTAGGGTGTAACAGACTGGCTGGCGCCTAAGCCTTCAAATTGCCGGCCGTAATACATTCTCCCGGGTAGTGTGACTTTCAAAGCTTCAAACCAGTAGTTGCGCCATTTTGTCCTCAAATGATCCCACCGCATAGCGCTGTGGTATCGCATGCGGATCTTCGGACACAGACACTACGCGCCATCCATTATGGCGTTGTGGTGGCTCAACGCGAGCGAAAACGGCTGTATGTGCGCCACTCGGGCGCTGCGTTAAAACGCGCGCGCATTTGCTCGCTGCTGATTGGTTGCCTGTTGGCGCTGTTGTTAATCTCAATTAGTGTTACATAAAAGCCGAGCGCGTGGTGCCAGTGCTATGTGACTGCCACCAAAAAGGATAGTCAACTTTCTCGGCAAAAAGTCCGAAGTGCTCTAAGCAGTCACGATGATAGGATAGGGGGAAGGGGAGTGGGGGAGAGACAAGAAGAATTAGGAATTTGAGGGAAGGATCATGAGATTCTAGAGTGAGCTGTGAACGCACACACACTGAAAGTCTATACGCACTCAGAGTCGCCTGCCTTAGGCAGTCGAGGAAAACTGTACTGAAGAACCAATTCCTGCGAATTCATAAGGGCGGTCAGTAGCAATCCTTATTGTCTACTACTACTACTACTACTACTACTACTACTACTACTACTACTACTACTACTACTACTACTACTACTACTACTACTACTACTACTACTACTACTACTACTACTACTACTTCTACTACTACTACTACTACTACTATTACTACTACTACTACTGCTACTACTACTACTACTACTAATACTACTACTACTAGTACTAATACTACTACTACTACTCCAACATCTAAAATTGCTTCTTCTGCGGCTACTAGTACGACTATTGATATTACTGCTACAACTGCTCCTAATATTATCAACACTACTGCTATCAATACTAATATTTCTTATTCTACTGCTACTACTTATAATAATACTTCATTATTAGTAGGTTTGGCAGATTTCCTTAATTTGAGCAAAGTAAATTGTGAAATTTGTTTTTACTTTAACCAAACTACTCAAGTAGAATTGTGACATTGACTGTCGAACCGCCTGACATCGGCATGTTGCACTCACACATCTTAAAGTGAGCTACTGTCTGATCGCTTGTAAAAAGTGTACTCTGTCAAGGAGAGCTACTGAAGGAGTACGCTTTTTGGCAACTTATAAATGGCCAAAATGACTTAATATATTTTATGATTTTTCCTCATTTCTTGTATACAATCTAATGTATTAAGAATAAAGCATGGACAACAATATTCTCTTATGTATTCCTTTGGTATCTATGCCCGTCTTCTTCAAATTTGTTTTGCACGACGAAAGATAATGTGTAAGTTTTGAAAGTAGTTTCTAATTACGGATTTTTTAAGAACATGAAAATGTCGTACAGCGGTCAGTGCATCTGTCAATTCAGTAACTTTGTCAATAAAGTATTCAACACGATCCACGTCCATTGAAAAATTGAAGGTGGCTTATGTGACCGTTACGGATCGTCGTCGATCTTTCGTCAGAGACAATAGCAGAAACGGGTAGTTCATACATCAAGGATAGTTGACAGCATACTTGTGACACTTTACGGCTCCCCCTACCCTGGCGAGAGTTTAAGCCTGTTTGTGCGATAATTGCCGGCCGGCCGACCTGCTGAAATGCTGATCACCCATGCTCATTCGATGAGACCCGGCCACACATTCAAATTTGATGAGGCTGGAAGTCTAGGAATCGAAGGTTACATGAGTCTTGGTTCAGGGGCACCCAATGCAGCGGCCTTCTCAATCCGTATTCGGTGCTGAGGTTACATTTGGTTTTATTCCACCACGCATGACGAAATTTCAGCAGGTCACGTCCCGCACGCCGGTCTTAAAGCAACTCGCGCACAAGCAGGCAACTACATTGGGCTGAAGAGAGGCGTTAATTGACATAATTGTGCACTAGTGACGGTACCCAGCAAATACTAAAACTTCTTGTGCATTAATTACCCGTTTCTGGTACTGTTTCTGCGGCTGTCCGACGTGGGTGCTGGATTTCCGCCGAAATAGTCATATCAATGTTCGCAGCAAACCCACAGTGTTGGTGTTCCGAATGATTTTGCGGAGGGATTAAGCAAGACAGCCTGATAATGGTTTTTGGAAAGCGCAGACGTGGGCAATGCGTATGTCAGCATCTTTCGGCTGAAATGAAATCCAATCAATTGCATTTAAGGTTAAACCAAAAGCCTGCACTATATTTTCGATTAGGGAGAGATTACCTGAATGGCCTGATTATCGTACAGTATACTTCCAAGATATTTCAGGATGTTGGTCTTCGGATGCGCTTCTTTTCGGGTATTAAAGGAAACCAAACTCAGTAAAAAGTAGTGTTTACGGAGTATTCACGTTGTTCCTGAGGCTTTTTGAGGCCTGTACAATTTAAACTACACTTTATAGAGCCGCGCGGAACCTACCTTTGCATTCGCACTCTGAAGGCTGTATTCCTTCCATGTAACAAAAACCTTTAGTTTCTATATGCCAATGAAATGGTACTTTATATGGTCCATAGCATTTGCCTAATAATTTTGATCACAACGTAGTATTAATAAGGAACAGAAGGGATATGTTGCTTGCCCATGGCATAACGCATCTTAAAAAAAGTTTGGATCTGTCGTACTTAACGTCGTAGGAAATTTCTTCGAAATCAGGCTACTCTCGATTTACCCAAAATTAATGCCTATTACCGTCCATAAACTGAACTGAAAAGACAGTTTTCCTTAGGAAAAGGCCTTCTCATGCTGCCTCCGTTGCGTTTTTCACGCACAAATTTGAGGTTGGTGCAATTTTGTGACCCCTTTTGTTCGCGCATGCACTGTTCGACGAAGTTGCGTGGACAACCATTTTCTTTGAGCACCTGCTGTTTCCTGCACAACCCGCAGTATAAGAAGAGGTCATTGAACGTCTGGCTGTCAGAGGACACTGCTTTTCTCTCCGAAAATCAGACTTGTCTGTCTTTTACCGCTCGAAGTGAAATTACTCCGTCGCACCGAAGTGCCAATGAGAGAGGCAGAGTTTGGGCTAAAACCATCAATTTTTAATATCAACGGTCTAAATGAATCGGTTTGTGTTAGGATGACAGAGCACGTCACCCAGACAGACAGTCCGAGGTCATGTCGGAACAGGATACTTCGGCGCATATAGAACGAGCCAAGCCACGCGACTTTCAAAGTGCGGACATTAGGCCAGGACAAAAAAGGCACGCGAAGTCAGACTGCACCAGGAGCCGGGTTGCTGTTATCAGTGAGGTCACGCTGCACAGTGCAAGTTAGCGAATGCACGTATGGTCACTTAAACAGCCAATGGGGAGCAACGATGACTACCCTTTAAATACCGAGGCTGCGAGTAGAACGGGCACTCTGCTGTAGGACACGCTGCCGATGACTCGAGACTGCTACCGAAGCGAAACCGACCACAGAAAGCAAGCTGCTGGACACACGGAGCAGAGTTGATGTACTAGTACAAGCGACAGTAAAGTACTAGCTGTTATCCTGTTCTGCCTCCTCTTCCTAACGCGTACTGAGGGAACATAACCGGTGTTGACACAGGAACACACCAGGTAACAACAGTTTCCTGTCAGGCCTCTGCGTTCACATTCAGCGAACAACATCTTTACATTGCGCCAAAAAGAAAATGGCGCCTTTCTTTGAAACGACCATCTTTGTGGTCATTAGGCATAAAAAAGAACCCTTGGCTTCTACCCCAATCTCCCCTCAACCTCTGTCCAGCCGGGCTATTTAACGCTACTTTTCCATGAGATCCAAAACAACAAAAGGTCTGCCCCCTCGGTGTGTATGCATCTAGGTATGACGCACGATGAAGCGAATCCTACAGGCGCTAACACTTTCTTCTAACCTAGGGGGGTAGATTATGGCATCTGTTGAAAGCACTATTGTATTTTACAAATAAGGCACGCACACAAATGAATAGTCCTAGGGTGTGACTTTGACAGACACAGACGGGTTTGTAGTTTTACTGGTCGCTTTCGCTTTGATACATTACCCACACTCCGGCCGCGCCGTGCCTCTACCTATCCATATCATTTTTTGCTTGCTTGGAATGTTCTACATAAGGCCAACATTCCTTCCACTTAATTACAGCTTTGCCTGGATTCGTTAATGTGCAAATCTCTCAGCACCACCACCGCAGTGAAACAAATCCACGGGAGTAATCAAGAAGGAGTTCCTTTTCGGTGGAAAATGGCACGCAGAGGAAGATTTGCAGTTAGCCATGAACTGGGCAGATTTGCACGTCTGTTTTCAGGTGTAGTGTGGGACTTAAACTGCTTCAGACAGTGCCACCAGGTGACCGTACAAACACCTCAGACGATCGTAATTGATTACGGCGGAAGCAAGGATCGCCACCTGTCCTACTGCTTACCTTTGACAAACATCAGCATAGTGAGAATTCCAGCTCTTTTAGTCCATTCTCCTCCTAGACATTTAGACAAAGAGCGCCATGCGTAGGCATGTGCACTTATTGACTACTCCTCAGCCATTTGGTAGATTGCAGGGGTGGACCATCAGCGCCATGTATCTGTGTATGTTTGTGGTTTCGGTCAGGAGTATGCTTGCTCGAATGAACGTTTTTTTGTCAAATTACTCCCAAACTTGGCCAGGCCCTTCAATACCATTAGGATTAGTATGGACAGTACTTTTATAACAGAAGGGAGCAAGTTTCTAAATTAGGTCCACTAGCTCGCCGCCTTTCCTTCTTCATCGTGTTCGGGAGATGATGAATGCGATACATATATGAGCAGATAAGGCGATGTTGGGAACAATTGGTTTATCGTCCTGACGTTTCAAAAGCGTATAGGCTTCCGTCATCACAGGTAATAGTTGTACCACGCCTCACATTAATCATAGGTATTGAGTGTTATAGTCAATAGGGGTTAAACCATCCGCTCTACCTGAAAGTGTGAAACTAAATGGACATACGAGTGCAAGCAGGATTACCAGCATGGGACAACAGCTAAGGTCGATGACATCTACACAAGCGCGAACACCGGAAGCCGATAGGAGACCCCTTGACTGAGGCCGATACGCTTCACAGGTAACGACGATTGAGCATCCATCCTAACACCCCCCTCCCTGTCTCCGTATTATAGGCAGAAATACATAACCACCAAAGGCAAAGGAGACTGGAATAGGCACTTATGGCTCATTAGCAATCAGCAGCTAATCATACCCAACCCTAGGGATGGAAACCCCAAAAGGCTAGACCCGCAACCGAGATACTTAGCAGGTCCTCATTGCCTTGCTAGTTTCGATCGAAAATATGTGTTTTGGTAGAAAGGCGCTTACCAATCGGTCATGGAACGGACTCAGCATTTCAACACAACACTTTGCATAAAAATTGACTCGGAAAACATGAAGCAACGAGCCGGGGATATCCGGGCGTATTTAATGCGCAGCTATATGAACATGCATTTTAATTTGCTCACCCATGCATATAACAGTCACGATCAGTAGACCCAAGGAGATGGATCCAATTATGGCACCGTGCTGTTCCATAGCAGCCTGTTCCTCGAGGGCCTTCTCCAACGCAATTGGATCCTTCATATTCGGCTCGAGATCCTTTGCTTGGTTGGCGTCAACCAGCTGGTTGGGATCTGCAATGCAGCATAAATCAACAAATACTCGAAACGGAACAGAGAAGGTCGACATAGGGGGGAGTGAAAACTAACATGAATGAACAAACTCTTGACAAGGGGTCATTCAAGAATGGAAATCCCATGCTTCACGCATTGCCAAACAGTGTGGGTTTTACAATATCAGGGTCAATCCCCAGGACTGGTTCCTGTGTTTGTAGGCATTACAAAAACTTTGGCATCAGAGGTTGATCTATTTAACCAGTAGGATAGGTAGTTCAGCCAAAGCAGACGACCAGAACAACCACCGTGCCAAAGATAGCACTGTGTTTTCTAGCACTTGAATACGCATGTAATAAAGGAGACTTGCGTGATATCGAAACTTTACCAACTATTTTAAAAAACAGCATATTTCAATGTACAGAGGAAGTCGAGGTGACTGTAAGTGGGTGCCCGGATTCATAATAAGCGGGTCACGCAAGCTCAGATATTCTTTGCGTGTAGCTTTTAGAACAGAGTTGCTGTTTACCTCTGTTCTATATTTGAATATAAATTTCGTATGTATATACGTCTGCTGGCCCATTGCGCCTAATATAAACCCGTTTTTTATGCTCATTTTAGATTTAAATAACAACAGTGAGGTCATTAGCGCATGAAGCAAACACCGTTTTGAAGGAAGTCCAGTTTTGCCCTAAATGTTGTGACTTATTCATGAGAGATTCAGCAGGATGTTGGCAATTGCAATGTTTGGACATTATGAATTGGTGAGCTCCTGGTGTTCTTTTGTTTGTGTGCCCAATTCTATTTTCACTGTGAATAGAAGACTTTTTTGCTGGACACCTTGAAATTATACTTTACTAATAGAAGAAGGTTAGATGTTCTCTGGGCCCAGGAGTACATTTGTCCGACGTTTCGAACTCTCCCGCGGGCTCATTTTCAAGGAATGAAAAAATAGACACCTCACAGTGTCATTAAGTCGGCTCTGCCGGGATTGACCTCTGCCCTCGATTTGCTCGCGCAACGTGAGGTAGGCCTCAGGAAGCTCGACATGCCTGTTAATTGAGCCCGCGCGTGAATGCCATGCGTCCTGCAGTAGGCGTGAAGTTCGGTCATCTGACCGGCCCAGTATTCGCACGCGTTCGAAGTCGAAGCTGTGCCCCGGCGTGGATGTGTGGACGGCGACCAGGGAAAGCTTGTTGTCCCGTTGCACGGCTAGTTCATGCTGGCCCATTCTCGTGAGAACCCGTTTACCCGTTTCACCAAAATAATTGGCTTGACCACAAAGACAGTCAATACGGTAAATGGCCCCGGACTTTTGGTTAACGGGTACTGGGTCCTTGGGCCGCATAAGTTGCCTGTGGATTGTTGCTTCCGGTCTGTGAGCAACGCCAATCCCAAATTCGCTGACGAGTCGAGCGAATTCTTCAGAAACACCAGCAATATAGGGTATTGCTCGCCAGCGTGTCGGTTCTGGCTGTCCGTTGGTTTTCTTCGTTTGGCTCTTCGCCTACATTTTTGACCAATGCGCCAGGATAGCCATTCATACTGGGCCGGTTAGACGACTGAACTTCACGCTTGTTGCAGGAAGCATTTTATTCACGCGTGGGCTCAACTAACAGGCATATCGAGTTTCAAGATGCCTATCTCGCGTTGCGCGAGCAGATCGAGGGCAGAGGTCTGTAGTGACCCCCTTTCTTAGTCATGCTTTCCTCAGACGCCACGCGGACTAGGTCATGTCTGGCGTGACCACCACGCGTCCGCAAGACACCATAGTCAAGGCCTCCGTTCAAGGTCACTCCTGTCTGGCTTTCTCAAGACGGTCTAGCCTCACTAGCCAATCAATTCTCAAGGCGAGACCCGTGCTCGAGATGCGGGTGCGATGTTTACGCTCATTCACTTCAGAGCTGACGACTCACTGTTCGGTTGCAGACTCTCTGGACTCTGGCTCATTCATGGCTGGCCTACACTCGTCTGGAAATCACTTTCCTATTGCTTACATACTACGCTTGTTCCTACCTTAGTAAATTCTCCCTAACACTATGGCCTTCCACGCCTTATTCTGTTCAACTAGCTTATACATGTTGGGATAAGTTCTATCGCCTATTATCTGGCTGGACCACATCGTATTCCACAGGTCAATCCCGGCAGAACCGACTTGATTACACTGTGAGCTGTACGTTTTTTCATTCCTTGACAATAAACTCGTGGGAGAGTTCAAAACATCGGACAAATACACTCCTGGTCCCAGAGAACCTCTTACCTACTTATATTCAGTTACCTGGGCCTCGCATATTCTCGACTTTACTAATAATAAAGGTGACAGAAGAAGAAGGAGATGCGAACACTGGGACAAGAGTTTTATTTTCCTGACGTTTCGGATTCCCTCGGGAATCCTTACTCATAGGTAACGGTATGACAATCAGAACCATGCGCAGATAAGGCTGAATCATGCACAGATTGAAGAAAAGAAAGACGCCAACTGCCAGATTGCAACTCACTCGATGGGACCCGGCCGAAATCCCCACAAGAGGTGACAACCACGTGAACCGCGAGCTACTCGAGTCAGGGTTTTCAGGCTTCCAGTCCATCAACAAGAGCAACGAGCTGGCATTTCCCTACCGCGTACTGAGAAGTTGCCTGAGCAAGGCAATCAGTCCGGTGGGAAGGGCTGGGCTCAGCAACAACAACTCGGACGACAGCGAGCATAACTGTCGTGCAATTACCAAACCTGCATCCGACACGGACAAGGAAATTGCGGCAATTAGTGAGTCGAAAGTGAAGTGTCAAGCCAGTATGGCATCAAGAAAGACCCCAAGCGGTGACTACGGGAGACGGCCGGATAATTATAGTAGGTACGCGGATGACTGCTACGAACTATAAATATCGGGCAATCTGTGCATGTTTCACCCTTACCTACGCATGGCTCCGATTATCTTACCATTATCTACTATCTTCACGCATATTAATTGAAATATTTATACTACCCAGAAAAAGTTTGCTCCCCGAAGGATTTCGCCCCAACCTCACGTAATAATTACCTCGGAAATTAAACACAGTGAGGTGGAAACCTGTGTTAGGGTACCAGAATACACTCAAGGAACCCTGGAGGACCCACTGACGAGCATTTTCTTTATGCAACGGTAAAGAATATGCGTCTTTTCGGTTAGCTTTTATGTTAGTTGTCTTGGAAGTAAATAATTTGTAACGGCTAAAAGTTATAGATACCCATTAATGAAAAGTAACGTTCATAGCGGCTTTAGCAGGAACAACCTCTCAGGCGTTCCTTATCCCAGCCGTGTCTCCGGTTGTAAAATCTCAAAAAAAACGTTTAATTTTAAACGATGCAACCCTCAATAATCCTTTGAAAAGGCAGTTCTCGCATGTAAAAATAGGAAATGAGAAAATTATATATTTGGAGCATGTTTCCACGATAGCCATTTAAAACATGTAGATTGTACAGAATGTATTGGAGTCGAAAACGTTCGCCACTGCTCATCAGCTGCTAGGTGTCTCTGCATAACCTCGCAGATGCATCATGCAGCGCCAAAAATCGGCAAAACGTGTGCATCTGGAGGTTTAAGTAGTGTCTATGCTGTCCTTTGGTAAATTATTATGCAGTCTTATACTTCCGGCTGCCTATTGACAGCTTGTGAATGTATCCCGGTTATTCCACAGTGGCTGCTGAACTTCTGCTAAAATAGTCACATAGACGTTCGCAGAAGGATTTACTCCATGTTCAAGTCTTAGTTTCCAGACCACCTGATAATAGTCTAGGGACAGCGCAGACGTAGGCAATGCACATTCCAGCAACTTTTGGCTGACATGAAATTCGACCAATCGCGTTAAAGATTAACCCATAAGCCTGCAAAATATTTTTGAGGGAGGGGAGGAGGGGATGACCTGAGTAGCGTTGATTATCGTATGGTATATTTCCAAGATATTTCAGGATTCCGGCCTTTATATGCACTTATTTTTCGACGAGTTTTAGAACCAAAATCAGTTAAAATTACTGTTCACGGCATTTTTACCTTGTTTCTGATAGTCTTTGATGGCTGCATTACTCGAACGACATTTTATAGAACCATGCGCGACCCGCCTTTGATTTCAAACTACAAAGGTGATATTTTTTCTATGCAGCAAAAATCATTAATTTTTATGCGTCATTGCGAAGTTATGGTATATGGTCCATAGCATTTGACTACTGATGCTGATGACGATGTAGGTGTAATAAGGAATATGCTAGTTGAAGGGACATTAGCCGGAGATAAAAACATCAAAATGGGGATATTTTAAAGCCGAAATCCGCTCCTTTTTGATGGTTTACTTGATAAAGAAGGCATGATGTGCTACCAAATAGGTCGCACATTTCGTAAACTAAATTCTATTTTAAAATGGATACTGGGTTTAACATGAGGAAGTACTAAATTAGTTATTATTGATAACATCATGTGGTTTTTGTAGGTGGCCTGATGGATTTACCTTGCAAATCCGGTATTCTAACGGAAATGAAGTTATATGGGATTATGCTGTGTGGTAGGCATTATTACAAAGTCGTTTGCACAATCCTTTTTTAACACAAAAATGCATTTTAGAATGTCGGTTAATCTAGGATTGGTCACCTGTACATATTTGCTTGTCAAGCTTCCATTCCCCATTCCCCATTCCGCTGTATCCCGACTTTTATTGGACACATTTGAAGCACTCCAGCAGCGGTCTTACAGCTATAGTTTGGGCAGATTGTTGCACCTGTAAGGAGACTGGGGGGCCGTTAACCAAAACTCGATTAATTGAGAAGATGCAGATTCTATTTTTTGAATACCACTTTTATCAGCCTGCCGCTTCGACCTCCGTCGCGGATTCTTCATCAGACATGAACAAAAAACGCTAGCGGAAATGGGTGAAACGTGCACAAGAAGTTGCATGAGGCCACACATTCAAATTTGATTGGGCCGTAAATCTCGTGATAGGTAATAATCGTGTGAATCGAGAATAACTTGAGTCGTGGTTCACGAGCCCCCAGTCAATTAACAAGTGCAACGACTTCCCCAAACCACATTCGGCACTGAGCCTCAATTTTGCCAAAGTGAGTTATCACTTGGGGAGCGCACAAGCCACCACGTCGCCCTACGCCAACAACGGGGAGCCAGACAGATAGCCGAGCAATCAGCACGCCCGACTACATCACGCATGATGCAAGTCCTGCAGGTCATGGGCCGCATGTCGGTCATAAAGTACTCCACGCACAAGAGGACAGCTATCGTTAATCACCGTTGTAGGAGTATAAGTAGTGTTTGTACTCGGAGCACTACAATCATCAGGCCAAAACCCAGTTGCAAAGTTAAACTGCAGAAGTCACCAGAAGGAGTGATTTATTGTGTGCAGATCTCCCTATTGCTGTATCAGACGGCAGTGGCCACTGGCGAAGCCAGGGCTAGTGTTGACTGCGTCCAGCCGGACCTGAGAGAGTATGAGACAGTAGTAACAGCTGCTTAAGTAGGATTGTGGAGTAGGTTCAAGAGGTTTACTATGAGCGTACTGCAATTGCCCGAGAGGATGTCGCCTATGAAGGCGCCCTGCTGCGTTGGCCAAAGATTTGGCTTGTTAAGTGGCCCTTAGGAAGCTGCGATTAGTTGGGCACGCGTGTGCGACTAAATATTGGTCAAGTGGTCTTCAGGTCAGCGAGTGGAAAAACAACCACCTGCGAAGGCACATGACGTTAGAGGCTGCGGACATTGAAGAATGAAGGGGGGGGGGCAGGCACTATGGCCGTCTGCAGCACCGTTATTTGTCATAAGTGTGCACTAATGATGGAAATAATAATAATAATAATAATAATAATAATAATAATAATAATAACGGCAAGCTCCTGTGCATTTATCACCCGTTTCTGCTTCTTTTTCCTGCTTACGTACCTGATTAGGAATACCCAACGGAGGTCAAATCATCAGGCGAATAAGAATGCTGTCCCAACGATCAAATCCTCTTCTTCCCAATTACTTCCTCGGACTCGCATGTTCGCTTGTATTGGCAACTCAAATAAGTGCAATCTCTTCTGAGGATTCAGGCCCCATTAAATTTCAATATATGGTCTGGTCTTGTTGAATGAGCATGGGTAATGGAAGTCCAGCATTTCACGGCCCGCACGCCTGTCATCTAGCAATTAGCTTACAAACGAGCAAATATCCTCGATGGAGGAGGGGGAGCCATTAATTGTCTTAAACGCGTTGTAGCATAGCGACGGTGTCCGATAAATACGGCAACTAACTGTGTGTATGAGTAACCCCTTTCTGCTATTATATTTGATGATGGATCCGCGGCAAACTTCGAAACAATGGGCAAATAAAAACTCTTGTGAAGAAGACGACTCGATCGCTGTGACAATACCTTTATTCGCCTGACGTTTCGAGATCCGTCGCGGATTCGCCACCAGAGACATGCTCAGATAGCAGTAGTAAATATGGGCAGCGTATGCACATGAGTTTGCAGTATTCATAGGATGCAGTCATTACTGCAAACAAACAACGACAATTAACGCTAATTGCCTTCTTGTGTGTTGACAATTTGTTGAACAGCATGCGAACTCTGAACTTCTGAACTTTCATCACGTGTGGTGGACTCGGGCGTGATGATTGCTCAGCCATATGGCCCTCCGGTGTTGGCGTAAGACGACCTGGTGGCCGGTTAAATCGGCGACTTGCTTTGGTCAAATTGAGTCTCAGCACCAAATATAGATTGGGTAAATCGCTGCACTTGTTGATGGATTTGGGGCCCGTGAACCGTGACTCAAGTAATTCTCGGCTCACCCGATTGTCACCTCTTGCGAGAATTTCGGCCTCATCAAATTTGAATATGTGGCCGGGTCTCGTCGAATAAGCCGCAACTTGAGAATTGGCATCATTTCGCCGCACTGCTGTTGCGTGTTCGGCAAGTTGCGCCTTGAGAAGTCTGCAAATTTCTCCAACATGGTTGCTTTGACCGCAACTGCACCAGATCCTGAAGTCGAATCCAGATGTTTCTTGCCGTGGCAGTGGGTCTTTCTGTTTCATTATCTGACGCCTAATGGTTGCTTCCAGCCTGTGTGCGATTCCAACTCCAACTCAAATTACTTGCTAGGACTCGCATGTTTGGTTTTACTGGCGAAAACTCTTGTCCCCTCGAGCAATTCTACTTCTTCCCAACTACACCCTGGGACTCGCATTTTCCGTTTTACCGGCAACTGGTAATGTTCCCCGACAAAATGTGTTAAACAGCCTCTAGTTAATTCAATACCGGAAGCAGGGGGGACTGGCCTCGTCCTGAGGGAGGACGGATCTCAGCCTACTGAACAACTGAAGCGCCAACTCCTATGATGTCGCCTTGCCGCTAGTTGGCATTATCTCCGCGCGTTTTAACGTCTGCCTGGGAGGCGAAGGGTAATTGCGCGCCTGTTTTGAAAAGAATGGGTGCGGACAATTTTGCTTCCAGCTGGCTGGGTCATTTAATTGAGCGCATCTCCTCTTTTCAACTGCGCGAATTCAGGACCCTAACAGCCGCCGGTGAACTCATTTTCCGGACGCATTCAGCGTTCTTCGGTTTTTTCCATCCTCACAGCACCTTCAAAATTGCCGAAAATGCGAAATCCTTGTCTGAGTCATGTTTTGGCCGCCCGTCTAATAACAACTGCAATGTTGGTATGTAGGTTGGCCAAAGCAGTCAGCTAATCTTGGAGCGCGCGTGTTAACAGATGTTCCAATATTCGTGAAAATTCGAGATCCAAACATCTTATCGTTTTCAGCATCTTACAAAGAAGAAGACGAAGAATAAGGTACAAGGACACGGACCAAATTATATTGAGACTGACCTTTCGGACACACTTTCAGCGCCATCGTCAGAGTTACTAGGTAATTGTTCCCGTTTGTCGTGACTCTTTGAGTTTTACCGCATGCCTGGTATTATATCCGTGCTCGATGCGCGAAGACGGACCCGCCTGTTCGCTGCTGGTTGATCCTGCAGTTGACCGCTGGTGGGCTCGCGTTACCCTTCTCTCCTTTGCGGCTGTCGTAATTGTTGGCATGTCAACGTGTTTACTGGCCTGCCCGTTCGGCCGATAGACTGTTCAGTTGTTGCTGCCCGCAGGAGTTGATGTCGTTCTCGTGGGCGCGGCCGCGAGATAATGTCCCACGTCAATCACGTAGTTCCTGGTCTCCGCTGTCTTTGGTTGCATTCTACGTTTGAGGTTAACCCTCAGCGCATCTATTCCATCACTATAATCAATCTGATGTGCTATAAACTATAGTTGTGCGGTAAAAGCCGTGGCTTGGAGGATTTCCAGCTGGCGGGTTGACTCGGATACCGCAGTCGGTCCAGTGTGTCTTGTTGTGTGGTGTGGCTGTCTGTCTGTGGGCTGACAGTCAGATGCAATGGCTCCTTCTTAATGTGACCTTTATGGCGCTCCCTGTCTGAAGCGTACCAAGCGAGACGTGCTGTTTGGTACGTGCATTGAATATTTGTCGTGGCAGCCATCTGCGCCCTCCTACATTTGCGGCCTTCTTGACTCTGTCTTGAAAACCGGAATTATCTGCGGTTGCGGTTAGAGAGTGGGGTAGACCCAATTAGTTTGCCTTCGCTATTTTATTTTATTTTTTGGCTGCAGTTCGTTGAAGCCCGCAGTGAATATCGTCAAACACGATGGTCGAACTAGTATAGTATATTGCGTTTGTGTGTGGTAACTTCGTTAGTGCTCTCTGGTACCGTTCGGGTTCCACTTACGGAATTCCTGCTTTTTTCTAGAATTTGAGTCACATCTCAGTGACTGGCGCGGATTAGTATGCTTATCCAAATGGCTGCCTGGGTAAGCGCGCTTTCCATATCTATATACGTCCTTATTTAACTTACTACCATTCAAGACTGTGCTTTTAACATCTGTCAATCCTCCATTTCCACTCCCCACGTTCTAGCGAGATACTTACAGTGAAGGGGGTGCGTTTAGCAATCGGCCATCATTTAAGCAGCTCCAATTGATGCTTCTTAAACTCTTCAATTCAATAGTCTGTTTTAAAAATAGGTCATGATAGACTTGTTTGCTTTTTTCGTCGCACCGGCCGCGAACTGGAGCCCGCGGAACAAGATAAACGCATTACAAAGAAAGAAGAACTGTGATTTTGTTTCAGCAACGTTTAACATAAACTTGCGGTAAGGCGTACTGTATAAATGAATCAAGAAGTTACTCAGGAACAACTCAAATGAAGGTTATGCAGACAAATTACTGAATTCCGTAGAATTGTTTTATCCAGCCAATTTTTTTACTGAAAAGACAGCAATCCTATTTGAGTAGAGAACACACTTCTCTATCATCCGCGATCTTTTTAAAAGACAGGTGTTCGGCGTAACCTACGACGTACGCTTAAAAGTTTTCTGGTTCTGAGCTTAAACGTTTTTCTTAAAAAGGGACTTGCCTTGACCACATCTCAAATTATCCGGATGTTGTCCTGTTCAGAACATAGACAACTGTATGCGCACTTACCACCCTGATCATTGTACCTCAGCGGGAACTGGTTGACATGTAAAATACGCGGTCATGCCTTTACCAGCAGTGAGAACGCAAGTACCTCTTAGGCTGAATCAAGCGTTTTTGCATAGCTAGGCAACCATGAAGAATACATATCGTGTTGGGAGTGCTATTGCATACATCACCCCACCTTCATCGCGCCAAGAACCCTTGTTGAAGGCGCTTTGGCGTCTGCTCTAAAGACGTCCGATGGGCACCTTCCTTCCAGCCGTCCCCTTGCTCCAACCTACCTTTCATTCATTTTATGCAGAGCGCAGTTCTCTTTGTGAATTCTCTTCTTTCTAATGCAGAAGTGGTTTGTTTATAAAAATGCAAGGCTGGGTCCGTTGAAGCGGGTAAATTACGTATAAAGGTACACTCAGTAGACGACTAGTACTATTGTCGGTTACGTCACCGGTAAACTCACACTTCCTACCCCCGCCCGATGACGGATTGTTATGTGGCGCTCTTAAATACCAGATGTGTCAACGCACTTGGCAGGGGATGTAGTCTAGAGGAAAAAAAAGCAAGAATGCATTCTCGTTGCAGAAGACCCTCATCTCGCGTGGCTCTTATCTGGAGCAAACATTGTTATTTTTGTTTTGTTCACTATGTTGTTTCAGATTCTCGTCTCAACAACAAAAGTTCACTTGCAGTCGCATTAGGCTACACTGGGTTGGATAATATGCTTTTTAGAACTTCAGACGCTTATCCAACGTTTTTTTACGCCTGCCATTCTCAGCATTTTAGCACACGGCAGCAGTGCTGGCTAAATAATTTTCGCTCTGTACCGGCTACAGGTATCACTGGATTAAACTGGCATGTAGCAACATCATGAGAATTTGGCCAAGGTAGGTTAAGTAGTGTGCCTCATATAGCCCTAGTCCCAGCATTTTGTCTTATGTAAACGATGGCCAAGGGGTTTTTCGGGATTGGGCAATAGTACAGGCAGTGAAGGAAATTCGCAGAAGTAAGGGTAAAGTGGAAAAATGTACTTGAATTTGTTTCTCGCGGAAACTGGGAGTAAATTTTTCTGCGTGTAGCTTGGAGGTGTGCGCGGCGCTTTGCGCTGCGGACTATACTAATCTAAGTCTAGAACGGTAGGTTTGACGTCGGGTAAATTGAGGTAGGTGACCTCCTAACCACCGTTTCTATTTTCCTCAGGAATTTCAAGAAGCCTGAAATTTCATAATCAGGTTTTCCGTAATACGTTAAACAAGAATAAAGATGAGGAAAATCTAAAGATATGAATCAATAATATTTCCGAATACAGTAAAATAAAATGCATACAGCAGTTATTAAAGTATATTCCCCTGTCTATCCTTATTCCTTATCCGTAAAACCCAATAACCACCTTTTTCATAGGACAAGATACTGAGACCAGTGATTACTGAGGTGCACTATGTAAACTACTGTTGCCTTACTTGGAATTGATACCTATGAAGAGGAGGGAGCATCGAGCTGTTGATATTAAAGGCGTTAACCTCGTCTGCTATGCGTTTTTACGAACTGGTGTTGGGACAAGGATCTGTTCGAAGACTAGTGCTGTTTGCAATGCGTACTACGCATTATGATTTAAGGTGTTTGCCAGTAACTGCGACCCAGGACGCATGATGCACCACGGCACCTTTGACGCGTACTTTCATGTATGTAGCCTAAGTCACCCGTTTTTCGGACAGTCAAGGTTTTCGCAGGCGTCTGATACCTATCCTTCCTTCTGCCTTGAAGGTCACAGTGGCGTGTATGCATTTTAAAAGCTGTTGCGACAGTTATATTTGCTATGTAATACAAGGTCCTTAAAGCGTTAAAACGCTACATGTTTGTTACTATGTGTATGTTCGCCGGTGCATATTCATATCCTAGAAAGGGTTTGGTCGGTGATATTCATGACTGCCTCCTATCTTCCCTTGGTGGGCACTGAAGCGCCTATCTTAGAACTGTGTTCATTGATAGGTTTACGCGAAGATGTCGTCTCGTCGTGCCTTGGAGTTCAATTTATTGCCCTCGCAAGCTGTAGCACAGCAACTAGGAAATTTTGTAGCAAATCGAGTACCAAAAAACACAAGGAGGGTGGAATTGAATTTCTGGCCCGCAAGCCATACTAGTCCCAAGTGTGGGTCACCTGGTATTCGGTCCCGGGATGTTTGGTCATTGATTCAAATGAGTCATCGCCGCTGTCGCGGGGCATGCTCGTCTCAGCGTGCCTTAAGGTTCAATATAGAGCCTTCGCGATCTCGCGTCTTGCAAACTTGGACGGGCTGACGACGGTTGATGAGTCAAGGATTGCCAGCCATATAATCCCTGCCTACGTTGTAGACCTCTTCACCGTAATAAAACGCCTACGAGTATTGAAAACGTTTGGCCACTAGGACGTCAAGTCACAGGGACCAAGTTAGGCTACACACGGAGACTTAGAAGTCGCAGTCTATATGTTCATTTTCATTCAGTTTAGTGCCAGCTAACAGACGTCATGTTATGACCTTGCACTTTTTTCTGGTGTCCCTCCGAGTTTCACGCAGTTATTTCGGGCATTTTTAAATGTGCTTAAACGCACGGCTTATGGTAAGCCTCGTAGCTCAATGGTAAAGCATTGGCTGCGCAAAAGTCTTCCCTGTTTTGTGGGTTCTACTTCCACTGGGGCCGAAAACTTTTCAGGATTGGGTCAACTGAATGAAGCAAATTTGCCAAACCCGCCTAACCATTTTTACATGTGTCGGTGTGTAGTGAACCAACTCTAACTGCACGCGCACTCGCGGCTGTCAGCAAGTGCACAATCGCCAGTGCCTGCCTACAGCAATCCAGTCTAGCTAATCACCTCCTTTTGGCTGACTCACATCTGACCGCGCGGCTGACGCCATGATGACTGCCGCGCTCTCGCACTTCGGTCACCAACCCCTCGTTCAGCTGCCAAATTCCTTAAACCTATTAGCCACGACCTCTGTAAAGAATACACTATTCTTCCCACCTGGAGTACGGAATTGGGCCTGAAGATAGCAGCGGTAAGGGTTGTTCCTCTACTGAAATCAAGCCACTGCGATATAAGTAGGCTGTAACGTACCTGCGTTGCAGTCATCGGCTTCATCCTGCCAGAGGGGACAATTCGGGACGCCGTTGCACACCTGAGTCTTGAGAATGCAATAATTGGCATCACAGGCGGTCCGGTTGGCTGCACATTCTAAAAAGGAAGCGCAATGAATTGCACGGTGGGCTGATGGGGCGGTTTGCAATCGGTTAGAAGAATTTTTCCCCAATCCGGCTGCATATTTAAACACATTTTTCCTCATAGTAACAGTTGCGTGCACGCCACCTCTGTATGCCAGGAGGACTGCGGTAAACTTCGTAAGCCGAAAGGATGGACATATAAAGACACTTTTTCAGCTGTCAACCAATCAGAAATTCACACGGTCAGACCACTGGTTCAACCACCGCTGAGCATATAAACAAATCAGGCCTGAACTGAAACACCAGAAAACAGTTCAATCTTCGACTCCGAAGACAGCTACCATGTGCTCACCAAAATGATAGGCGAAGGGATGTTGTATTGTGCAGGGATTAAATTATAAAGATACCAGACTTGCACAGCATGTACCGCACTCTCTCACACCCTATCCACTCCAACCCGAATTCAGGCGCAGGTGGATTGCCCGGTATGATACTGCACCTGGATGTGCCATGTATGGCATCAACAAGTAGCGTTTGTCTTATTGTGATCTTGATCCCGGGTGGGTGAAGGTCTAGCACATGCTTCATTTTAGGGCTTAAAATAAAACATTACTCAGGAAATGGCAAGCTGTTTAGACAGCAAAAGAAGATGAAAAAATATATGTACGTGGGCGGACAACGTAGGTTACGTGGTGGGCAACTGGCATTTATTAAGCACAAGCTTTGGCTATAGATAGAGCACCGAACTGGTCTAACCTTGGTCTAACCATGGTTGCTCCCTGTGCATGCCATCGCTGGAAACCTCACAGCCTCGCTTATCTTAGGACATTTTCCAGCGGATATGACCTCTCCAGACTTGTGGGGCCTGGAGGGGACGCCGTTCAGGTCCGGCATATGTTTTTTTCTTGAAACAATGAACCATTCAAGTAGCAGAAATGTAGCTCTGATCGAACATCAACCATTTCCTCTTTCCAGTGTTCAAGTTAGTTTTTCACCACCAGTTTTATTTCGGCAGTTTTTCCTCAGCATCTCTAGGAATGCTCACAATCTCTCATTCTCTTCCTTTGGCACTCTGAGACAGTACTTAAATGGGATCCTGTATAATGCTGCATAGTTATGTTTTATGTTCACATTTCGTTAAATGGAATGCTTTAGAAACTAGAACTCGATGCCCTCTAACAGGTACGAAACCAGATTGCCGCGTTTTACTATTATCAGAAAGTAATCGCTTACTCAGTGGTAGTCGGAATTAAGCTTCATTTCATAAATTAATAGGAATATTTAACCGAAGTTTATCTGTCACAGTAGTGCAACCACTTTATATTCATCAAACGATCAATAGACAGCCATTTAAAAACAAGAAAATCTGCCAGAAAGCACAGGAGAATGCTGAAAAACCCAGTGATTTGCTATGTCAAGTAGCGGCAGAATATGGGCGAAACTCGCGTCTGGGCTTTTAAGTAGCACCAGTGCTGTTGGCTGCTTAACAAAATTTACCAGGTTAACCCGTTGTGACTGTAGGATCTCGGTCGAAGTATGCACATCAGCTTTCTGTCTGCTTCTATAAACCTTAGCTTTAAAAAAGCTTTTCTTTGAACTGATGATTATTCTTCCGAGGTACGTTAAAACAAAGCGATATCAAAAGTAAACTATCTCTCCGATATCATGCAGAGAATGCTGGATGCTGATGCCCTAAACCATTTGGAAACTGTACTATGCATCGATGGAGTTTTCAGGGCCCGTCTTAAGTGCGAGTACACGCCGCCCTGACGAGTCGTTTCCACGCCAGACAACCGCTTCGCCCACACAAAGCATATTGTGCAACGCCGCTCCCAGCTCCAGCCAAGCGCAAGCCCAACACGCCAACTGCATGATTTACACAGACAATAAAGTCGTGCCTTACTTGTGACCACCATCTAATTGGTTCGAACTTGTACGTACGCGTTCGCTTGCTTTAAATTATGATGTACTAGGTTTCTCGAACGATTTCTGCTGTCTACGCACTACTTGTCTTGTTCTTCTTTGGGGGCTCACACGAGGCGATATCGCAGCTTCGGCCACCGTTACAACAGGAATAACGGCCGAACGCGTGTCTGAGTGCATGGCCAACTCCTGTGTTGCCAGTAGGGTGGATTCTGTTAAATCTCTCCCTGTGAATGCTGAGTGTCATCAGCCTACTAAAATTGGCACCCTGAGTCCGAGGCATGTCTAGGTCTTGCAACTGGAAGATGATAAAATTAACAGCCTAGCAATGCCAAACAAAAGACATCAATCCACACATTTTGAGTTTTTATTTGTCCCCCACTTCATTTACCACCAACATCTTTGGGAATACGCACCGTCTCTTCATTCTGTTATTTTCGCACATTTAATTCACAGTTAAACGGGATGCTGATAAAGTTGCGATCTGCAGCCCACCAATGCTTGCTTTAAAAGCATACACGAGTTCAAATTTTTATTATTTTGCAGCTAAGAGTCAATCTATTAAGACTGCACCTTGTCTGCTGCCCTGAAAACACCCACTTAAGCCGAGCCTGGTGGATACGCCGTAGCCAATAGACACACACTCGTCCTGCAAAATAGAAACAAACGTCTACCAGAAGGTGACGAACAGCACACAGCTTCTCAAATTTCACAGCAACCATATGATGGCTCACAAACGAAGCTGCGTGAGAAAACTGCTCAAAAGAATCCAGAGGTACTGCAGTAACCCGGAAAAAGGCTCCTGAGGCTAGTTATTTTCTTAAACAGTTTTTGCAACATGGCTCTCCGAAGGCCTTCATAAGCCATTGCTGACGTTTGAAAACTCCGAGGACTCAAACAGAATCAGCGTACACGCTATAGCATGCACTGCCCCACATCAAGAACGTGTCAGAAGCGACCGAACGCAGTGCTGCTAGCCTAAGCGTTGGAATCGCGCACCATTTCAAGGCTACCATGCGCAGTTGAGTCATGAAAATCCTAGTGAGTAGTCAGGTGTAGCGTATCGCATATTGTGGCCTTACTGTCCTCGAACTTATATAGGACAGATTGGAAGCGTGCTTGGCCGCCCTCACGCTGACCAAAGCCCTTCCGTGTGAATACAGGACTGACTGCGTGCCATCTTGGTTCGCGCATAAACGAGCGTAAGCTGCCTGTAAGATGAAGTGACACATTATCACTGAGTGGTTGGCCATAACCACGATCTGGGTCACCATTTGAAGCTCGCAGCTGCCAGGCTAGCAGCAAGACAGGCCAAGAATTGATTGAAGCCGGGGCTTGGATAAGAACTCAGTCAATAGATTTATCGATCTGGCGGTAGCGCTACCTCACCCTACGCAGGCATCTTCGGACTGACGTGAAAGGGGTTTGATGGGTCCCTGGCCCCTGAAACTGTTGTTTAATTTTTCATTGACGCTTTCATCTCTTACGATGGACGTCAGTAAGAGTTTGACAATTCAGACGAATAAAACGGTGACTCCGGTGTCAATGTGACTTCACTATCATCATCATCATCATCATCATCATCATCATCATCATCATCATCAT
>JAYGXS010000006.1:19817607-19831237 GCA_036362985.1 Ligula intestinalis | reverse complement strand
TTCGCGCGGCGAGAGCACGGTCACAGTGAAGGTGAAGTTGGGCATCATGGACATGAGGTCGAGACCGCCGACGCCACTGACGGTCGTATCCTCAGCAGCAGCAGCAGCTGACGAGGAGTCAGTACTGCTGCTGCCTGGTTGTCGCTGCTGTGCGGACGAGGCCACCACAATGCGCAGGATGAGGCGGGAACTCTTGATGAGAAAGTCGTTGGTGTGCGGCTCCTCCGCAGGCATCTCGGTGCTGCCGGCGGTGGAAATGCAGAACCGGTGGACCTCCGGACAGGGCGGTGAAGAGCGCACCGTTGTGGTGCCGGAGTAGACCTCCATGAAGGTCTGTGTGCCATCGATGACGGAGGAAGGATCCGGAACAGCGGGAGTGTAGTTAATAGCTAAGAAGGGGCGAAGAGCAAAAGATGAAGGGTGTCACTTAGATGGGTTTGGGATCTTACGCGTGTGGGAGGCCTAAATATATTCGCGCAGTAGGGTGGAGAATGCCGATCTCACAGTCTCTGACGTTGAAAAATCGGCAAAAGTAGCTTATGTAGTCCTACTCATCAATCTCTGCTTCCAGCATGTTGTCCTGCTAAAAAAGATCTTTATAGGGTTTTGTGGGTGAGGAATTAGGATACGTAGTGAAATGAACTTTAATAACCGCTTTATGCGTGTTTATTTTATTGTATTGGGAGGTTTTGTTGATTTCTATGCGTGTATTTTCCTAATCATTATTATCGTTTAACGTATTTCGGAAAAACCCGATTATAAAATTGCAGGTTTTTCGAAATTTCCGAAAAATAGAAATAGTGCTTACGAGGTCGTATGATGCTTCAACTGACCTGAGGTCCAATTTACCGTTCTGAGGAACAATTTACTCCCAACGGCCGCAGGAAACGAATTCGACTACATTTTTTCACTTTGCACTTGTTTCCAAATATTTCCTTCTCTGCCTTTCCTATTTCCCCACACTCCAAACCTTATAACCACCGTTTCGTAGGACAACATGCTAGAAGTTGGGATTAATGCGTGGGACTAAATAAGCTAGTTTTTCCGAAAAATCAATCATAGCCAATGCTCAAAACTGAGTAACAAGTATTCGTGGGAATTTGACCTGGAGTCTCGGTTTTAAAATAATCCTGTCAGAGTGAGCAGCTTTCGTGTAGCTAAAAAATACGCTTAAGCGGCATTCACTTGTACTGTGAAATTGTCCAAGAACCCTAAACAAATGAGCAAAATGCTGTGCGCGCGCGACCAACATGGTGCATGGCAAGCATTAGTCGGGTTATGCTCCCATACAACATGCTGAATATAGGGTGAGTACGTTGGAGGCACGCCTAGGCGCAGTGTCACGTCGCACCAACCACCTGCGGTATTTATGGCACTCCCACTGCGCAGGCTCTGAGGCAGACCAGACGGTTCCAGTAGCGCCTACCATCGGCGCCCGATATCGCCTCAGGTCTTTTTGACTCTGGCGTGGGTTGGAAGAGTGGGAGTGAGGTAGATACTACCAAAGTATGCTAAACCTTAAATTTAGCCATGCTTAAGTTGCCTTCCTTGCTCCATTTCGCTGGGGAGAACACGCTGAACCTCAATGGATGCGATGTTTGAAATACCTGGAGCACTTCTTTTTACTGGAACTGACAAAGTATATAAACGTATGAAATATATAATTTAATTACGATGATCGCAAACTCGAGCAGGCAACAGCTTATAACTGGCAAGCAGGCAGTATCGATCGACTGAAAAGGATATGAAGAAGAAGGTGCGATCGCTGGGATAACACGTGTATTCGCCTGACGTTTCGGTTTCCGTCCCAGAGTCTTCATCGGAGACCTCAGCAGAAAGCAACAGCAGAAACTCAAGAGACTTGGTCATAGTTTTTGACAGCTGACTGAAAGTAGTTTTGTTTGAATTGTAGCACATCGTTCATGTTTCGCAATAGGCGTAAGTTGACTATACTGATTAAAAGTAATCTTGTTGTATATTTGTAATGTCAGTTTACTTTCAACATATAAGCAGTTGGGTGTTCACAATCTTTCGGTGCGTCTTCCGACTATCCTTTTTATCATTTGAAACTGCGCCCTTGAGCCATTGAGTGCCATCAAGTCCAAGGCCCTACGATTCATCACCGGCCCATGGTTCAGTTGGTCTTAAGCGGGAAACATAAATGTTAACTATACCCGGCTAAGGCAAAGGGAGACTGGAATGGTCATGTTTGGCCTTTTGAGCCGTCATCAACCAGCAATGTAAGGAGCCCGGTGCTTTATGGTTAGAGGAGTTAACTTCCACCTAACTTATCGCGGGTTCGAGTCACGGGTGCCGCAATACCTCTGGTTGGGTATGGCTTGCTGATGACGGCCTGGAACGATTATTACGGTCTCACTTGTCTTCGTGAGTTATATCATTCTGTCTATATCATTAGCCGGTCTGTAACTGCTTGCCGGGCTCGAGGGTGAACCCCAAGTTAGAGCGGGAGAAGAAAGTCCCATAACGGATCAGTGAACGCTCATCTACCATATATTAACTGTATTGGGATGACATTCAACGATCGTGTTAGACGATATGGTCGCCTAGAGTCTCAGAATAGAGCCAGTGCTAAAATAATCTCGAAAACCAAAATCTCTTGCCAAATGGCGGGGGCTAGCTCATGAAGTAATGCCTTCAGTAGCACATAAGATGAAAAACGTTTAACGCTATAATTAGGTAAATTAACTACTTTTAATATCATGCACTGTCCAGAGCGGAAGCAGAACAGAGTCAGATGAGTCGGTTCGCGTCAATTCAGTCGACGTTGGCAAATTGTGTTGGTTTAAAAGTCCCCTCAACTCAAAGCGTTATTTGTGCAAACAACATGGGGGACAGACATTTCAAATCGACACTGCTGACTGGAATCTGGCATAACTAACCCATCAAACGCAGTATTTGCCACTGAATTTGAAATGAAAATGTCGGACACTTCATGAATTCCAAACAACTGTTCCCTGAAAAACGCTTTTTTAGTTAGCGATGAGTTATTCTTGGTTCGCAGTGGACCTATAAAAACGGACACCGGTGTCTTTAGTTTACTTTTGTCTCGTAGACTTGCTAAAGGACATCTGTGCGAACTACATCGTAGGAAATCTTCTTAGACGTCCAGTGTGATTTTTTTGACATGTGCATAAAGTGCCGATAAGCAGAAGATCAACTAATCGGAAGAGAACATAATAAAAACAACAGTGTTACGCAGAAAAAAAGGACCTCGTTTTGCGCCAAAGCCGTTTAATGACACGTGTTCCGACTGAGAAGCATGTAAAAATTTGCTTCTAGCTATCAGAATAAAATGCGATTTCTGAAGCAAAACACGGCACTGACAAAGATTCAAACATGCTTTGAAATGAACTTTGAAAGCACACTGTTCACTGCCAGTTCGCAGCTTTCAGTATGTATGGACAGAAACAACTTCCACCTTCTTAGTTCCAAATCTGCTATTACTAGATTTCAAATGAGTGTTTTAAGCGTAAAACAGCTTTAACTTATAATAAGATTTCATCTTCTGCTCACCGGAATAAATTTGTAGATTTGCTGACGTTTCGGACAGCTGGGCCGGCTGTCCTTTGTCGAGGCGAATACTGACTTCATCGATCAGCAAGTTTAAAGTTGTGGCTGTACGTGTTGGCCTTGGGCTGATCGATTCTGCTCTAGTCGCTCTTTGGCCACGCGTGTGGATTAAGACTTGGCGTGAAGGCAGTTGGTGTTCTCTTGCGTCCCCACTGTAGAGGATGCTGGTAATCCTGCTCCCTCTTTCGGGGGATTCACCACATTGTCGACTTCGTCTACAAAGCCTTACTTTGGTCTGACCATGTCCAAACCTTTACTTACGTAATGGCGCAGGACTCTGTAGGCCGCAGGGAGGTCCAGATGTCTGTTGGCAGAATTGGCGTCTGAGTATCATGGCTCAAGCGTCAATCTTTCAGCTTTTGAGGCTCCTCAGCCTACGATGGTCGTTCCCTGAATATCGAAGTTGTGGCCAGTCTCTCCGAGTTAGGGTCTAGTTTCCGGGCCGCCGTTTTGTATTGCTGCAGGCGGTTCGGCGATTCGCGCCTTGTTTCTCCAACTTTATTACATTCTCCACCGCTGAAACCTATTTTGTAGACAACTGCGGAGGTTTCAGTAGGAAGCAGTCTGTCTTTAGGTAGCAGCACTCGGTGGCGCATTGTCGCCGCAACTCTAAACTTGCTAATCGATAAAGTCAGTATTTGCTACCACATAGGACAGCCGGCCCAGCCGTCTGAAACATCAGCAAATCTAGCAATTTATTCCAGTGAACAGAAGATGGAATTTTGACTTTTTCAAATTTGAGTTAAAAAACTTACGGGAGTTAACTAACAATATATTTTTTTCAATGTTAAAATTCGAGGCGCTAAACACTAACATATGATTGAGTTTGTGAACGCCTCCTGCAGAAGCCACTATAAACACCTCTTCTTGTTAACGGAATAGATGAACTAGGAAAAGTCGCTTCGCAACAAAGAGGCTTAAACAAGACCAAACTGACACACGCAATGCGTGTAGTAGAATTCAAGCTATGCAGTCGAGGTCTGCTGTTAGGATATAATTGGCAGTCTGATCTGTCTTTAGAGTGCAGCCCGCGCGTGGAGTTAAAATTACGACCCGAAGCACACACAAAAAAGTTGGGTGTCAAGGGGCAAACAAAAAGCGAAGGACCAGGCTGATTATTAATCAGCAAAATGGCTGCTAGGGGAAACATTGCGCCACCCATTAGTCAATTGCACCAAAGTGCAACGGCCAGCTACCTACGTCCCTGACAGCATTCGTGTCTGGACTCCTGCCGGATTCCTTTGTGTTTAGCGGGGACCATGGCTGTGAAGCAGAAGCGGCAGCAAGAGCTCCCCTAAACTCGCGGCATAAACGACCTCGCGTCCGCTGGGAGAAGGCTTTTATTCGCCTGACGTTTTGTCATCCATCGCGGCGGATTCTTCATCAGAGGTCTCAGCAGCAAATATCAGCAGAAACGGAAAATTTCAGTAATACATGTTTCTGCTACTGTTTTCTGCTGATGAAGAATCTGCGGCGGGAGTCAAAACGTCAGGCAAATAAAAGCTTTGTCCCAGCGATCGCATCGTCTGCTTGCCAGTTACTTCGTGGGACGCGCAAGTTCGCTTGTATTGACAAAAAACAACCAAGAGATGTGTTGATATTTGCAGCATTTATGGATATTAGGTCATTAAGGATTCTTCTAAGTCTAGAAGGAGGCTTACTGAGTTGGACCAGGATATGGGATATTCGCAAAAGCACGCCATGGAGGTTCGCCACTAATTTTGTTTTTTTTTAAAAGTGATGCTTCGCTCAGTCTTGTCTACCTCTCAAGCGTTTTTTTACAAACACACATTTGACAAGGTTAGAACCGTCAAAGTCATTTTTACAGCACACACGTACACAAACATATCGGGGAAAAGATGGTACACATAGTGAAAAATGATTTATCCTTTGACAGATCCAAGCTGTCTAGTCCAATTCACGTTGGGCAGATTTCAGCTGACAGTTTAGGCACCGCGTGCTTCCTCCAGATTGCTTAAATGTGCACCACTCAAAATGCAAGATACGTAGTAGGTGTTTTGTGGGCACTGGCAGGCGTGTGGTGCATGTAGACGGGAATTACGCGGCGAAATTAAACAAATTAAAGTGCATTTGCAGTTTGCATGACCGGGATTCGAACTCATCAGAAGGTGGTGAGGGCGGAATGCCTGGGGCTGCACCACCGTGGACCCAATTCTTGCTTTTCGTTAAAGTGAATTACTAGCTTTCCACGTGGATGACTCGGGGCACAAATGTTTCTGACTAGCTTCATCAGCAACTTTCGCAAATCCTTGGAGGAATGTCGATGCACCCACCCTCATAGAATGTAGCAATAGTATTTCATGAGGATAAGTAGCTTTTGAGCACAAAAGGTAGAATTGCAGCGTTCATTTAACTGCATATGATGATTATTTGATCATAGCAAACGACACCGCCTGCTCCACGGGGCGAGGGGTGGGATCGGTAACCTGCGCGTGAGTATGTTTCAAGTAAGGTAGACTTGCATGGCACAAAGTGCACTCCGTCATCCCTCACCTGACATGTCTCGATAGCAAGATTTAATCGAAACGGGTGTTAGCCACAGCAGGAGCAGTGGCAATCCGGTTAGCGAAACCCACCCTTTGCTGTCAAAAGGTGCTGGTACAAGCAATCTCCCTTCCTTGGTGGACTGCACACGGAAATACTAAGCGAAGCCGTAGACAATAGTCAAGCGCAAGCGGCGTGGTTGACATACAGACCTCAACCCGCTGACCGTGAGAACATCCGACCTCTCTTCTTTGGGCATCGCAGCAAACGTCCTACCCGCACTGGCGCCGGCATTCAGGAGACGAGGGAAAACTCAGATACTTAATTACACTTACTCACCCACTAACCCCCTTTATCATCGTCCACCTAACCTGACGATCATATAAACACGGCAATGAACTGACCATTTTTATTCCCCATGTCAACTACCGGCCTGATGATGAATGACCGAAAACAATTGTCTGCACACACGACATTAAATGGACACCATCGAAGTTTGGATAACGAAGGCAGACAGTCCGGCTAAACCTGTAACATATATGGCCTGATCAAGTCTCCAGATGCACCAGGGTACCACAGTGGCAACTCAGATGGTGCGCACAACCTGGCTCTCAATCATTGAAAAGGCCGAATTATCCCAGTATTTGACAACCTTTCAAGGCATTGCTGGGAGAACGTTCTCGTGCGTCATTGTAATACTTTTGGATCACCCTAGCGAATACTCTGTATTGATATGGGTAAATCCGTCTCCGTTACTATTTTCTGCTGATATCTCTGATGCAGAATCCGCGACGGGTGTCGAAATAAAGTCCTGTCTTAGCAATCGCACCTTCTTCTCCTTCTTAGCAACTGTGTTGATATTTCATGATGCTTTAATCACCAGGGTCGCCTCCGGGTCTCAATGCTCGCTGGGCCTGTCAACCCATGAGTGATGCAATAAGGCAAGGCCAATTACAAAGATAATGATATCTAACATGCGACCGCTGAGAACGACATGAGACAAACGCATGTCTATGTTGTATGTTTATAACAACTGCAACTGGTTGATTTGAGTGCGTAACATTTATGCACCGCTGGTCGACTGAACGTGATCATCTTCCCCGTGACTATTCACATGACAGTTTTACAAACGGGTCGTATTAATTCTGCGCAAACACCGTCGACTTTGGTTAATATGTTCGGACAAGCTTTCCAGTCAAAGGAAATTGAGCTTCGGTGATTTTTACTGCAATATGAGCCAACATGTTAATACCAAGAAGTAGTTGAGAAAAACCAGACGAAATGGCTGGGACAAGCACGGCTCATTCGACCTGACCCGACCACGCCCTGAAATTTGATGATGCTGAAATTCTAGTGAGAGGGGACAAAAGTTTGAGCCGGGAGTTGCCGCGTGGGAAGAGATGACAAAACTTGCCAGTGGCCTTGGCCATACGGCATGCCGACACGATCTTACGCCCACAGAAGGCGTTCCCTAAAAGCCTTCTAGCCAAGCTAGTCTAAATGGAACCGACAGTTCCCCCATCGATTTCGACGATGGGCTCCACGCACTCCAACAGCCGCAGCAGACGCAGAAGCAAGCCGCAACATACACAGAGGCAAGCTGGGCAAGCAACACGAAAGCGACAGCAAGCAGGAGTAACGCAGAGAACTCTTGCGAGAGAAAACATGAGTTTAGGCAGACTCGCACAGAATCTACCCACTCGCTCGCCACTCCCACCTCGGTATCCAGTGTAAAGGCAAAGTCAATAAGACCGGGGATGAGGGAGGGTGTAGGTGGCTGGCGTGATATTCACACAACGCGCGCACACTTACACAGCCATCTCGCTAGGTATACTCCCGACTGCGCGGGAGCGCCATAAAGGCCACATTAAGAAGGAGCCATTGCAGCCTGACTCTCAGTCCTCCCTCTCCTCCCGTACGCACACACAAAACACACGCATAGAAACGGACTAACGTAGGGGGGCCAAGTTTTCCCGTCAGTTGGCAGACCCTCCAAGCCACGGCTTTCAGCGCACCGTGATAGATTCAGACGCATTCAGATTTATTATAGTGAGGGAAGAATCGCGCCGAGGGTTGACCGCACTCTCTCCCCAACCGCATAGTAACCGCCTAGCCTTCGGGCACCTGGGGTGGGGCCTGAAACCCAGTGGGAGCGCGAACGCAGTCACCAATAGTGAATCAGAACTGAGAGGAATGTACCAGCGCCTACCAGGCCACAGAAGCCGTGGTTGGCTGAGGACTGGTATTGCATGTGCATACAGACCATTCGATCTCAGAAGAGTGAGAGCAACCCTACATGATGCCTGGGCCAACACCCTCCTAAGAGGCTAATTGGAACCACATACACACACAGACACACAGTCCCACCCAACAGTTCTACCGTCGATTTCGACGATATCCACCACGAGCCTTAGCAAGCTGAAGGCAGTAGCAGCGACTTCTGGTAGGGGAAAAGAAGGGAAGGGAACAATGAGAGCGGGCTTGCGGAGCACCTACTCCCACTCTCTGACCACCTCCCACCCTAGTCCGTTATCAAAACCAAGTCAAGAAGATCGGAGGTGGCTAGCGCGGCCGAGGTCACCCCTGTGCGTGCCATCATGCTCCCCCCCTCGTGTTTGGCATTTGTTATAAGCCGGCGACCCAAATGACGTCGATTCGATTTACGCCTGTCGTAGCCTGATCTGGCCAGTACCCGTTCACGCCTTTGTTGATTGGTTGTTTTTTACCCTTGTCGCCCCACGGTGACGGGTGATGATGGCTTAGCAGTGAGGGGAGCTGTGGAATGGGCTTTTTGTATTGTTAACGTGGATATAATCGCAATTCTTCAATGACCTCTCCTGTTAGGCGAGCAGGATGGAGCTTGTAATTTCGAAATTATTACGGTGAAACGACTCAGTGCTGCAATAAAAAGACCAACAGCGCACAGGCTACTGCGGCTGGATCATGTCATGTGGTATCAACGTTCATTGGGCGGGTATGTATGTGTTTGGGTTTTTTGGTGTTAAGTCTACTTATTTGTCTACTTATTGGCTACTTGGTGTTTAGTCTACTTATTGTTCCTGCGCGCAGCTTCAAGAATGTGGCCGCAGAGAGCCACGGGCTTCACGTCTGTCGCCAAGTGTGAGGGAATTGACTCAGAATGGCTGCGTTATGCTACCTCATGAAATACTGACCGAAATTCTGGAATGTGTCTCTGATTCGCAAAGGTCATTCAGGTAATATTGACTATAATGCGTAATGCTATTAACAATTATCATGCAGTGTAAGTTCCAGGTATTTCAGTCACATCATGATGCCGGCTGTTAAACGAGCTTTGCTGCGACCGTTTGAGAAGGTTACATTACTTGAATATAACACTTTATGTGGTGCGAATTCCTGAGGTAGATGTTTGTGAGGACTTCACTACACTGCATTTTTATGTGCACCATGATACTTTCCCCTGTTGATTTTCCTACGACTGCAGATGAAGCAAAGGATGGGAGGCATATTGGGTGGTATAATTAGTACCTGAAAATTTGCAACGTTAACCTCAACGTGTAAATGTCAAGTTGCAGTCCAAGAAAATTCCTACCACGGTAACTGTATGTGCCAAAGTATTTAACTGACCAGAGAAAATTAGGAGATTATGATTGAATCTGACACCTAGGAGTGAACAAAGCTCAGCGGAGTCGGTTGAGAGAATAGGTGCAGTGTAATATGTGACGCTAAATAACAGTGTCCAACCAAGCTTTTTTCACCGGTATCTGGCGCGTTCATTTCAACTGTTTTTATGTCTTATCATTTATTTTACTCGCAGATGTTTCTTTTTTCTTCTCAATTAATTTTCTCTGTTCTCTGCTTTTCTATTTGTAGATAAATAAGCTTACATTAGTACGATATGACAGAATCACCTGGTGATAATAACATTCCGATCGCCGATAGAAAAGTTAAAGTACCAAAAAAAGACGTCAAAAAGTACTCCCGGTATGGGTCCTAAACAACAGCCCAGACTTGTATTCGCCGATGGTTCTGCTACTGCTGCTGCATGATATAACAACGAGGAGTTAGGCACCTCAGTGGGTCCCCCAGCGTTTTCTATGAGGTTTCTCGAACACAAACTAAAGATAATAACCAAAATGAATAATTTTCGAAATTATTAGGTGCATGCCTTGGAGCTATGTGACGAGGCCTGGTTTCTTAGGGTCAACTACGAAGGTTTAGTGAAAATTCAAATCGAAGACATTCAACTGCCTTGGAGCGCCAAATGTTTCTTTAAATTTGGAGTCATACCCTAAGAATTCATACTCGATATCATGCACTTAATAACTTCTGAAATAATTTCCTGAATGTTTATCGCCAGCTATCTGGCAGGTTGCACCTGAAATTTGTCAAAGTCTGCACAAATTTTTTAACAACGTTTCAATGATGAATCAGCAGCTAGAAGGACCCTTTAAAGGCTGGAAGTTTGTGGAAACTTGAAACTTATGCAATAAGTCTCAATCACAAAGATCCTCTTCAGATAATTATGACAGAAACGATGGCGCAGATTAACCAGAAAGATCCCCAACGTGTGTAATGTAAGCAAATAAGTTTGTTTGCATGTTTTTACCCTTGCTCTGTTTCCGTTTTGAGAGACGTAAATTTATTTATCCTTCATTTCTTTTTATTGCTTCGACGAGGTTAATGGGTACCCAACATGGTGGTCACAGGCAATTTGCAACTTGAAATTTGTACGAAATTCGCAAAAAGGACATTTAATGGTTTACAGACAAGAACCAATGTTTGTTTACATGCCACCGACGTGACGAGACACTTCAGCAATACTAACAGCCAACGCTTGACTTTGTCCTCGAAAGAACATATTGGCCTTGATGTGTCTTGTCATAATTAACTCATCAAATAACATTGCTCCCATAAAGTACTCCTATTGCCTTTTAAAAACTCCTGACGAGTCAAAATACCATGTTAAGGCAAATCAAGGCTACGAAGGAAAAAAACCCACCTGATCAGCATTCCTCTGGCAGTAAAACTAGCTTCGTCATTTGAAACTTACTTGAACTGAGCGCAATGGGCCTGGGCGTGAACGTGTCCAGTCTCAGGGATGTGGATCCTCTGTCGGGTTTACAGTAGGGAATTTCGTTGTAGCGACTGATGTCAGCTTGATCGCAACTCCAGGCAGCAATCATGGGGACTTGGAAGTGGTGAATATGGACCATCATCTGCAGTAGTCGCAAAAAAAACATAAAACAGAGTAGGAAATCAGCAGTAGGGCAAATGTGTGTTGTAAAAAGGAGGCAATAAACAAAACTCAAATTTAAACTTTTAATCCGATTAAATTACTGTGAAACACACTAATTGGTCACAGCTTGATCGCATACAAAACTTTTTATTTTTTTTCTAGAGCTCTTAGAGTTGGGGTCATAGTGGCTCATGATTAGCATTTCCAACGCGTTATCCACATAGACGTAGATAGCTTAACCGACAACTGTTAATCTATTTTTAATTAAAGTTGACCAAATTGTAAAAAAAACTCGTGGTGCTCAGCGGGATTTGAACTCGCATAGTAAAGGAGGCCTTTACGCGAAGCCAATGCTCTCCCAGTTGAGCTACAATAGCTACGCTTCACACCATGCGTTAAGTCACACTAAGATAGTTTTACCCGCCCAACTTTACCGCTCGTATAGAATCCACCAATGCGGAACAACAAGCTGACTGCCCAAGCAGTATTTCCTAAGCAATCAGCCTAAAATCCACCAGAATGACCACTTGATGGACATTATTTAGGAGGGTTTGGCAGATTTGGCTAATTTAGTTGACCCAATTGTGAAAAAAACTTGCGGTGTTCGGTGGAATTTAAACCCGCAAAGTCAAAAGACCTTTATGCGAAGCCAATGCTCTCCCAGTTGAGCTACAAACTCCACGCTTGTGCCGTGAATTAAATCACACTCAGATCGATTTAAATCCGCCCATTTTGGGCAGTCAGCTTGTTGTTGCGTAATAGTGGATTCCATACGAGCAGAAAAATTGAGTGGATGAAATCAATCCCACTTTGATTAAATTCACGGCGCAGGCGTGGTGATTGTAGCTCAAGTGGAAGAGCATTGGCTTCGCGTAAAGGCCTTTTCTACCACGCGGGTTAAAATCCCGCCGAACGCCACGAGTGCTTTCACAATTGGGTCAACTTAAATTAAGAAAATCTGCTAAAACACATCAATAATCCTTTTTTAATCAAGCGAAGGATAAATAAGTCTCTTGTACCAGCAATCTCATCTGCATCTAATAATCGATAACGTCTACTTGCACCTCGCATGTGGACTCTCGAATGGGGAAAACGGGGATGGCTGAATAAATGTGCTTTTAATCTTTGCATCGAATTTGCTGCCACAACTGCGTCTTCTCAAAACCACCCACGCGCCAGCCACCAACGACAAATCCCATCTCGCATAATGAGTGCAGATAGGAGGGAAGCCCTCTCCTGCCAGGGAGTGCGGCTTGTTACAAATGGCCCACGCACGCTGATGTAGGTCACTGTCAAAGCTGTGTTACGCAGTGGCAAAGTCGCTGGTTAATTGGTTAAATGCCTTAGCTGTTGCCGCGTACCAGAACAAAAACACAGGGTCGAATTCTCGAGTACTGCCTTTAATCTCACGAACTACATGGCTTGCTTTAGGGAGATGTACATCGGTCTTGGCAGTACACGCACGGCTTTTCACGCCAAAGCTTTTCTACTGGCTCAGTTGCCTAGTGGTAAGTTGGCTTGCACTGATTTCCACACTGGCGTCTATTCTCATGTCCAAAGCGGAGTTTTTGTGTGAACTCTAACCAGACTTCTAATGCTTAGTATAGCAGCAGATCAACCGTCGTTTCCCAAAATGTATCGAGTTCGAGTTCGTGTTCGGGTGGTGCACCACTTACAACAGGGTATGTCTAGCTAATGACGGCTTAAAAGCCGGTAACAGTTTATCATGCCTTTGCCGGCAATTTTAGCTGCCCTACTTGTGCCCAAGGGAATGGTGGATGAGAGAAGCATAAATGGGCTCGCGTAGCATCTACTTCACTCTGTCCTCCCGCACTCACCCAACCGAGCCAAATTTCAAAATAGAGTCAACAAAAGTGCACTTGGAATAGGGCACAGGGAATGGCATTGTGCGAGTCTGCGGCTAGGTGTCTCCACCTGACTTGTTGGTACAGCGTACCTGCCGCATTGCTACACTTTAATCTTACCTCTAATCATTTTCCCACTGACATACTCCAGAGTTCCTCCTCCTTGTGATACAAGAGAGAAGGGTATTTATCTCCATGTATCAAGTTCGCATACAGTAGCTCAGAGCACGTCAACCGAATAAATACAAGAGAGAATTTCGCTTTGACAAACCATGACCAAAATATTTCTTTAAAATAAATCATCGTGGGGCTACCATTTCGGTCAGGTGACAATGACGGATTTTAAAGAAGCTTTATTCAAACAGTCAACGAAATCAACACGCTTGCAACATTTCTTGTTATATAGTACGATTTTTCCCATTGAGTTTCGATGTTCTTATACATTCAGCTA
>JAYGXS010000006.1:19799268-19812607 GCA_036362985.1 Ligula intestinalis | reverse complement strand
AATCATCGTGCGGCTACCATTTCAGTCAGGTGACAATGCCGGATGTTGTACAATTTATACACTTTATCATTATATGTCTCACAAGTGCAAATAAGTTCATAAACGCACATTTGGATGCAACTACATAGGTCGTGCGCAAAGACAATTGGCAACCAGAGCCAAGGAACATCTACCTAGCTCGTTATTCAAGCAAGAAAACCGTTCTCCTCATTCCTCTATCACTGAACACCCCCTGGACACGGGTCATTCGGTAGATCCTATAACTTCTTTCCGAGTTCTTTTTCGAGCACGAACATCTCAAATCTTGTGTTACCTGGAAGCTGCTTATATCAGACGCTTTAAACCAAACCTCTGGAAACAGTTGGAGCACGTGGTTAACCTTGCCTAACCTTGGTAACCATAGGCCCGAGATTTGCACATTCCCCAGCCCAATATTCCCCACAACTCAATTTCCTGTTTTCTTCCTCCAATTTTGTTTTAACCTTCTTTCTCTATCTGACTAGAACCTATGACCTTGCTGTTTATTTTTAATTTCGTGTTTTTCTCATTCATGGACCTTAATGCAATGAGGGGTTGTAACTGAGGAGCTCTCCCGAAATGTATGGTACCATTAAATCTTACAACTATAACCATCTTCAAGCTAATTGGTGTTCTTTCAGAATGTGTCTCTGTGTGTGTGTATGTCCCAACCGGGGAAAGTTTAAGACGTGGCTTTCGACCTTACCCTCACCAACTCCTAGCGGCTCAGTTAAAATAACTTATGCTGGCTAAAAAATATCTAGATGTCTTTTTCATCATTGTGTGCGTCTGTATGAGGAATAGCATCCTCATGCAAAATCTCTGTGTGAATGTGTTTCTAAACAGCCACAAAACCCTGACATAACTCACATGCGTCCCAGGAGGTGATCTGACATCAATGACCGCCTCAAAAGGCAAAAGGGTATCCTCGTATGGAAGAGATTCGATTGATTTGAGCAGAAAATCGTGCGACACTGGCCACTCTTCATCATACCCCAGGTCGACGTGGCGGGATCTCCCTACAATGTGCAGCAAAAAAGCGGCGTGCATTTTTACAAAAAAAAACTGCTGGAGTTGAAAAAAAGGAAAAGAAAACTGTTGCCAATGCAATTTTTGTGCTAGGCAGCATTTAATTTCGCAGGATGATTGCAGCCGCATAGAAAGTCGGCGTGTACCGAAACGCGCGAGGGATGAAGGGAGGTGGAGGCGGGGGATTACGTCTGCGACATGTCCTTTCCCCCAAAAGTACGCAGTTTCGCATCTGCAGTCAGTTCCAACGAACTACGATAGGATCTCCAAGACTGGGGTCCATTAGCATTAAATGCACACGCTCGCGGCAGGGTCTGCGGTCGGTAAAGTTGCCTGCCAAATAGTTGCACTAATGGCGCTATCAATATGGGTACCAGCTCCGTGCCGCGTCTCATCCCGCCGTGTGGCATGCATTTACTTCCAGCCTCCACTGGGCTACGTGCTTTCTGGGTTTCGGAAACCAGTTCAAAGGGACGATTAGTTGGCTGCAGGCTTGCTATGTGTCTGGGAAGACTGTCGTTTCGCTTAGAAAAAAAGCGTACGGTCAGTTAGTGCACATGGTTGGAATGAATAAGGTAGATGACATGCAGACTGGGATAGCCATTTATCAACCAGTAGTCGGGGGCACGGACCTTAAAAACCTAAATTTCGATGTGTGCTCTGTCGGTTTTTCAGCATAACCTCAGGCAATCCCTCTCTATCAGTCAACTACGGGCATGCTGACCTCTAGATTTAAATGAAGAACATAAATACTTGTCCGAAAGGGGCATTTAACTAGTCAGTTTTGCCGAACGAAGCTGTTGGCGCCACTAAATAACCGGGAACCGTTACGTCCAGTCTCCCCGAGATAGGTATATGTAATTTCTGCAAGAGCGAACCATACTTCTCATAACCTGTTTCAACATATAATTTGATATATGATTGGGTGGCTGGCTAGCGACCACTTAGTAGTCATGAACGACCAGCATTTTTGAATCTGAAGATTCTATTTGCAAGAATATGTTTTCAGAAATTGCACTGATGATGAGAATCGAACAGTTGGGTAGAGTTTATACATGTCTAATGATTAATTGTTTTCACATCGCACACATAATGAGATTGGCAGGTGGAGGTCCCCGGACTGGAGGGGGGGAAGAAATAGGGTGGGAGTTTTAATCGTGAATTGGGTACGTGGGGTGCAAAGCACTACTACGTGCATGGAGTGAACAACTGTCACATTTCCATTTCATGAGATGGCAATCAGAATTTCAAATTTTGTTTGAGACAAAATATACCTATGCAGTTGTCGTGCATTAACTAGCGTAAAACATATTTCAAAGATCTATCAGTTGACTTTTAACGATAATCTCACTGGCTGTCTGCAAACCTACACTGTCTCAATAATACTTACTAATTTAGCTACCACCTTTTTCTTTCATTATAAATATCTCTAGATATTCAAATTTATTTAAGTAAAACTGATATTTAAATTCAGCAATGATATGTATGTGCGCATTAGAAAAGTCAAGATAGGCGAACAAAGGTTTTCATTAATCCCTTATCAGTTTAATAAAATTATATAAGGGAGGGTAGAGTTAACAAGCGTTTACGCAACCAGTCAGTAGTAATTAGGGAAATAGGTGTTTAAAGATTAAAGAGGGTCAGATTCTAGTCATAATAAGGGAGAACTAGGCGGCTATCTATGTGCATGCGAGAAAACTATCCTGCTTGGCTGAACAAAGGTGACATTATGTCAATATATAGGGTGATTTTGACTCACTTGGTTGAAAACAGTTATCGGGTTTACGATAGCATAGCGCTTAGAGTGATATTTAAAGTACCAGGAAAACATTTAAAGCTCCTGCGTCAGAGGATAATTGCAATGGCAAATGCAGTCAGCATACGGCTCATTTACCCGATCTTATGCGCGCAGAAGGCGTTTGTACAAGCACTGATGCTCCCATGGCCGAAACCCAGTTCAACATCCGTTAATAAACTTCCTACCATGCCGCGAGACGGTGAGCAGCCGAGGACAACAGATGTTCCAATGCCACGAAATGCCGACAAGATAGTGGCAGCAAGCATCCCCTGACCACCCACGCCGTCACGAGACGATAACATCCTGTATCCTCACGCCTTTCCAACTGAACGCGAGACATGGACAAGGGGTGACATGGATGAACTGTTGGACCCATTCTCCCCTTTCACTCCTAAAGTCCCCAATTATGACTAGAATCTGACCTCCTGTGATCTCTTAAGGCCTCTCTTCCTAACTACTACTGATGGGTTGCTTACACTTTAGTTAAGTCTAACCTCTCTTACATTATTTTATGTGCCTGATGATTAGTTAGTCGAAACCGTTCGTTCGCCTTATCTGAATTCCTGAATGAAATTTGAATATTCTTCAATTGTTCAATTTTGTTAGAGGTTTACTTCTTTGAAATGTTGTACTTTACAAAAAGATTTCGTTGAGCTTGAAAAAATTCCATTTAAAAAGCATCCTATCTGACCCTTCATTGATGCAGCTTATATAGTATACACTGTAATCCAGCGCCGAGGGAAAATTATGTGGACACTGTGAAATTTGATAGAAAGCATTATAAATGCGTGATGCTCCTTAGACGGAATTGGTTCAGCATGCAGTTTGGAATTCAGGTGAAGCGGCAAGTATGATTCGAAATTATTTACCAATTTTTAGAGTGTTTACGATACCGACCATGGATACACAGTTCAAGACGTTCATTCTAGAGTGGACGTAATTTGTTACCAAATAAGAGCAGTAAACACAATTTAATATGTTTTCTTAAAACATATTTTAAAATACGAAAGTGTAAAATACCAATAATGAAAATTCATTCTTATCATAAATTTACGTCTAACAAAGTTTTGCAAGCCTGTTTGAAAGCTGTCATTCTAGCGTTACTCATTTGTCTTCGATTTACGCTGCAGAAAATTTTATGTTGCAAATATCAGATAATAATATTTTCGAACTGAAACTCGCTTTACAGATTCGGTTAAGATGTCGTGAGACTTTATATCTGCTGAACATTTTTAGAAAATATATGAATAATGTTTTGACAGGACTAATAAATACAATAAATGAGGAGCAAAACTAAGCACCACTGCAGATACAAGTCTGATGTGTATGCGTGTTGAACTATCAATAACCATTAAAATGAGCCAGAAAATGCGTAACTATATATTTTCAGATAGCACAAAAGTTTGTTTTGTTTCCATAAATAACAAGTAAATACCAATATATGAAATCTCATCTTTCGGGAAAAAGAAGCGTGGCTTACGTTAAAAATTTTTGTTTTGAAACTATCGTACGTTTTGTGCCATAAAATTAACCAATAAACTCATAATCTGTAATCTTTTGCGCTACGCTCATGCCGTGCCATGACTTTTATCTGTCACGCTGTACGCAAAAGATGCCCAAACATTTTCTGACCGAATGCAGAAACATGAAACGGAACGGCAGAAAATAAAAAGTTTAAAAAATGCTCAGATCTATTCTAACCCCCTGTTCTGCATTTGAAATCTTAGAACGTGGCCTAAAAGTAAAAACATATGCGGAAAACCATGTAACTATGCACAAAAAAGTGGTTTATATTCATTATCAGCAGGGCATTTTACTATAATTTCCTAAAAAGACAAAAGTTCGTTAAACAATTATCCATTTTTACCTTGATCTGACCGTCGAAAACGGTATAATACGAAATACATAATTAAAGCGATTATTAAAGAGATAAATTGTCATACAATTAAAAAAAATCTTCGACACATTAATTTTTGACGTTTTTTGGCATTTATTTTTCACGGCACTGAGTTGACATGTTTGGGTGAGTCTGTAAGCAGTCACTATTGCCGCAATTCCAAAAATATCTTTTATGCAAGTTTTTATAAATACGTAAGTCAGAAACGGTATTTATGGGCAATCGACTGAAAACGCTGAAGATACTAAAGCAGACACCATCATTTAAAGTTGATATGAAACTCATATAAATCGCAAATTCAAAATGATTACAAACAACTGAGACCAAAGGAAATGGTTGTTAATGTACACAGAATGATAAGTTGGCGATTCCGGCCAACAATTTCAATTAAACATATTAATTACTGACCAACATCTTCATACCTGAGCTTTTGAAGTATTTTATTCCGCTGGTGTCCAAATTGACACAATCAAACAAAAAGCTTGTTTCTTTAGTCAAACGCATATAAGACAATGTGCGCAAATATTCGAGGTCCAGATATAACAAATATTGTTGTTAAAACGTCAGCCTAAATATAAAATGGTCTCAGAAATCGCACCATCTTCAGCCGCTACCGGGGGTGATGAAAGCAATATTAAGTAATGCATGTTCGTATTAGAAAACAGACAGTTCTTGTCATTACCATGTTCGAATTCCTACTCATTCTTCAGACTGCTTGGTATTGACCGTAATTGAGAGGGCCCTTAGGATAGAAGCTTATGTACCTCAACTTTTAAAAAGAGGGTATTTTCAATTGGTATTCTACTTCGTTCGCTGCATTTACTCGGCTTTTCGCATGCACATGGCGTTCTTATATCTTAAACTAAATTTCACTCAGTAACCCCGATATTGTGACTCTGTCGAAATTTTCTGCGTTTTTAAACGACATAATAATGATTTAAAAACTGCTTTCCGCTTTAAATTTTAAGAACGATCGTAACATTACTGCAGAAAAACATTAAAAGCGTAACTTTGGTTGCTTGAGTTAAGCAGGAATTTTCATGTTAAATACATGAAATTTCGTAAGGTAGATAATTAACCGTATATCTTTAAAAAACTCTCAATACACACTTATGCATATGCAAAAGAAGCACATTCTTCAGAAACACAAATTTTCATTTTTGAATTGCCGAGCTGGTGACACCAACCCGTCTTCGGGTATGCATAACTTGCCTGCTTAAAATATACCTGATTTAAACATGGTAATGAGAAATATTGACTTACTGAGTATTTTTCTTTTTCCCTGAGAGATATCTACAACAGCAAAAAACTCAATTTGAGTCTGTTGTCGACGCAAGATTGATGTTCTGGGCAACAAAACAAAAGATACTAAGGAAAATTACGAGGATATTCATAGGCAACAGTAGACAGCTCAATATGCCTGGAGTTAATAACGCATTTATCAGGGGCATGTGGGGAAAAAACATACTTTCCAATACGCATGTTGTCTTCTGCATTTCTGAACGTCTCATTGCACATACTAAACTAGACCTATAAGCATCCGCAAGCGAGCATCACGAAAAGAATAGGTTGGGCTCAATTCTTCCTTGCTTTGTCAATATAATTAAAGAATGCTTGAGAGAGGCTTGCGAGCTAACAGTGGACACACGCGTAACTTCAGAAAAAAACACCATATATGTAGTTTTTGCGTGCTATGATCAGATACCTCGACATAAATCTCTCATGAATATTTGTTTTTCTCCCAATGCGATTAACAAGCGTGACCAAACGGTTTTGTAGAGGCCATCAAATTATGACGAATTATTTTATCGATGCATAACCGTCAAGGGCTTTCTATGTTCCGAATCTAAAAGATACACATGTACACGGGTTTTAGGTTTATTCGCAATGCGGCAATGTCCCGACAGGCCCGATTATCAGAAGTTTGCCTGGAACGTATTTTGCTGGAACTTTTTTATTTTTTCCAAAAGTTACGCAGCAGCGTTCTTTTTTCCCGTAAAATGCCGTTTATTTCAGCGATAAAATGTTGACTGCAGGCTTCGACTAACAAGGCTCATGAAAGGTAACAATTTCACTGGAGCTTGATATTCGTCCCCGAAAAGAGACGACACCAGCAATCGCCAAATGACACGCACTAACGTGCTGCTTCTGTTTGCAAAGACCGGAGCAGGGCGCTCCGTCTACTGTGTGCGCGGCAGATGCATGCAACTTGAAAAACTTATAGTTTGAGAGTACGGGCCGAACAAAATGTCGATGCGGTTAGGAAATTTGCCTGCTGCAGCAAAACGATGAAAGCAACGCGTCTGTTAAGCGTCTGTTTTATATTCCGTGAAAAGCCCTTCATTTGTAAATATATGCGAAAAAATGCGAGGTCCAGATATAATATTGCTGTCATCATCCCCGAAGGAGGTAGGAGGGGCATTTCCAGAGGCCGAGTTATATTTAAGCTGACTTTCCAAAAGCTTTTGCTCTTCCATCGTCAGAGCGTGGCGTCTATTCTCCTGTTGGTGTCAAGTGAGTGTGTCTGGTCGCTAGACGCGTGTTATAACTCTACGTGATGCACTCGCGTTGATCGATTGTACCGACACTTGACACCGACAGGAGAAGAGACGCCACGCTCTGACGATGGAAGATAAAAAGCTTTTGGAACGTCAGCTTAAAATTAACTTGGTCTTAGGAAGTGCCCCTCCTTCTTCCTCTTTCGGGGATTATTAAAGTAACTTATGCATACATAAATTTCATATGAAACATGTTAGTTATCATAGTGATGACATTGTTACTAGCTCAGAGTCACGATATATGTTTAACCGAAACATCTGCTTCTGTATGCTGCACATGTGAATCCCACCAGAAGCCACAAAATGGCAAATTTTATGGATTGAAAGGCATTACTGACATGAAAGAACAAAAGGCGGGTATGTGGCTCAGTTGTTAGGACATTGAACTTCGCACGTTTTAAGCCTTAGGAATTGCGCAACCTGGGATAGCATGTGGTTGGTTGCTAAGCCCGAAAGGGCCACCTCAGTCTGCCCGACAGACAAGGAACTCAAAAAAGGGCATCTTATCAACTTTGTGAAACATTCTTGGAGAATCGTCTTCACTTTTAATGGAACTTTTCACGAACATTTCAAAGGATTAACAGAAAGTATTCTTTGGTAAACAAAAAACAAATTTTATTGTAAATTGTCGACGCTGGCACACCAAGTCGTCTTCGAACCCGAGAGTTTTGTTGAAAAATGCAGACGAGAAGTCAATGGAAAAAAACCAAAAGGGCAGCTTTTGTGGAACCACTAGCAATAAATGCCTCACATAGCAAACGTATCCGAAGAATGCGCTAGACTGTTGTGCGAATATAGGATTGATGCCTGTCGCAGATGCATGCATCATAAGGACTGAATTCATATAATTTGGAAATCGGATTTAATTTACCGGCTGACTGCAACTGTGGTCAAGCCAAACAAAAACTGTGAAACAGGTTTCCACAAAACTTCACGAGCACAAATCCGAAAGAATAAACTTTCTTTAGTGGCCGCCCACGTCGCTCGGGTGATCACATTCAACGCCAGCTGCAGAAACCGTCGCGCTCGACCGAAGACCCGAACAACAGACACATGGACCTGCCAGTCATTTATCAGGTACCACGCAAACATATCACCTGGACCGCTAAAGGACGTTCTCGGTGGGGGTGGGTTAAGTAGGCAATAAATTGTATAATCGTTTATTCCCTGACGATGGGCTTGTGTGAGATTTCAAAAGGCTGAATAAATAAACAAATGCTCCCACTGATCGCCTCCTGATCCTTTTCTATTGAATTCTCTCGGCCTGATCTATGTCTGGCGAAGATAATATACCATACTGTCAACATACATACTAATTAAAATCTACAAAGATTGTTCCTTTTCGATAGTTATTTCGCCATATGGCACAGCAGGGAAGGTTTCGGCTACTCAGTTGGTCACCCCCGTCCTCTGTGTGGCTTCGGATAGAGAAACTCCAGAGGGTACCCGAGCTATTGTAAAATAACTACATGACACCTATTCCTTAAACCTCAACATCTTCAAAAAGTATAAGTTGTATATGTTCAGGGTGTCATTAAGTACTTTCGATATGTGTGTGTGTGTTCGACCATCGATTTCGATTAAGTCCACCAAGTGAACCAACAGGTTGGTTCGGTAGGTGCCGGCTTCACGGATTTTTTTAAGTGATAGGGGACGTAGTTAGCGGCTCCGCACTCTTCACCTTCTCCCATGACTCTCGAAGAGACTAGACGGGTCAGGCGTGAGCTGCTTTATCAAATGTAAGCCAATACACCGCCTAACCTAGTCTTAAGTGACCGTAGCCTTTTGTGCGGGTACTACCTTACTATCTACCCCCACTCACCCATAGTAAGTGTGAAGACAGGCCCAAGGAGGCCGAGACTGGTACGGCTACTACTGTGCCTATAATAACTGGCTACGATGAAGCCGAGTCTCAGAATCAGTACTATCTCTGACGCTAAAATTTGTCAGAAGTGACGCTGGTTTGAGTAAGTTCTGGGGCGCATGCCCCCTTGTCACAGCATGGAGTGTAACTCTGGGTTAAAACTATTTCGTGTAAGCATATGCATTGACCCTGAGCTGAAGAGCGTTTGCCTTTGTTTCCGCCCTCTCAACTCTATCAATCAGGCTGTGTCGTCTTAGATACTAAGATACTGCTGATATGGGTACGTGCCTATACTACAAGTGCTAGTTTCTATAACTCATGTTTTGTAAGGCCAATTGATAGTTTACTATAAGCAGTTCTTGTGTGTTTTTTTTAAGAATTCGCACCCAATATGCACTCGAATGCACCTCCGATATAAGTAATAGACAGGGACCATGAAATAAAAACCCAAAAGAGATCATAGGCAGTCCGGTGAAGGTGGATGACGATTTCTACAGGATGCCCATATTTTGTTAAGCATTTCGGGAGAGAGTGTCACAGATGCGGTGCAATCCGTTTTCACTGTGGATAAACTGACGTGCTATTTACCATTTTTTTCTTTTCGAGACACAGTTAATCGTAATCGATTGCTGCTGTGAAGCTGTCGAATGACCGTGATGAGATCCAAGCAAGTCAAAATACAGCGATAAATAGAAGACGCGAAGGCATTTCTCTGGAAATAGTTGTTGATTTCTCTGACGTTTCGAACTTTCACGCGCGGACTAAAAGATTGTACAACTCACTGCATATTTGACTCACCTTTGCCGGGAGTGACCATTAATTGTAGTTGCCCAATGAACATGTGAGACTATATGATTAATCGCTCTTCAATGCAAGAAAACCTTGTGGATTTATCTATCAGTACAGTGTAACAACTTTATCATCGAAAATAAGCAAGGCCTACGTACTTGCGTAGAAGACAGGAGGGCGTTCTCTGGGACTACTTTTTTTATCCTCCGACGTCTCAAACTCTCATAGGAGCACATTATCAAGGAATACAAGATTTTGCAACTCACTGCATATCTAACTCATATCTATGTCACGAGTGATCTTCTGCTCTGCTATTGATTTGCTAGCCCAACGTCTGCTAAGCATCCGGAAGATCAATATGCCTGTTAATAGAATGCGCACGCGAGTGCCATGTCTCCTGCAGCAGTATGCACGTTTGCGTGGACAAATAAACTATTGGTCCCAGAGGACGCCCTCCTGTCCATTACCCGGCCCTTGCATATATTCGACCATTCAAAGCTATTGACGCTAAAGTTATTACTGTTCACTGACAGACGAATCTGCAAGGCCTTTTTGCATCTAAGAGCGGTTAATTGTGAAGTCTAGCATGGCCATTAGGCAGCTGCCAACTGCAGAGAGCTTAGTGAATTTGCCAGCGTTCCATCTGAATGACCATTTTCTTCTTCCCTCACTTTCATACACTTAAAAATCTACCGAAACCGTGGAACTAATTGTATTGTCCACTGATTGTAAATTTTATTGCGCTGATAACTCTCAGGCAGCGACAAATATTTGTCCCAAGCATGTCTTCGTTTTTAAATCCCCTAGTTCATCGTAAACAAACGATTTATAGATACAATAAAATAAGAAGACAATAGAAATCAGTGTTTCGCCCAAATGGAAGAAAAACTGCGCTACTTTTTTTCTAACGCTCCCAGGGAACGATTTACTGTTGAATATACTCTTTGTGCCTGAATGATTCCTTGGTGATAATGAAAATAAAAGTAACGTTTAGGCACAATAAATACTTACACTAAAAAATACATTTTCCCTGTTGTACACGTTTTTAGGAATTGCACTGTATATCAGATTACTGGTTTTGATTTCACAGCAGCTGTGAACAATTTTTCAGGCCGTTACGCCAGCAATATTTATTGCTGTCTTGTAGATTAACGCTTTGTTTTGGGAAATAAAGAGGCAGTTAGTAATTGCGGCTCACGGGCATTCAATTTTATTTATCGGCCCAAATCTGCTACTCGAACTACAATATACTCCCTATCTCATGAAACGTTACCCGGAATTCTGAAATACGTTTTCAATTCAAACATATTAATAACGTATGTTTGTAATTATAACAATCTTACAGCCTGATCTCAATATATATTGGTCACTTCAGGAAGCCGTCTTTTTAACGAGCTTATTTTTTGCAGTTAATAAAACGTAGTACTTTAAAAAAGTGGCTACTTAAGGAGTATGCATTTTCATCATGAATTTTCACAGTCTTTATAAATTCAACTATATTCTGTAGAAAACCTGCATGAAAAATTATTTCCTGTAGTCTTTTGGTTAAAAAATTGTGCCTTCTTTTAATTTTATGCTTAAAGAAGAAGCATCCTTCTTTTTAAAAGGAAGTTTCCTAATTTTCGAATACTTTTCTAAACTAGTGACTGCTAGACTCAAATTCAAAGATTAAAAACTGCACACTGTGTGCATCCTGTTTGAGGAGAAGTACGTTTTCATCTATAGTTTGAGAAAGAAGTAACATAGTTCTCATAAAATATTGCAACAAATATGGAAATCGCTTTACACCTTAAAGGCAGCATTAATAAATTTACGGATGTGATATGTAATGAATGACCACCTCACAATCGTTAAAAAACCCATAAAATTTAAAGTAGGTACGATTTTCTAACAAAAGATTAGAAGAAATATTATTTTCGTGCAGATTTTCCATAGTATTTAGTTAAAGTTATAAAGACAGTGAACATTCATGATGAAAATGGATACAACCTAAGTAGCCACTTTTTAAAGTACGTACGTTTTATTAGCTGTCAAAAAGAAGATCGTTAAAAAGCCGGCATCCTGAGGCAGCCAAAGTATATCTAAATTAGGCTGTACGATTTTCATTATTACAACCATACGTAATTAATAGGTTTGAATAGAAAACGTATTTCAGAATTCCGGGTGACGTTTCATGAGATAGGGAGTAAACTGTACTAGAATTAAAACAAGTGTTTTAGCCATACAATCGAAAAGCCAGTATCGTTCCCCGGCCTTTCTATTTCGCCAAGAAAAAGTTTATAATCCTGACTAGACGAAGAGTCGTTTATTTGCATTGAATACCAAAAGCAGAGGTAGGCGTGTCAAAATCCAGGGGAAAAGAACTCTAGTTAGCATTGAATGTGGTATCTAATATCGAAATTGTTTGAACAAACGCCCTATTAATGATATTTTATTAATGTAAGCTGATGGGAAACCTTTGTAGGTCATACACTGGCATACTACTAACATCTACCATTGTTAATATTCTTGATCTCAATCGACAAGAAAACAAGCCCGTGACGCAGCGATTGACTTCTCGTTGACAGGTCATGTGTTCGAAATCCAAGGGTAGAAATAACAGCTGGGGTTGGCAATGACTGACTGCTGATAAGCCGGATGTAGTCATCCCAGTCTCCTTTCTCTTTTTTTTCTCCACAAACCCGGTTCTGCACGGCGAAGTTAAAGATAGGCTGCCGACGTGGACCACTTCTATGAGCATATACTCATTCACTTGTTCTTGTGAAGCAGGTTATATTGGTCGCAGAAGTCAGCGCTTATCAAAAAGAATGCTAGAGCAGCTCCCTGCATGGTTGGCCAAAGGCTCTATCCTTGCCCACATGGTTGACTCCGGAGATTGTGTGGACCCCAGCGAAGCCTTTAAGGTAATTAAAAAGGTCTTGCCAAAGTACCCAGAGTCCCTGGGTCAGCATTTGCTAGCAACAGCAGAAGCAACCGCGATCCGGTTGAGGAAGCCGGTCTTGTGCGCGCAGAATAACCTCCTCAAAGCCTTGAGCTTGGCATGGCCAACGGTTACGTTACTCCCTGCATCTTTTCGCGCTTTCTACCACTTCAACCCCCCATCCCCTGTCCGGCTTTAAAAAACCCTCCTCAACTTGCAACCAGTTGATTTCTAACAACCCCACGCGCCTCTCTCCTATTTCCATGACTAATTTGCACTTTGTGATAACAAAATAATCAGCATGCTACTTTTTACCCTTTTTCTATATAAATGTAACGGCCCGAAGAGAATTTATCGAAAGCTACGTATGCTCATCAAATACTCTTCGGAATCCTTTGCTTCTGTTGGCAATTCTTCTTTGCTGTGAAGCTCCTAGCGGGCCTCGAAAGTGGCACAATGCGAAAGC
>JAYGXS010000006.1:19772471-19794268 GCA_036362985.1 Ligula intestinalis | reverse complement strand
TTGGTCCTCCGTAGACACAATCAATAGAAATATTGACTTAAATCCAGCCTATCAGGCTCTGCGCACCAGACTTTAATCGATCCAGCCGAGGCCCACTACGCCAATGAGTGATTTACAGCTTCATCAATGGCAGCCATCACTGCAGCAGGGGGCAAGAGTTAACCGCAGTTTGCACGATCGGCATGAATCATCAACCCACCGGCGAGCCAAAACGAGCGAACGGGCTTATCACGGCGGGCCACAACGAAACTATCCACCAGACTATGAGGGGAGATCTCGCAGCAGCCACCCTGACGCACACGAGTGGCATGCAGACCCAGCGGTGATAACCTCAGTCGTGCAGGGGGTGGGGGACGCACGTGACCGTCAGCAGACCGATGGCAGACGCCCGTTGAGCGCGCGCGATGGGCGGACAGATCCACCGATGACTACAACAGCCGTGCAGTCGATGGGAGACACGCGAGACCGCCAACACTCCGGTTGCAGTCGCCCGTCGAGTGCGCGCGATGTGCCGACAGATCCATCGGGGACTACAACAGCCGAGAGGATGACAGGGGTCACGCGAGACCGCCAACACTCCGGTTGCAGTCGCCCCTCGAGTGCGCGCGATGTGCAGACAGATCCATCGGGGACTACAACAGCCGAGCGGATGATGGGGGTCACGCGAGGTCGTCTGCAGTCGCCCACGGAGAGGCAGAGGCCAATCCAGGACCAACAGAATGACCAGGGTCGGTGCATTGGGCCAAACCCAATCAACAACCAGCACGACGACCAGGGTGCGCACGCAACACACCCCTATCATACGAGACAGTCAGCAAGACAAACCAAATCAAGGCAAGCAGGAACAATCACCTGACCACTCTCATGATGGGAACAAGCGTGTTTTCGAAACGTCAGCACCAATACAGTGTGGTCCATGAAGGCGCCTTTTCTTCTTCATCTTCTTTGGGGGATGCGGAGCGGGATTATTTATCTGGACCTCGTATCTTTAGTCATGCTAATATATATATATATATATATATATAGTTAGTTAGTTAGTTAGTTAGTTAGTTAGGGAAGTCAAGTTAGACAAATGATCGTTTTTGGTTAATTCATCATCAGGCTAATACAATAGTATAAAGGGTAGAATTACCAAAAGAATAAACAGGAGAGCAACAAACTTTCTCTGATAATAAAGGAGCCGAGAAGTAGACGACGACTCGTTCATCGATATATGGATGATGTTTTTGTAATAGCAGATAGAAGTATTGAGTTGCACACTTTCGTAGATAAAGTGCATCAGGTGCACCCAGCGTTAACTTTCAGTCCAGAGAAAGAGAACAGGCAGTGCCTCCCCTTTCTGGATGACCTTCTTATTATAATGTCTGATGGAAAAATTAATAGGAGTGTATTTCGCAAAAACGCCTGGACAGGGAAATACACACATTTCTACAGTATTGTCCCATTAAATCAGGAACTAGGCCTAGACCGCTGCCTCACAAAGCAAGCTAGGAGAATATGTTCTCCGGAGACACTGGAGAACGAACTCACACTCATCAAAAACGCCCTCCAATAAAATTCTTTTCCCGAGAACTTCATCAATAAATTTATGAAGAAACGTCAACAAAAATTGGAAGTGCTGACGGCTGAAAAGAAAACTTTATTCCTTACATTACCTTTTCTAGCTAACTTATACAGCTTCACCTTAAAGCAGCAATAGTACGGACGTATTCAGCCGTTAAGTTCAGATTAGTATTTTCGAGCACTCCACTTCTTCGCCTTAAAGGTAGGGATATACTCCCGTTTCTGACCTCTTCAATGTGCATATACACCTTTACATGCTCCTGTGGGGCAGGTTATATTGGTCAAACAACTAGTCGGCTATCCAAGCGCATGAGAGAACACCATCCTGCCTGGCTAACCAGAGGCGAGGTACAGTCAATATCTAGCGCGATTTTGGCTCACTTGTTTGACAGCGGTCATCGCGTTGACGTAAACCGAGCGTTTGCAGTCTTGTATAAAGTGCCGGCAAAAAACATTCCAATTTCCTGCGTCAGCGGATAAGTGCAACGGCAGGGGCAGTTGCCATACGTCTCATTAGCCCCTCCCTATCTAATATGCGCAGAAGGCGTTTTTAGTGCCTCAAAGGCTCCCGTGTCCAAAGAACAACTCAACATCCCTCCACACACCTATCATGCCGCGAAACGATGAGGAGCCAGGGACAACTGGTGTCAAGAGGCCACAAATCACCAACGAGATGTCCGGATGACTTATTGTAGGACCCGTCCCTCCTTACCTGCCCCTTTGATCTCTCAACATGCTCCCCCTCTTGCACTTAACAAACGATGATTGGCTGCTTAAACTTTTGCTTATTCTATCCCCCTTTATGTGATTGTTTGTACCTGATGATGATGAAAAGATCGAAAACGCTTGTTTTCCTAACTTCCTAGATAAATAATTGAAACAGAATATCTTGAGCTCTTTCGCCTCTGGAATGGCCAGTATCATCTGAGAAAGCAACTCTGGTTTCTTATGAGAAGGTCATTCTGATGACCACTTAGGGCTTTGCGTGATGAGTCTGGCTCCTCGGTATAAATCCGCTACTGGAGACGCTCTGAAATAAGGCAATTGCGTCAGCCCACGCGTCACAGATACCCGTTAAAGGAGCCGTCTTTGTGAAGGCTGCCAGTCACGCATTTGTTTCGACCCAAATCAGTAGGATGTCCAGACGTCATTGCGAGCAAGTTAACGTTTAGACTGCGCAAGGGAATCTGGCCTTTTAATACGAACGTGAAGAGTTTTATCTGATGTCGTTTCTAGTCCCATTGCAAACGATAAAATAAACCAGGCTTCTATGAACGGAATTTTATAGTTTATATTTCGTTGTCATCGTCCTCGTATTAGTAACTCTAGCGTTACTACTGTGGTCGTTGGGCCAGCACGACCGTCTGTGAGGTATTTGAGTTTTTCGGAAAGATGTTGTTAAACCTGTGAATTATAGCAAATTTTCCCAAAAAAAAACTCAAAGGGTAGTTAAGGAACTACAGAAAAATGACATCCATAGCTGCAAGCGCAGTTTGTCTCTTAATTGATAGCGCTATCATAAACAGGGGATCCTATCGGTTCTCGCAAGTTCTCTGTTTTCGCAAAGTTTGTGTCATAAAAAGCATACGCCTCTTTTTGCAAACGCTGCATTTCAAGCGCAAACTGCTTTACCAAAGGGTAAGGACCCTACCCTGCGCTAAGGAGCATAGGGCAAGGGCTAAATTTAGAGTTGAATTCATGGTAATGGTTTGTTTCAGTGTTACTGCTAGGACAAGGTTAAGAGAAGTTTAAAAAATTATTATGATTAAAAACGACTACTGGGGCGGTGGGTGTTCTACACTTCGTGTCTTATCTCAATAAGTTTAGTTTTAATCAAAACTGTAGGCGGACCCAAACATTTTTTGCTACTTTCCACATCTCCGTTTCCTCTGCGACTATTCATCCCGGTGCCGGGGGCGTGAGAGAAAACGAACAGACTTTAACGCGTAAAAAGCACTTTTGGAGAAATTTAGTCGGCAAGGAATTTACACTGTCCCCGCGACCTCCCTTCCTTCGGTTCAAACTCTAGTCTTTGTCCACGAGAAATATTTGGGCGTTTGAAGCGCCGCTGCCCATAGTCGGAAGCCCATAAAAGGCCCTGGCAGACGCAACGCATACCAAATTTCCTTACCGTACACACACACACACAGACAGATCGTCTGGAGGATCGCATCAAACTGCAATACCAGCACGCATCCCCCTTCCCCCCCCCCCCCGCTGCACGTCACCCCAAGAACGGGGTTGCTCGCCCTCGGTAATGCATGCGAGAGCGAACCTGGCTACTGGAGCGGCGAATATGCGCACACGCGCGCCGGGCATACGGCGCTGCTGTTTGGAAAGTTAATAATTCGTCCACAGCGCAGCTAGCGCACAGACCGCGATTAGACCGCGTTATTGATTTTTTTTAAAGTAAGACGTCAAACCAATAGGGTGGCACGCATGATTCACTAACCTCCACTCATCTACCATACCACATACCGCAGTAACAGAGTTGTGTTCTACAGTAAGAAATTCTCCTTGCAAAAAAGGCCTTGTAGATGGCGCCAAATAGCAATAATTCAAAAAGAAAACAGCTCTACGTTAACATTTTGAATAGGTTTGGTATTATGTGTCAATATGTCTTGTCTTTAACACACTTTAAACCAAAAGTTTCAAGCTATAATTGCTTTTAACGTTGCAAACGTTCCCATCAGAGCATTCAGAACAGTATTTGACGAGTTTGCTTATACTTTCAATAAATTCTTCTCCAGCCAATACATTTATGTGGGAGGGTTAATTTTAAACAAGCAATCCATGCTATTTGTCGTTTTTTACAAGCGGGAGCTAACCAGAGGGCGGACTAGTGCCTGCGGCTAAGTGACTGCAGGCCACGCAGTGCCGGCGCCTATCCAAAAGGATAAAGGAACACCGCCCGGCATGGCTGAGAGAAGGTGAAGTCAGGAGCATAAATAGCTCTATTCTGGCGCACATGGTTGATGCCGGACATCAAGTGGACCCAAAAGAAGCTTTCCGAGTGATCTACAAGGTCCACACAAATTGTCCAAAGGCCCTTAGTCAGCGCCTGCTAGCAATAGCAGAGGCGAAACCGGCCTTGTGTGCGCAAAATAACTTCGTGCAAACTTCACATCTATCGTGGCCCGCAGTCACCTAGCCAAATACACTAATCCGCGCTCTGGTTGGCTCCCACTTGTAAGAGAAGACGAGCATTACCAATCGCTTGTTTAAACTTAACCGTCCCATGTAAATATATTGGCCTGAAGAGAATTTATCGAAAGTATAATTGCTTCGTTAGCGTAAGAAAAGTCACCGGTTTTTAGGCTCTCGATTTTGAAAAAGTTATTACATAACCCTGAAAAGCTGACGTTATCATCACGTAAAATCCAGTGGCCAATATTTGCCATAGGGGGGAGGGAAACCGATTTCCCCTTTTCTAAAGTTTCCTGTACCCGTTCCGTTAAATAAAATCAGATTACTTCTTACATGCATTCACCTAGCATTTAACGTATGAGCGTCATCCTTATCACCTCAGATAACGGGGTATGTGCACTATATCATGAAAGAGGTGTTGTTTGGACTCAAAACACAAAATATTTTTACCCACTGCCAGAAGTGCTATCCGGATTTTTTAGTTACCTTGAGGTCATGCCACTTACATGCCCGGGCGACAGTTTTCCTCCTTAAATCTCTCCAATGGCATTCAAACCCCTAAACTTCTGAACATGCCTGAGGAGCTTTTTCACTGTTGGCCCCCTTTACCCAAATTCAAATTACTGGCAACGCCACTGTTCTGAAATATTCTGCAGATCAAATGCCCTGAAAAAACTGTCCCGTACCAATAGGGAGTTCAAAGGTATTTACCTATATTTCCCTCAATAAAACCTGACCTGACCTGACCAATAAACCCGTACACTCTAGGGGACCACCTTTCAAAGCAGAGGTTCACCTGAACGTCCCAGGTTCCGATAGCGATGGGCGTACATGCACTAACGACTGTCATTACTTCCCGATCTAAATCAGCAAAAAACTGAGCTGGTGGCTCAAGCATAAGAGTGTAAGACTCTGGTCGAAAAGGTCCCGGGTGCGCGCCTTTGGTGGGGCAACATTTGGGCTTGGGTATGACTGGCTGATGACGACTATGGAGACAGAAATGGCCATTAATCCAGTCTTCCTTGTCTTTGCTGGCAACACTATTCATCCCAAATGGGTTTGACCAATCAAGAACTGTCCTAATACAGGAAATGTTAACTGAAGAGGGGTTTTCACTTCGAAGGAATTACTTGAGCGAGGTCGTGGTATAAATTATTGAGCCGTATAACGTCAGTATATTTGTGTTATGCAGGGATGTCGGATACTGAAGGAAATTCGTTTTGAGCATTTGCCAAAAGGACACATAGTCATAACTGTGTTCATGTTTTATTGATGTCCATATAAATTTAAATGCATTGTTTAGAAGACATAAATATCAATATGCTTCCTTGCCTTCGTTTGTTAGTAACTTGCGTATTTTTTTTAATGTATACAAAGGGAAGGGGTATTTTCGTTTCCAAACAAGTTTAAGGTTATGATATCTTTGTGACCGTGAAATGACCATCCATGGAGTATGGCATCTTTGATAGTCCACATTTATTCTGAAAAACATGTGAGCTGTATGTACGTTTATTAAAGCCTAAAACGAACATACACTATGCAATTGGGGAACGCAGAACACAAAGGGCCAGCATTAATCGGGGATGGATAATATGGTTTTACGATCGAAAAATGGCTTTTTTTCGAAAATAGGACGCATGAAACCTTCAATCATTTACTAAGTGAGTTAATATTACGATATTGATGTATAAAATGCAAAATGTATTAGAATAAATAGCAGCACCGAAACTCAATGAGAACATCTATATTACTTCAGAATCTCCTTTTACAAAGCATAAGTTTTTACAAGAAAAAATCTCCGGACGCAGCTGAAATATTATCTTCGGCTTAAGCCAACAGCAGCTAAGTAATCCTTTTAAATGGTAAACATTTTTTTTCAAATTTCGGTTGACGTTTTGCCAGATATGCTGCGTGTGCGTGCGAAGAGTCTGAAACACGAAATAGTCTGGACAACTTCTGTCTTCTGAAAGTTTACTGCCGTAGCACACTCACATCCCGGAGATAGCTTCTAATCCCCGTTTATGCTATACCGCCTTATCGCCATTCCAACAGCCTGCTAAGCCCCACGCATGCCAAATCTCAATATCCCGCCTGGACTGTTTTGGTGGCGATCGATGGTTTACCCCATTTAATCTGCATGGAATGCCAACAACGCTGCATCTGAGTTGGCTAATAAACTCCGATGAGAAAATGCCGATTGCGTCAAACGATTGCCTTGAACCGATGCGCTTATCTCACGTATACAGTAGATTCCTTATGTGAATAAACGTTAACTGAAATTCTGAACTGTGTTTAGGGTATGACGTTGATTATCATGCAGTCAAGATATGTCAGTAATGACAGGATGTCGACCGTGTGAACTATAGGTAACAGTTCAATTAAGGTTCCCAAACAGCATATGTAGATATTGGAAAATTTGCGCGAAATAATTAAAATGACCCCATAGTGCCAAAAAAAGGCATAGTTGTCGACTCTAAACCAAGTCTCTATCATCTCTAGATTATCTCTTCATAATCTCTAAACCATCTCTATATACACTCAACCGAGCTGATACACTGTCGACGATTGTGTCCAATTAAGCACTATTGAACCATTTTCATGATCACGTGCAAATACGGGATTATTCGCTGATTTAAATAATTATTCCTATTATTTTTAACTTTTATTCCTTTTCCTGATATGTCCCACCTATTTATTATTTATTAATATCTGTCCCGTATTACAGAGGGGTGTGGTCATCGCCTACTGGTTGGCAGCTCACATCCCTCATCCGCACATGCTGATATATCGACACAATTGTGGTGACTCACTTTGCGCATACGACCTCGTGCGAAGGCTCACCGCTGCTAACAAGTGCACATGCGGAGGCCGCCTACGCACGTCTCAAGGTCGAGTTACTACTACGAGTCTTGGCGAACTCGAGTCAACCTTAGCACAAACTTTCCTAATTGGCTGCAGACACAAAGCATACGCTGGGCCTCAGACAATTTCCTGCATTTTCGTCACTTCAAATTCAGCGCTGTGGTCGGTGGTAGCTCGCTCGTCTGACGGTCAAATGTCTCTTACCTATTCTCGATGCCCTCTGTACAGAATAAACTGTTTCTACCACTATGGCCTCCCATGTTTGCTCATCTCCTAAAGAAACCAAACCCGAAGATCGTAGTGGGAAGCATTTAACTAATTAACCTTAACCCCTGTGCTAACCTACGTCAGCATACGTGACCACCCGATAGGGCAATCCTTAAAAGCTCAATACTGCAGCGGTCTTGGCTGTTGATTTCGAACAAATTGTGTTGCGCTCTTGTTCAAAACGTTTGAACTTTCGGCATACGACTGCAGTTTTATCGCCCATTTATCGTTTGTTTTGCCAACTGCTCAAAAGTACATTTAGATGGTCCTAATTGATGCCAGTCCGTCATCCCAAAACAAAGGTCACTTTTTTGCGAATGTGTCATTGTTGTGACTTTTGTGTCAAACACAATGGCGGTTCTTTCATGCCTGGCGGAAGTTGCAGGTTTTGAAACGCCAGATGGAAAGAAACCAGTGTGAAAAATGCTCGTTTTTCCCAAAAAGTAAAAGTTCACTCATAACCCATTTAACTGACGAATATGGGAAGCTTCATGAACACGGTTGCAGTGCACCTGTTGTGCCGAGACTGTGGTTTTGCATAGTAGAAAACATAAACCACAACCAAACAAAGCGATGGCAAGAATATATATTTGGAAAAATCGACAAAAAGGACAAAACAAAGATTGTGGTGACCTTAAGACTTACCTATTCAGGCAAGTGACAAATACGATGCAAGTATTAAATGACAACAGCAATTAATTAATCAACCACAAACGCACTTGCGTGAGGACGCTCTATCGGCGTGCTGAGACGCACTGCAGCGAACTAGGAGATTAAGTTGCCGAGGTATAATACCTTCGAGGGGTGTTCAGAGAAAATAGCTACCCGCGCAACTTCGTCAACCGGTGTTTTCGTAAACGAGATGGCCAACGAAATCGCACGGACCACACACATTTGGCGAGCGACCCCGTACGTCAAAAACGTCTCAGAGGCTGTCGGCTGCCTTCTCGCACCACTTGGAGTTGGAGACGTACACAGGTCGGAAGCAACTATAAGGCGTCAGATCATGAAACCGAAAAACCCACTGCCACGACAAGAAACATTTGGAGTCATCTAGAGTATCTGATGAAGTTGCGGGCAAAGCAATTATGTCAGAGAAATTGGCAGACATCTCAGGACGCGAATTGCCAAACGCGCGGCAGCAGTGCAGCTAAATGCTGCCCATTTTCAAGTTGCAGCTCATTCGTGGAGACCCAGCCACACATTCAAATTTGATAAGGCCGAAATTCTCGCAGCCGGTGACAATCGGGTAAGCCAAGAATTACTTAAGTCATGGATCATGGGCCACTAATTCATTGACAAGTGCAACGATTTGCCCCATCCATATTATATATTGAAACTCTATTTGACCAAAGCAAGTCACTACTTGGGGAACACCGCAGGGCCAGATGGCTATTGCTGGCGTAACGAATCAGCGCACACTCCAAGCATTCAGTGATTTTTCTGCACGCTTAAATTTTACAGCAGACTCCTATGCACAAACTACCTGTATCTGCTGCTGTTCTGTGATTATGTCTCTGATGATGAATCCGCGACGAACGTCGAAACGTCAGGCAAATAAGTATAGTGTTTCAGTGATCGAGTCGTCTTCTTCTCAAATCAGATTTCATTGGTCAGCATGCTTTTGATTTACCTCTCCAGCTTCCCAAAAATACGATCGGAATGGCCACGTACGGCCTCTGGAAGCTAATAAAACAAAAGTCTTCCATAGCGTGCCGCAATGAGTTTCAGACGCCGTCAGGCGACTTGAAAACATGATACTTTGCTTGCGTGCAGCGGTCCATATAGCCGTTAGAAGATGCTGACTTATATATTGACTTTTATACTACCAGTTTCGCTGCCGAATTTGGGTGAGTTTGTGCGGTTGCTAGGTATTTGGTTTGGGACTTAAAAAACGTTTGTACCAGATATCTTGATCGGTGAGATAAACGTTGCAAATTATAAGAGATTTGAATTTTAAACTACGCTTTTGGTTGGCATGAGTTACTTTTACGACACTACAGAATTAACTCTCAAGCGCCAAGTTCACTGCGAAAAGCGTATATTGAAACATGTGTTTTATATATTCTGTAAAAATGCACCCTTTTAGCTTATTTTTCAGTAAAAGGGAGAATTTTATAGACACTGTTCCCATCAACGCACTACGGGTATACCTTTTTTATGGTCGTCAAACCACACGCTATGCAACAGTTATTTAAACAAAATGGCGTAGTTATTTACATCACTAGAAAGACTGCACTCATGCTCATTCACTTTGGCCCAGGATGTAAACTTTAAAAGCATGATATATGTGGGCTTGCAGAGTTTATTCTCTTAGCATGAATAGCTCAGTATCTCAAACTATCTCATAATTGCAAACTTAATTGAAGACGGAAGATGTCATTTTTTAATCATAAAATAAACTAGGTGGCATTATCAATAGTTTGCTTTCCTTGTGTTCAATGCCATATGGGTTATTCCACACAAGCCTCAAAAAATAACTAAATTCGGTTTACTTGGGTAGTTGTTTGCATCGAGAATGATGTTTTCCTGTGGCTGGTATATTTCAAAATGCGTTGAAATCTACAATCGCGTTAAAATTCTACAATCTAATCTTATCGTTCTTAACTCAGTTCATATTTTAAAAATTAGCCAATGCCTAATACTTTTGCCCATTGAGTTAAATCCTCGAGCACGGCACCATGAGCTCGTTGTTTTGTTGGTTGAAATTGGGAATATGATAGAACTGGAGTGTTCATTCGATGTATCTAAATAGGGTGCATAGTTGTCCCGGAAGTGCATTGAGACTCGTACTTGAGCGATATCAGGCTTTCGCCTAGGGACCTCAGAATATGATGGAGTGGTAAAGTAGTGTGTTAAAATCAATGACCAAAGGTCCTAAATTTGAATATCGGAGGCTCATACACTTGAGATTGGGCATAATTGACTGATGACGGCTTAAAAGCCAGGAATGGCTATTCCGGTCTCCCTTGTCTTTGTCGGATCCACTTCACCATATTCTAAGGTCGCTATGGAACAGCTTGATATCGCTCAAGTTCGAGCTTTAAGGCATTTCCGGGAACAGTATGGTCCTAACCAGATAGATGAGTTGAACACCCTCGTTCCATATATATATTTATATGCGGAAGGACATAACCAGCAAAGACAGGGGACACTAGGAAGGCTTTTTCTGCCTTGTTAGGCGTCATTGGCTAGTGATACCCAACCCTAGTGTGGCCGCTGAAATTGCTGCCACACCGAGATTTGAACTCGCGATCTCTTCCGTCAGGGCGAACGTCCTAACAGTTGACCTACAAGCCCACAGTCTCGCTATATCTTTCATCATCTCCAAATGAAACCACAACTTTATTTGTACTGACTTCTTGAAAACCACCTCGTTTTCATCCTCAGGCTGCTGCATTAGCTTTTTTGTTCTGAGCCGTATTTCTTTAGTTTTGCTTACTACCATGTACGATGACCAGACTCAATATACAAACCTTGTACCGACGGTCGTTAGTTGAAAGCCTGCCCCTATTGTTTTTAAGAATTTGATCTATCCCATTATATCCGCCTACCTGTTTGATACTGGAGACAATGCACATTGTGCCACGGGAAAGATGGGACGCTAAAGGTACAACAAGTCAGCGGTCGTTTCAAGCTCGATACCAATCATCAGAACACCAGCATGGGCTGGAGCACGATCATAACCATAACAGCGAGAGCTTACACATTAACCAAATTTGCATATATACCTCACTTCACAAGACCCAGAGCGTATAGACACTGGGTAAGGATAGTGAAACAGCGGTCTGCAGCGGGCCTCTTATATTCTTAATGATTGATATACCTTTGAATTCTGTACGATGATAGGCATGCAAATTATCTCAAGCCCACGAAACTCACTCTTCCTGCTCTGTCCAGCAGCTCATTCTCGAGTTCTGTCAGCAGCCACAGGGTGGCTAGTAGCCTAGGCAGGTAGGGCGCGAGTTCGAATTTCGGGTAAGGTTAGGTGTGACCGGTTACTCAATGTTGCTTTTTTTTACCAAAAATGCTATCTGCATAAAAGGCTTCTTCCTTGTTAGTTTTGTGATTTACGGGGAATTTCCTGGTAAGTATCAAATCACTATTGCAAAATTCAAAAATGTAAGCTGTCCGGATGTTTTTTGAGGCACTTGGCTAGAAAAGCATTTGCTTTAGTGGAGTAAGCGCGTGTGCAACGACGCACTTTCAATAAGCGATGAGGGAAAACATTTGCGAAATCATACTTAGCCATATTCCAAGAATCGTAACAGGTTCTAAAGTTAAGCTCTCGTTGCCTCGATTCAGTGATATATATTTTTTAAATGATACCTCTTCTTAAATCTATTATTATTGTAGGACGTTTCACATATATTACAGAAAAATGCATAAGCATGTCCTTTCCTGTACTCATTTAGTAACCAATCATGTCTTCGTCAAATGTTGCACTTGAAAATTTGGCATCTATCGGCTGTTATGTATTTAAATGCTGGTGCTCGGTGCCCTAACTAACCATATCAATAGGATACTCATTTTGGAAGAGAAATTGTAAAATGAACTTTTTTTGTTTGGCAATGCTGGTCAGTAGAACGCCACTGTTTGGTTACTTACGGTAAATTTTTTGTGAGGTACCCTTTGCGAGACAAGGTTTTGTTATTCCCGTAAAAGCTAAATGGCACCTGGGCATACGTTATTGCAATAAACCGATGGTCTGTTGGAATCTTGATGTGTGAGGCCATTCTGCACAGAAACGTGCCTATCAAAGTCTGACTCAAACGACACTAAGTCCTTAATAAGTGAAATTAAACTACTTGCGATGTTTTGCTAATTAACTTTGCCAACGGACTTTTACTAAACGCATCGCCAGTATATGCAGCCATGATTTAACCCTAACTACAAAGTCAGCAATAGTTTCCAGTCCCTAAATTTTGATTTGCATTTAGAAAGCAAATGAAGTGTTTGGTTTAAGCAAATAACAAGGGATTGAAACCAACTATTCGCAGGCGCACGCACGAGTTTGGAGAGGAGGGTTTTTAGTACAGTATTTCATTTACATCAGCGGAACTCATGTGGACAGAAGAATCTCGTCAACTTTTACTGTTTTCTTAGCATTCCTAACTTCAAGGAGTATCAGATAGTCTTTGGATGTTTTCGAATATTTCATAGAGGTTTCTGATTTTTTCAATCATTTTATGGCTTTGAGGAAAAACGCACACACAGGAAATGTTTGACGTTTGATTTGCTGTTTGAAATCGTTATCGGTAGAACTGGAATGCATTATTTGTACACTTTTGGACACACAGTAATTTTCTGCGAATTTTGACTCATCCTGTTTCAACGATTTAGCAGTAAATCCGACTATTAATTTGCCTTTTTGTAAAAGTTTTCAGCAGTTATGCAATATTCAATTTCTGTGATTTTTGAGGATGCGTAAGTAAATCCTGCCTCCTTAGCGTAGTCTGCCTTTTAGAAGTTAAGTGCGCAGAGAGCATGAAAAATCTATCGATTTTCGCAGACGGGCCAATTACTGACTGCTTGAAACATGGGTCGCCAAACCCTCCGGGTGTACATAAATTGTTATAAACTCCGCCGACGACTAATCGCTGCAGAGTGATTAGCCGTGGGGGGGGGGGGGGGGGGGGGGGGAGACCGGGGGGGGGGGGGGGGGGGGGAGGGGGGGGGTAGGGGGGGGGGGGGCCCCGGTGTTGGTCCTGGGGGGGGGGGGGTCCAGCAGAATGCGTACGGTGGTTACGAGTCACTGTTTACTTGGGAAGCGAGATCTCAACACCCTCATCCCACATCAAAGCTTACTTAGCTCATGAAATTGCCACTGAGTTTTATTTATGCCTGGGTGCTAAATCACAGGAACAGACAGTAGGACTGGCCTAGTGGCACAGAGACGCTGACTTACGCTGTAACTACCACACTATCTTCTACCTCAGTCTCCTGTGCCAGGGATCAATACGCAGTCGTAAAGACAGGGGGCAGGATCGAGCTGAGGAGACTGGTGTGACGTCAACCTGCACCTAGAATTACCACTACTTTCCTAATGTGCCGGAGTTGGTATTTGTACGTAGGTCAGATATCGCCTTTCGTGCTAAGCGCTAGCCCATGTACCACACAGGGGCAGACCCTTCAACTTACCAGCAGACTGGAAGTAGTAGACTGCCTTGAAGCCAGTATGTGGCAGAGTGCCATCACTGCGAAAGCGCAACCACAAGTGCTGTCCGGTCGAGACAATTTCCTTGTCCTCGGGTAGTTTAAGGCGGGAACAAAACCGACCAATCAGGGGTGAGAATCCGAAGGCGCCGTCTCGAACTTCAAGGAAATCCATGGTGCAGAGTGAGTCCGGTTCAAGGGCAAACGGACGGTTGATACGAAGGTAAATCCGCTGATCTGCTGACGGAGCTGGTGAGCGACGCAGAGGAGGTAGGCATAAGAGAAAGAAAAAAGGATGAAGCTAGTCGATAGGAGGATTAACATTGTCGAAAATAGTAAGCATGTAACGGCGGTTGGAAGGTTTGGGGGGAAAAAGACTCTCTCTTCTGATGGAAAAAAGCAGGTATATGCCTCCACAGAAAGGTGCTCACATGTTAAACCCTTGCAAAAGGCGTCAGCACTTACTCGCCTTGTTCAGTTGGAACATTGCATGTGCAATCATTCAGATCCAGCCACAGGAAATTTCATATTAACTCCTAAGGAAAAATTGTTGCTAAAAAGAAGGTATTCATCCTGGGGGCTGTGAGGACGACCATGGACACCTGTTAGTGCAATTATTTAACTAGAGTAACCAATCACTGTACGCTCATTCCTGACACGCTGGCACGATTCTGAGGCTTACGAACGACCAATAAAATGCCAAACTTGAAAGGATGCGAAAATCTGGTTACAACTGGTTGCTACTTGGACAGTTGGCTATCGAGCGTAGCGCCGAAATTGTTTAATCATTGGTTCGGGCTGTTGGTTATGAGGCCTATGGACCGGAACCCTACTATAACCAGGCCAGCTCGATGAACGCCAAGCCCAGACGTCATGTGGCAGGACTCCTGCACTGGGGCTCACAAATTGATCATAATTAGGGCAAGGAGATTGTAGAACACAGAGCGGATGTGTTTGTTGACAGTCGATCAAAGAAGCAAGAGAAGTCTGCGATAGAATTAACGCTTTGGTTGAAAGCGCGGGGAACCTGCATGCGAATATTCTGCATACATGCAATGCCATTGATTTTCTGGCTGCAGGTCTCTCTGTTTCATCCGCGGTCTGCCCACCCCCAGGTGACGCATTCACTGCTCCTAACATCGCAGTATATTTTAAGGTCGAAGTTGTGTGAAAAGGAGAATATTAGTTGATTTATCTTGGCACACATTCTTACTTGCTCACGTGGTCATTATAAATGCCATGGCCTAGTGAGAATTTATTAAAAGCAAACGCGGACTTGTGAAATAATCGTTTGAGTTCTGGCAAAGGCACTTTTGCAAAACTGAATTTATTGCTAGGAGTCACAAAGACAAGTTATATTGCCGGCAAAGTCAAGGGAGACCGGACTGGCAATTTGTGGTTTATTGGGCATCATCAGCCAGTAATACCCACCTTTAAATTGTGCATCACTCGAGTCCCAACTTGTGACAGAGTTTAACGTCCTAACCACCGAGCCACGAGGTCGCAGTCTTGCCGGGTTAGGCCAGGAGATAGTGACAATAGGTAATGAATGTACACTGACTCCTAACGGAACTCATTTCTCCCACCCCAAACATTCCTATGGGCCTCATTTCTCTGGCACTGACAGCAGTTGTAGTAGCTAACAGTGTAGACAGATAATATTGCCGGCAAGGACAACAGAGAACGGTATGGTCATTTCTGGCTTATTAGCCATCGTCAGCTAGTCATATCCAGACTCAAGCGGTGCACCACCACTAAGGCCAAGTCGGAGCGGGACAACTGAGTTCCGTTAACGCTCATCAACTAGTCAGAAAGACGTGATTTATATAGCATGTGAACGAAAGTTCCAGCTGTCCATTAAAAACGTTATTTGACTTGAATTGTTATATTATTAATGGTTAGCACAGTAATAGGGGATTTCAGTCACGTCGGGATGCGTGCTTTATAAAAAGGCTTCGATGTGGCTGCCTTTCAAAATAACGCTCGTTAAAAATGACTTTCAAATAAGCATGCATTTTTCCATTAAATGACAGGGGTCTTGCACATGCAAGTATGTTGACAGAACCCATGCATAAACTATTCATTCTTCTACTACGTTGGAAGCAAGGTAGATTGTCTACAAAATATATTCTCGAAGAATGGGTATTTGTTGATTTCAAAAAGCTCACTGACTTCCTGTATCATTTTAAATTAAGGTTGCCGTTACATGTCCTTTCAGGATTCCAAAGTAAAAGCTGTGTATTTTTCGTGTTAGAAAAATGTTATGTTTATATGTACAGAATAGGTAACAAAGGGCTTTTACTATTTGGAATAGATGTGGATGCCCTTTTATACTCTATATGCAGCATTCAAAAAGGAAAATTATGATGCTTTATGAAAAGACATTTCAAGACGTTAAGAAATTGCATACTTCAGAACTTTGTATGCGCGAAAATACACATTTTTCAATTGCAAACGTTAACAGCGGTGTTGTTTGCTACCAACGTAGTGCAAGTAGTGTAGTGTAGTAATTAACTTATTTCACTTAACACGCACACTGATAATCAGTGTGAAAAATGCACGTTAATTCAGTAGTTCTTCCGTAAAAAGTGTAGATTTAGAAGACGGTTGAAAAGAGGCAGATTTAAAAGACAAAAACCTAACCTTAGTGCAGTTTCTTACAATAATTATATATCCTAGTTACTACAGTGACTCTATTGAAGTAATATTTGCTAGTTGAAAATGTATTTTAAAGTTGAGATTAATATTTAATGCGATAACATATACACGTTAACTGTTTGGTTGAAGCAAAATTCGTCTAACTACTGAAATGCTGTGCCACACTCTGACTTTCCAAGCTGGCTTTGGGTCATATACAACACACAAAGGCTTCGTAGCCAGGGTTTTTCAGACAACTGTGATGCCATATACGGAATTTAATGACGTCACGAACGTTCCGGATCTTGTGTCGACGTTCACTGTATATTAGTAAGATAAACTAGAGGATCCAACGCAGGGCACAGAGAAAATCGCGACATTTAGATAAGCTATACTTAGGAGGCATGTGTATAATGATGGTAATATGAGAGCAAGTAATCCCGCACATTTTGTCGAATTGACTTTGCTGTAAGGCATACTTTACAGATGTTTCCGCCAATTATCTATTGAAGATTTTGGTTAAAGCCTTCGGTATTCCCTTTTGCTTATTTTGCGACAGTAGCGTCCATATTCTGATCTGGAGCTGGAAAACGACCAAATAACTCCACTGTTGTGTGGCTCTGAATGTTTCTCACGTTAGCCAAGAGACGCAATTCCTTTATTCCCTGCATAGAGGGACAAGATTCTGAAGCAGTGCAATTATTGGTGGTGATTTGAGTTTTCCTTGTCTTGGGTGTCGGTATGATAGGGTAATGAGAATAGAAGACGATTCTGGTAGATGTGTAGTGACTTGCTCTACACGAAGTGCATTTGTAAACGCTTATCATGACTAGCTCAAGCCAAAGTGCATTTTTAGGAACGCTTGCTGCTTTTGGCCTCTGTAACAGCCAATCACAGGCCAACTCACACAGGACCTCGTGTGACGACTGCCCAGCGGATATTACTCTGAATTCTGCCCCACCAGGGAGCGGCCGCAGACAGCCTTGTTGGCACCATTGACGACCCCCACGGTCGGACACCTGCCAGTCCATGTCGAATCTCCCACCTTTCTATTCTTCAATCCTTCTGCAGAATAAAAGCTTCCTACCACTTTCGCTTTCCCATGACTCATTTCTTCTCCTAAGGAATTAGGCCTGAGAGACCACAACCGTAATGGTTAACTCTATAAGCCTTGACACCCCTCGATAGATGGACTTTGCTGGCAAACACAAGAGCCTTTTCGGGCTCATAAGTCGTCATCAGCCAGTGAAGCTCAGTCCCAGGTAACGCGCAACCAAGGCTCGAACCCACCACATCTTCATTAGAAGTCCAATGCTCTGATCACTTAAATCTCGTATTTGTTGTCTGGCCGGTTTCGATCGGGAGACATTAACACTCACTGATGAACGTTGACCGATCACAAACATGACGTACTCGTCTCACTCAGTCTTGAGGCTAACTCTCAGCCCAGCTAGCAACCCCACAACGGCTAGAGGTTTAGGCAGATGAGTATTGCTGGTAAACACAAGGGAGACGGGAATGGCTGCCTCGGCTTATAACGTCTTGTGAGCCAGAAATGGTCACTTTAGTCTCCTTTTTTCTTTGCTGGCAATTTTCATCGATCAATGGTGACCTTGTAAATACTGGCTGGAATCGAGAGTGAGTTGCAAGGCGGAGTGATACGAGTGAGTTCCATTAGCAATCTGTGGATGTTCAGCGTCGAGAAGAAGATTCATTAGAATAAACTGTAGGAACCGCACCCGACTTGTTGGGTGTCGAGGAACTAAAATTAACGCATGCCATGTCTAAGCTGTCCAATGAATTACACAGGACAGACTAGACGCATGCTTGATTCACGCATGCAAGGACCTAAGCTTGCTGTTTGACGGGCTGACGCATTATCGCAAGTGGTGACTCACACCTACAATTTCAACGTCGCAGCTATGAGGATAATTGCCCACGCCAACAGCAAGGCTGACCGTGAACTGATTGAAGCTTGGGTGTCGGAGGACAAATCAGCTAACCGATTTATCAAGCTGGCGCCTGCATATGTTGCCCTGCGCAGGTATCTCCAGACTCACGGCACTTGTGGTTTATTGGTCCTGCCTCTACCTCCCCCCGCCCCTATGACGCTTAATTGGCCCCTTCCCCCTATAAATGTTGCTTGCTTTCGATAACGATTTCATCTCTGAGGATGGACTCCCGCAAGAGTTCTAAAGGTCAGACTAATAAAGCGATGATTCTGGTGATTGCCACAGCTTCTTCCTCTCAATCTATAAAGTATGTGCAAAGCATGATTGAATCAATCATAAATTTGAAAAGCAACTGTCAAACCCCAGGTATTACTGCCTGACCATCCTATTCAGTAACTGCTATTGCGCACACATTTATCCAGACACTATAGTGATTCAATATGACCACTTTGAATGTCATTCATGACAGGAAAGCTCCTGATTTAAATAACCTTTCTGCAATTGTAGACTACCTTGTTTGATTTTCAAAATTTATTATAGAGCCTCAGCAGCTTTCAAAGCGTAATGCGGAAATTCTTTTGAAATTTTTATAACTCCTTCCCTTATGGTTGATGCAACCTTTTCAAAAGAGCTAAAGACAAAGTCTCCAGGTTTATGGTAGGAAATCTTCGCAGGAGCGCTGCATTTGCCCTACTTGCTGGTTAAGCCTTCTCCATAGGGATTTCAGGGAAAGTGTCAGTTACATTTCGACGACGATGACAGTTTTATCGTCGACTGGTACATTTGTCGAGGCACGTGCGTTGAGAATAAGAACATTTGCGAAGCAAAATTCAGGGCGACGAAGATAATGTCTTATAGCCACAGGAGAGCGTATAAAAGATTCAGCGAGCTGCTCGTCAGCGCATTGGGAGCCTATGCCTTAATTATATCAGGCGACGACCAATCACTGAGGAATAGACCGCCAAGCGATGCCACTGTGTCGGCGGCAAACCGAAAAGCGAGTCGCATGCGGCGGAAGTCGGAGGGGAGGGGGAGGGGGATTCAAACAAAAGAACGAAACAAAAAAAACAAATAAAGACGGTGTCTTAATTGCCTTCTTTTGTTTAGTATCATTTACCCTTTGACGAAAAGGGCAGACCACACGACATTCACTGAGAGGGTGTAGCAGCGACGAATTGCAAAATGTCTGCCCCACTTTCATTATCTTCCTTCGCTGGCTTTGCTACGAGGACAGTGCTGAGTCAAAATTATCGAACGTGGGCACAGACACAGTGCCGGACAAAAATATTCGCCCTTCGACGCGTTTTACAGACGAGCGACGTAGGGTTGACTACGCAGCGTGGCCTCCTGTTGCGTGATTCAGACAGCGAAGCTTCGAGCGGCGTGGGGGACTCCCGTGTTTGCTCGGTCAAGGCAGATACACTGTTTGTACGTGCGTTTGGGCGTGGAATGTCTCAGAAACCCCTCCACGACAACCGGATCTGCGAATAGGTTGAGGCCTCACGAAGGGTAATTGTTTCCCATCGTCGGGCCGATCTAAGCGCATCGCGCCCAAATAATTTGCCAATACAAGCGAACATCCGTGTCCCAGGAAGCAATTGAGAAGAAGAAGAAGACTCGATCGCTGGGACAATATGTTTATTCGCCTGACGTTTCGATATCCGTCGCGGATTCGTCATCAGAGACATGAGTAGCAGAAAGGTTAAGTATGCACAGACGTTTGCAGTATTTATAGGACACAATCATTACTGCAAGCATACAGCGACAATTAACGTTAATTTCCTTCTTGTGCGTTGACTGCTTGTTGGACGGCACGCGGGCTTTGACCTGTTGAACTTTCGTCACGGGCGGTGAGCTCGGGCATGATGACTGCTCGGCCGTCTGGCTCCCCGGAGTTGGCGTACGATGAGGCGGTGGCCTGTCCATTCCTCAAGTGCCAGCTTGCTTTGGCCACATTGAATCTCAGGATTGAATATGGATTGGGCAAATCGTTGCACTTGTCGATGGATTGGGGGCCCGTGAACCATGACTTAAGTAGTTCTCGGCTCACCCGATTGTCACCTCTTGCGAGAATTTCGGCCTAATCAAATTTGAAGGTGTGGCCAGGTCTCGACGAATGAGCCGCAACTTGATAATTGGCATCATTTCGCTGACCATGAGGCGATAAAATGCTGTGAACTCATGGGTGAGGACAGCACAAAACTGCTTCAGCAGAGAGCGCTTGAACGAGCCCGCGACAAAAAAACAATTCATTAAGCGGCACTGGAGAAAAAATTCCGCAGACGGCACAATCCAACGTCATTCAGAAAAGACGTACTGGTACACAACCTGTTGTCGAAAGAACTGACGGAGGAGCAAATACAGGTTCTACAGCACGAAACCTCATTCAACACGGCTGATGCTAAACCTGCTAACATGATTGCAGCTGTGGAATCAGTCATAAATCAGACAGAAGCAACGAAGGAGACGAAGAACCTAATCCGACACCACGTATCGTCCCTCCTGATGGCTCATCAACCACGGTAAGTACTCCCCAAAGGTCGAACGCGTTGCATTAAGAGCACTCAAGGCCGACCGGGACATTGTCATCGTGCCAGCCGACAAGGGACGTTCTACGGTCGTATTAGACAGAACCGACTACCTTCAGAAGGCGACAAACTTACTGGAGGATCGTCAGTTTTATGATCCTTGTGAAACCAATCCCATCAAAAAGCTGACACGTGAAATAAATTTGACCTTGTTGGCTCTAGAGAACACGGGTGCAATAACGCCGTCCGACCGACGCATGGCGAGGGCACAAGAAACGGCCTTGGCCCGTTTCTATGGCCTCCCAAAAGTGCACAAGGAAGGTGCTCCTCTCCGACCCATCGTATCACTCAAAGGCACTCCAACGTACGGGCTAGCAAAGTGGCTGTTTCGGCGTCTCAAATTTCTGACCGCTGATTCGGAAACCACGGTCCGCTCGTCAACACAGTTCTTGGAGAAACTTAAAGGGGTAAGTCTCTTGCCAAGTGATATCATGGTTTCCTTTGATGTCACGTCTATTTTTACTTCTACACCTCAGGATCTGGCAATCGAGACAGTCAAACTGCTCCTACGAAACAAATACGATGAAACGGAAAATCGCCTGGGACACGCGGAAATCCTACAGCTCCTGAAGTTCTGCCTCAGGACGTACTTCACGTTTGACGGAACGATCTACGAGCAGGTGAA
>JAYGXS010000006.1:19756595-19772371 GCA_036362985.1 Ligula intestinalis | reverse complement strand
CTCAGGACGTACTTCACGTTTGACGGAACGATCTACGAGCAGGTGAAGGGGACACCGATGGGTTCACCAATTTCGGGACTCATAGCCGAGGTAGTCCTGCAGCGGCTGGAGTCGCTGGTTTTCCAACACCACAAACCGAAATTCTGGGCTCGGTATGTGGATGGACACCTTCGTCGTCATCGAACGGGATCAGGTGCTCACTTTCAAGGAACGTCTCAACAGCATCTTCCCGGACATCCAATTTACGATGGAGGAAGAAAAGAACAACCAGCTGGCTTTTCTTGATGTCCTCGTTTGTCAAAAAGATTGTGGTGGTCTAAAGACTAAAGTATTCAGGAAAGCGACAAACACGATGCAAGTACTGAATTACAACAGCAACCACCCAATCAGCCACAAACGCAGTTGCGTAAAAACACTCTGTCGGCGTGTTGAGACGCACTGCAGCGAAGAAGAAGACAAAGTTGCCGAGGTAGAATACCTCCGACGGGTGTTCAGAGAAAATGGCTACCCGCGCAACTTCGTCAACCTGTGCTTGCGCAAACGAGCTGGCCAACAAAAGCGCACCGACTCCAAGATTTGGCGTTCGATTCCGTATGTCAAAAACGTATCGGAAGCAGTCGGCCGCCTTCTCGCACCACTTGGAGTTGAAGTCGCACACAGGCCGGAGGCAACCATAAGGCGTCAGATAATGAAGCCGAAAGACCCACTGCCACGGCAAGAAACATCTGGGGTCGTCTACAGGATCTGGTGCAGTTGCGGTCAAAGCAACTTTGTCGGAGAAACTGGCAGACTTCTCAGCGCGCGAATTGCCGAACACGCGGCTGCAGTGCGGCGAAATGATGCCAATTTTCAAGTTGTGGCTCATTCGACGAGATCCGGCAACACCTTCAAATTTGATTAGGCTGAAATTCTCGCAAGAGGTGACAATCGGGTGAGCCGAGAACTACTTAAGTCATGGTTCACGGGCCCCCAATCAATCCATCGACAAGTGCAACGATTTGCCCAATCCATATTCAATCCTGAGATTCAATGTGGCCAAAGCAAGCCGTCACTTGAGGAATGGACAAGCCACCGCCTCATCGTACGCCACACCGGGGAGCCAGACGGCCGAGCAATCATCATGCCCGAGCTCACCGCCCGTGACGAAAGTTCAACAGGTCAGAGCCCGCGTGCCGTCCAACAAGCAGTCCACGCACAAGAAGGCAATTAACGTTAATTGTCGCTGTATGCTTGCAGTAATGATTGTGTCCTATAAATACTGCAAACGTCTGTGCATACTTAAACTTTCTGCTACTCATGTCTCTGATAACGAATCCGCGACGGATATTGAAACGTCAGGCGAATAAACATATTGTCCCAGCGATCGAGTCTTCTTCTTCTTTTTCTCAGCCTTAAAATCATCGACCATGAGAACATCTCCCCCGCGCGTCTCACCCAACGTCATCAGCATGCTGAGGCCAGCATGCATGAGACGAGGGAACGCCGAGATGACTAATCACGTCCACGCAAGCGTTCCCCGAGCACCACATAGGCATTGCACATAACTGACTGTTTTTGTTTGCCAATACAAGTTTGTCTAATAAATGTCTCTGTTATTGAGTGCAGTGGGCAACAGCTTAGGCGTGCATCCCACGGACTCAGTGCCGCATAATTGATCGTCTGCCAGGCCAGTTCTGTGGGCTTGTTCGCCCACACAGAACCTTTCAACTTCATTTTCTTGGCTGGGGAAGCTCTCTCAACTCCCTACGCCCCGCTTAGGAACCAAACACTGGCTGGACGTAAGTGAGGCGTTTGAACGAATTTTGCCAAGAAACAGGACTCATCGTCTCCGCATCTCGAGCCCATGTGCGTTCGCGTGGGCGATGGCTTAGTCCTGTAACTGCGCAAAAACGAGACAATGAGCCTATTCGGGGGGGGGGAGGGAAGAAGGAAGGGGGCCGAACTTAAGCAGAGCGAGGCTGGCAGCTACTTGTTTGTAGTTAACCATCTGACAGCCTCTTGTGTACTCGCAGCAAAATCACACATCGCTAACTGTCATTCATGGAGGAGACATGGGCTGCGGGCCATTTTTACCATCACTAGGGCAGATAATTGAAAACCGATGTGGGGCTCTCAATAACTCATTTTAATAAAATGTTTTGCAGGCGTGCAGGCCCATACGCACCATTTTATTTCCTCGCAGTTGCAACCAATCGTCAGAATCAGTGCCAAACTAGCCGGCAGTCTCGCAACAGCCGTGAGAGCTGTGGGAGCCATGGTTTTCGCGCCCACCGTCTATGCGCGAGCGTAGTGACCATCCACCGGGACCTGTGTCGCGACTTTGTCTGCACAATGGAATCAGTCCCTTGAGGAGGGCACGTGCTATCAACAGTCCAGTTGATATTAATAAGAAGCGCATCTGCCCGCTAGAACAAATACCTTTCCAATAGAAGTGAACATGCAGGCCCCAGGAAGAAATCGAGAAATAGATGATTCGATCGCTTGGACAACACTTTTATTAGCCTGACATTTAGAGTTCCGTCACGGGTTCCCCATCAAAGATATGAGCAGATATGCGCAGGAACTGGCAGCATTTACAGGACATAGTCATAACTGCAACGGTATAATGACAATTAATGATAATTGGCCTCTTGTATGCTGATAATTGGTTGACTGAAATGCGGGCTCTGACTGGCTGAAGCTTCATCATGCGTGGTGGACTCGGACGTGATGGTTGCTAGGCCGTCTGCCTCACTTGTGATTGCGTAAGACGACGCGTTGGCCTGTGCGTTCCCCAACTGGTGACTGGCTTTGGTCAAATTGAGTCTCAGCACCGAATATGTGTTGGGTAAATCATTACACTTTTTATGGATTGGGGGCCCGTGAGCCATGACTCAAGTCATTCTCAACCCATACGATGTTCACCCCTTGTAAGACTGTCTATTATTACTTTTTACTCAGGTCGATGATAAAGACTCCGCAACGGATGTCTAAACGTCAAGCGAATGAAATTCTTGTCCCAACAAGAAAGTTATCCGCCTGAAGTTTCGGCTTCCACCGCAGATCCAGCATCAGAGATAATGGCAGAAACCACCTGGGGTTTGATCGGCACACAGCGGCCGGAGGTAATAATAAGGCGTCAGATAGTAAACTCAAAAAAACCACTTTGATGGCAAGAAACATCAGGAGCAGTTATCAACAAAGCAACTACGTCAGGGAAACTTGAAGACTTCTAAGGACGCGAGTTGCCGAACACGCGGTGGCAGTAGTGCGGAGAAATGACGCTTACTTCCCAATTAGCGGCTTGGTCGATGAGACCCGGCCATGCATTCAGATTTACTGTGACCAAAATTCACGCGAGAGGTAGCACTCACGTGGGCCGTCATGGTTTACGGGTAACAGTTCGTCATTCGGGGAGCACACAGGCGAACGCATCTTCTGACGGGAGCTTCAGGGAGCCAGATGACCGAGCAATAATCACGCCAGAGTACACCACGCGTGGTGAAAGTTCGGCCGGTTACGGCCCGTGTACCGGCCATCAGAAAGTTAGCGGCGAACTAGCTTCGATGAGGAGAGAGCCCTTAATTGTCACAGGTGTACAGCAGCATAGCGACTGTATCCTGCAAATACTGCAACTCCCTGTGTAGGTCTCTAATTATAATTCTGAAATGGAATTTAGAAAGTCAGGTGAATAAAGTTCCTGTTCCAGAAATCACAACTACTTCTTCTCAAGTATGTACTTCCTGGGATTCTCATTTTCGCTTGTATAAGCAAGTCGTATTGAGCCAAAACGATTGGTAATGATCTTACCAGGGACTGACACGGATGATGACGCATAGTAATTAAAGGCTCACTGACAACGAAGCATGGCATCGGGGTGCAGCCTACACCGAAGATTATGAGAGCTGTTATTTTTTAGCATCCTTGTTGTGGCATAGTAACTGCGACCTATTTAGTTTGCACAGTGCATCTTCGATTAGGGGTTCGAGTGAGAATCCGAGGTGACTGCATCCTCTTCTTCGTAACCATTTTACGGAACACGAATATTCGCTTCTATCGACTATCCTAAAACTGAACATTTGCGGCACGTTCACCTATGTACGTCAGCTGTCGCCAATCCCAGACTTCCAGGCCAGTCATACACAACTGTCGCGTAGTAACCAATAGGCAATACTGAAGGCAGTATCTGCTACTGCTATCTGATTATGTCCTTGATGATGACCTCGCAACGTTTCTCGAAAACTCCGGAGAATAAAAGTATTGTCCCAGCGATGGAGTTGTATTCTTCTCAGTCAGTCGATAATTGACCGAAACGTTTCTATTATAAGTCTTCTCGGAATAAATTACAACAAGCCCAATGCGCCAAAATTTGCAGGATTGAACGCTGTCATAGTAACACCATTATGTGCATGCCACATAGGCACATCGAATCAAAACTTCAAGAATTCCTATGTGTCTGGCTTCCAATTTTCCAGTTTATCTTATGCATATACAGGGAACGTCCGCTTCAATATTAGATCAGGCCTGGTACTCTAATCCACGCTCATAATTAGTTGGGAATTGAAGTGCACCAGTCCTTTTCGAGACTACTAAACCACGTAAATATGCGCTTTGAATTTCACATCTTCCCATACGTTTCTGGAATCCTAGGCAATTCTTTAAGGCACAGTTTGAGCCAAAATGCCGAACACGCCCTCGTGAACCGCCATTACCTTATGCACGAAAACGATGAAATTAAAAGAGAAAACTTCAGTTAATGTATAACTAAAAGGAAATATAAAATCGCTTGATTAGAAATACCAACTTTTTAAGGGAAGCCGAAAGCTTAAAAACAGAAAAATGGCTGTAACTTTGATCAGTAAAAGCAAATGTAATCTGCAAGTTAAATCGTGAATATATTTTTTTTGTCAAATGTCCTAAAATATGTTTCATATATTGGATTAAAATTAATTTCGAATCGCATTTTAAATCCCGGTGAATTGTTCGTAATTTTTAGTGCTTTCAAGTTTTTTTTTCACAAAAGTAGATTATGTATCAAAAACTTCAAACTGAGAGGTATCTGAATAGTATTTACAGAATATGGGACTTATTGGCTATTATTTTTTTCATTTATAGACTACCAAAAACATCAAAACACAATGTCAAGCTAAAAGAACGTCTTCAACAAAAATCCGATAGTGGTTTAAATATGGTTAATTAAAAAAACAGTACACACTAAATTACTTCTTTCAAAACCACTAATTTCGCGTTCAACATGGAGAATTTGAGCCGTTTTTCAAATTTTCTCTTAGAATAAATGATAGAGTTTTGGCTAAAAAAGAAAGAACATGTGCATTATATTTTACCCCTTTTGAGTCTTGGTCTAAGCTACCAAATGCACCATAGAGCAGCGAACAACACATTAAGCTTTTGTGAAAACCTTTAATGTTCCTCTTCTTCCCTTTCTTTGTTATATATAAACGTAAACCATACTGTACGAAACGTATCTTGTCATATACTTCTGATTTAACAAAATTAAATTCCATGCATTTTTTTAATGGTTGTAGCGCGTAGCCGTGGTAAAACTAAAACGAATCAAAAATTGTCGCCCGTTTTGTGGACAAAAAGCTTCTATAATAGGGTAAATGATAATGTTTTTAGACTGTAGTTGTTTAAAAAAATAGTGTGATTCACTAAACGTGCCTCCAATTTATTGTTGTCAATCTAAGACCCGCTTTTCCGGTCCTGAAAAGGATATTTTTGAACAGTTTCTTGCGTTTATTGGTGTTTTCTCATGGCCCAACACACGACAAAATGGTTTGTCTTGTGATGCGAAAAGATCCACGGTGTTTCATTAGTATACACGATCGCCGATTACGCTAAAAACCTGTCCGTTCCTCTAAAAAACTTGAGCTATACATACAATTTTCCTTACTAGGAGGCTTTCTGAGGATCTGGTCCGTTACTCAGAGCAAAACACGAAGTCTAGATGTACTCCAAGTTACTAACTCTAAGTACGATCATGACTTTCTAGGATATAGGTAACCTGTTGTTGTTCATTGTTGAGACCTCAAAATATTCTCATTTCATAGCCACTGAGCCTCATAGGTGTGGGTTTTGAGGTTCACATTCCTCACAAATTTCGCGAATGCATGGAGCTTCGTAGAACTAATTGGTCGATATAAATTAATTCATTCCGCTTTAAAGCGCCATCTAGATGCATGAAAATTGTCTGGCGATTAGTAAACTATGCAGTTCTGGTTATCTGGATGGCTTGCTTCGTTCACAGTATGCAAACATTCCAATTGCACTTTCAGACATGATTGAAGGTTTCCCAGGCATTTTTGAAGCACAAATTCTGAACTTTATATGACCAGGCAAAAAGTACCCTGATTATCTTACACAGGAGCGAGTAAGCTTCGGGCGCCGTTTGGGTAGATTTTATGCATCACGCAGGCCAAGCGGTCAACGAGATCACGCGTGAAGTTACTGGGGTATGAAAATTACGTCACGCATAGCAAAACAACATGCTTAGCCTGAAGGCCGCTGCCAAGCTTAGCCACAGGATCCGTGGGCATAAACAACACTCCACACTATTACACAAAATGCAAGAAAAACGAGGTGATCGGCCAGTCTACAGGTAAAACTGCTGTTTATCGCGCAAGGGTTGATGCGAGGATTGTACCGAAAGATGCCAGTAATGCCAGTTATGACCTACTGAGCCCCCTTCAGCCATCCATTCCGTATCCTCGGTAGAAATAATAGGGAACTGCCATCACGTATAACGAGCACCTATGCGAAAACGTATCGGATGCAGTTCCAGTCACAGGAGCCCAGGGAAGGGTAAGTTTAATCTGTTAAGTCTTATTCGACGTACTGGTAGGCTGCAACAAAGCAGGTAAATATCAAACACTTAAATATACACTTATTGTGACACTTACTGATGAACGTTCACCGAGCGCTAACGAAACTCGTCTGTACCACTCTCCATTGGGTCTCATTTCTCGGGCTCTGACAGGCGTAGCAGCTAGTAATGTAGGTAAATAGTATTGCTAGCAAAGCCGGCAGTACTGTCTGCCTTCACTCATTGTTTGAGAAGGAGATGACTCGATCGCTGGGTCAATACTTTTATGCGCTTCACGTTTCGATATCCATCGCGGATTCGTCATCAGAGACATGGTCAGAGAGCAATAACAGATACGGGGATGAAATGTCAGCAGGTCAGAGCCCGCATGCCGCTGAAAAGACCATCAACACTCAAAAAGACAATTACGGTTAATTGTTGTCGTATGTTAGCAGTAATAACGGTGTCTTATAAATACTGCTGCAAACTCATGCACATGTGTTACCCTATCTGCTATTGCTCGCTAAATATATCTCTGACGACAAATATGCGACGGATATCGAAATATCAGGCAAATAAAGGTATTGTCCCAGTGATGGAGTCGTCTTGATCTGCTTTTAAATTACTTCCTGGGACTCGCATGTTCACTTGGATTGACAACTTTTTTTCTGCGGTTGGGTGTGTGTGATACACTGACAATTCAACCGTCGATGTGGATGGTATAAATGGTGTGTCCGCACACCATGATGGTGCAGAGACAGTGACTTGCGCGTGGAATAGTTGTAAGTGATGATAAACTTCGTTGCGTCCACCGCACCCTGTCTCTTGATTTCGTCAGCCTGCGTCCGGATTCATGACAGAGTCGTGCAGACCGAAGATGGGATTTGGTGAAGGCGCTGCCGGAGCCGCTACTGCGTGGGAATGTCATAATGGCCACTGGTGTCTGGCGCGGCGTGAATCTGTTCCTATGCATGCCACTAATGCCCTCCCGCCCCTTGTTCGGCACTTGTCATGGGGAGAGACGCAACACGAATAACGCGTATTATACCCTGATTCTGTTCCCGTTTTGTACCCGCGCATCTAACAGGTAGTCCGTTTAGGAAATAACTTCATTGATGGTGGAAACAGTCACCAGCCTCCTTGGCAGCCCAGACTCTTGAGTGCCATTCCCTAAGTCTTTCTGATACGATCTCAAACTGTGATATGCAGGCATGACTTATCATCCTTTTGCCGTACTTCACCTCCCCTTCACCATCTTGGACAGCCATCTTTAGCTCTCAGGCCACAGGGCTGTGGTTTCTGAGAAGAAGAAGAAGAAGATACAATTACTTCCTGGGACCCACCATTCGCTTCTATTGGCTACAGCCTCGTTCCCCAAAGCCGAGTCAAGTTGATCTTGGTGAAGCGCATTCAAGATCAAAAATAACTTCTCCCCCTCCCCCACTCCCTCGGTGGTTGGTCTCTGTGTGTGTGAGATAAACACTAAGTGTAGGCGTAGGATGACGGGACTGTTCTTATTGTGAGTGCAAACTAAAAACATGAAAAGGGAGGCGGGGGGGGTAATTCACACTCCTAACACTAACCTGATATTAACTTGATACACTCCAGGTTGTTTGGATAGGTATTGGGGTAATTGGGTGTCTGGAACACGTACTCCCGGGCAAATTTCTTGGCGGCGGCTGAAAAGTCGCCGCCGAGGGGCAGGCTGTTGAAGATATCCACCGGGGAGGCAGGGTGCGCGCCCCTAAAGGTGACCTTGGACTCGACAAATTCACGACACTGATCGGGCTGTTGCAGCGGTGTCAGTGGCATCTCCGTGACGATCCCTCGTCGTTCCCGAGGCTGGAGGAGAACACGTGCTCCCGTTGGGCTGCCGTTGGGCACTGCGAAGCCCGGCGCTTGGAGCCAAAGTGCGCTCCAGGAGGAGGCTGGCTGCTGCAGAGACAGCAGAAGCAGCAGGGTGAGCTCTTGACAGAACTCTCGCAGCAGACTTTGTTCCATGTTCCTGCTGATGATGATAGTGATGCAAAAAAACAATCGAAATAAATTGCAAATACAAGCGAATCCGAAGAAGGTAATTAAAACGCACAAACACAGTGGTCACTGGGCAGTGGCCGAGTCATTTGGTTTCTTTATTTGACGCCTTATGGTTGTCTCTGACATGTCCGAATACGGTAGATGTTGTGTCGCAGGACATCCTTCACTTGTGACGGAACAATCTACGGGCATGTGAAGGGAACACCAATGGGTTTACCGATTTTTGGACTCATAGCCCATGCGGTCCTACAACGGTGAGAGTCGCTGGTCTTCCAACACCACCGACAGAAATTCTGGGTGCGGTATATGGACGCTACCTTCGTCGTCATCGAACGAGATCACGTGCTCACGCTTAATGGGCGTGTCAACAGTGTCTTCCCGGGCATACAGTTTACGATGGAGCAGGAAGAAAACAACCAGCTGGTCTTCCTTGATGTCCACGTCTGCCGCAAGGATTGTGGTGGCCTAAAGAGCAAATTGTTCCAGAAAGCGACAGGCATGATTCAAATTCTGAACTTCAACGGCAATCTCCCAATCAGCCACGAACGCAGTTGCGTAGAGCCACACTGCAGTGAAGTCAAAAGTTCCCGAAGGGGTGAAAATCATGTATGGTTCAGGGACCCCCAAGCTATAAACAAATGCCACCATCTGTGCAGTTCATATTCGGTGCTGAGGCTCAAGTTGGCCGAAGCAAGTGGCCATTTGGGGAACGCACCGGCCACCGTGTCATCTTGCACCGACATGGGGCGACCAGATGGCAGAGCAGCAGGTCACGGCCTGCATATCGGCCAGCAAGTTATTAACGCACAAGAGGGCAATTGTTGTTTATTGTCATAAGTGTGCAGCAATTAATGCATCCTATAAATACTGCAATTTCCTGTGCATGTATCATCTGTATGTGGCACTATTTTCTACTTATATCTCTGGTGGAGAAACCGCGACGGAGGTCGAAGCGTCAGACAAATAAAAGTTTTGTCCCAGCGATCGAATCTTCTTCTTCTTCTCCTCAAATGAATTTAAATCAGCGTACTTTTGCATAGCGCCATCTAGTCTTGGAGCGATAAAGGGCATTCGCTTGGCGGACAGGATTGAGCAAAGGGTAGGGGGCTCAGGCAAATCTAGGACCTGTCTCGTGAGAACGGGTATCGCGCGAGATTAATCAAAAATGACGTAGTGGTGAGACAAATAAGAGGAACTACACTTTATGTGTTGAAAAGTGGACGCTATTACTCAAACGTCCCTTTTAAGGAAATATGGCAAGTGAACTCCATTTAAAGACGCTTTGACCAGGGCATGTCACCAATCTTACCAGCAGCGAGAGTTCGGCTTTTACTCTTAACCAACCCGTTCTCGCACGGGGAGGGTAAGTATAGGTTTTCAGCTCAGATCACCTCAATGTACGTGTGTTTCTTTCCTTGCTTCTGTGGAGCAAGTTATATTAATCGCAAGATGCGGCGCCTATAAAAAGAAATAACGGAACACCTACCGGTAGGACTGGGAAAAGGTGAAGTCAGGAGCATAGTCAGTGCTATTCTGGCGTACATGGTCCATTCCGGATATCATGTGGACCAAAACCAAGCTTTCCACTACAACCACAGGGTCAGCGCTTACTAGCAACAGCAGACATTACCACTATCAGCTTAAGGAAGCCAGTCTTGTGTGCACAAAAAGAACCTCCTGCAAGCTCCGTGATTGGCCTACCCATTCGTCTCTGGTCTGAGAGCAATCTTCTGCACTCTCGCTTGCTCTATTCGCCCTTCCCTAGACCGGCTCCTACAAAGAATCACTACCGCGTAACCAACCGTCTCTTATAGACCCCAACTTCCCTATCTCTATGGCTGATTTGCCTGCAGTGACGAGATTAACTGACAGGCATATTTACTTTGGATTCCGTTTCCATATAAATTTCAGCGCCCAATGACAAACCTTGCATATGCTCGCCAACTGCTCTTCCAAATTCTCTAATTTTTTATTCTTTTTTGCTCTGCAGACTAACGCGTGGGTGTCCACTCGGAAAAGAAAGACTTCGGCTTCGGCGTCCATCGTCTGTGACTCGGTTTGCCGCCCACACACTGACATCGCTCGGTGGTCTGCTCGCCGGTGATTGGTCACCACGTAATATGATTAAGACTCACGCGCTCCTATAGCGCTGGCGAGCACATAAAATCGATAGATAGCTCAGGCGCTTGCACGCTCCCTTGTGGCACTAAGACTCGCCGCTCTAACTTCGTCACCCCGAATATCTTTCTGGAAATGTCCTCGTTGCGGGGACTCGTCGCACCTCAACAAATGTAACAGTCGACGATTAAACTATCATCTTCGTCGTAATGTAGCTGACTAAACAAAAAGAACATTTCCTCAACTTCCTACGGAGACAGTTTAGGTGTCAATTTAGGACAGATGTAGCGTTGACGTGTAGTCGACAAGCCATAAGCCGGGAGGGTCCTGCTTTGAAAAGGTTATGTCAGGTTTAAGAGAAGGGATTAGAAAATGTCAAGACCATTTCCGTATTACGCTTTGGACGCCGTTGTGGCTCTAGGACAAATTGCGAGAATCAAACAAGGCAATCTGCCACTGCAGGAAGGTTGTTTAAATCAGGAGCTGTCAGGTCATAAAGGGCATTCAAAATGGCTAGCATCAGGTCATAATAGATTCTGGGGAAATCTGTGCAATTACAAATACTGTAGAGGAGAAATGATTATCAGGAAGTCATACATGCTGCATGATCTTTCGAAGAGATTAACGCAGTTTCTACTAATTTATCAGATCTTGTAGCATAATTAATAATGACATTGGAATCCTGTAAAAAATGCATATCACGCAAGTAGCGTTTGTTCTTGAATGCCGTTTTTGATGACTGAGAACAACGAGCGAACACCAAAGTGTACAGGACATGATGCCTGTAAGTATGGCTCAAGATAATGCAGTCCGTAATCACATATGAGTACGCCTTCCCAATAGAAAAATACCTTTTTCCTGACATCAGTTTTTGCCCTTGAAAGATGCTCTCATAGTGACCTCTCTTAAGCTCACTCCATCAAATTTCTACGTTTAATCCAATACCAGATACAGATTCCGGGCAAAATTCAGAACCTGGTAAAGACTTCATAGATAAATGTGAAGTTGAAAAAAGTATATCTGAAACTGAGGCAAAACAACAATCAGCCATTGGTTAGCCGTTATCGTGACATAGTCCTACCAACATCAAGTTTACCAGAGAGCCGTTGTCGAGGAAAAATGAGGTTACCACCCCACGGTCCTTTTGCGCGGCTATCCAAATCTGATTGCAGCCTCAGAACAACAACTTCCAAGGGACAATCGCTGTACTCTGGCTCAACTGTGCAGTGGCTACTCAATGGTCCTTCGCCAGTACCAACACCAGCTCGACCCATCCATACGCGACTGTTGTCCCGACTGCGGCTTTTCTCCGCATGATTTTCAGCATCTGGTCGCCTGCAGTTCCCGGCCAGGCACCCAACTCACCCTCGTGGACCTTTGGCTCAAGCCGGCTGAGGTCGCAGCTTTTCTTTTCTTCCAACTGCATCCAGTTGGACTTCGGCGGGGACTCCTGATCCAACAAGGACTACTAACCAACCAACCAACATCACGCAACCTCTAATCCAACTGACCCAATTTCCAGTATTGGAGAATATGCGAGTGCCAGAACGCAGTTTTAGAAGAAGAGGATGCGATAACTGGAACAAGAGTTTTATTTTCCTGACAATTCAGATTCCCGATGGCATCCAAAACATCAAGAAAATAAAACCCTTGTTCCTGTGATTGCATCCTCTTTTTCTAACCTCATTTTGAAAACCTCGCCAGCCTCGATAGAAATTGAACTCCTGAACAGCACCGAGAAGAGTTAAGTACAGCCAACGCTCTCGCAAACAGTGTTTTAGTGACCCAACCGTGAGCCGTGAGTTTAATTACACTTTGATCGGTCTACCCGTCCGGTCTAGATTAATGTATGGAATCCACCAATTCGGATAGAGCAAGCTGACTGCCCAAAATCCATCATATGACCACCAAACACACTTTATTATAGGGAGGGGCTCGGCAGATTTCAATAATTTAATCGTAATAATTGACTAGACTGTTAGCGGTATTAAAGTCTTCCCCTTGTTTTGGCGTGGGTAAGTATCCCACCGGTGCTGTTGAGCTTTTCCACAACCGAGTCAAATTAATTATTGAACTCTACCAAACCCCCTCTTTATAACCTATTACCGTTCAAATATTTCCCATCACTGATTCTTTCCCACGTTTTTGAGTGCCTGTGTAGCATTCGTGCTTGCTTGAAGCGCAAGTCGGTTGCCATAGTTAACCTTTCACTGGCTGTCTTTTATCGGGAGTTCCTCGCGCTAGAATAGCTCCCATTTCAGCCGATCTGTAGGCGCATCTATAGGTTTGCGCAGTTGGCTGGCGAAAAACCTGCACCCCGCTCCTCATTGTAAATAGTGACTCATCACGAGACAAGCACGCGTGTCGCACACCGATTGGCTAGTTGGCGCTCTAGCCAAATCTGCCTTAGCCAATATAGGATTCATGCTCGTCTTTTTTTCACAAGTCGCGTACTTTAGAACCATACTTTTTGTCTAGACATTAACTGCAAGACTTTTTAATACCAATTTGACCCAATCAAGACTAAATCACTGATTACAAGAATTTTCACTGAGGGAAATTTTTCATCCCACATCTGCCTTCCATATGTAGTCGATTACTTTTCCTAGGTTCGGCTGGTATGCAATTGACTTTAGCCTCCTTTACTTTAACTCTAGGAGGAATGCATGCTTCCTGCAGAAAAGTCACGACAGTGTAAACACAAGCCACATAATTGAGAACTCTGGAATTTTATTCATCCCGCCTCTAATGAGATAAATGTGCAGGTTATACGATTAATTGGTCTGCATATGCTACATTGAGAAATAGAGTTGTTAAAATGGTCTTACAACCCAGCGCCAAGACCAACCTGCAATGCAAAGCAAAGCTATTTTTCAACAGTCAAACGAGACGGCATTTGACAGCACAAGTCTTCACAACAGTGTTAACTGTAACTTAGTTCGACAAAATATTTTAAAGGAGGACATACCACATTTGATGTCATAAAGCAAAAAATTAAAGTTTGTGCGAAAAGAAGCAACAGGAGTGGATCGAAAGTTGAGTGTTCTTTGGGTGTTTTTTTATTTTGTTTTCCTTATCAGTGCTTTCAACTTATGCCTTACCTAGCTTTTCCTGTTTCAGGCGTTATTTCACTTTTGATGCCATACGGTTGTACAGGAGGTAGGGAAAACTGATATAGAACGCTTCAAGTGTTTTCTAATAAAATCAATAGTATAACTACCCTGTTAATCGAATTGAACTTTATAACGCAGGAAGGGGCAGAATATTTTATTGCTGGAAAAAGTATGCTCGACGCAAAATAAGTTTCCAACTCACCTAATTTTTTGGAGATAAAGAGGGTTGCAAAAGTTTCATAGCAATGACTACTTCAGTGATTTGTATGGTTTAGACCGATTTGAAATGTTAAACATATTTTATGGAAAACTTGCATAATTATAAAAGTGTTTGTACTTAGTCGTAAGCATCCTATCAAATGTGACACTTCAGATCTTCAAAACCGTTTCCATTCTTCGATTGTACTTACAATGATCTGTATTTGCACTGCAGTTTTTTTTAGTCCAACCAATTTTTTTCGGTTAAATCTACGCTCTGAGCTCCTAGCTAGGATCAATCTATAAATCATAACAATTTTTCTAGATGTACACCATCCTGTGTTGTTAAGAATCAGCAATACGAAGCGGACAGGTGGCCTTATGCATAGACATTTCGCGGTTTTAACATCTCACAATATCAAGTGCTTTATTAAACCAAAGGTACAGTTTTCTTCAAATAAACATTTTCGCTGTTGCACGTTTCTGCTAAATAAGCCTCAGCAAATCAAATTTCTTATGAAATATATCTGTGTTTGTAAGGGTCTCGAAGATTCATTGGAAGAATACAGAATTCTTTGGAATAATATTATTTAGGAGCAATGTTTTCATGCAGTTTGCAAAAATGTATTCAAAGGCTGACTTAGTGAATTATCCTCGGAGCATTCTACTTTTTTAATAATTACGATCTGCTTTAGTAAACCCATCAGTTTAAAAACTCCATTCACAATTTCGGTGGATATTTTAGGCGATAAGCCAGCTACTTTAGAAGCCCAATAGAAGTCTGCAACAACACTGCACCAAGATTTGGCTCCGCGAGTTGGAATAAAGTACACGTAATCGCTGGATGAGTAAATTAATTTGCTTGACGTTCCAGCCTAACGATTCTGGTGACGGCCATCAATTTATTATTGCTGCGGTTATCTACGAAGGGGAATCGTTAATTGTCATAAGTAGGTGGCGTCGTATTGACTGTATCCTCTAAAAGCTGAAACACCCTGCGTCCACATTACCCGTGTCTAGTGCTGTCTTTGTTGACATGTTGAGGGGGGGGGGGGGGGGGTAAGAAACGTCCAGCACATTACCATCCTGTTCCAGCAGTTTTCTGTATGTCTCCTCCTCCTCCTCCTCCGATTTTATCTAATAACTATGCACCTCTGTGGGGATTCCGCAATTTCAGACGCAATTTTGTACGCACAGAATGACTTGCGTTCAAGATGCCTTGCGGAAATATGGAAAACACTTTGTTATTGCGAGTGAGAAGACTAAAACCACATGGGTTGCTTATGAGTTTCAAGCTAATTCATTAGTCTATGCTATTAAGTTCGTTAAAAGTTTAACTTTAAGGCAACTGACCATTGTGAAATCTTCTGCATGTGTCCCAGTGCAAAAGTTAATATTTGGATTTCACTCTGAAATTTGCGTACACTAGACAATATTTATTTTATTTCTTTATTTCTTATTTCCTCAATCTTGGCCTTGTACTTTCTTATGCGTCGGTGGCAGTCATC
>JAYGXS010000006.1:19678495-19756195 GCA_036362985.1 Ligula intestinalis | reverse complement strand
CCAGCTACATCTCGCAAAGTGAGTCAAAAGCCTTGAGAGAACTGAAGAAAGATGATAGTATTATCATCTTACCTGCTGATAAGAGACGGTCGACTGTCGTGATGCACCGACAAGATTATAACGTCAAAGCTAAGACTCTTCTTGACGACAGAGAATTTTACCAACCAACACCCAATTCGCAAGCCAAAGCATTATCCAACCGATTGACTAAACTTCTCAGAGAATACAGGCGCAAGAATGTGATCACTATGAATGAGTGGCGCCAAATGAAAGTAACGGATACAGCTCTGGCGCGATTTTATGGACTTCCAAAAATCCACAAACCGAATGTCCCACTTCGGCCAATCGTTGCCCTTAAAGGCAGCCTTACCTATAACTTGGCAAAGTGGATGTATAGAAAACTTAAATTCCTCCAAGGCAACTCGATAACCTCAGTTCAATCAGCGTCTCGATTCCTCGAGGACCTCCGAGGTCGGACGATTCAATCAGACGAAATCATGGTCTCTTTCGACGTGACTTCATTGTTCACATCCATACCGCCAAAACTGGCGCACAATATCTTACAGAAGAGACTTAAAGAGGCATATGATGTGGCCCAAAGCCCTTTAAAAATTGAACACCTTATGAGGTTATTCGAATTCTGCCAGAAAACTTACTTTACCTTTGCTGGAGAAACGTACGAACAGATCAAAGGAACTCCAATGGGTTCCCCGATCTCGGGTTTAGTGGCAGAACTGGTTCTACAGGAACTAGAAAACATCGCCTTCGCCCAACATGAGCCTGTCTTCTGGCACCGCTACGTCGACGACACGTTTGTCATCATCAAGAGAGACATGCTGCAAAACTTCCATGACTTGCTCAATGGAATATTTCCTGACATACAGTTTACACGGGAAGAAGAAAAAGAACAGCAGCTGCCTTTCCTTGATTTCCTCGTCAAGAGAACACCTAATGGTGAATTCGAGACGACGGTTTACAGGAAGGCGACGAACACAACACAACTCCTAAGTTTTCACAGTAACCATCCAGTTGCTCACAAACGGAGCTGTGTAAAAACACTCTTCAAACGGATCCAGACCCACTGCAGTAAACCAGAGAAAAAGGCACGCGAGGCCAGATATCTCCGTGACCAGTTCATGCGGAACGGTTATCCAAAAGCATTTATAAACCGATGCCTACGCGTTCGGCCCCGGAGGACCCAAACAGAAGAACCATTGAAGATATGGCACGCTCTGCCATACATAAAAGACGTCTCAGAAGCGACTGAGCACATCGCTGCGGGGCTAGGTGTTGGAATTGCACACAGACCCAAAGCTACAATGCGCAGCAGAGTGATGAAAATAAAAGACCGGCTTACGCAGAATGAACAATCTGGTGTAGTATATCGCATCCCATGCCTAAACTGTCCCTGTAATTATACAGGTCAAACGGAACGCATGCTCGGATCGCGTATACGTGAACACAAGCAGGCCGTGCGACTAGGCGACGAATCATCACAAGTTGCAACTCACACCTACGAAACAGGCCATGAGTTCAACTTCGCTGCCGTCAAGGTACTCGCCCACGCGGGAAACAAGACAAGCAGAGAATTTATCGAAGCCTGGTCCACGGATGAGAATTCGGTCAACAGATGTGTCAAATTGGCGCCAGCGTACAGGGCCTTACGCTACTGCAAAAGATCACATCCAGACGCCCGCCGTAATCAATTTGCCCAAAATCCTCCATAATCATCCCACTTTTGATGCTGACGTGGCCATTTGGCGCCCAAGCCTACATAATCCCTCGCTTCTCATCCTCCTTCCCTTCTCCTATGACTTTTTAATTTCTCATCCCTCCCACCATAACTATTACTTGTTTTGTTGACGATTCTATTTCTGTAAATATTTCCACACAACTTGTCGGTCTTGCCTTCTGGCACTGGCTAGCACAGCTCTCAGTGGCAATTCGGCAGCACACATAATTATTGATTTTCTACACGTTCAAAATTTTAGTTATTGTACACACGCCCCAAGTAGCTCCACATTTGTTGCTGTTTCTCCACCTCTGACGATGGGCTCTTGTAAGAGCTCGAAAGCTCAGGCAAAAATAAATTTTGTTCCAGTGTTTGACCATATGTCTCCTTTACCAATAGAAATGCCTGGAATACGAGTATTCTCTCGCATTCGAAAGTAATTTCTTCGTAGTCCCATATCTGGTAAATCTCAAATGAGTGATTACTTGTTGACAACTATGCAGCTTGCGCGCTGTCAACTCAAACGGAAAGGTGGAAAACATCAGACCCTTGAAGCTTGACCCCGTGGCGTGTTGGCTAGATGGCCAACACCCTAACCACTGCAGCACAGGCTCGTTATCTTGTTAGTTTTAGCCGCAACGGGTGAATCCAATAGTCGGTTGGTAAGAGCCTATTCATTAATGGTATATTTATGTAATTTTTTCATTTGGCACTCATTGCTAATACATTATATTGATGCTGTCATATTAGCATTAAATAAAGACAATGTTAATTTTAAGAAAAGCTGAACCTATAGACAATATAACGGACAACCTGCTAAAAACAGAACGCCTTCAAGCACCTTTTCTATGCTACAACTAAATTGCTCCCGCAGCCAGCTTAATCAAGTGAACGTAGAACAACAGTATATGCTTTCCAAAGGGGGACTACATTCATCTGTTCATTGTTATTTGAGAGGTTTGGCAGTATCATGCCTTGAAGTAAGTTTGCTTTAAAATGCATATGTTTCAGGGAATATAACTCCAGTACTTGCTCATAAATTTAATTAAATCACTGCATTTCTGTCCGTTTTGGTTGAAATTCGAAAAGGCAATGTGATTTGTCACGCGAAAGCAGTGTCAGTCCCAGGGGCTTTCACGCAATACATATGAAACCATCATTTTTACAGCCAGTTCATGCCAATGAAGCCCTCGTGATGATATCACTGGCATCAGCCAGACGTACTTCAGAGGCCTGGTAGAACCTCTGCTTTTCTATCTACCTACATTGCTCACGAAAATGCGAACCATTCTTGGACGATATGTGTTGCCCGTTGACTGTGAACATAGAATCATTATTCGCTGCATATTGTGTCCGAGTTTGACGTTGTTTTAGGTACTTTATCCAGCTTCATAGAGTGGCTGTCTGAAAAAACCGTTGCGGGTTTATCAACACATGTACCGGAATGATGCATTTATTTACACCCTAACTTTCGCAACTCGGGTGCAGCAGCAGAAATTCTATTCAATAGAATGCTAACCGAAATTCTGAATGGTGCTTTTTAGGTTAATTGAATATTATTTGTTTCAGTTTAATCGCAAAGTATTTGCGCCACATGAGAATGAAGGCTTTTATACGAGCTTCTATCAAACGGCCTGAAATGGGCGTACCAGATGCGTACTTATATAATTTGTGCGTTTCCATTGATTTTTGACTTACTTATAACTTATAATCTAGCGTTTAGAAAATAAGCACAAAATAGTATATCTCGTGCTGGTTTCGAGGAACATTAAGGCATTGTCAAATTTTATACTTGAAAGAAGGATATCGTTGAGTTGTCAAAAGCCTCTAGGCTGCCGAGAACATACGTACTCACTGACCGTTATAGTTGCAGACGATATTGCGAAACTACATGGTATATACATTTGAGCTTAGCAAACGTACGTATTCCGCTACGATATTAAAAAGAAATCACAAAACTTCTTACACAATGTTCAATGTATATGGACCGTATCCCGTATTTTATCGGTGGTATTAATAAGTTGGCAAAAACTATGTTCTTACCAATAAACATTTCAATGTCTTAAAGACATTTTATTTATAAACTTTACTAAAATTGAAATGTTTTTGTTCAGTATGAAATTTCAAATACCTGTACACCCCTTTCAAGCACGAAAAACATGTTTTTTGCCCATTTATTATAAAAATAAATTTGAATAAATAGCAGTGTTGTAAGGCTATCGGGAAAATGAACACTTATTAAGTAGTAACCATTTCTACAGAGGTGTTCAGAAAAAGGCTCATGTAAAGGCCAACATTTTGGCCTGATTGAGACATCTTGAGCTAAATCTGTACGGTAATCACTACTACAATTCAGTCATACGCGCCAGATTTCGTGCAACATGCCAACATCGGCGAAAGATTGATAATTTCGCTAATCAGCATTGGCTTAGTTTGTGATACTGATTATCGTGTAGTCTATTCTGAAGTTATGTCAGTCATGAAAGGATAAGGGCTTTTTTAACGAGCTTTGTTCTGACCAATAGCAAAAAGTATATTCTGTAAAAAGAAACTACTTAAAAGGTACGCGTTTTCATCATCGACTTTGACTGTCTTTATGAATTAAAAAATATTTTATAGCAAGCATGTACACGCAGTAGGTGTGGAGCATGTAGTATGAACAAGAACCTCAAAGTCAAAGAAAAGCTCATAAGGCTGCCCTTTCCTTGAAAAAGGCTAAATTTCCTACCAAATGAATACAATAAAGATTTTTTCGTGTATTTTATCAATAACATGCATTTAAAATTCTGAAGGCATTCAAAATCAATGAGGAAAATGCATACTACTTAAGTAGCTACTTCATACAGTACATGTGTTTTGTTAACGATCAGAAATGAGCTCGCTAAAAGGCCCGAATCTTATCACGAGTGAAATAACTATATGCTTCTCAGAATCACAACCTGAGTCACTGGTGATTAACGAAAGAATATTAATATTTGCGTATGTTTGCATGTTGCACGAATTCTGGCGCATACTGTACTTACGTAGTTTCTTTAAATCAAAAACACATGTTAGAATTTTGCCTGACATTCTATGATAGTTACTGTTAGTAGGTTGAGGCGGCAGGATTTGCGCCAAATACCAAACTCAGACTAACATATCATTGCCCATCATTAAGCATTCCCGACAGAATTCGAAATATCAGGAAAAAAACTCTTGTTGCAGTGGCCGCATCTTCTTCTTTTTCTGAACTGCTTCCTGGAACTCGCACATTCACCTAATCGCCCTGGATCCCGCCGCATTAATATGGTTTCAACGGAAAAGATCCACTGCAAGCAATCACCGCTCGTAAGCTGATATTCCCATTTGTTGCGCCAATTTAAAAAATAGGATGCATGACTTATTATTAAGCTATTAATAAATTTATAGGAAATACTCAGTTTCCATGTTTTAGTTGATTTTGAAACAGGTAGCTCCGTGTTTGACAGGAACTGTAGTAATCCAAACGTCAGCCTGAAAACGGGAACTGGCACTACCTTGTGACATAAAGGCGTTGTAGAACTTTAACTATTATCAAATAACATTTTCTTAACTCATCAGTGCAGTAACTTCCCAATGTAACTTAGGACTGTATACTTGGTGCAGATTTTCCACATGCACGCACAGGCCGTATAATGTTATACTATTTACTGGTCTTTATAAGTGTAATTAATTCCTGGCATTGGTGTACTACATCCAACAGCAGTATCCTAGTCTTTTAAATGCAAACTTAGCAGAAACTGATACAGCCTTTGGTGGAAAATCAATGCAATCCTGATTTGCTCTGGGCATCAAACATGCACTTACTCGTAATAGCATAAATCTAGATGCATACTTCTAGTCGAAATCGAGGGTAAATTAGTCTCAGTGTTGACTTAAATCGCTGTCCCCTCTGAATAATATCAGTGTCAGTAAGAGTAAAGTAGTAGTATTAATATCAGTCTCAGTCTACCATGGTCAGGTTTCACTCCTCCCCTCTTGACACCGATCAGAAGGCGCGGAGTATAATTTTTTTTGTCTCCTCCTTTACCCAAGCTGCAGCATGATTATTTCTGACGGGCTGCATCTTTTAAGCATTTTAGAAGCCCGTAATGGCCAAGTAGTGTTTGCAAACTTAAATTTTTACGGCTGCCGAAATCATGGAAAAATGGTGAATCGTTCGGACAGAAGATGACAAGCTGGACCCATTAATAGTGGGTCATAAAGGTCAGGTTCAGTAGGTGCTTAATGTGCTTCATATCGCGGCAAACGATAAAAGGGTATCTTCAGGGTGCTAAAAACTTGCTTAAATCTGGCAACTAGCATTCAGAAGCAATAATCTTAGGTGCTTAATTTTTTTGGAAGTGAACAAACAAGGGAATGATATGGAATCCTCCCTTGTTGCAAGCTGCTCGGAGCAATCTTACAATTGCCTTAGAAGCCTTTTCCTCTAATTGCCTCTTCCAACCTCAAACGTCCATGAAAGATGGCAACCAACCCACCTCAGTCCTCTCTTGTCGGTGGAATAAGTCCGTTACCCATCTAAAGATTGCTTTCTGCGTTCAGCAATAAGCACAAACACCTCCGCGCCTGTATTTAATGGTTTCAGCAAACGACAGTCCTGGGACCTGCTCCAAAATGACCAATAACACCAGGGAAAAGTAGCTTTTCGGCAGACTACGTTTGGTTGCATTAGGCAAACCACCAGCCAACTCCCCCCTCTCTCAAAAAAACCATTTCGGTCTAATTCTCAAGCATATATCGCTGCCTTTTAGGCTTTTTTCAATAAGTTTACCTCGGTAAAAAATTGACGGGTTTCGGCGGGATTCGAACCCGTATATTATGGAAGGCCTTTTACGTTAAACTGAATCTGCCAAACCTCCTTTATAAGTTTACTTCTATTTGAAAGCTATCACCCGCAAACAGTGTGCCTTCAAGCTGCTCACAGAGCCACATATTACAGAGCAAATATGGTGATCTGTTAGCACCTAACAGGTCTAGGACTTACTGGCCGGCCTGACAGCATTACCGCTGCAGCACATTATTCTCTTTTGACAAAATTCCAATGATATGTAGCCGTCGTTCCCTACCAACGTCCATATCTATGAAAAATAGTTCATAATTTGACAGGAAAACGGATTATCTATAGGTCTTGGCGCTTTTTAAACATGTGCACAGATTTTTGCAGGAAGCGCAGCGAACAGATTAGATAACGTGAACAAATTGCTTGTGCACAGATTCTGACAATGAGGCTAGATGCTATCAGTGTTATTTTCATGGGAAAAAAACTCTCATGTATCGCATCAGCTTGAATGTGCGAGTGCGAACGCTAAGTTCAATGTGAGTACAGGCGTTTCGGGCGTTACAAAGAATGGCTAAAGTGTTCACGTGCAATTTCACCCCGTTCTATGTAAAGTAGAAGATTATAGCAAATTGCAAACTCTTTAAAGCAGGTCATTATCTAAGCTTTTGATGTGCTGGTTGAAACAAAATCTGGGGTGACAGTGGCTTAAGTAGTGCACAATATACATTTCCGCAGTTCCAGAATTTGTTTCGTACGGGAACGGTGGTATTAGGGGTTTAATGGGTGGAGACGTAGGAAAGGCAGTGGAATAAACCTCAATAACTGCTATATGCTTTTTTATTTTGTTGGAGTAAGAAATTAGGTTCATGTTTACCTACAGAATTACCTAATCTGTATAATCATTTAACGCATTGCGGAAAATTCCGATTATCAAAACGCAGGTGTCTCGAAATTCCTTAAAAAATGAAATGGTAGTTTGAAGGTTGTCAAATTCAACTTGCCTGTGATCAAACTTATCATTCCGAAATTAAATTAGTATATTCCGCAGCGCTAAGCACCATGCACACCTTCAATTAACATGCACAACAACTTACTACCAGCGCTCGCGGGAAACAACTTCAACTACATTTTTCCACTTTACACTTACTTTTACAAATATCCTACACTGCCTAGCCTATTTCCCCAGCCCCAATACCCCTATAACTACTGTGTCTGTAGGACAAAGTGCAGTAACTACAGATAACTGAGGTGAACTGCATACAATACTTCGCCAATCATGGTTAATATTCCTATTGAAAAGATTAAGGGGCCGAAACTGACGGATTTTATTGAAATTAGTAAAGTGAATGACCTATCGTTCAATTACTCAACGAAAATTTTGCAGTTGTAAAAGTAATTGATCAATGATTTGCGGCTAAGAGGAGCCAAACATGTGTGGTAGATACTGTGAAATCTCGTCAAGCTTGATTATGACCGCCACACACGGAATATCATTGAGTCATGCGGTTGGTGGAGAAAATGAGAGAATATTTGCCCTGTTAAAAGTTTAAACAATTAATTTTAATCAGACTACCCTTTTTAAACTCTGCCTAACTGTACAGTTTTTATTCCCTATGCAAATATTTTGGCCTGACACGAATTTATGAAAACATTTGTTTGCCAACCTAAGTTCTCAACTTTTGAACCTTACTTTGAAAAACCTATTATATGACCATATAAGGCCAATCGATAATTTATCAATCAATGTGGCCATACCAAATAGGGAAGGACTAGTATCACACATCACAACATCACGATTTGACTGATGACATATTTTAATAATAAAAAGTGGCTTATCACGTTATAAAAAGTCTTTGTCTCCGTATACAGTGTGCTATAGGTTCATTTGGTTACTAAAGACATCGACTGTGTTGGTGGAAATCCATGAGCTTGTATGTTCTAAAATTTTAAGTTCTTTTAAATAATACAGAACACATCTCCGAAATTGCGCAGATTTCGTCCGCAGATGATTTCAGTTTAAATGATAGCAATTTATGAAAAACATTTCTACCAGCCTGGATTTTAAATTTTCTGTCTGCCAGAAGAAACCAAAAGCACCTTCTCTGTCAAATTCTTTCATTTGCGTACTTGTGCGCATCTATTTATCATAAAAGTCAGTAATAACGTCAAATACAATCCTTTGCTTTACCCTTCCCAGCATTTCTAGGCATTTACAAATATGCTTGCTGTAACATAGAACATACCGACCGCCAATAAGCCATGTAAAAGTCTGCGTATATTGTAGAATATTTCGTGAGTGGTTTATTTGGAATTTAACTATAACCCTATGTCGCAAAATTTTCCACGCTGAAGGTTAGTAAAATGTTTAATCTGCAAATGGCCATTCCTAAGTGTGTTAGTTTTAATAAATTGGCCCTAGACCTAAGAATATAACGTTCTCTTGTTTACTGATGTGAGGACAATCCATCAATGGGCAAAATAATTGAAAAGTCTAACCGCAAGTTGATAAAGTACGTGCTCGTTCATCTCTGGAATACGATTTCGAAGCACTTATTAAATAAGGATTTTAGCATGGAACACAAATCACCGCTTTGAGCAAGTTAGCAGTGATTTTGGCGGAAGAATTATTCCCCTGAGACGCAGAAAATCATCTTTGCCAATTTCTCCGTCGCCAGTCGGCCCTCTGACATGTGGCCTTGTGCAAACATTTGCTTTTGCGGCTAATAGGCAATGGAAAGCTACAAATTTATGATTTTTTAGCGAGTGAACTCCTCAGCAAACGAGAAAAGGAGAATACAGCAGCTGTGTCATTGAGAAAAATACCTTCTGAGTGTCCGGCAGCGACATACCGTATATTGCGCAATCTGCAGGAAAGTATATCGCCCGAGGTTCAGAAAGAGACAACCTTAACGCTGTTTGGGCTTTAGCCATATTTTTTACTTTGTGTTTGCAGTCTCCAATTTTTCATATGAAGTTCACTCACTCGAGAGGCATTTTGATGTTTTTGAAATTTCCGGGTTTTTTTTAATTCAAAACTGTAATTTCTATCCAACTGAATATTATCGCAAGCTGTTCCCATGATTTTCTTTAGATGCTTTATGTCGGCGTTGTTGGCCTGGTTTTCAAGTTGCCATAAATGTTACATAAATTTGCATCAGGTTCATGAGGTGGATCATATGTCTGTGTGAGTCAGCTGAGTATGCATATGATACCAAGTGATGAACAACTGATCCGGCATATATCTAAGGATTCAGTGGACCTTGAATGTGAGATGACTAGTTGTTGATATGAGCTGAGAGAATAACCCGAAATTAAGTGTCCCCCTTTTCTGTATATAATCTTGTCATAGGTGTACTTCTTCAGAGGCCACCAATTCGATCGTAAAGGCATACGGTTCGTTGTAGAGCACAGCATTTAATTCGGCTGTAAGTTAATAATATACTGTCTTACACACTGGAGGGGGGGCTCCTCCATAAAATTACTCAACCTGAAACATGAAAAATATATTTTACGAGAAAGCGCACAGTGTATAGGTGACTCACGACGTTTCAACTACACACCATACCGAGTACCGTTTGCTTAGATTAAATAGACTGACTTTTCGCAGGAGGTAACAAAAATCGGGAGGAAGAGGTTTAAATGCAGGAAAAGGGGGGATTTTATGCGATATTTGGTGACGAAAAACTTAAAGTCACAGCAGTCTTGTAGAGCGCCTCCACTGAATACAAATCAGCCCAACAGGCGAATGGGCTGATACGTGTTCGGATCTTATCCTCACATTGGTACGACACTTAACCATAATCACCAACCGACAGTTAATGCAGTACGCGCCAAAGGTGGTGCAACATGCTGAAATATGCGAAAGGTTGATACTATCTCGCTAATTGGCATTGGCTCAGGTTGGGATACTGACTAATGTGTAGTCTACTTTGAAGCTATGTCAGTCGTGTTAGGATTCGGATTTTTAAAAAGGCTTCGCCCTGACTGCTAACAAAACGTATGTGCTGTAAACAGTAACTACTTAAATGGTATACATATTTTTCATTGATTTTGACTACCTTTAAAAATGCAAATGTATTTTATTCGAAACTTGCGCGAAAAAATTATTTATTGTACTCGTTTGGTAGAAAAATACGCTTTTTTTACATTTTATGCTTGAAGAAAGCGTTTCTTTTGGTTTTAAAGAGGTACCAAATTGCCAAATAGTTTTGGAACCTACTGGCTACTACACTCGAATTCAAGGTTTACAAACCATCCTGCCTAAGGAAAACTACCATTTTGGCTTCATTTTAAGGATGAAGACCCAAAGTTCTCATAAAATGTGGCAATATATGTGCAGTATGTCTTATGCAATAAAGGCAGCATAAATAAATTGATAGATACGATATATGATGAACGAATACCTCACAGTCGTAAAAAGGCACATAATTAGAAAGTTTTCTAAAACCGGAAGATATCCTTTCTTTCAGTATAACATTTAAAGAAGACGTTATGTGATACCAAAATAGTGCAAGAACTATATTTTCGTGCATTTTTTTACCACAAAATATATTGTTATTTATTTATTTATTTTTATTTATTTATAAACACACACAAAATTAAAGATAAAAACGCATGATGTTTTAGTAATTACTTCAAATTGACCTCGAATTGAGCACGAATGGCAGTCGACAAACCTGGAAATGTGGAGTTTTATTCCGAAAACAATTCTTTACCCAAAACCCAGTAATAGTGGATTTTTTGAAGACTATTTGTAATATTAAGCAGAAACTTTGAGAATTTTACACAAGATATCACTATCTCACATTGAACCGAACACTAACCCTTACCATAACCCTAACCGTTATCCTAACCCTAAACCTAACCCTAACTCTTACCGTTACCCTTACTCTTATCCTAACCCTAACCTCTGATCCTAAATATTACCCTAATCCTAACACGTAACCCATTACCCTTACCCTAATCCTGCGCACATCGAGCTCGGATCGAGCTGGAATCGAGCTTGAATCGCTGTCGACAAACCTGGAAATGTGGAGTTTTTTTCCGCCACTGCCAAGGAAACTCCAGCCAAAAATTGTCGCTGGTGATCCACTGAATCGGTTTCTTGTCATCCTGGTAGTCAACCTTAAAGCTTTGACAACTTACGGCATTTAGAAGTATTATTAAAAACGTACTTCAAGACCTTCACAGCCTCTGTGATAGTTTTTGCATCATACCTGCGGAACATTCGGCAGAAACGTCACTTAAAATTTTATTCTTTACACTATTGTAATATGAGTGAATTTAATTCTTAAAGGTTTCAGTCATCGGATTTAGAAAGCAGGATGTCTCTCAGGTGAAGTTTAGTTCTTTGACGTTCAGATTAGGCTGATAGCTAATGAAAAAGCAGTCACTACGGTGGGTTCATTTTAAGCCGACAAGGAGAAGTAAAACAGCAACACAAACAGTCAGCGCTTATCGTGGTATGTTAAAACTACTTTACAGCATGTGCTCAGCGCACGGCACCACCACAGTACCATCACTTATCTCAGCGTCGCTGGGCGACATTTTTTTAATATATTTGCACTGTTTTCCTCTAATTCGTTAGAAGTCAATTAGATTGCGCTAGTCCATGGATGTAATCCTTGTTCGGAAATGATCAGAAGAACTTAGATGGAATCGGTTTGCCCTTATTTTTAACCAGCTTGGCTGTCAACCAGACGTATTTCTCCATAAAAGGCAAGTAGATGGTAAATTCTAAGGGTTTTCATTAACAGTAAACAGATCATTGCCAATACAATATGCAATCACATTTTTATGAGAGTGGGTGATGGACACCGCTGCAGTTGCACAACGGACTTAATTGAGGACAAATTGCTTCGCGGATTTTCTCACAGAAACGAATTAACCCTGTACGATTTACTTTGCTGATGTACAAGGTCCAAAATTTCCAACATGGCTTATTCAGCGGGCATTAAACAATGTTTTTTTATTAATATGCAGTGTCAGAAAGAGTAGACACTAGCTATGTCGGGAGTACAGTATAACGTCTTTGTCATACATCATATATATTAACTTTAGTAACTCCATAGCCGCGAGTATAATCACGCACACCAGTAGTTAGACATGCCGAGAAGCGATTGAAGCCTGGGCCGCCTTGGATTTATCAACCTGGCGCCGGAAAACATTGGCCTGCACAGGGATCTGCCATCTCTCGTCACTGGTGGTTGATTGTCACCCGCCCCTATAGATGTTGACGCATTCACCTCCGGCCATGAACTCGAGAAGGGTTTGAAAGCTCAGAAGACCAAAAATATGATTTCGGCGATCAACGTGCCTTCTCCTTCTTTTTCTAATTGTTCCGCTCTACTTATACACAAACCTAGCATGCGAAAAAATTGGCCTTAATGTGATATTCCCTGCCCCTCTTGGAATTATTCAGAGAACCACTTTTATTATCTGATTGAAGCTTTCGTTGACGCGTTTACCTCCGACTCTAGACTCCAGTTAAGGCTCGAAAGCTCAGACGCGTAAGACCATGATTTCGGTGATCGAAGTGCCTGCTTCTTCTTTCTCTCTTCTTATACAGACACCTGGGATGTGAAAATTTCGCCTCAATGTGATAGTCTTGCCCCTCTTGAAATTATTCACAGGGCCACCTTTATGAACGGATTGAAGCTTTCTTTTCCCACGTCCTAGTTACGGACAATGCAAGTAATCTCAGCCTAGCCTTCCTTTCTGACAATTCGGAAGCGAACCACACCGGCCAAATTTGCAGTCTGCAAAAAGCCGGCAGGCTAATCCTGAAGTGTTCTTTTTTCACTGCTACCGGGTGTGTCCGAATCCAAAAAGTACCCTTTTTCCTGTGGTGTACGTACGTGTACATAGACATACACACACAAGTATGCCATTAGAACAAGCCAAAATCCGTCTAATTGACCGCCCAACAAACGCAGTCTTTTCTGCGCCCAAAAAGAGCGAAAACTGGGTCAGAACGCAATGTGACTCATCTCCCGAATGTGAGGTGGGCGGGATAATTGAATTAGGGCTACCGGATGAGCGTCGTGTTCGGTATTTGTTTCTGTTAGGCTGACACTAAGCCTATTTCTCGAGAATTCCTCCGTCCCAACCGTCCTACCGGACAAATAAATGTTTCGGGTCTAGTGCGTGTCGAGCATATAATGGACGGTTTCGTCGCTTTTAAGGCAAGGGCAGGTAACGATCGTCTATTCAGTAAAAACCACGACGGGCTTGGCAATGGGTTCAGTTAAAAAAACCAATTAATTATGATCTGCGAGAAATGTTCGTCTTGAGCCATAAATTAGGCGTAGGGTAACTTTTTTGGAGAATGAATGACTGCCATTTACAGTGTTACGCAAATGAGTGTGAAGATTCATGAATGTGTTGATAGTTCGGCCATCGATTTGGAGGATGTCCAAGAGCAGGGATGCTGACTGTAGTTAGATATATAGAAAGTAGACGTGCAGCCATCAACCACACTCTTAACCCTCTCCCCGCTTGAACTGGCGACAGGATAACCGAGCAGGAATCAGTTGTAAGCTGCGTCTTCCAATGCAGGTCAGAAGCACCACCTATTTTAGTCTTCAGTACCAGTAGCTCTTTGCGCTGGTACAACTGCACTACCTACTCTCACTTCCTTCAGAAGGTGTCCAAACAGGCTATATTATACCGAGTCTGATATTGTTACTGCTAATAGCAGAGCTGGTACTATAAGTGAGACTGATAATTGGTCAGGAATGATGCTCATTAGAGCCAGCACTGGGCTCGTGTTCTTCCGATCTCAACTAGGAGTAGCGACCTGGATTTATGGTATTCAGAGTAAAAAGATGTTTGAGACTTGGAACACATAAATTCTTACCCGGATATCCACCCTCTATTCACCAAAACCGTGAAAGTTTTTTCCTTAGTTTACACTACGAGGACTCGGGTACTGCTGCTGCTAGAAGTAATATGCCAATGTTAGGATTGCTAATTCTAGTAATCGCACTTGCAAAGGCTAGTTCGTAAAATACGTGAGATTAGCAAAGCTTAGTATGGTTTCGGGGAAATGGATTGACATTTGGTAATGCAGCGCGCCGCACCTCCATCAATAGACCAAAGTAAGAGACTAGTACCACCTGCATTTTGCCGCCTCCAAGGTACTTTCATTAGCGAGTTCGACGATGTCCACAATGCGCTCCATGGAGTGACAGCGTTGGAATGGCGACTTACTTGCGTGCATTATTTAAAAGAGCTAGTAGACTTGCGTTGAATCTGCCGCACTCTCTCTAACGCTCTTTCATCACCCGTCGGTGCCCCGTGTTAAGACAGAGTCAAAAAGTTGCCAATGGGAGTGAATATCCGAGTTTCAAAAAGCAGTTCGGTTCAGCCACGGCAGGAAATGGTTGGGCTAAATTACCGAATCTGGTGCAGTTATGGACAAAGCAACTACGTCGGAGAAACCGGAAAATTACTCTGGACGCGCACAGCCAAGCATGCAGCGGTGGTGAGGAAGCAAGGCGCAAATTTTCCAGGTTGCAGCTCACTCGACGTGAACCGGATATATTTTTAAGTCTGATGAGGCCGAAATCTTCGCAAGAGGTGACAACCGCGATCTGCTCGAGTCATGGTTCTCAGGGCCCCAGTCCATCAACAGGTGCAACGATTGGGCCTTTCCCTAATGTGTACTGAGGCATTGCCTGAGCAAAACAATCAGTACCGTGGAAAGGGCCGGGCCCAGCAATAACAATTCTGACGACATCGAGCATATTTGTCACGCAATTACCAAGCCTGCATCCGACACGAACAAGGAAATCGCAGCAATTAATGAGTCGAACACGAACTTTCAAGTCTTCACCACACCAGTAAAGACAAATACGGTGGCTAAAGGGGTGAAACATTATTGAAGGCACGCAGCTGACTACTTTGAAGTATAAATACCATACAACCTGTGCGTGTTTTGACCCTATCAGCACATGAATATGACTGTGCTACCATAACCTATGATCAAGGATTCCCAATGGGATCAAAAACCTTAGGAAAATACAACTCTTATTCCAGTGGTCGCAGATTTTTCTTCAGAGTCAAGAAGACCGGAGCCGGGATCGGGCGTAGGTGGTAGGCGTGGCCTGAGCTGGCCACCATCACTCCTGACGGAGTGGGGGGTGCCTGACCCGCCATCCACGCCCTCATGCCCGAGATGAGTTATTGCAGCGCAACCTGACTGATCTCTGCTATAACCCCATCTGGGACGTGGTGTTGGCCAGGGAATCAACGATCCATTAACATCACTAACATTACAACACGCCGAGATTTAGTGGAATGCCTGCAAAAGTAACGTCCTCAGTGCGTACTATGGAGGAGGCAAAACTGCAGTCAAATCAGTCTGGGCAAGGCTTGCAAGCCAAATGGATCGTTCTCCCATCCATTCCGGAGTTTCGTAAATTCCCCAAGGTAAACGAAATACCGGGTAGGATGAAGGCTGCTTCAAGTAATGTATGCAAATTTAATCTGATCAGTTTCAGAGGGAAAAGCTCGCAAGTGCAGATTGGGGCAGAATCATAGAAGTCCTTTTAATGGGAAAAAGGAGCATATGCTGACATTAAGAGATAAAAAACAGCCCACACAACTGTCTTTTGGATAAAAAATGGTTTAATGGGAAGCTAAGTACGTGCGATCTAAGGAAGAGGGGGCAATATGGGAGTCAAAATGTGCCGTGGTTTAAAGTGCCTGTTTCTGTTAATGTGCGGAGGTCAGAAAATTTTTAAAATTGATGTTGCAAGGTATGAGAGACGTTGAGGCCGACTTTATTGATAAAAGTCCCTTACATGGAGGAAAGAACATATATTCACATAGCCTTTTCATCCATTTTGGATAGCTGCTGATAACTACTGCAACTCACTCGTCTCACTTTGCTTTAGGGCTCACAGTCCTGCCCCGCCAACAGCCGCACAACCACTAGGCTGATTAGCATTGCTGGCAAAAACAAAAGGAGACTGAAATTGCTATTTCTGTTGGATTAGCCATTATAATCCAGTTATGCGTAAGGTACTGCTATTGTTTCCTACTCATGTCTCTGATGATGTATCCGCGACAGATGTCAAAACGTCAGACGAATAAACACATTGCCCCAGCGATCGAGTCTTCTTCTTCTCAATTGCTTCCTGGGACACGCATGTTCACGTTTATTGGCAATTGGACATGACTGGCTGATGGCGACGTATGCGGCAAAAACGGCCATTCCAGCCACTCTTGTCTTCTTTTCGATAGTAATTATAACATTTATCAAAAGGACATCCTTTCAGTTGTGTCTGCAGAAAATTACAATGTATTGAAGACCAGAGTTGAGGTATCAAAGAGGGGCCAGCTAATTTAGTTAAATACTCGCTTTCTTTTTTCTCCCAAAGCAGAACAAGTTGTTACGCCCAAAAGTATAATAAGTGAAAAAAATAGTGCATCCGTAGTGCTACGTAGATCAGAACGCAAATAAGACCTCTAAACTCTCCTTGATTCATTCATCTCTTCAAAACAACAAACACAGACCAAGTTCACGTGTTCATACCGAAGGGGTACTGGAGACTACGACGTAGTGTTACTTAAACTATCTGCAACTCGGATACAACAAATCAACAACGTTAAAGTTCTCCTACTTCCTCTGGCTGATGATTTCTTCTTGACAGCTTGTTTATCTCGATTACATCACGTTTTCGTATAGCCAGACTCTTCGAACGTCTGACCGCGCTTGTCCGGTTGTTATTCTCGTATGACTGGCGTTATCTTGTGCGACCTGCTGAGGCGTTCTAACCTCCTGAACTCGTTAGAGGACACCCGAAAGGCAAGCCCTACATGTGCGCAGAAGAAGTAACACTGACCAGTTTAACAAGAGGTTCTTTACAAAATACCTTTAGACATACACTCTACGGTAGCCAAACCGCAAAAGCCGTGATAACAAGCATGCGGCTGAACCGCTTAGCAATATGAATGTGAAGCAAGCGAACGGAACAGACTAGTTGTACGGCATCTTCTCTGTCATCCAATTCACAAGGAAAGCAGAGAGTGCCAATCAGCTGCCTTTCCTTGACGTCATCGTCAAGCACCCAATGACGCATAAACGGGGCTGTAGTAGAACACTCTTCTAGATGGTAAAAACGCATTGCAGTGAACTTGAAGGACAAGTGCGAGAACTACAGTGTTTTCGGAACCAACTGGCAAGCAGCAACTTCGTCAGCCACTGCCGTGTATGCACCCACGAGGAACAAACGTAGGAGGGCCCCAACACCCTCAATCCTATGCGTATAGAATATTTCAGGAGAAAGGGAAAGTCCTGCTGCAGAGTCCGGTATGGTTATCGCCCATCGGCCGACAGCCGATGTCATTTGTTGAGAAATCGCGCAAATAAAGGACCGATTAGGCGAAGGAGAGTATTCTGGGGTCGTTCAACAACTACCATGTCACAATTGTTCTTGCCATTATAGAGGGCAGACTGCGCGCCGAATTGGCTCGCGAATGACGGAACACAAACAGGCAGGATGAAAAGGCAACCCACAGCTCCTGGCGGAAGGACCCGAATTAAAATTCATGGGTATGTCGAAAATGGCACGAGCCAGTGATAAGACGGAGCGAGAAATACTGGAAGCTTAGGTATCTGACTGCAACTCCATCAACAAGCATTTTGATATAGCCCCCTGCTATCATGTTTGTCGTTTGCACGGCTATGAGGCACGGCTGAGTTGCCTGCATACTCATTGTCTCTGAATATGGCCGCTTGTCCAAAGCCGGAAACGTAAACAAATAAAAATGTCCCCTTAATGAGCGCATCTTCATCTCTTTTGCAACAAGAACCTGAAGTTCGAATGTTCACTTCCATTCTTAGCACAATTTCGTAAGAAGCAGTGCAAATTCCTGAAAGGCCTTTGCCGAACATGAACCCCATGTCTCTTTGGCTTGTTCCACCAAGAGTGATCCACAGTTACTCTAGGTACTAAACTCTGATTAATCACCCATTAGCCTTTACTGTGATAGAATTTTGGTAAGGTTAACTGAGAGATAGATGGGTGTTTGGTTAGCCAACGGAAACGGTATGATTAAAAACATAGAGCGTTTCATAGTGTATACGGTAAATGTTTAGCCTGATTGAACAAATACCTTCTTAAGTTAAATAGACTTGTGGCAGAATCGGCTTTTGAAAATTTACGAAATAAAAAGTTGCTCTCACGAAGACCTCAGTTGACTCCACAGTATCCTGGATTGGATACCCGACCATATATATGGACAGATGAACAGTTCGACTAGGACAAGGGAGACTTTAATGTCCATTTCTGGATTATTTAACATACTCAGCCAGTCAGATCCACCCACAGGTGGAGAGACATCGAAATTCCGAATCCGAAACCTGTTAAGTAGAAATCTAAAGCTCTAATCAGTGAGCCTCTGGCTCGTTTTGTTGCCGGTTTCGGAGGCTTTGACATCTATATATGGCCTATTCATTGTCACTGCTCATCGTTGAAAGAAGTTGAACATAAGTTGAGGACCGTAAGCACTAAGTTTAAAGACTGTACCAGTAGGGGGCGGGGAGTTTAGGGACTGCTGCCTATCAGGTGCTGAGTTACGATGCAAGATTACAGTTTTTAATTTGTAAGGAGTTTTCTCACATCATATGTCACTCGTCTAAGTTTCCTAGCTCATTCGATCAATTCCTGACGTGAATTGTGGACATAAAAGGAAACTAAGCATAAATATGGTTGGTTTATTTGCGTACTGGAACTATCTCGATCTTCAAGTTTATCTTGTAGTTGATGCATATCGATTTCTGTACGCTTTGAAGCAGTTCTTTAAAGGAAAGTGAGTTTTTAATATTTTTCTTCTTTAAAGTTGTGGGTGAAGAAAAGAATACATGAGAACTGGTTAGTATGGAAGATATGTTCTTGTTACTTTAAACCAGATGCATTAATTTGGAAAAAGGCGGTTGAATAGAAGGAAATGAAGACAAGTGTCGCATGCGAATGTTAACGCCTACTTGATCATCTAGCCGGGTAATGAGACATATATTCAGTTTCCATTGTATTTGTACTAAGTAAGACAAGTTTTCCTTCAACCCAGGCTCTTGTTTATGAATCTCATTTAAACACATCTAGCTGTCTGGAGGCTGACACCACTGTTTCATGAAGTTCAACTTTTGGTATTTTGCATGCTACTGCCATCCATTGGGCAAAGTGTGAGGAGTTTAGCCTAACCAAAGGTTAGAAACATTTGAGGCTTTCCTGGGGCACCGTGCCTGCTGAAATGTCTTTGTTTCTTCTCTCTGACCGCTTTCACGCGATGACCTTAGACCGGACACGCACGTACGCACGCGAGCTTACGCACGTGCCAAATTGTCGCAATTCCGCAAGGACCCACTGAGGTTCGCCACGGCAGGTGAACTGATCCCAGTGCGGCCACTACTGCCACTGATGCGAACGCGCATCACAATATCTCATAAGCCACAATTCAAACGCCTGATTGCTGGTAGAATCACGACACTTTTGTAAAATTTGGTCAGGCTACAATCTTTACACAACGCTCTGACTAAATAACGACAGGCCTCTTATACAGGCAGCTTTACGCAGCATCTCGGAAAAATTAAAGTTAGGAATTTATGTTCAGTTTTGTGTCAGTTCTGGGGTTACGGATATGGTAAGGCTCAAGGTTAAGTGTAAGTATAGGGGGTAAATATGACTGGCTAAACAGGACACAAGGATAAGAGGCCTCCACAAAGCATGTGGCTTTCTGCCTGATTCCAGGCCAAGAAGATTAAGGATTAGGGTGTTGGTCAGCATTTAAGTTTACTTTTTATGGTTTATAATTGAGCTTGGGGTCAGAGAAAGGATAAGGGTGAGGATAAAGGGAAGGATTGGGTTCGCATCAACTGTAGGGTTTAGGTATAGGTTAGAGCTAGATGCGAGACACCGGAATATTAAGCCCTCCTAAAATATATCGTTAAGTCAACTTTTTCATGTGTCTACTACCGTATCCTGTTTAGGTGACAATTTAAATCATCCTTATCGTTTAGGGGTAGGACAAAATGCGTCACTAGTTGATTAATGTTTACCGAACGCTAACGGAATTCACTTATCTAGCTCCGTCCTGGCCGAAGAGACAACGGGCTCGTGGCTCAATAGTCAGGAAGGTGGTTGAGCCGTAAGTGGTGCATAACTTGGACCTGTGTATGACTGGCTGATGACGTATAGCAAGCCAGAAATGTTCATTCAATTTCCCTTTGTCTTCGTGGAAAATAGCCTCTACATACGATTTGTCGTTAGGTTTTAAGTTAGTTTTTCGGGGGTGGACACCAGAATTTAACGTAATTCCACCTGAACTACCCAAAGATGGCCATTTCCTATTCCTTGTCCTAAAGGAGGATGTTTATAAAACAATTCCCACACATCCGTGAAATCCAGAAAGAAAACGGGTCATCTGTTTGATCCCAACAAGTCACATTTTAACAAAGGAACTCTCCACCGCAGCGCTATCCAAAGCCAGTTGGAACTGATCACAATGTAATTAGCTGAATAAATAAAATGAATAGTTGGACAAATGCGCATAATCCTGGTGAAATCACCGTCGGCCCGCCCTCAGCTCAAAAACTGGCATGCTAATGGAAAAATGGCGTTTAATCCGAGATTAGTGCACAACCCAGACTTAAAATATATGCATTCTGTCAAAAGGATGGTGGTCTTCATAAACGGGAATAGCACACAGACACACTCACACGAACATGAAAAAACCCCAGAGCCACTCGGGATGGAATATAAAAACTTTCAAAAACTCTGTCTTTTCATATCAGCCGGAAATGCCAGCTGAAGAAAGCGGCACAACGAGGCACATTAAATAGCAGAAAGCTATAGCCGGGATAAAAAATGAATTAATTAACCAGACGGTGAGATTCATTATCCTTTTCCTGGCCTTCTAAGTCTTCGCTGGTGGCAGTCAGTAAATTGTCCCCGTTTTGTCTCACAGGTGCCTCTACAACAGTCTAATTTATCCGGCCTCTCTATGTTCTTTGATCGGTTCAACAACAACAACAGCGCTAGTCAATTACGAATGCGATCAGTCGGCCAAAAACTCTTTTCTATTTGCACTTTATTTTGTTTGCGCCTGAGATAATTGCAGAGCTTGAGTGGGCACCTGCAACAATTTGCTTCCCGTCAAAACAAAAAACAGTCTCCTGCAGGCTACGATTAAAACGATTTAAGTACAGTACTACTGGTATTTCATGCAAAATTCTGAAATTTGCAAAAGATTGACAATCGCCAGCAAAACGGTATTAGGTAGGGTTTTGATACGTATTACCGCATAGCCTAATTTCAAGTCATTTCAGCCACCAGAGAGTGTCGGCCTTTTAACAAGCTACTTTTTGACAACGTAGAACAATGCTCCTCTTAAAAAATGAAGCCTTTTGCAGTACGCATTTAACCCATTAATTCTTGAGTAATCTTATAAATTCAAATGTATTTTATACAAAAATTTAACAAAATTATTTGTTCTTGTTCTCATTTAATAGCTAATTACGCCATCTTCAACTGTGATGCTTGCACAAACGGTATCGCTCTGTTTTACAAAAAACTGTTTCCAAATTGCCAGTTGGATTTTAAACCTACCGACAGTCACAACTGAATTCAAACTGCATTCTGTGTAGATTCTGTCTAAGGAACAATACGTTCTGCCTTACAGAATGAGAAAAAGGTCACAAACGTCCCATAAAATTTTGCAATATATGTGGATCATGCTGCGTGAATTATAGGCAACATTCATACATTAACGGATACGACGCAATTTGTGCGAACACTTCACGAATGTACAAATGTATCTGAATTATAAATTTTTACAAATTAACTATATCCTTCCTTTAATTATAAATCTTTAGAAAGCGAAATCGCTACCAAATTTAAATAAGATTATTTTGTGAATGTTTTCTACAAAATATGTTTAAATTTATAAATACAGTCAAAATAAATGAGCTTAATGCATACTACTGAAGTAGCCATCTTTTTCCAAAATGCATAACCTGTAAGCGGTCTTAAAGCAACTCGTTAGAAAGTCAGTATCCTGATGTGACTGAAAGGATGTGACATTAGACTGCAAGGTTACAAATATTACAACTGTACTTAATTTCGGTTCACGAGTGCTTATCGATCTTTGTTCCCGAATGAATGAATGGCAGTCAGTACGGAAAGACAACCCACACCTTCTGCAGGAAGGACCTGAATTTAAATTGACGGGTACTTGAACAATGGCGCGAGGCAGTGGTAATATGAAGCCAAAAGTACTGGAGGCTTGGCTATCTGACTCCAACTCCGTAAACGGGCATTTTGATATAGCCCACTGCTATCATGTTTGTCGTTCGCACGGCCATAAGGCACGGCTGAGTTGCCCGCATACTCATTGTCTCTAAATATTGCCACTTATCCAGGGCCTCAATGATCGCACCTTCATCTCTTGTGCAACAAGGACCTAGGGTTTGCTTATTCGCTTCCGTAGCATAGCCCATTGATCTCAAGCGACAATACGCCATCGGATGGTGCAACATAAAGACAGAGTGTCTCCTAGTGAAACCTCTGCAGTCGTCTACAGGATACGTTGTAACGATCGAGACTGTAAATACGTTGGAGAAACGGGCCACAAATTGCAGACCCGCCCACACAAGCACAAACTTGCTGCCCAGAGACTGGACCCAAACTTGCAACTGGCAGCACACATCGCAGAGACTAGCCATGACTTCGATCTTCAAAAAGCGACCATCGTAAACTAAGGAACTTCAAAAGCCGAAAGGTTGACGCTCGAGACATGGTCCTCAGATGCCAACTCAGTTAACAGGCATCTAGACCTACCAGTGGCTTAGAAAGTCTTTCGTTATTATGTGGGAAAAAGACGGAACGAAGATAAGCGAAACCAAAGAATGGCAAGCGAAGAGGACACCACAACGAACTGGCAGGAAGAGGTGGTACCGTTACCAGGACCCTCTACCGGATGACAAGGTGGCACACTAATTGCTGTTCATGACCCCCGGCCACACTGACAGCTAATTAGATTACACTACTTTAATTACTCCCCTCATCCTCCCATCTTTTCTTCAATTGCTATTTCCAACCCCTCGACAACCAAATAATTTCTGACAGTTGATTGGCCACTGGCCACTATAATTATCCTCTTTTTGTTTGCTTTCTCATCTCTGAAGATGGACTCATCTAAGGGTTCGAATGCTCAGAACAATAAATCAGTTAATCTGCTGCTCGTTTATCAATCTTTCTCAAATTTGGTTATTTTGCATGAAATACCGGCCGTACTGTACATGGACGATGCGCCTTTCGCGGAAATCGACTGTGCCTATGTCAGAGTTGTTGTGGTCACGTCAAGAAAGACGTGCTGGACCAACACCCGGGGCCCATATCAGGGTACGGCAGGTGTTATTGGCGATGCGCTTCCAGAAAAATGCCAAAAATCGGGGAAGGGAACGTAATGACAGGTATAGGTGCAGGCACACGTCGGAAGTTTGGTTTTCTTGACTCTGTCTTGACAACGGGAGCATAGAAAAATCGCGAGTGCGGTAGATGCCTCGAAAGTATGCTATCACTTAAAACTTCTATATGATGGTCAGTACGAATGCGGCATCACCAGAGGACTTAGCGATGAAAATCTGTATTTATTTGGTCTAGTTGGGAAAAATATCAGAGGTATTCGAACAACTGATAGCAAAAGCAACGCACAACCCACGTGAGCTACATACCCTGCTAAGTATCACTGTGCGATCAAAACAAATTCTACCATAAGCACCTACTTAGCACTATTATAACATGTAAGCTGGATGACATTTGTGATATTGCGAGTGCTTAAAACGTGGACCGTCAGCCTATTACAATGTAACTTTATGTACTAGAATACTAAACGAGGATTCGAGCTACCCTTTTCGATTAGAAAAGAGTACGTTAATTAGACTGGAAGATCACGTATCGTGGTCACCAGAAAGTTCAAAAAGTAACCAATCAAGAAGATATTAAAAGGTTGTATCGCATGCAAAACGCGAAGGCCCAAAGCAAGCTGGAGAAGGACGAATATTTTTGACTAAATAATAATCGCCAAGCTGTCATTATTTCACCCAGGTCTAACGAAAAAACAGAAAGTAACATCCCCTTATCAGCAAAAGCTTTTCGATTACTGTTTGTTTTTTTTAGGCAGCCACACACGATGTCTTTTGCGTCGCGTTGCAGCGAAAAGCTTAATTCCCTTAGGCCATGTTACGAGTTTCAGTTTCCTTACTTGACGATCAGGTTTTTTATTGTGGACAACGTGATGACAGACAGCACGTGCTTGATCCATTACGTGTTTTGTACCCAATTTCGAAGCTACATAGCATATCAACCAGGACTAAATGGAGAATTGGGTGTGTCAATAGAAAAGAACAACCGAATTTCAGGAAACAGGTCCGGCGGACAACGCATTTAGTGGTTTAGTGTTGTTGATGCGGTCGCCTGGGGCAAGCATTAGGAGCAAACACAGGGAAGATTGGAAAGGGAGTGTATATGCGAGTTCCAGGAAACAGTTTAGAAGAAGATGCGAGCACTGGGACAATAGTCTTATTCTCCTGGCGTTTGGAATTCCGTCGGCTTCTTCCAGTGGTCGCATCTTCTTCTTAAGATTAAAATGGTCAGTTCTGTCGTCATTACGTCTTACCCAAACCCAGGATCAAACCCGAGGATCAAACACGCGACCTTTCGATCAAAAAACAAGCGTTCTTATCCTTAAATTATTGAATGTGGGATGAGAGACTTTCGTTAGCCATCAGTGAATCTCCATCAGTGACTGCCAATATTCACGATCTAAAGCGCCAAGATAATGGGTCTGGTGATCGGCGATTAAACCGCCATATTTCTGATCATAAGTTGGCGGATTCGCGCCTCGGATAGTGTGCAGTGACTTACCCCATGAAGACACTCGCGCGCGAACGTTCGCTGCTCCTGAAGAGTGCACATGCACTGATGTCAGCTTCTGTAATAGCCATTCGTAGGTAGCGCAACCATGCCAACGCTAAACACATGGCGGCTGCTAGCAAGTGCGCATGCACCAGTCTGGCCAATGACCATTCAAGACTGACTTACACATAGACCATTCTACATTCTGATGACGATTCCTGCGCTCAAATCTATTCTACCGTGGCCCTCTGGCCTGGGGTTGGGCGCTCGTCAAACAATCAAATTCTTCCAACATTTTCTCCACTTCTTCTATGGAGAATAAACTATTCCCTCCAGTCTGGTTTCCCTCTTCTTTTCTTCCACAAGGAACCGAGCCTGGAGATCAAACCAGCTAGGTTTCTACATTCTCATATAAACCTCCGCAATAGCTGCACCATTCTTGTTTGGATATAGTTTGCTGACGACAGCCAATTAGCCAGAAATGGCTCCTTTCAAGGTTCCCTTGTCTTTTTCGGCAATGCTATCTGCCTAGACTACTAGCTACTGTGCCAGAATCAAACCCCTAGGCAGAGCGGGACAAGTGAGTTCCGTGAGCAATCGGTTAACGCTCATCGACTACCCACTGGTGTTTTTTACCACATCTGCTACAATTGCGGCAAGTACCAGTTGGAGAAACAGCAAGACGACTCCGAGTGCGAATGATTGGGCAGGCAGTAAGAGCAGTGACGCGTGGGAATGGCGCCATTTCCCAGATCACAGCTCATTCGACGGGATCCAGCCAATTCTTCAAGGTTGATGGGGTCAGTATTCTAAGAAGAGGTGAAAAAATCGTGGGCCTCCAGCCGCTTTATTCATGGTTCCTCCGTCTGGCCATACTTACATGTACTTGCTTCGGCTGTGATCATGCCTGGTCTAGCCGGCCTTAATGACGTCACGGACGGTACCTCTCTATGCGTGACGAATGGTCGCAGCTGATCCGGAGAGGCATTCCCAGTCTCCATTCCAGCGGCGGAGACCAAAGATAGAAGGTACAAGAACTGCTTTCATGTCTTGGCGCACTGTGTCGAGCCAAGTCTTTAATTGCCCTCCTCTCCGACGCTTCCAGGTTGGCTGCGGCATTGGGTCGAGGGCAGCATAACTAAGTTCCTGGAGCGGACGATCGAGAAAGTGTCCAAATCATCTCAAGGGCCTTTCTTAAATGGCCTGAGATATCCTCGCGATACGATCGCAACGGGTGCGGACTGTCTCAGTCCAGATGAAGTCGCTATACTTAACTCGCAGGATGGTCCTTAGGCATCGTTGGTCAAAGACCTCCAGTCTTCCCTCATCTTCAGCGCGCAAAGCCCAGCATTAAAATCCATAGAGGTGGACTGACCGGATGGACGAATGGTATACACGAATCTTCGTGGCGACGAAGATGTCACGTTGGATCCAAAGGCACTTTCGTAGGATTGAGAAGACCCAGCAAGCAGCATTGATATGAGAGACAATGTCGTCCTTGTTCTGCTCATTCGGTAGCAGCCTCGCCCCGAGCTATTTAAAAATGTCTTCTTCTTCAAGTTGATGGCAATTAATCCCCAGGGGTGCCTGACCATATTTATTTTCATCAAACAATGCTGAATCAGCTCCAGGTGTTCTAGTAGTTTTACTAGTTTGCATGTGACCCCGCTTCAGATTCATTCCCCCCAGGCAAGATGATTTGCTGGCTCTCGTTATGTAATCAGCGCTAATCGACGCGTATTTAAACCTCCTTCAGTTCTAGTATCCATTATTCGCCAACAGGCGACCATCCAGTTTCCCATGTATCGCTTTTAATCTCAATCCCGGTAATTGCCTTGTCAAATTGCCCGCCCGCCTTCACTGCGAACAGCTGCTATGTGCGTTACCGAACGCTTCAGCATTTGTGTCCAAATATAATGCAATAACGGTGGAATGCTAAGAAAAATAATTTAACGACAGACGCTTACTTACAAGTCAGCTATTTAAATTCATTCAGAAGAAGATATTTTCAAGACATTTTACACTGGATACAAAGCTGTAAAATATCTGATCTCTGCTGACGAACTAAAGTACACCACAAACTATTAGGGACAGCTCTGATTATACTTGACAGAAAGCGCTAACAGATGCATTCAAATGATAGTCAAATGACAGATCACGTTTACGTAAAATGGGTTGCTAAATATTTTTCCATCATGAGCGTGTTGATTAGTTCCGTAAGCAGGTTTTATTCCCATCATGGTAATTTTCTTGCAAGAGAATGGACTGCCTCTTTCATTCACCTCTCTTGACCAAAAGCATGCTTCTAGTACTTTTGATTGCAGCTAGACGGAATGCAGAGTCAGGGACTTGAAGTAAAAGTTAAGCTTTATTCGCCTGACATTTAATTATTCTGCAAAAATTCCGTAACATAAAGGTTAATTATGCAATTATTTTCGGAGAGCTATGCAGATCGTTTCATACTATAGGCCAAGTTGCCAAATCTAAATGAAGTCGAGCAGTCAGTTATATCGTGAACTACGGATTTATCCTCACATCGAGAAAAAAGGTAGTAATTTTCTTTGAATGTCTATAATTGGTTTCTGCATACATTCAGCAATGCTCATCAATGGGATCTCCCAGCATTCCCTTATGTGCGTCTTGCAGGTACTCCAACTTTGAAATTGCATCTGATTTATTTTTTCGAAAATTTGTCGCTAATTTGGATTATAGCAGCCTTTCAAAACCGGATTATCTATCAAAAGTACATAAGGAACTTTGGAGGATCCATGGGACCCTTTTCAGCTAGCGGCATAATATCCGTTGCCTACGTGAGTAAGCGTTTAGGTAGCACCTGTGCTACTAATCATGTTAGATCAGGTAAGTCAAATATATACATGTGCAAAAAATAGAGGTCCGGATATCATATCATTTTCAGCATCCCCTAAAGAAAACGAAGAAGAAGGTTTGAGGACATGGATCGAGTTATATTGATACTGAAGTTTCGGACACTCGTTTGTTTCCATCGTCACAATAACGTGGTAGTTGAACAAGGCCGACTGGACGGCGAAGCAGATCCAGGCGTGGAGTACAACTGAGGTCAGGGAATAATAGGAGAGGGGTCGACCAGGGACCACGTGACTAGCGTGGACCGCTTCCTTACCACAGCGCCCACAAGGTTAACATGAAATCACGCGGGCGGCAACAAGCGATTAGTCCGTCGGTAGACGAGGGACATGCCAGTAAAAGCACTGACTTGCCAACAATTATGGCAGCCACAAAAAGGATAAAGGTCACACGAGCCCCCCAGCGGTCAATCTCACGGATAGTCAGCAGCGAACAAGCAGGTCAAGGTTTGTGCGTCGAGCACCAGGCAAACAGCAAGGCTGAAATAGTCTCGGCAAGCAGGAACAACCATCACGTTACTCTGACGATGGAAACAAGCAAGTGTCCGAAACGTCAATTCCAAAATAACTCGATCCATGTCCTCGAACCTTCTTATTCGTCTTTTTTGGGGGATGATGAAAACGTTACGCTCTTTGATGCACAACTCAGCCTGGAAGAGACTTTTGTTTTAAATTAGAGAGAAGTTCAAGAACAGCACCTTTCCACACATTCAATGCAAAAGAGAAGAGAAGAGTCTGGTTAAAAGTTAATTTTACTTGACGTCTAGGTCACGCACACACCCAACAGGGAAACTAATACCATAGTGTATAGTATAGTGCAAACCTCTCCTTCTTAACTACCACTGCAATCAACCGATGGTGGTGCATGAACGCGCCCATCTGACAGCGACCTTTCAATAAGAAAGCACGCATTAAACTGAGCCGGTGGGATACGTATGACATCTGCGGCAAATTTCTGACTAATTAGTGGGCAATGCACACCCGAATACTTTCATTGGCCACGGCCCTCGATCCAAGAAACAGAAACAGCATATGAAACACACTGGCGCCCTTTAAAAGGAATGTGTCAGAAGCATCAAAACACTCCACCGAGGCGTTTGGCCTGGGTATTATCCATTGTCGGACGGTGATTTGTTCGTGACTTTTTATATGTTGTTTGCTCTTTAGCACTGCCAACTGACGCATTTACCGGACACACCATCAACCCAGTGTGTGTTGTGGCTGATGAGTGGAGTGGGAGTCAGAAGGTGACGGCTCCTTCTATCTTCACAGTTGTGTAAATCTTGGGGTGGGCGTGTAGGGAACCAAGTAAGTTTGCCTTCATGTCAGCCACTGCGTCCATCCCATATCAGCTAGACTGTGGCTAGATGCTGGCAGTGGAAGAGAGAAAAGGGGTGATGTCGAAACTCAGCGCATTTCTGTCTGCAATACAAAAACAATCTGACTGGCTTTAAGCTATCACGGTGCGATAAAAGCCGTTGCTTGGAGAGTTGCCATTTAAAGAGATAACTCGGGTCGCTTAGTTAGTCCAGTGCATGTCTTGTTGTGTGAAGTGGATGACTGGTTAGTGGACTGACAGGCTGCAATAGCGTCTTCATAATGTGACCTATATGGCGCTCTCGCGAAAGCGGGAGCCTAGCCAGGTGTTGTTGTGGCACACATCGGAGGGCCGACCGCTCCAATCACCTGCGGCCTCCCCCAATCTGCGGTCTTCGTGACTTTTATCTTGATACCTGGTACAGGTGGGGGAGAGGATGGGGGTGAAGAGAGAGTGAGGAAGATTCTGCACGAGTCTAGATAAACTATAATCCAGCGTGAGTCAGTGCGATTGCCATGAGCTTGGTGAAGCTCGTGGTGCACGTAGTCAAAATCGACGGTCAAACGTGAACGTGGACTTGCACAGCATCTACAGCATCTTATATGGAACTGGTATCAAAACCGAGTCGTACCATTAGACTAGATAACTGAACGTGGTTCTTACCTTAACGTGCGCTAACTCGCTATAAACGGCAAAATGTGGAAAAATTCCTTTTTGGGTTTTTCACTTTATCTCTACGGATGGCTGCTCTTATACCGCTGTTTGTAATTAAATGATCATATTCGACTGGGCTAAAGTGCTGCGGACAACGAGTGAGCAGTGCCTGGTTTGGCTAGCACTGTCGGTAAAGAACTAAAAAAACACGCTTTATGTGACACATTGTCAAGACCAGATCATCTGTGGATTGCCAAATCGTCCAGAGTAGGGACGCACACAACCAGATTGTTTCTGTTTTATGGCGGTACCTTGTCAAGATCCTTTCAATCGGTGGATATTAGCATGAATTTGTATGAGTTTTTTTGGGAAAAGATTGTGTGAGTACTGTATTACCAGTAAGCTTACAGTTGCTAGTGATATACGCAGAAAGACAAGGGGTATTTGAATGGCCATTTCTGGGTTATTAGCCACCAGCAGTCAGCCATATATAAATTTTAAAAAAAAGTTTCTTTGAAAAGGCTTGTATGCCACAATCAACTATGAAATTAACCACTCTGTTTCCAATAAAAAATCCGTGTGTGGACTCTGTGCTTTCTGTTACTGCCGACGCGACCCAATACCACTCACGAGACCACTGCTCCAATTAAAATGGCACTAAAGCAATCGCCGTGGGTGATATCAAACAAGTAAGAGTTCTCAATAAAGCGCTGCATTAGCGTGACGAGCATCAACCAAAATGTTGATCTAGACGTTTATGAAGAACCCGCGCTATCTAATCTGCGTCCACTCCCCCTAACAACAGCTGCGAATTCGCACTCAGCGATTGGAAATCCAGAGTCACGCTTCCACCTTTCACAGATCTGGCGAGCCAACACTGAATCTCCTAACGCCTCTAACACTAGTTGACGACCGTTCACCGACCGCTAATGGAACTCACGCGTACCGCTCTGTCCTGGGTTTCATTCCTTGAGCCATGGTAGCTAATTCCGGCGTAACAATCACCCTCCGCCCACCTCGGTTCAAAATCATACCGTAGTTACGTATTCGCCCCCCTCGCACACAGCAGTTGTTAGTCTGTCGTTGTCTGTTCTGTCGCACCGACCAATCAACTTCTACAATCTCACTTTCCCTTCTGTTCTATTCGTCTGATGATGGCCTGGCTGCACTAATTTATTTAAATAATCAGTGAAATTTGATCTAACGAAGAAAGTTATTTCTTCTCTATTATATTTGCCGGCGTGCGCAGTAGCTCAAGAAAAAATACTGACAACGAAAAACGTGATTGAAATGATCCGCTATTATTCATCAGTCTTTTGAAGCATTTGTTCCCCCGGTGCAAATTTAAAACAGGTGTATACTGTAGGATGTATTGACATCAATCACTTTCGTGACAGCTTCTCAGCTGCATCTTGTCACTGCATGAGGAAAATAACGAAGAGAACATACAACAGTTTGAAATTTCACCGAATGAATTGCATAACAGCCCTCTATTACCAGCCATCTACCGGACAGCGGTCATTCTGTCGACGTCAAAACAGCATTCCGAGTGCTCGTTCGGGCCCAAACAAATCAAACCCTGCGCTATTTGGAAGCTGACTATATACGGCGGGAAAAACCGGACATATACAAGCAGTTTGACGATGTGGTCAACCTCCCATTACCCTGGTAATTGATCACTTATTTTTAAATTCCGAAGTGATTTACATTAACTTCCCCCAACCCCCTACCTTCCTGTGTTGATTTAGTGCGGTGTCGTTTACCTGATCATTATTTGACCTGAACAATGATCCTTGCTGTTACGCCATTCATTCTGTGAAATTTCAAACTGTTGTATGTTCTCCTTGTTATCATCCTCATGCAGCGAGTAGATACAGCTGAAAAGCCGTCACGACATTCATTGATAGCAATAAATCCTGCCATATACGCCTGTTTTACTTATAGGTCGTCATCAGCCAGTAGTACCAAACTCCGCAGCTTGCATATATACAAAGGATAAATTTGGCGTTCTGTTGGTAAGAAGTAATGCATTCCCACTGCTGTCTGTTTTGATCGTAAACAAAATGAACTAAAGTACGGGAATGCCGTAAAGGATTTGACGAATGCTCGTTTACAATCCCCGATAGAAACTGATATGACAGAGAAGTCATAGTGTAGTGAGTATGTGTTGGACTTCTACTCAACAACGAATCGTGAGTTTGAGCCTCGGTTGCTGCAACATCGGGGATTGGATAGCTGAAGACGGCTAATAAACCAGAAATAGCCATTCCAAGTTTCGTTGCCATGTCATAAGTGTCATCCTGCAAATATCAGTAGCTGCTCGTGGGGCTCTAGAGTGGGTCCCGAGGCAGATCGGGCTGACCTAGTCCCGTAACCGATCGGCAAGTGCAAATCAACCAATAGAATGTATTTATATACATTGCTGTTTCCGGTTTACTCTACTTTCCATCAGCCAACCATTACTCAAGCCAAATTTCGTGAGACAAGCAAATTAACAATGTGCAAGCACACAACGCACATGATCAACACCGGTCTCTGCCAGATCTTTCTTGAAACCAAGATTTGTCCGTTTTTGGGATACTTGATTCCCTACCATACTATCATCAGTCCTATGTTTGTACTTATGGAAAGGTCCTACCGGCAAAGACAAAGAATACTAAAAAAGAAAATGCGATCACTTGAAAATACAACCCTTGCTCCAGTGATCGCATCTTCTTCTTCTTCTGAACTGCTTCCTGGAACTCGCGTATTCTCCTCTACTGGCAACCTTTTTGGGCGCGATGCGCTCAGGTCGGCTCGACGGTGGGAAATAAAGGATATCTTATGGCCATTTCTGGATTATTGCTTTTGAAAGTGTTGTATTCAAACACATGGTCCTTTACTGCTGATCATCAGTAGCGACGAGCCATTTCTTTTGTTTGTCCTATTTGCCTTGAGGACACAAATGCAAGATACTTTTTTTACGAAAGTTATCGACTAAAACAAAGGAGAACTCTGTGTGAACCCCGAATGTTCGATATCTTGACCTCCGAGCACATTATGTTCCATCCAAAAAGTAGGCAGAGTCAAAGCAGTATAAAGCACTCCAACCGCAGTCAAATTCTCAAACTTTTCCTTGTAGTTTAAGTTTGCAGCAAATCAGTTGGGGGTTAGAAGATCGTAAGATAATTTAGTTGCAAGTTGACTGACGCCGAAGACTGTGTTTATATTAATACACAGGATTATTTTGCCTCATTTATACAGCTGCAGCATCCTGTAATCATATGGCTACCTAGGTAAGTGTGCACTTACAATGGCTCTCGTCCTCGCATTGCCCACAAAGGGATGACTGTTGTCCAAAAATCCAAATGTGACTTTCTTGCTAAAGCAAACCCAAGCCAGAGAATTAACAATTAACTGAGGTTGACTGTCGGATCAGTTAGTGGGGAGTGTTACCAGAAGCGTTCGGCTTTCTGGGCGCAAAACAAGGGAAAAGCAGTCGGTAATTCAGTTTGCATTAGCCCCTCCCGTGCGCTCTGTCAACAGGAATCGGTCAGGCACTCTAAGCCCATTCTGATTGGATTCCCAGCACTTTGTTGTGCTAAAGTTGGCTAGAATTTAGCCTCTGCAAATTGCATTTTCGCCTTTGCTCATTTTTGTCTGTCGAGAATAGACGACTGTCGGAGCAGATTCTTTCATACGAAGGCCAACAACTTTCGTCAGGCAGTTTGAAGTTGCACAATAGTTTCATTGCATTTGTGTTTGCCCAGAACAGTGCGTTGCTGAAATTGTATTTTTAGGTGCAGTTAATAAAAAGGGGAGTTACGTTGGTCAGGAATTTGGCTGTGAATTTTACGGCAGAGATTGGGTGGGCAGATCATTTAAAATAAGATTCCAAGCCTTCATATGGTTTCTTTAACTGGAACTATGCAACGAACAGTTAAATGACTCCCCGCGGGTCGCGTGTAGATGCCGTAAGGCATATAAGTTTTTCATTATGATTTTATTTTATGAGTTTTTGTACCAGGGCGCCAGAGGCTAGATAAAAAAAATACGTAGGGCACCATTATAGTTGTCCTTCTCAAAATACAGTAAATCCCCCAACTTATGAAGTTTGAACCGTAATTTTGAAATGCCTTCTCGATTCGAACGTGTCAAATAAGTATGGTTGTGATAATGTTTATTGTAGGGACTTATCTCAATATCTTTCAGTCATTCCAAGATGCCCATATTTGCAGAAGCCTCTTTCTAACCGCCTGCGCAAGGAATATTATGTAAAAATGACTGTTTAAAAAGCTTGCATTTTTTTCGTTGATTTTTACTGCACTTATAAATTCAAATATATTTTATAGAAAAATGAAAATAAATTTTCTTTCTTGCACTCCTTTGGTAGAAAATAATGTCGTCTTCTGATTTTTTGCTAAAGGAAAAGGTATCTTTTTATTCTACTTATTTTCTCAATTTCTGAATAATTTGGGATCCTACCAGCCGTTACACTTAAATTCAATGTCTCTAACTTATCTCCTTTATATATTTCCCCGAAGGAAACGTAAACATTTTTCTATTGCGTAAAAAAGGTATCACTTATTTCTCATAAAATGTTGCAATGCAAAAAAGCCAGGTTATATAATCTGTTTACGACACTTATAAATGGCAAGATGTATTGTTTTATGAACGCACAAATAGACACTTTTTCAAATCCATAAGACAGCATCTCGTCAAGAATAATATTTGAGGAAGGTGTAACTAGCTATCAAGCGAGTACAAAAAAGGAATATTTGCGTTCAGGCTTTCTAGGTTATACGTCCGAATTTATTAGGGCACCGAAAATCCATCAGAAAAATGCAAACCATTGAAGAAGCCATTTTTACAGAATATTCTTTTTGCGGGCGGTCAAAAGGATGCGTGTTCAAAAGCGGTCGTCTGGAAGTGAGATTAGGCTGTAAATCAAGCATTATTGCAACCAACATTAATTATTATATTCGAATCAAGAAAGCAAATTTCAAAATTTCAGTTGAAATTTCATGATTTAAATTATTTACTCTAGATGGCACTATAGGTTTCATTCCAAGAAGTTGAAGGCGAAGGTTTGCCTTGTGATGGTCAAGGTTAGCTTTGATTAGGATTTGATTGAGGACAAATTCCTAGAATTACATCAGAGGGCCTTTGCACTCAGACAACTCTATATTAAGAAAAAGACGACTCAATCACTGGGACAATACATTCATTCGCCTGACGTTTCAAGATCCATTGCGGATTTGTCATCAGATGCATAGTCAGATAGCATCAAAAACGTATCGGAGGTTGTCGGCTGCCTACTTGGAGTTAGAGTCGCACACAGGCCGGAGGCAACTATAAGGCGTCAGACAATGAAACCAAAAAACCCACTGCTACGGCCAGAAATTTCTGAAGTCGTCTTCAGGATCTGGTGCAGCTGTGGGCAAAGCAACTATGTTGGATAAACTGGCAGGCTTCTCAAGACGCAAGTTGTTGAACACTAGGTAGCAGTGCAGAAAAACGGGGCCAATTCTCAAGTTACGGCTCATTCGGCGAGACCCGGCCTTACATTCAAATTTGACGAGGCCTAAATTCTTGCAAGAGGTGACAATCGAGTCAGCCGAGAATTACTTGAGTCCTGGTTCACGGGCCCCCAATCCAAAAAAGTGTAGCGATTTTCCCAATTCATATTCGGAGCTGAGACTCAACTTGGCCAAAGCAAGTCACTACTTTGGGAACGGAAAAGCCACCATGACATCCTACGCCAACACCGGAGGGCCAGATGGCCAAACAATCACCAAGCCCGAGTTCATCACGCGTGATGAAAGGTCAGCAAGTCAGAGCCCGCATGCTGTTCATCAAACAATTAACAGGCAAGAAGGCAATTAGCGTTAATTGCCGTTGTATGTTTGCAGTTATGACTATTACCTATAAATATTGCAACCTCCTGTGCATACGCTACCCGTTTCTGTTACTGCTATCTGCCTATGTCTCTGATGACGAATCCGCAATTAATTTCGAAACTTCAGGCTAATAAAAGCATTTTCCCAGCGGTAAAGGAGACATATGGTCGATCACTGGAACACAGATCGAGTCGACTTATTATCATGTATATCTGGACTCCGGGGTCGAATTATCTTGACTGTCCTTTATCAAACCGCAATCATCCTCAGACCTCGAACCAAGAGAATGTAGAGCGATGAGCCACGAGTATTCAGGACTTTATAACGATTGTAATGTTGCCCAGTTCGTAAAATTTAATGTTCGAGACTCTGTCTTATAAAAAACCGAAGGTTAGTTGTGGGGGTCATTTGGATCCCTGTTCTATCTCAGCCTCACTATTTATAACCAAGATGTGTCTGTGTACGACTGACGATGTTGAATTTTCTAACATTGACGGAATCATCGCTAAACCAGATGATTCTCTTCTCAAAATAAGTGTTTCATTAGTGCTTTGAAACACAAGAGGCTACCTTCAGCTTTATCACGTTTTAGTGAGTTTTTCGCATGTTATGGAAAGATAATATTTGATCACGGGAGTAGACCTATACATAATGTACTAAAAAACAATTTTGATCTAGTCTAGTCGCCTGCTGAAGTCTTTCTCATATGTTGCTCTGGTGAACGTTCAAATTTATTTAATCTGGCACCCAGACTGTGTGCTAAATTTGGCCCTAATATCATGCGATAGGTAAACACTCATACTCAGAAAATACAGCTCAATCAATAGTGTGTATGAAGAGGTCGTTGTGGAAATGGCTTCATCCCTCTTATCTTTGTGCATATCTATGCGTGTCAAAAGCTTCTCGTATATGAGAGTTTAAGGAATTTCAATTGCAGTTTATTCTGGCTCAAGCATACTGCTCAGCTTGGCTGAAAAGCTGCACCTAGCTGAGTTAATATATATTCGATCAGCAGTGACAGCAAATGGCAGGTGGCGAGGCGCTGATGAACTGCGGTTCGATGAAGTGCTTATGACCCATCTGATAGACACAAGTGATGGACCATCGGCGCCGTCTGTGAGTGCGTTTGTTTGTTTTGCCTGGCAAGCAGATTTTCAGGGTTATGCTTGGTTGATGAAGGTTAATAAGCCCGAAATAGTTCTGTATCAAGTTACTCCCAGAAGCTGTCATACCCTTCTTACTGCTATTATGGCTTGGCCGGCATCGGCCTGGCAGGCGGTCACCCGTTGGGGACCTCTGACCACCACATGAACTTTGTTTAGTTCGGAAGCCTATTCGATCGGTGTACGCACAGTTCTGAGTGAATATATACCCGGTCAGCAGTGACAGCAAATGGCAGGTGGCGAGGCACTGGTTAACTGTGGTTCGATGAAGTGCTTATGACCCATCTGATATACATCAGTGGTGGACCAACTGCGTCGTCTGTAAGTGCGTTTGTTTGTGTTGTCCGACCAGCCGGTGTTCAGGGTTATGCTTGGCTGATGAAGGCTATTGGAGTTCTTCTTTGCCATCGAAACAGTAAAACATAAATCATGGCTGGAATTTATCGAATGTGCCACTTAAATATTCCGCTTGCAAAAAGCAGATGATTTGCTCGACTGACTACCCAGTCATTGCGGCTTTTTAATTTCCTCAGAGATTAATTTATAACCTAAAATACATCAGTACACAACAGGGTTTATATGCGCAGACCTAATTTTGCTGTAGGTATTTGGACCGAATTCCATCGGCCACTGTGGGGGGGGGAGGGGCAACGGGGTTTTATTCACGAGCTGCCGAGAGATAGTCAGTAGTATGACTTAGTCTTGTATTTACCATTTTGTGAGGTATTTGCTCAACGTCCAGCCGCGTGTTTCGCACATATGCTGCCACTGCAGGGCGAAAGTTTAAGTGATTCGTATCATCAATGGCTCCCCCAGTATGGCAGATAAGTAGGTAAGTCATACTACTCGTTGACGAACGTTCAGCTAATTGCTTAAGAAACTCATCTGCCACGCTCTGTCTTGGGCACTGTCACAGGCCCTGACAGCCGTAACAGCTCGTAGTGTAGACAGGTTGCATTAGCAGCAAAGAAACAAGAGACTGCAATTGTCATTTCTGGCTTATGAGCCGTCGTCAGCCAGATCTAAGTGGCGCCCCACTTTGGCCTCGAACTCGTGACCTTTTTGATCGGAGTCAAACGCCCTAACCATTAACCCACAAGCTCCTTGTCTAACCGGTTTAGGTGAAGGAATACTGACATTTTTGTATTACTCGTACACTCAAACTTCTGACTGCCTGTTTGCAGTTTGTAAATATTACACAGTTACCGCGCAGCGACGGATGGAATTCGTTCCACATAGTTAAATCAGATTTGGATCTGCGCCTGGAGACCATGGAATATGCGGCTGATAGAAGCAAACAGGTGGTCCAGAAGTCGAAGATGTAATCACTGAACTAAAATGTATATGCCTGAAAGAATAGATCCTGGTTTGAATCTAGCTGATGTAGAAAAGAGGTCTGCGATCATATCTTCTCATGGGTTCAAACCAGAATGCGGAATGTCAGGCTCATAATCTTTTTCATCCAGCGCTTGCGTCTTTTCTTCTGACCCACACAATACTGATCTAATCCAAGTCGGAAATAAATTAATGAGGACATTAAAAAGCTGCAATTTAAAAACGAAAGGATTTACCAGGAAGCACGGACTGATGGGCAGAATATCGACGAAAAAGTTTTCTGTGCTGTTAGTTGTTACTTTTGTTACCGATATGCTAAATAATTAAGTGAAGTATACTACATCTCTGTTCTTGTGAACATTTGAGCTTGATCCTTGTATAGATGTCGATGCTTTCGCATGACTCAGAATATGCTTCTATTACATATGATGAAGGATTCCCAGCGAAATCCGAAACGTCAGTATATTAAAGCTCTTGTTCCAGTGATCGCTTCTTCTTCCTTTTAGGTACACTCAAATATGCAACAATTGGCAGTATTAGAAAAAAGCGTGTCCCACTCAAAAGTCTCTTTTACGGACAAAATGGTGATTCATACTATGAAACCACCTGTATGATTGCCTTTTACGCCTGCGAGCGAAATGACGACGACTATTCAGCCATCTTTCGAAAAGATGAGGACTTTAAAACACAGGGATAGTCTGTGAGGCCCGCAGTGATTACCCTTTTAAAGAGGAGGGGCTCACCAGAACAGACATATATTGAACTCTGAACATTTTCGAATTCTTGTTTGGCTCATCATTTTCAAAGCTCTACCTTTATTCGATCAAACGGAAATGCAAATGACGTGCCGAGCGAGACGACCCCGAGCTGGTAGATTTGTCTTTTCTTTTATTGGCTCGGCGGACTTGACTGCTATGTATTTCATGAATCATCACCGTAGGGCTGGGCGACTGAGCCTCTGTTGTGGGGTGGTGGTTGTGTTGGAAGTGGTGATAGCCTGTCTGCCCCAGTGCCGGTGGACATAACCTAATTGGGCCGCTAAGTGCGCGAGAAGAATAACACGGAAGCCGTTTTAATCTCGCTCTAGCCTTCTGCATCCAGCTATCATTTTGATTTACACATATCATGAAAAAACTTATATTTGCGTGCGGTGATACCACGTAGACTTTCGTTTGTAATTGGGGCCTGTAGATTAAGTCTTTAAGCTCACTACTACCCCACTACCTCGCAGTGTGGGCCTTGTAAATTCTTTGTGGTCGGCTGTTTAGCTTCATCTGTTCCCGAGCCCAAGGTAACTTTCCCTTATAGGTACATTATCTTTTCCTCGGCGTCAGAGGAGTTAGAGAGAGGTGAGAGTGCGAAAGATACGGCACAAGTCTACATCGCGAGAAATTAATTTGGATGCAAGGCCCCAGTAATGTTGCCCTCTCGTGTATACCATAGCAAGCTCTCTTCTGAATAGAAGGGTGTTGTAAAAGGCCAATGTCAACCAACGTTCTTTGCATTCCAGTTGATTTAAATTTGCGACAGTTGAATAGCGTTGACCAGCCTTAAATGACTTCTGGGTATTTTATGGTTTGTTAAGCCCTAACTAGGCCATAGTCAGTTGCTTTCAGCAAGATAAGAATTCAATGTTAAAAACACTCGTGTACAACAGTCGAGCATGCCAACTGTCAACTCAAATGACACGGTCTATGAAAGAAACGCCATAGGCATTTGGCTTTCTCTCGCACCATTGCTTCACTTAAAATGTCCCAAGACGCCCGGTGCATGCTTTATTTTGAATGAAAACCCAGAGTTGAGGCTGAATGGGTGCAGAAAACGTTATCCCGCAAAATGCAAAGCTACCAAGTAATATGTATTTTATTTAGTTATAATGATAACACAGAAATACCGGTCGAGAAGTAAGCCAATCGAAACTTAAAGTGGTGTAAAAATTACGTTATTTTAGCTCCTTTTCCCCTACAGTGTCTTCAGAAATACTCGTGAATTCCTCCTTCCATAGTTGTGTCTGAGAAAACAAACCCAAATGCATTCGAAAGTATGAGTGTCTATCAAAGATCCTGCATTCATACTCCATTATTGTTTTCGCATGCTCATCCCAAATAGAAGTCAATTTTAAAATATATTCATTTCGTTAACACAAACGAACATGCGAGTCCCAGGAAGTAATTGAGAGGTAAAAGACGACTAGATCGCTGGAACAATATGTTTCTTGAGGCGAATAAACATCTTGTCCCAGCGATCGAGTCGTCTTATAATTTTCATATTCATTTTGAGCTGTGTGCGTTTGCCGTTAAAAAAAACTGCGCACTGTAGGCAACAAAACCAGACAGAATATAATTTCATCCTCTTAGCTGAAAATAAACGCCACTTGTGCGCATAAATCAAAAGCAGATTAATTAAGGACAACGTCTTTTTAAACAAGTTCTTTTTTCTGAGTACTATGTCTGAACAAGTTTATGTCATAAATGGCAGTAATAATGTCAGCAGCCCATCTTTATATTAACCACAGTCGTTATTCCTAAATCTTTGCGAGATAAAAGAGCGAAACAGTCACGCCATCGCACCAACAAGTAAGTATATGCTAAGGTCTAATGTACAGGCGAGAGGCCAAAGGAGACTGTCACAGATTCCATGTTTTCCATGTGATAAATTTTCTAGGAAACACCGAAAAACGGCTTTACCGTCTCCGTTAAGTAAACGCAGGGAAACATTTATCTTATACAGAAAAAAAACCGGAGATGTTAATGTTTAAACCCCCAATCACATTTACTGGTCCCTAAACCACCATCCCAAATTTCGACTCTATGAAAAGCCTTCCCTTTGCGACGGTTGCGTCTTTAGTCTACGCATGTAGGCCAGTATCAGACTGAACCGAAATCGTTTAGTCAAGGGCTGTGAATTTTCTGGTCTAGGCCTCCCACAGCCGTTTCGCCGCTAATGTCGAAACAGTAAAAAACTGTCCAGATTTTGTGTGTGGCAGTGCCCTGGGAATGTCGGAGATCAGGCTAATGATTCGTGAATAGACGCGTTTAATCAATCGATGTCGGCAGTATATGCAAATCTTAGCACTTCAAGGATGTAAACGCACTAAAGGGATAAGTTTTTTAGTCATTAGCTTCTACTACATTCCAATGTATTGGTACTCAAATATCATAATTATGGTTCAGTACTTGATCAGATCTTAAAAAATCGGCAGCTGCATGATCCAGAGCTGACAGTCTAGCTGATGGACAGTGATGGACAGTGATCGTCATCCAGCAGCGTTATAATTAAGGCAGCTGCCTCCTAGGCGTTTTTAAATAGCCAAGCTTATTGCGTCAGTGGGAGGAAACGGCTGCCTCGCCTTGCGTCACTTCCTTGGCGAACGACGTCTGACGCAAACAGATGTAGGGGCGACAAGTCCAATGACAGGGTGCCTAAAAGTAGTTTTTTAACTTATCAGAAAACATCCTTTGCGTTACTGACCATCATCAGCGCAGTAACAAACTGCTCCCGGCGGATTATAAAGGCTCACTTTAAGATGACATTTGAAAACGTCACAACAGAATAACCATTAGTCCTAAGGTTTTACGTCAACCAACAGCCCTTCATCTGACAAGTGCTAATGCGTCCTGGTAGATTAATGGCGCTTGCTTTCCCCTTGGGAGAAATCAACGCTCACGTCTTGCTACAAAGGCAGTCTTACATTCGTCATTATCCCAATTCTAAAGTTTAGGGGGAGGGGTGCTTTTCTGAAGCCTTTACTGGCTAAAGTGAACGCACACTATGTACTCTAGCCCGTGAAAAGTGTTAACGACAGTTGAGATGATCACATGTAGGGAACTGAATCGTTGCGCAGTCGACTAGTTTGCTTACCCGGTTCTGCAAACTGTCATTTGTGTCTGTGGAATATTTGATACGTCAAGTTTGGCGAATTATTCATCAACCGGCAATTACATAACTTTAAGGGGGAGGAGTGCAGTGACATATCCTTAAGCATTCAATCAGCAGAGAGGGGGAGCGGTGTTCAGAAATCAAGGGGTCAGATTCTAGTCATATCCAGGGGCCAGAGAGGGAGGGAGGGGAGGAGAGGGATCCGACAATTAGCCGATGTCATCACGTCATCACTGTCTCGCGAAGTGGTAGATGGCGTGATTGGATATTTAAACTTGTGCTATCTAACAAACTCGACTTCTTCAATGGGTGTCATCGCTGCACTTAAATAATCCATGCAGAATATGTACCTACATAAGAGTAGCAGTCCAACTAGTAATAACTATTTACCCAAACCTACAGCACTCTTTATTATGGTTGTCCAAGACTTTTTTACTACTCTAATGGAGGGTAACCTAACTCTTTGAATATTAATAAGGAGACCGTGCCACACTTGAATATAGATTAGTTGTCCGGCGTACGTCGTAGAGAGGAGGTTGTGAAAAGACCAGTTATTTTCAGAGGGCCATATATTTTATTGATTTTTAAAAGTCGGATTTGCTAATCTGTCTGTGCTTTAGTACCTCTAAAGTGCTGAGGCCTGAGTCCACGCATCCATAACATTTGCACAACCCTCACAATAACTCCGTGTGGGTGAACTGAGAGATTAGGAAGATAACAACGAATAACTCCCATGGCGTACTGGGTAAACGCAGTCCTAATATCGCCTTGAGAAGGAGCATTTTACCGAAAGAGAAGAACCGCATTGCAAGGAGTTAGTATGCAAACCCAAGGATCGAAAACCCTATGTGAGGGCGTTCTGTCAGAGGATACGAAATCAGTCAAACCAAATCAGAGGGGAGAATGCGCGCACGATAAACGGTGCCCATTTTCTCGGTACCGGCCCTCGAGGAATATCACCGGGATGAAATCCAATGAAATGTGTTGCCCTGTTGCATGCGAGGCCGACATTTAACCGAATCGAAATCACGATTACGTTTAGGGACACAGAGAATGAAACCGTAAAGTATTCCAATGAAGTGCAGCCTATTCAGAGCGTTAACTTCTGATATAAAGTGTATAGAGTGGCTGCTGGATATGTTGATGGGGCGCAGGCGAATACGAGTGTGAAGGTACTAAAACTAATTATAAGAAGCGCTAGTACCACAACCTCGGGGTAAAATGTTCCATGGCTTGTTCAACTAGAATTCATGTTTCAATGACTTTATTGTGCTCTTCGGCCCAAACAGGGCAATTATTAACGAGTTTGCTCAGCAATATGGGATGTCCACTTATACAGACGGGCAAGACTTGGTGAAAGGGGCTTAATTTACGAACAGCATAATGCCTGCTTTACTCGCCACATACGGCCATTGTATTCGTCTCAGATGGCCACGTTAAAATATGCTTATTCCGTAATGTACACTCTGATATATATAAATACCTCAAGTTATTGATAAACGAAAAGGCCTTACAGTCAACCGGCTATGCCTGCCGATACCGTAATGAAGTCATTAAATAATAGCAAACGAGGTTAAAATGCTAAAATGTAATAGCTTATTAAGCGTGTCATGAATTAAAATGTTTTTTTACGAGACCACCCCTCCCCACGATGTTTCAGCTACCATCCTTAATGTTCTTGGTTCAGCAAATTCTACTAGGGGAACCGAAGACAATCCTTTGCCTTTTGTTTGTAACTGATGACTGCAATCTCTATAAGATCGTAAAAACAACTTAACTATATTCTGCAAAACAGTAAAACCCTGAACTGGCCAGAGCACCACGTATAGAGGGCTTACCTTGCAGTTTTCTGTGGTTTAATATCCGACAGACTGAAATTTCTCAAGTGAATGCGAAGGCAAGGTGCTCGGCGATCGTGCACAGACTCCAAATAACGCGTAGGAAATCATGATTCCAGAGGGCAAACATGTTAAAAGACTGAATAATAAAATAGAAGTTTCCCGTGAAGCAGGTCAGCTTTCAAACACTCTTTTCCATTCTCAGCAGCAGCAGCAGCATAATGAGTCCGCTCTCTTGCCTGGGTATCTGTTTTGCGCGCGTGTCACGCGCTCCGATCTTTGCGGACGTTCGAGGCGCCCGCGGGAAAAATTCGTGCCAGTCAGCCATTGGTCCGTAAGCGCGTGATTACGATTGGCCGACTGACATGCACACGCTGCCGGGCTGCCCAAAGGCTGCTTGAACCCAGAGGGAGATTGAAATGGCTCATCAGATCGTCTGCTTGAATGAAAATAACGAGAAGAAAAAGCTGTAAGGCAGTCCTCGTTGTCGTCAGCGGCGGTGGTGGTAACGCGCGTCCTGCCAACCAAAATTTTCAACCCTAGCCGAGGCTGATGAATATGCTGGCATCGGCGTTTGGATGAATGTAGAAACACCGCAGTCTTAGGTTTTTTACAGACACATACAGACACTGGAAACACACCAAACGTGCTTTTGTTTGCGCAGAAAAATGGTGGTGACAGAGAAAATGAATTGGCGTCGTATTTTTTTCATTTTGCTAGCCGGCAAAAATTTGTTTTAAAAAAGTAACAATATAAAAAAAGTGCCCTTCAGCAAAGCTGCGACATCGTAGGTAGCTGAGAGCTAGCTTTCTATATGTCAACTTTTGAGCTGACGGTTAACATTTCAGACTGTATGGTTACAAGGGAATGTTTTTGTTAAACGATAGTGACCATTTGAAGGAAGTATTTCACTTTGAAAGCTTTCTACTTGATCACTTTTGCTTTTTGTGCTGTCAGTGGACAGGAGACGATGACCTAGTACTATGGCGTGTCACTGCATTATTATGCATTGCATATTTGCACTATCTAACTAATAAATTTTAGTAAAGGTGATAAGTCCTTTCCAAAATGTAAATAGGTTCTTGTTCATATTTTGGGAATTTTGACTCTTTCATACTTCTCGTGGAGGTGTTTTCATATTTTCTTCAACTTTTCTCTGTTACAAATTTAAATGAATCAAGCGAACTAAGTTTAAAATAAATTTTAGAAAGGATTTCTCATCTAGCCTCCTTAACCGGACAAAAAATGGGAAGGCTCGAACAAAAAATAAAGGTATCACTGTGGCTTATTTCAGGACGACGAACAGGACAGTGGAACTGACAACGCCAAGAAAGACCAGAATGGTAGTTTCTGGCTTATTATCTGTCATCAGCCAAGCATACCCAATCCCAAGGTCTCCGACACCTAGGATTCGAATCCGGGGCATTTAGTCACTGAGAGCAACAGACTACTATTTGGCTACAGGCCCGTTGTTTTCGTCAGTTGCGATCGGAAAGATAGTAGGGTGTTCGCCGCTCCCGTTTTACCGGCCGATTCACACTTAAGATAGGAATATTCATACATTTCCTTGCTATTGTGGGTTCTACTCCTTCATAAAATACTAGTGCGGAAGCCCGGCTTCGCCTTGGACCGCCTACATGTTGTTGTCCCTTATGTATGCAAACCTTATATGAGAAAATTTTAAAAATTTTATGTTCAGTTCAGATTTATTTGAGAAATATAGGTTAATACCTTTGAACTCCCTCTTCGTACATAGCTGTGATGCAAAACACGTGGCGTTGCCAGTAATGAAACTGCGTTAAAGGGGGGGCAGCTCCTTTGTTAATGTACTTGCAGACGTACTTGATGGACTTAGCTGAGTTGGAAAATTCAACATTGACGTGGGCTTCGAATACTCTTGACAGTAGGGGACAATACGGCTCAATCCAACGGTTATCAATTAAAACCCCATCGGTTCGCTTTTCATTGATAACTGCTTCGAATCCGCCAATCTCAGGTTGTCGCCTTCTGTAGAGAGGGTAACCATCGCCATCAGTCAGAGTTGCACCTAGGAATCGCTTGGGATATCTCTTGGTACATTTACCATCCTTCATGCAAGGACTGTTGGGATTTATCTGACCACATGGGCCATGCAACATTTGAGTTTTGATCGTTTCAAGCAGAACAGGGTCAACGGACCGGTAAAACAACTCTGCGCATATGAATTTGTTGACAGCAGAAGAGTGCAGACCAGACCATTGCAGGCCAGACCAGATGTAAGCATGGGGCCATCCTCTCTTTTGCCACTCTACAATGTACATATGACACTAAACGTCACCGAAAATTTTGAATTTTGTGATGAGCTTCATCATGGTTTTCAACTTAAGCTGGAATACCCACGTGGACAAATCATGGCGATCCTTTTGCATTTGACCGGGGAGCAGCTCATCGGTTATTTCAGGCCATGATGGGTTGCAGGTAAAAGTAATGAATAGATCCGGGCGTCCAAAATGTTTAACGTAAACCAAAGCATCCTGAGTTTTCTCATGCATCAGGTGAGGTAGACAGCGTTCCTCAGTCCTCGAAATCTTAGCAGCTTCGCCCTTTATGTTCCTCCACCCCACCCCCGCCCACCCCCCGTGGCGTATTCACATCCGCCTGTCACGTCGGATTTCAATCGCGAGTATGAAACAGCTGCATGCCACCAATGATAAAGGGGAAAAACACAGACACAGTGACACCGGCACTGTCCTCTGTGTGATCGATATACGGACTGGCGCGCGAAAGGCGGGTGGCGCGTCGCGTGTGACCGACATACGGACAGCCGCGCATGCCCGCGTGCAGAAAACACGGAAGGCATTTTAATGTGACCCCTGTTCCAATGATAATGGAGGTCCACACAGAGGCAGCCGAGACTTTTATTAAGTATACAGATTAGTCACTATGCGACTGCCTGCAAGAGCTCTAGTTAGAGTACCAACAGTAAGGGGACATCTATGTTGGATTAAGAAGTAATCATGACCTGGGCTGAATGGGCTATCGGCAGTAAGTCGCGTATGCCAATCACCAAATACGTGGGGCCATGTCCATAAATCGCCAAATACGCAGGGAACTGCGTTGGACAGGTCGGGAAGTCGGCAACTACGCAGGGAAGCCAGTACATATCAGAAGTTGTGAGCGGTTGAAGATCTCGACCTAGCTTCACGACAGGATGTTGGTGCAGAAAAACTCCATATCGCGGTCACATCAGATGACACAGGAGAAATTCAATTGAAGGCGAGGGAGGTATGATGATGATTGAGCTCAGCCAGTTCAGAAGTTGAGTGTTCATCTCACGTCGGAAAGTCACCAATATCGCAGGGGGGTTAAGAGAGTCTAACCGGGCAACTGCGATCTTCAGACCATGGTTACTTAGTGCTGAGGAGAGAAGTCTTTAAAGGCCGTTGTAGATGGAAGAGTTTATTGTGTACACAACGGAAGAGGATAATAGATTGACTTGGGAGGGATACGCCCGATCAGTAGGTTGACCGGGCCCAAGTCAGGTCTTAGAGTAGTCGGGCCAGAGGACAGATGGATGGAGATCTTTCATTGGGTAGGTCGGTCTGGAGATTTTGGGCAGAGAGGCAACTTGCATCGGGCACGCCTCATAGATGCGGGAACTATTATTGGCCGATCGAGACATCGAGAAGGCACATTGGTGAGCGTTTGGGAAAGTGCACTTCGACGCGAGCTAATCAGGCAGGCACGACCCGCTACAAGCCATCTAAATATACCTTATCTAAATAAGCACACGTTGGGAAGGTTGTGAAACATTTTGATGAGTCCTGAGTAGCAATTTACAAATTCCAGATCGTTGAGAGAAAGACTATCAAGTTATCCTCTAGTTTGGAGTCACCTGCTACCTTGGTCGTTCGCTAAAACCGGGGCCAAATACAAGCGAACAAAGTTCTGCTGCCTGCTAACTTCATCCCCAAATTTAAATTCCCCGCGAGAGCACAGTAACAGTTGACACTGATAACTGAGTCGAGTGCAATATAGGCAACTGCGCGATTAGTATATGTTGATGTAGGCAGTAAGACATTTTCGACAAAGACATGGGAATGGCCATTTCTAGCTCATTAGACGTCATAAGCTAGTGGTAACAAACTCCAGTGTTGCAGCTGAAAGTGCGACCTTAAAACTTAACACATTTTCGAAACTCTTAACTTGGCATACCATCTTTTATGCATGAGTATTTAAGCGGACAGAAACATATAACCGAAAAAGACAAGGGACACTAGAATGACACTTTGCTGCCTGGGTAGCCATCCTCGGCACTCCATGCCCAATCCCAGGGGTACACTACCCGAGGTTCGAATTCGGGAATCTATTGATAAGAAGTCAAGCGTTTTAAACCACTGCGCCACAGGCTAGTCGTCTTGCCTGTTTAGATCAGTGAGAGGTCACCCCCAAAATTTATTTCGTTTGCGTAACTAGGCTTCCAGTCCTTCACTGTTGCTGCAGGATGTGGGTTACGGTAGAAATTTCAAATACACATTAAGTAATCCTTTGGAATTTTTTCAATTGCTTCACGTCACTCCATAAACTTTGCGCCAAATAATGAATACAAGAAAAGTTGAGCGTTCTTGAATGAGAAATGCTGGGCTAGAAACACATGCGTCCAATCGATACGAAGAAAACAAGTGTACTACAAAGCTCCAACCAATAACCTTCATACGCCAACTTTATTTGTTGCGACACTCAAACACTCTCAGCAGCAGGCCATCCAATTTCTATATACTCGATCCCCTCTCTCCCCCCACGTGTGACAGTTTTTCTCCTTAAAATCGCTCAAACATTATTGGAACTCCTTCCAAACAATGCCTTAAGAGTTTTTTCACTGTCTGCTATTTTTCATGCAGTTCCATTACTGTAAACACCATATGTTCTGCTGAACCAGTGCATTTCATATCTGCTCTCTACCAATAGGGAGTTCAAAGATATTTACCTATAATTCCCTCAATAAATCTGACCTGACCTGACTTTTGAGATGAGAGAACGTTCATTATTCGCGTTACGGGATTTGGGGGGAGGGGGCTTAATTACGCACCCTGCCCTTTCACGATTAGTACCATAAGGTTTAACGTTCAGCGTAGACTAGGATATAAGGGTTGGATTAATTAATGGATATGATTGTGTTTGGGTTTAGAGGGTTGGAATTGGCCTATCAATGTCGTCAACATAAATTATACCTTCAACCGTCATTAGCATTATAGTCGGTTTTAACCATATATCCCTAGAATATCTAGCGAATGCTTCCAATTTGCTCTTTTTTTCTCGGTTTGCCTGTGTCTCCTATGTTTCAGTATTTTAAATGATTTGCGGGCAGCTTAACGATTTATTTGAATTTTGAGACAAGCTTTTACTGACATGTTTCTGGCCTGAAGCAATTTCTGCATGTTGACGCTCCACAATTAAATTATAATTTTAAGGGGCAATATTAATGGATCACCTGCCTTGCTGCTTGCCCATTCTGTCATTCGTTAAGGATCCAAAATGTCTTAATGCAAAATTGGATTTGATTTGAGTTATATAAGTGCAGAAAAGTGAAAGACGGGACAGTTTTCCTTTATGAGAAACGACAGCCAATGGATATGTGAAATGCACTCTTTTTCCCCTGAAATAAGAAGCTAGACCAACGGTCATAGAGAATGGGGGTAACAGGGGCTGGTTTCGCAAACGAAGGCGCTGTTCTTAGCTCTGTGTGTAAAGTTGAACCCACATGTTTTCTGCGCACTTCTTTCAGTGAATAAAAATGACACTTGTGTGAAAATGGCCCCCAGGGGAAGTATGATTCGAGGCAACCTGTAATAAAACGGTGGTGATAAAAGGAGCCTTATGGGAGAAGAACCATGTGTCTGTAAAAGACGGAAAATTCTATTCGCACTGCAGGCTTTTTTTAATACATTAAACCGTCACTTTTAGAAAGATAGCTGGGAAGAAGTTTATCAGATGTATCCTCACTGTTCACCAACTTGCCTGTATTAGGAACAACAAATTATCTAGGTGACCTCATATGGGAACTAAACTACCGGATAGGGATGACTTTTGAGGCTCCATTAGATTTACTGAGGCAATACACACTAAATGTCCACTTCCTCTTCAATGACCTGGGGCAAGTTAGAGTAAAAAAGTTTCATAGACCTTCATTTATATGGTCGGTACGTGGACAATATATTTTGCTTGACAAAAACTACCACCAAAATCAATGGTCTGGTTCAGAATTTTAACAGGACATATGCATACCTTAAATAGGCGGTGTTCCTAAGTGTCCTTCTACACATACAAGCAGACGGTTCTATAAAAGGGAAAGAAAACCTGAAAGGAACAATACATTAATTTTTAACCATGTTGGTCCGCTTAATCTTACTTGCTTTTTCTACTGGAATAACATTTTGATGATCAGAAGTCCTAGTTCTTGACTGCTAACTTCAACTGACCCAAGCGCTGCCACAGATTTTAAATAGGTTTACGATGACCGTAGGCCGATTAGTCCGTCATTGAAGTGCGTAAGCTGCATATATTGAAATAAAGCATTCTCAAACATGCTCTGCAGCACTACTCAAGGCAAAAGTGAATATGCTTTTTACTGTGATGGAATTGGTTCTCACAATAGCAAGAACCAGGCTCTTAAAGATCATAGATGGAAGGTGGCTTATCTCATGTATTTTAGCCAAAATTTTAAAAAGAGTGCTTGCGCTTAGAAAGGATAATTTTTTGGGCTCGGACTGCTGATTACCGTACCGCATACTGTAACAATATTTCCCTTAGGCTGGAAAGTCTTATTTTTGAAGAGTTTTTCTCCGGACAACACTAAAAACTGCCCCAGTAGTGGTTCAGTACGGCCAGTATTGTATGCAGAATTCCGCAATTCGCCAATGATTGACAATCACACGCAAATCAGTATTGAGTAGAGTTTTAATAATGAATATCGTGCAACTCAATCTCCAGTCATTTAAATCACCGTAGAAAAACGGCTTTATAAATAGCTTCAATAATTATCTTTGGTATAAAATAACGCTTTATGCAGTGTGCGTTAAACTAATTTAGTTTTATTGCCCTCATAAATTCAAATATATTCATAGAGAACATTCAAAAGATTATTCGTTCTTATGCTTTCTTCAAATTTTATACTTCAAGAAAATGTATCACTTTATTTGAAAAGGCTGCACACTTGCCGAGTAGTTTTAAGCAACTGAATTAAATTTTTCTACCGTGCATGTTTTGTACATCGCTCGTAAGGAAAGGTACGTTTTTCCTACGATGTAACAAAGATCCCATAGTTCTCATAAAATGTCGCAATAGATGTAGATCATGCTATATAGATTATAGACAACATAAATACATTTTTGGCTACTTCTCAGTATCAGTGGACACTTCACAGTCGTAAAAGTCTCATAAGCTGACATTTTGTACAAACATTTTCCCGTTCTTTAAGTAGCAGGCGTAAGTGGATATAAAAGGAGAACAGGAAAGAATAATTTTGTAAAGGTCTTTTTTTCAAAAAGGTGTTTGGAATTATAAGGGCAGTACCTGTCAAGGAATTAAATGCAGACTACGCATGAAGTAATTTTGTGCAGATAATAATTATTTTAAGCTGTCAGAAAGCAGCTCATTAAAACGTCGGCATCCTGACGTGACTGAAATGACGTAAGATAAGCCGGCACAATGATAAACATTATTTACTCTACTTAATGTTGTTTTAAGTGTGTTTATTTATCTTTCGCAAATTTCGAAATTTTTCATGACATGGCGATCATACTGTGAGTAGACTAACGAGAAACATTTAAAAAAACGGCCTAGCTGTGATTTCGGCATACATCCACCCATGTCTGCCGAAGATTCGACAGATTGCCTTTTAAAGTTGCGAAAAGTCCCATCAGAGAATACAGAAGAGTAGGCGGCGAGCATATGCATACTTTCGATAAATTATCATCGGACCAATTACATTTATATGGTAAGGGGTAACAGGTACATGATAAATTGCAGGTAGTTATGATCATAGTTACAGGCAAATTAGTCATGGGTATAAGGGAGTGGGTTGGGATTGGTTATAGGCTTTTTTATACACGGCAATAAAGGGGGGAGATGGAGAGAGAGTGTGGGAAATGCTGGTAGTTATGTGGCTGTTGGCCGTGTTAGACTTGGAGCATGCAGGCGGTTCTTCTCCGTGCACAAAATTGGTTTCCTCAACCGGATGGCGGTTGCTTCTGCTGTTGCTAGCAACCACTGACCCAAGGACTTTAGTTAGTTTGCTGGGACCTTTTAACTCACCTTGAAAGCTTCGTTAGGGTCCACATGATGTCTGGAGTCAACTATGCGGGCAAGAATGGCGCTGTTCATACTCTTTACTTTATCTTCGCTCAGCCATGCTGAGAGGTGCTCCCGTATTTTTTTTTTCGGATAAACGCAGGCTCGTGCGACCGCTATAACCTGCTCCACTGTAACAAGTGAATGAGCAAATGGACATAGATGTGGTCTGACCTAGCAACCTATCTTTAACTCCACCGTGCAGGACTGGGTTGGTTGAGATTAACATCCAAACTTTCGCTGTTTGGAAGATTTGCGACACGGCTTGGTTAAGGCGCTTGCTCAGGGGTTCACTTGCTGTATCCCTTTGACAGGAGACTTTCAGGAACAGCGTCTTCTTTTCCATGGTGGATGTGGTGGGTTTGGTTTCTCTGTTCATCTTGCTCTTTTGGATGAATCTGTCAGGATACCCGTTCTGTCGAAGCAGGTCCTGGATTCTCTTGAGCTCTTTCTCAATTGTGTCTGCCGAGCAGATGTTTCTAGCCCTTTGCGTTATGCAGCAGACTAAATTGCGCTTCGGTTTGATGGGTACGAAGCTGTTTAAGTTCGTATACTTTACAGGCCTTTTGTGGGTGCAGTGATTCACAGATGCGGGTAGAGAATGAGCCTATTCTTTGCCCAAGTATTTTTATCCAGTAGGCAGATATTTAGAAAAGCATCCACTCTTTTTCTATAATAATTAATAAAAGTTGTACTCTGTCGATATTTGGATTCCCTAGGTGTGTAAATCGAAGGATGTTGGTTAAGGATAATTCGCAAAATGTCCTTTTAGCTGAATGGGTCTCCTCGGTACATTATCCAGAAAGACACTAGATTGGCGCTGGTTCTGTGTGTGGGGGGTTGGGAGAAGCGAGGTGGACAAAGCAGCCAAGTACTGCGTTGGGGTTTGTGAGCCGGATGGGGTGGGTGCGGGGAAAAGGTGTGAGATAAATAGGTGTGAAATGTCAGTTGTTGCGTGATCGTTTCTGACGCTTTAGCGCAGTGCATGCATAGACGGTGTGATCAGGGACTTTTCTGATCCGGCAGCCCGATACTGGAAGTTATGGATTGATTAGCCGCGACCTTCTGCTTCATATGAAGCGCTTTTGGGAATTCATTAGAACGAAACTGATTGTTACAAGTCTGCTGAGAGGCTCTGTCAGTAAGCCCAACGACCCATTGCTAGGCGACGCACGAAGATTCCCAATAAAATGTGGTCACCTCAAACTACCTAAAACATCTTGTGAAAGAAGAGGTTATGCTCCCAGATAATCTGCAAATTCATGATACGATAAATCTTGTTTTATCGATTGCATATTCTTGAAAACCTCAGTATCACACCTGGGTGGTACCCGATGTACCGAACAGAGTAGATGAAGGAGTTTGGGTTGGGTGGCTACATGAAGGCGACGAGGCCACTGCATAGGCGGTGTGGATTTGCTCCTTTTGTATTTTATGCCTTTGTGAATTCAAGTATATTTGATCGAAACCATAGGTAAAAATATTCCTGCTTATTCATCTTTTGTAACAAATTATGCCTTTTTTCAAGTTTCAGGCTAGAAGAAAGAGTACAGCTCGATTCTAAAAATATTTTCCAATTCCCGTATAATGTTTATACTGCAGTTGCACTTCTTCAGATAGTGGTAGCACTACATATTGCATACATTACATCTAAGCACAATCCTGCATGTCTTTACACCTCCAAGGAGATTTGATTAATTAAGCAAATAATTTTGCAACGGACACTGATAACCAGCATCACTTAATACACAGACATCATTTTTTATCGATGGGTATTTCATGGCCTATAAAGACCGAGTCATTGAAGATTTTTTTTAAACCGAAAGATAAATGTTCACCAACCATTAAATTTGAAGATGTATTGAGCTCCCAAATGGATACAAAAAAGATAAGCTTTGTACATATGCTTTTTATAAAATAAATAGCAATTTAAAGGGGCAAGAAAAACCAATGCGAAACATTCATATCAAATATGCAGCTATGATAATCGACTGTTCTGGTATTTCTTTCGCCCTGGGGCCAAACCTCCGCAGTATCTTCTAACTCAAATACATACAAAGGTCAATTGCTTTTAAAAACCCATCTGAACTTTGTTCGGTAGATCCTGCTAGTCAGTAAACGGCAAATATCATTTTTTTCTCTTCTCCTTCCGCGAAGCGATCGTATTACCCACAGTAACGTCTATACAAGTTCACTATTAGGTGGGTAGGTAGATCGAATGAACTGCACTATTTAAGTTCAGTTTTGGACGTACAATATTACTAAAGAGTAGTTCGAAACGAAAGTCGGGAGAATAACCATTGCCACCTACGTTGAAATATAACAGTTCCTTCACTTAACTAACAAAATTATTCCCGAAAGAAAAATAAATTTGAGTGATCTAAATAAAAGCCTTAGCTTTGTGATATTTACACAACTGTAAGATAAATAGTCAGCACAATTTTTATTCATTTTTGAGAACCGGATATTGTATCTTAAAAGACTAATTAATTATGTTACTTTAAAAACTACATGTTATGGATGTTATTCTATTGCACCTTTGTGAAGTTTTACCTGTTTCTACACTGCGTTATCCACAAACCATTATTAATCACCGCTAGTTGATGAAAGTTCACTGACTTTATACGGAGCACCCTTGTTCGGCTCCGCCTGTGCGTTGGTCCTCATTTTTTTCGATCCTGACAGCAGCTGTAGCAGCTAGTAGTCTAGCAGTGTAAGCAAATAGTATTTTCGGAAAAGACGAGGAAGACTAAAATAGCAATTTCTGGCTTATACGACTTCGTCAATCAGTCTGCCTACACTACTGACTGCTACGGTTGCTGTCAGGGCCCAGGGCGAAAGCGAAGCGGGGTAAATGAGTTCAGTTAGCGGTCGGCGAACAGTCATCAACGAGTTCTAATATGTCTCCCGACGTTAACCGGCAGGACAACGAGCTCATGGCTCAATACTTAGAGCGTTAGGCTCTGATCTAAAAGGTCGCGAGTTTGAGTTTCCAGTAGCTGAACTGATCCTCATCTTACAGCTTTTTTTACGTCTCCTCCTTAAAACTGTGCCCTTTTATCCCATTGCCTCTTTCGCTTCGCACCGATTACCTGAGATAGTCCAAATACTGATTGTCTGTATGCAGATATTATTGCCGATGAAGAAAAAGTAAACTGGAATGGCTGTTTCTGGCTTATTAACCGTCTTCTGCCAGTCATACCCAACCCCAAGTGGTGCACCACCAGAGGCTCCATTTTGCGGCCCTTTTTGATCAATCTCTAACCCTCTAACCATAAAGCCAAGAGCTAGTTGTCTTGCCGGTTTAGGTCAAGGGGTATTTGGCAGTCTTTGATGAACATTAACTGACTGCTAACGGACCTCACTTGTCCCGCCCTGCGTTGAGTCTCATTTCTCGGACTCTGGCAGCAGCCATAGCGTGTTCAAGCCTCCGGTGGAGCACGACCTGGGGTTGGATATGACTGACTCAAGACGGCTAATAAACGACAAATGGCCAATCCAATCTCCCTTTGCATCACCGGCAATATTATCAACCACCAGTAGTTGTGAAATTCAGCGACACAGTTGGCCAATACTGTTAATAGTGACCGTCTCCAAGTATCGCAGAATCATGAGCACCTTGGGCACAATTAAAAATGCCATCATTTTAGTAAAACTTGTGAAGAAGATATAATACCAGCAAATTTCCGTGTATGCACTCATTCTGGGGAAATTCTTATGTCTACAATGGCATTTGCTATTAATTTTGAACATGCGTATAGTAGCTTAGCCAACTCATTAACTGCTAACCAAAATTATACAATTTGATTTCATTTCGAACATGGTATTGACGATGGATCGCAATAATGCTTATTTCACCGCCACGGTAGGGTGCTGACATCCGTCCGAGCGTCCTTCAAGCCGCTTGCACCAAGCATATTCGCTAAAAATTTGAACTTTTATACTTGGGTTTTTTCTTGCCAATTTTTGCGATCCTTATAAATGCTACTATAATTTGTAGAAAAAGTGCACAAAATTATTATTTTTATGGATTGGGTAACAAGTTGAGACTACTTCAAATTTTCTACTTATATGGAAGGCATATTTCGGTCCTTAATAGTTACCGAATAATACTGAACTTCATATGTTTACGCACTCGAAACTGGGGTTTCCAAGTAACTTACTGTATAATAATTGTTGCACAGTGCTGTTCCCTATTAGGAAGATACCATATGGTGATCCCAAAAAGTTGCAATGTATGCATATTTATATCGTACGCTCAATGGTAGATTAGGGCTCACCGATCGGTCTCGGAACTCATTCACTCTCCAGCCAAACCGAACAGCAGCTCAGCAACTATAATTCTATCGGCAGAAAGTTGAATTACCATTTCTGGCTCATAAGACGTCATCAGCCAACCAATAGCTAGCCTATCATAGGCAGAAGGTGAGATTGTTGGCATTCTAACTAACAAGGTCGCGGGTTTCGAGCTTCGGGAGGCGCCATCTCTGGGGTTGGGTGTGGCTGCCTGATGACGTCCAACATCCGGTAATACCAATCTTATATTTTATCAACGGCATAATAAATGGACAGAAGCGACTATTTATTGGGGATATTTTGAGGTCTTAAAGAACCATATAATAAGAAAACTTCTTACGACGAAAGTATACGCTTTGCCAAAAGTAGTGAATATTCGAGTCCCAGGAAGCAGTTCAGAAGACGAAGATGCGATCACTGGAACAAGAGTTTGATTTGCCTGACGTTTCGGATTCCGTCAGGAATACTTAGTTATAGGTAATCGTAAACAGGTCTGAGACATGCACAGATACGGGATGCAATCTGTGCATGCATCACCCCTTATCTGCGCATGTCTCAGACCTGTTTACGATTAACTATGACTAAGGATTCCCGATGAAATCCAAAACGTCAGGCAAATAAAAACTCTTGTTCCAGTGATTGCATTTTCGTCTTCTGAAATGCTTCCAGGGACTCGAATATTCGCTACTATTGGCAATCTATTTGGGCTCGATGCGCTCCAATCCGCTCGACGGTGGGGAACATTTGCCCTTCGGGAGTCGTGTACTTATGCGCAGATCTGATTCGTGCACAGGTCTCCCGACAATAATGTGCTACCGAAGTGTGTTTCTAAAAGACCCCCGGTTAATACAGAGTTAGCGAGACGCAAAGTATTCAAGCACGGCAGAGAGATGATCCGAGTGATCCTTCAAGATTGTCACGCGAGGCTTCGCAAGTACTGTCAGAGGATCGACGAGAGAAAGGAAAGTGCTTTGAGTTCATGGGTGAGAATGGCACACAACTGCTCCAGCAGAGGGTGGCCGAACGAGCCCGCGACCACAAAGCGAAACGATAGGCAGCATTGGAAATTAAGTTTCGCAAGCTACCTCACCCGAATTCATCCAAAGATAACAAACCGGTGCACAACCTGTCATCCAAAGAGCTGACGGAAGAACAAATGCAGGTTTTAATGCCTGGAGCCTCATTCAACACAGCTGATGCCAGACCTGCCAACATGGTTGCTGCTGTAGAATCAATTCTGATCCAAACAGAAGCAACGGACGAAACGAAAAACCTCATACGTCATCAGGTGTCGTCCCCCTTCATGGCACATCGACCACGTGACGTTCTCTCCATGGTCAAACGTAAGGTACTGAAAGAACTCAGAGTCGACAATGACCTCGTTATCGTGCCGGCGGACAAGGGGCGGTCAACTGTTATATTATACAGGACAGCCTACATTCACAAAGCTCACACTTTTTTGGACGATCATCAGTCCTACGTCCCGCGCAAATCCAACCCATAAAAATGCTAACACGCGAAATCAACACAACACTGTTGGCAATGGAGAACTCAGGTGCAATATCACCAATCGACCGACGCATGGCGAGGGCGCAAGAAACGGCCCTGGACCGCTTCTATGGTTCGCAACGTGCACAAAGAGGGCGCCACCCTCCGGCCAATCGTATCTCTCAAAGGAAATCCAACCTACGGACTGGCGAAGTGGCTGTTCCGACCGCTCAAATTCTTGACCGCTGATTCAGACACAACAGTCAGGTCATCAACACAATTATTGGAGAAACTTGAAGGGGTAAGCCTCCAGCCAAATTATATAATGGTTTTCTTTGATTTCACGTTCCTTTTTACTTCTATTTTACAGGACCTGGCCGTCGAGACTATCCAACTACTCCTACGAGAGAAATATGACGAAACGGAGAATCGCCTCAGGCACGCTCGAATCCTCTAGCTCCTGAAATTCTGCCTGAAGACGTACTTTACCTTCAACGGAACTATCAACGATCCGGTGAAGTGCACGCCTATGGGTTCGCCCATTTCCAGACTTATAGCAGAGGCGGTCCTGCAACGGCTGAAGTCGCTGGTTTTCCGACACCATAGACCAAAACTCTGGGCTTGGTATGTGGACGACACCTTCGTCGTAATTGAGTGGGATCAGGTGCTGACATTCGAGGAACGTTTAAACGCCGTCTTCCCGGATATTCAATTTACGATGGAGAAAGAAAAAAACAACCAACTGGCCTTCCTGGATGTCCTCGTTTGCCGCAAAAACGATTGTGGCCTGAAGACTAAAGTGTTCAAGAAAGCAACCAACACTATTCAAGTTCTGAACTACAACAGCAACCACCCAATCGGTCGCAAACGTAGCTGCGTACGAGCACTATACCGGCGCGTCAAGAGGCATTGAAGCGAAGCGGAAGACAAAATTGCTGAATTGCAATGTGTTTGACGGGTACTGAGAGCGAATGGTTAACTGCACAATTTTGTCAACCAGTGCATACGCAAACGAGCGAAGAAGCTAAGTCCAGCTGGCCCAAACGTTTGGCGAGCTCTTTTGTACGTGAAGAATATATCGGAAGCAGTCAGCTGTCTACTCACCCCACTTGGAGTTGGAGTTGCACACAGGCCGGAAGCAACCATCAGGCGCCGGGTCATGAGGCCGAAAGACCCACTGCCATGGCAGGAAACAGCATGATTCGTTTACCGGATCTGGTGTAGTTGTCGACAAAGCAACTACGTCGGCGAATCTGGGAGATTACTCCGGATGCGAATGGCCGAGCATGCAGCGGAAATGAGGAAGAAAGTCGCCAACTCCTAGGTTGCATCTCACTAAACGGGACCAGACCATATTTTCAAGTTTGCCGAGGCCGAAATCCTCGCAAGAGGGGACAACCGCGTGTGCCGCGAGCTGCTCGAGTCATGGTATTTAGGCTCCCAGTTCATCAACAAGCGCAACGCTTTGGCGTTCCCCTACGGTGTACTGAGACATTTCCTGAGCAAGAGAATCAGTCACGTGGGAAGGACTGGGTGCAACAACAACTCCGACGACAGCGAGCATAATTGTCGCGCAATTACCAAACCCGCATCTGACGCGGACAAGAACGCTGCGGCAATTAATGAGCAATTACCGCACCAATTAAGACCTCAAGCGGTGACTACAAGCACTGACAATAATAGTACGCATGCGGGTGACCGCTGTGAACTATAAATACCGTGCAATCTGTGCATGTATCACCCCTTATCTGCGCATGTCTCAGACCTGTTTACGATTACCTATGACTAAGGATTCTCGACGGAATCCGAAACGTCAGGCAAATAAAGCTCTTGTTCCAGTGATCGCATCTTCGTCTTCTGAGTATACGCTTTCTTAAATTAGCGAATTGGCATCCCAAAACAATATAATATGGCCTTATTTGGTACCAAGTGGAAACAAGAAAAAAAACTTTTGCCGGCTATTTTACAAGATCATTGCACACTACTACGAAGAAATAATAGTATTTATCTAGGAGTAAGTGTGAAAGGTGTTCGAAAGACGCTATCCTGAAATCGCTGGTTTCCTGGGATTAACGTTATCATGGTTATGATTATATTTTATTATTTTAATCATATATATTTTTATATTAAATGTTTACATTACAATGTCTATAAGCAAAACAAATTTCGAATCAGAATTACATTTCAGAGTTTTCTTTGACATTTTTCAAAATGGCATTGTCACTCTATTACTTATGCACTAACCTCCTCCAATATAATTTACAGTAGCGGCAAAGAATGTTTTAATCTGAAGGTAAAACGCTACATTTCATTCAACATCGGAAAAGCTTTGCCAATTGCCTCTCCCACAGCACAATGAATTAAGTTTGCTTCACAAGAGAGAGAGCGAAAGAAAGAGAACATCTTATTTACGACAAACGCGGGAATGCTGGCTTGTGAAACAAATTGGCGAACAAAAGAACGGTCGCACAGTTTTTCTGACAGGCATACGTGCTCAAAAGCGCATCTCAAACTTCGAAAAGGATGCAGATTGGCTGCGTGCCTCATTTTTATCGGAGTTCTGTCTACCAGCTGTTGAGACCAGAAGCAAACGTGAGTAGCTGGCGTTAAATGCCTGCCCCAATATTTGAAGACAGTGCAACGCGAAATTTGTTGCCTGACAGGCCAAAACTTCAAATTTCACTTGCTAACTAAACCACTAAGCGACATCCGATGGAAGTGGTGGTGGAGAATTGGAGATGGGATTTCCTTGCAGCTACCAGAACCACATGTATGTGGGCGAACAATTCGGTTGGAGAGAGAGCTAAAAGACTGCGTTTGACACCACACACGCTGGACGATAGGTTGGGGCTTGTCAGGCTGAATTCACGTGATCCTTGGTGTTCTGGTCCACATTAAAGGGAGCCATTTTCTATCCTGAAATCGAAATGGCACTTAACTTGTGTGATCAGAAGCTTATCTGCAAACTTTTCCGATTGTTTGTTAGCGAGATAGTGTACTTTATAAGGGAAAAGGAGATGTTAGAACAAATGCTGAGGCGTTATGTGCTTCTGATCAACCTGACGGCTGGACCTAAGTTGTCATTTCGTTTGCTTATTTCCGAAGGAGCTCGTCGAGCACATTGCGCGAAGGAAAAGTGTAAGAAGAGCTTAAGCAAGGACGCAGTCTCTCAACGTACGCCGGTAAATTACATCGAGAATCAACTAACAACAGATGAGGATACAAATTTACTCATTTGTACAAGCCACACTCTTTGCCTACACCATTGTAAGACTGTCGAAGACTACGGGTGGTTGAGTGTTTTTCTCGCAGGAGTAAGTGCTTTTTTAATACCAGTCCCGTATTACAGAATGCTAAAACAACTAAAGTCGAAATAACGATAAACATTTCCGTGCGGGAAGTGCAATGTGGATGGATTGTGTCATACATCCCTGTTGAGAAAAACATGCTTTCTACTAAAAATAAGAAGGAAGTTATGCGCAGTAAACTTAGTGAAACCGAAACCAGACTGTCACCATAATGAGTCGAACCCAGTGTTTTCGAATCGCGCCATCGGTTGTTCGAAACTCAACAAACGTGACCTTCTGACTGACAGCATGCCGGTTTTCTGCACCAACAAGAAAGACAATGAAATTTAACCCTCAAAGCCAGCCAGGAATAGAAAGCTAATTATATCACCGGGTGTGCTTAAAGCAACGAGAGCGGAGGAAATATCAAGCGACTGAAAGGCTTACAAGAAAGACTCAGTGTTACTTCCAGAAGGCAACATTGTCAGTATTTCATATTAAGGCCAGTTTAGATGCGATTCGTTATCGAAAACTCATTTCTTTAATTGAGAGTAGAGCAGCGGGGCATAAAATCTCCAAAATTCGCAGGCGACGTCAGCACATCACATACAACGTTTTTTTCTAAAGTCTCTCAACTCAAGCGCACATTATACTAATACTGATATGCCAGCACCCGCGGGAAATAACATATCAGCAATAAACCGGGCTAGCTCAGGCGGGACAACAAAGCACTTACGCATAAATGTTAGGCAGAATATCGTTTTAAAAAATTGGTCCAACATTCCAAAGCCATGGTGGTTGGCATTCGATCTTTATCGCCTTTGCGTTATTACGCCGACACGGGCCTGCTGGCCTGGAAAACTTATCACCGTATAAAGCTTTCCGACTAGGCAGAGCAGAGTCAGACCGTGATCTGCAATTATCCTTCAGGACCCCATGAAACGTAGGGCAGGCAGCAGTTCTGCTAGAAAGAATAGTAGCCTTACCATATCAGCACGGAGAAGCGTTTTTTGGATGGTATAAGGATTACGCATATGGCCCCGAAACAGAAGGGGTAAACATCCAATCGGCCGCAATGCAGATAAATTTGCGCCAGACTCCTGGAAAATTAACCATTTGCCTAAGATGTTAGGTAAGTATAGTTGATACCTTTCACAATAGAATTGCATAAACGCAAAAGTCTGTATAATTGTTTTTGATACTGAACGAGAGGTTTGCTGCGATATCACGTAGCAGCAGCAATATCAGCGAAACTCATCTCCGGAATACGGTTTAACATCTTTTTCATATGAAATATTTACTTGTTAGAACGGCGCAGCACGTGAGTCATCAATCGGGCCGTCCTGGGATAAGAGAACAAAGAAAGCACACATGCCAGCGGGCGCATAAAGAACGGGTCAGGACTTCAAACTTCAAAGGATCGACACATGAGTACGCAAGGGCAGCCACTGGCCGGGTTCTGAGGTTACGCTGGACAAGGAGACACGAAGGGAGGCATGCACATGCGCGCGTAACAGTGGCGCGGCGTGTCATCCTGAGGACACCCCATGATGGCTGCCTGCAGAGGAGCCAGTAGGTAACAAAGGCCGTTGATCCTTAAATAGACTGCCACCGACTGGAAGCGGCATTCTGCTACTGGCGATACGAGACTCTTTTGCCAAAACCTGCTGCTATCGAGATGAGACCGACGGCAGAAGACACGCTGCTGATGGACACATGACAAGCTGCCGGACACACAGACAACAGAGTTGATGTACAAGCAGAAACGGTCATAGTAAACTGTCCTGCTATCCTATCTGCTTTCTCTTCCTAACACGCAACTGGGGGATATAACAAGTGTCGACACAAGGGCTCACACAAGGTTAAAATAATACTACTTTAAGTACTACTCATTTGCAGAATGGGCATTTCGTGGTTATTCCGATCCTTTGCCCGCAGGTAGTGCAAGGGGTCCTGGCTGCGTTTGAGCTCCCTTGGTGCCTCGCAGGCAATCTTTCGAAGTACCTCGCGTGGTTTCTGTGCGACGATAATGTTCTTCTTTCCACGTGTCCCACCACGGTCGCCGTAAGTTATTCGTTTAAATCTCCTTCTCACTTCTTTCCTGCCTCATCCCATGCCTCGACTAGTTATGTGATCTTCCTTCTCCCAATGACCAATCTGTTCAGGCATTGCCTTGAACGGTTAGCTTAACTCCAGAAGGAGGCAGTATCTTTCTTATTTTTTTCTCTCTACTGAGCTAAGGTCTTTAGGGAATTTTGATGCGAACGTTGTTCAGCACCGAATTGGCTCATCTTCCCTAAACTAGTCAACATTCAGTGACTGCTAATAAACTGCCAATATTTTCTTTTTCTCTGGATTTTCTCAAAAGCCCGTCCCAACTTTAATCTTGCAGGTTATGTGAACGTTGTTAAAGAGGGAACCTCCACTTTAAACTTCTGACCGCAGTATTCCACAATAATAGTTTGCAAACATAGGCAGGCTTTCGAACAAACGTTAATAGCTTCATACCCATCCACCAGGAACATAATTTAGTCAGTTTTTCGCGCATAGGGCTAGAAGCAGTTGTGCCCCATACACTATTGTCATGAAGCTCCAGAAATTCCACAATCTACTTTCTGTGAGAATGTATCCTGACAGATTCATCATAAAGAATATGGTGGAGAGAGAAATAGAACCATCACACCCAATGCGGAAAGGGAACTCCTAAAAAAACGCTCTGACCAAGACTTTGCATGAATCCTCCCAGCAACGAGAGTTCGGTTGTTATTTTCAACCAACCCGATCCTGCATGGCGAAGGCGAGGGTAGGTTACCAGCTCAGACCACTTCCATGTGCATCTAATCATTTAATCGTTCCTGTAAAGCGTGTTGTGTTGGTCGCACAAATCGGCGCTTATCCAAAAAACTTTAAGGGATCACCTCCCGGTATGGCTGAGGAAAGGTAAAGCCAGCAGTATTAGCAGAGTCGTTCTTACCCACATGGTTGACTCCGGACATCGTGTGAAGCCTTCAAGATCCTCAAAACTATCCAAAAACCCTAGGTCAGCGTTTGCTGGCAACAGCAGAAGCAACTGCTGTCTGGTTGTGGTAACCGGTGTAGTGCGCGCAAAACAACGTCTTACAAGCTCCAAGCTTCGCATGACCCCAAATTTTGGCTCGCAATCCCCTACATCAAAAAAAACGTTTCAGAGGCGACTGCGCGAATCCTTAAACCTTTTGGGATGGGTGTGGCCCATAGACCTGAATCCACTATCAGACAGCAAGTGATGAAGCCCAAAGACCCGCTTCCATTGACAGAACAATCGTCAGTGGTCTACAGCTTACCATACCATAATTGCAATGCAAGGTATGTTGGTGAAACGTGCAGGTGCCTGGGCACAAGATTGCATGAGCATCAGCTCGCAATCAAATACAAGAATGACCTGTCTTTGGTCTATGAGCATGTACAGCAGGAGAACCACACCTTCGCCTTTGAAAAAGCAAGAATAGTAGGCCGAGCCAATGACAAGATGGCCAGATTACTATTGGAAAGTTGGTCCTCCAATGGCACACTTAACAGAGTCATGGACCTTCATCCGGCCTACCAAGCGCTCCGCGCAGGGCTCACCTCCGCCCGAAACGGGGCAACAGGCCAGGCAAAAGAAGGCAAACAGCACAGACGGCCGACGCCCACAAAGGAGGAACGTGTCAACGAACAAGGATCTCCTAAACGATATGGCACAATTGCTCGTGGGTGCGCCCGCAAAGGCGAAAAAGACGCAAACGACCATAAACCCACGAAGGAAGAAAGCCTCAATTATCAGGAGTCGTGTAAAAAAGGTGGCACTCATTCCCGTGAAGGCGCCCGCGAGGAAGAGGGAAATTCAAACACCCACCTCGATCGATCGGTCTAATCGATTTACACGCGCGTAAGAGGCACCGTTCTGAAACCCGACTTAAGACAGGACGCATTCTCTCAAGACAAACGGCAGGAAACGGACATGGCTCTGACGATGGAGACGAGAGAGTTTCCGAAACGTCAGCTCAATTATAACCAGGTCCAAGGAATCGCCTCCACTTCTTCTTCCTCTTCTGGGGAAAATGAAGGTAAAAAAAAGAAAAAAATATGTGACTTTTTTTTCATGCTGTCTTTCTGCCTTTCCCCATCCTCTTGGTTCGGCCTCAACACACTTCCACTGCCACATAACCAGCCGCCTATTATCAACCCCCAACCCCCTCCTCTATTCCGATGACTAATTTACATTAAATGATGAATGCAATTGGCCGCATGTTAGCATTTACCACCTTCCCATATTCATGTAATGACCTGATGAGAAATTATCGAACGCCTACGTATGCTTGCCAACTACTCTCCTGAATTATCTGATGAGAACTCCTGCAACTGCAGTATTTCCCTACAGTTCAGGTTTGTTATCCTGCAAGACCCAGTGTCTTTAACTGACTCAGACTTTTTTGTAGCAGAGGGACGCTGATCTTCGGAATGCTCTTGGGCTGAACTGCATCGGGATGAATTTCAGCCTGTTTTCATCCCGATTCCCATTAGCTCTGGAATTTTGACTCTTCCTCCCCTCAGAGTTGTATTTGATAGGTTTTTGGAATGCCCATATCCCCACGGTGAGTCATATCACAGAATAGCATGCGCTCGCGCTTCCCACACTGCTTACCACGCAGGGCGATCGACGGCGTACCGCATTGGCTGCGGCCACAGTGCTCTCGTTAAATCTGATCGATCCATGTCCACAGGATGTTGCTCAGCCCTTCTAGAACTTTCTCTTGAAGCTGATTGGACAGAATATAGCCAATCTGAACGAGATACTAAGAATACACGCGATGTTCTTTTAGGCAGTGAGGAGTTTCGTGTTTCTATCATAAATTTTATTGTGGCTGATCGTGTTTTCTTGCTCTCCGTCGTGTTGGAACAACAGGTGAGCAAGCATACGCTTCATGTGGATGCTGGGTACCCGGCCGGGTCAAAACAGACGGTTTTTGGAGAGCAGGTTCGTTGGAAACGATAAGTTCGAGTTGGAGTTTCAGGTCTTTCTCAGCGCTAAACCATCAGTCGAAGAAAAGAATAATTTTCACTTTAACCGCATCACGAGACTATGCCATAATAGGAGGTGCTATATCGCTGGCGTTACTTTCACTCACTTCGTTGCAATTATAGTGGACTCGGTTTTACTCCAGGCTCCTGTGATTAGGCTTTCGCACAAGGCTAAGCACGTAGCAGTATCGAAGAAACATGAATAAATACTGAGAAAAATAAGGCTCCCCGTTACGCCGTAGATGTTCAAGCCAGGTTGAACATGCACAATGGACTCACTGGGGACAGGTTTACTGGGGAACGCGTTCATTTTTACAGAAAGAAGCTATTTTCACTCCAACACATAGGAAACGACTAGGATCCCTCATTACCATGCTGGTTGCCTAGAATATAAGGATTGGGGTTTAAATTGGGGTTGAATTCAGGGTTGGGGTTGAGGGTAGAGTTCGAATTAGTGCACAAGAACGTGACGCGAGACCACCTACATTGGGGGGGGGGGGGGCGGTGAGACCTATCTTCGGGTTTTTTCGTGCAGAGCAAACAAACCCGCTAACCTCGAAGAGCAGCATGAAGATTTTAGAGCAACCCTGAATATCAATTCTCAGGGACCTCGACATCACTAGAACCGATCCAATAGTTTCAATCAGGAACTGTGAACAACTTTTTCCAGAAAAAGTACTGCCTTTATTGGCTTTATGTAAGGATAGGTTATTTGAGCCTTCTGAATTAAAAATGCATAGCCTCGTCTAAATTTGTTTATTATTTCATGGCTATTGGCAGTAAACCTCTCTGTGTTAGTTACTGCACTCATATAACGATACGCATAAAGTTGTTTTTTGTGTTTTTTGTTGTTGACACAATTACTTTGATTTATCAAGTATTGCTGTTTGCATACTGTCCTTGTTATACCGCTTTTAATTCCGTTGCTACACACAGGCCTTGGAGGATACATTTGATGGAAATTTACTTATTCGTTTATTTTTCCTTGCACATAGTTTACTGTTTGTCCGTGGTGGGGCCTCATCCTTAAAATTTCCACTACCCCCATCGTCGTTTTACACGATCATAGAGTTAGTAGTGACTAAGGGGGGGGGCTGCATACTTTATGATTCGAATGTTCGTTCGCTCAAACAATGTCATTCTTTTGCTACATTTATTTTATCCCTGTATTACGCACTGCTTTTGTATAAGGCTCGATCGAAAGTGAACGATACATTTTGGTATAACGGTGGTATTTCAGTGGTGTCACCGTCTACTTATGCCCGTTAGAATCCCACAGGAAGAACATATTACGAAGGCAATAACTTTGGCATCCACTTGGAGGAGGTTTTATTGTGTATAAAAACCCAGAGTTGCTGTCTCGGGTTGCTGTTGTCGTTGGTTGATCTCCAGCGCGCCTTTGTGTCCCCGCAGGGGTGGCGGACTTGCGGTGTCCTCACGGTCCGTGTTGCAAATCACTGTCTGATAGGTGACAGTGGCTTGTAAGGGATTGCCATGTGCGTTTGCTTGTGGCATCATTGGGCGCTTGGGATAAGGTCACGCGACCAGTTGGCAAGCGCGAAGACTTGCGTGCGTCTGTGTCCGCTCCAGAGGTTTAGGTCATCGCGTGGGCCCAACCTCCACGAAGGCATATGACCTTATAGACAGCCCTCATGTTGACAAAGGAATCATTGTTGCAGTCGGTGGCGGGCACAAGCCCTCAGTAGAGCTCGCAAGGTTGCTAACTAGTGGTCAGGCTACACTCCTAACAGTTAGGCTGCCATGTTCCATGGCGCACAATTGCGACCGTGGGGAAATACAGAAGACCTTAAAAAAAGCCTGCTAAAACGCTAACGACCGCTAAATTCATGGTAAGTTCACTCGAAAATTTCATTTACGATGGCGTACCACGTGCTTACAATACTGTGTGCACCACTGCTTCAGAATTTTTAACTAGGTAATTTACTTTCCTTCTCGCAGGCGGCAATCCACCGGCTCTTCAACAGGCCCCATTATGTCCTCACTAACGGATTTGGCTACTATTAAACGCATTCAAAAAGTACTTTACTGGTGCTTTTCGAGAGAGGGGCCATTTCACAAGCTAGGAGGTACCCCTGTCCGGCTAAAAAATGAAAGCCAACATTGTCGAGCTTAAGTTGAGGTCGTTTCGAGCTCTACATTAGCCACAAAAAGAGTTCGATTCGAAGTTGATTTTGTCAAATTGTAGAGCTCGAAACCAATTCGACTCGAACTCAGTTTGCCATTAAGGTAGCAATCAAATTAGGCAGTCTTAAGGTCGATCAAAGCTTAACACATTAGAATATTTAAATCTTGGTAGAGAAATGTGATGTTAATAATGCAAAACATAGCATTACCGGCGCAGAAAAAGCCTGTTTGAAGTCTTTATCTTACCTTTGATTAGGTCTTGAATGTGAGCCACATTTGTGAATGCATTGGAGCTAGCGGGAGGCAAGCAAATCCATACACTCTCCAAATCGCCACTGCTGATATGGTTTTCAATGAAGCAAGTTTGGTTGTGGGGTACTTGGAGCAGATTGCAATGCTGGTACTTTCCGTCATTGCGATCGAATATCACATCAGCCCGACTCTGTGGACTCATTTTGTGCGCAACGCCGGATATCGTCATCCAGGGATCAAAAATGCGGATAGGGAGCGCTGAGGAGCTAGCAGGCTGTTCGTAGGAATCTTCAAGAAAAAGAGAAAAGAAGGAATTAGCACAGCCACTCAAAAAACTGACCACGACGCCTATTTGCAACGGTGTCTGACGATTCAGCTCCACAAGGTAAAACAGATATGGTAAAAGAGGAAGCAGTTACGTTTTCATCGTTTTATTTGGAAACGTCGCGTCTGCCTGTCAAGTTATAAAATACGTAACTAAAATCGGTGACTATAATCTGGTGAAGTGTTAGGTGTTTCTAGCTGAACGCGGGAGAAGCTAAATGATATGTCCTGACCTCCCAACAGAACGTACCAGTTTGGGTTGCATGGAATCCAGTGGCAAATCTGGGTAGCATAGAATCAAAACGTATGAATTGTGTATGGAACTTGACAGTTTTTGTCCATGGGCTGTTGCACCATTTTCGTTTTGCAATTTGTTACAGATATAAAACACTATTTGCCAACTGAAGTTAGGTTAGACAACGAACGGGCGGACTTCTGCTACAGTCCAAGCCGAGCTTAGATAAAGAAGCCTCTTAAAACAAACAAAGTAGGAGCCCGGAATCATTCTGTTGGATACATATATTAATAGAAGACTGAGCATCCATCCTAATTCCTTGCCTGCCCTCCCTTTGCATTGGTTTAACCCCTATTCACCATAACTGCCAACACCTATAAATACTGTGAGGCGCGGTACAACTACCACTTCTGATGACGGAAACTTGCACGCTTTTGAAACATCAGGACGATAAAATCGATAGTTCCCAAGATCGTCTTACCTTCTCATATATGCGTATTTTTTTAGGTATAACCAACAAAGACAAGGACGCTAGGATAGTTATTTCTGGCTTACTAGCCGTCGTCAGCTAGTGAAACCAAATTCCAGTGTAGCCGCTGAAATTGCTGCTACACTCGAGTTTCGAACCTGCGTCCCTCCGGTCAGCGGCAAACGCCTTGTAACGTAGGCTTGGACTTGCTAAGCTTGTATAGTCACGTACTTCAATATATGCGTATTTACAGGTAAAGGGAACTTTATATGCAAACTGGTAAATATATGAGCTAACTTACCGCTTTATTGACTCAATATATACCGGGCTCTGGTGACGAAAATATCAAAGTCAGGAGAACCCAGGACTCCAACTGAAAAGAGTTGCACTTCATAGACTGTTCCGGCGCTCAGTCCGTCAATAAGACAGACTCGTTGGCTGCTCGATACATCAGTGGGCATACACATTGGTCCAGTTTCCTCATTTAAGCGGACGATTATATCCTTCTCTTTTAAGCTTTCTGTAATGTTCCAGATTAATTTGATGGAGTCCGTTATTACTTCAGCCACTTTGACCATCGGACGCACTAAAAATGGGATCATAAGGGGATAAACAACGACAACTGCAGTTGTAGAAGGAAATACTATAGTTCGAAGAAGAGTGTTAGGTGCCAGACTTTTCGCACACCCACTCGAATAGCTCATCAGCTAAATAAATATATAAAATCAATGAAATAAAAAAGACTGCCTCACCGGATATATAACTAATTTTAATCAAGTAACTGAGTCAATCTGCAATAGGCACGATGCAAAGAAGCATCTGACAGATGCAATAATCGTCCGTGTTACTTTTGAGACGGTGCAAGTGCCAAGAAAAATAGCAAATCATATAATTACAGGCGTATATTCATTACTAGTAAAAACGCATTCTCTTTCCAATGTTAAGACAATGGTTAGGCATTTCTTCAGGGACTTTAAAACCAAATTCGGAAAGGCTAAATAAAGCAGGGTTATAAAACTGATTAGCATGAAGCCCAATTGCAATTTATTCCATTGCAGTAAGAATCTCGGCTTTTTAATGCACTGCATTTTGAAAGCAAGGTATGCATTTCTTCACAAAAAACCAATTGGAAGCCTTGAGGGCAGACCTCATGTTGAAAAAGGAATCATTGTTGCAGTCGGCGGCAGGCACGACGCCTCAGGAGAGTCCGCAATGTTGCTAGCCTTTGGTCAGGCTACACTCCTAACACATTCAAGGTAAAGCGTCATTCCATCTATCTGCCTCTAAATGAACATTGTCTGCAGAACCAGTGTTTGTCATTTGATGCCCTTCCACTAGCCCATTCGCGTAACTCCCTCTAAGATTCTGGTGCTTGGAGCCGACCTGATCAGCCTTTTGCGAGGATTTAACGCAGGTGATGACAACCGCTTGAGCCGCGAGCTGCCCGAGTCATTGTTTTCAGGTTCGCAGCCAATTAACAAGCGTAATGACTTGCCGTTCCCATATTCAATACTGAGACTTTGTCAAAACAGGAGCCTAAATCACGGAGGAAGGGTCGGGCTCAGCAACACATCCGATGACAACAAACATGAATTTCGCGTAAGAATCAAGCCCACATGCAACGGAGTGGCAAAATCGTGGCAATAAATGACTTGGAAGCGGACTGCCAAGCTATCATCGCACCATTATTGACCCCCAAACTGTCATTATGGGGTGCGCATGCAGTCACATGGCCACTACGGACAGTAAATACTGCGTAATCTGTTCATAGATTACCCTCCATGTATGTGTGTATCTTTGACCATCGATTTCGATTAGGTTTAGCAAATGCACCAACAGATTGGTACAGAAGGTTCCAATCTCAGAAGTCAGTATTAACGCGATAGTAGGACGTAGTTAGTGCCGCAGCACTCTTCCCCTTCCCCCGGATTCTCGAAGACTAAACGGGGTCCGTCATTTACTGCTTTCTCCAGATGCAGCTAGAAACACCGCCTAACTTACTGTATAGTGACAGTAGACTTTGCGCGGGTACTACTGTACTTTGTACCCTCACTCACCTATAGTAGGTGTCTAGCCAGCCTCTTGTTAGCCAGGATTGGTACTGCTATTTATAGTACTACTAACTAGGGTGTAACTGAGTGATAGTATTTGCTGGTACTATTACTGGCTGTTTTGTAAGTCAGAGGTGACGCTGATTAAAGACAGCATTGAGCTGATATCCTCTTAACTACAACAAGAAGTGTAGTAGTACTGGTGCGACCATTTGTTAGAGGTGACGCTGACTCATCCAACGCGAGGGCTCATATCCCCTTAGTCACAACAGCGAGTGTGAATCTGGTTTTAACTATTTTGGGTAAGTACACGCTTGGGATCCTGTGCTCAGCAGCGTTTGCCTTGGTTTCCGAGCTCTCAACTCTATCTATAGAGCTGTACGGACTAAGATGCTGCTGAGATAGGTACGTGCCTATACTAAAAGTGCTAATTTATATTAATCATACTTGTTAAGGCCAGTAGATAGTATACTATAGTTACTGCCTGTGTCTGCATTTTGAGAAGTCTCGCCCAGTATGCATTCCCAATATGTGTGAGGTAATGGTTATTAGCATTTGGATAATAATAATAGAGCGTTTGTTAAGTAATGTACAAGTCCTACTACGTGCTTATGTCGGGCAATTTGCCGTCTATGGAATACCTATAGGCCTACTACAGCATTATCTGTATCTCGGACTTTACAGAACATTTGCTCATATCCCCTTGATCCCAGCAGGGAATTTGAATGAAGGTTAAAGCTATTCTGAGTAAATGCCCACCTTCAGTAGCTATCAAGCCAGAGTTCTGGAATCCAAGGCTGGTGGTGCTACGGATATTTCTAATACTACTAGCTGGGGGTGCAGCTGAGTGGTAGTACTTCTGGCACTATTTCTGGCTGTAGTGTTAGTCAGAAAGTGACGCTGATTAAAGTCAGCATTAGGCATATATCACTCTAATCTGTGCATATATTCTCCTATTCTGCGGTTTCCACCGATGAGCAGTTCAAGGCAGAATCCGAAACGTCAGGCAAATAAACCTCTCGTTCAAGCGATCGCATCTTCTACGCCTGCACTTTTCCTGGAACTCGCCAATTGCCTTCTATCGGCAATGTCTTTTAAGTTTCTTCGTCCAAATAAAATCGGCTAAGAATTTGACAATAATATGCGGCGGTCGCTGACTGCACCCATCTGATTTACTTCAAGAAATATGGTCAAACTGGTGAACAGGTTTCCCCTTCGATGTTGAGGAGACGCATTGATTTCGTAGTTTGCTTTGACTCCGTAATAACTCACCATTATGCGCTTGGTAAGTTTACTAGTTAACCTTCTCGGGAGGGCTGAACAAACAAAGACGAGTGACAAAGACATTAACCATTTTGTTCTTGTCCATGCATTCATCAGTAAGCCACACCGCGTACAGAAACGCAAGTATGTATACATTCAGCCTCGAATTGACCGTCCACGAGGATAGAGTGGCCAATTACTAACTCCTCCTTGCTACTGTTAATCAAGCCACTGTCACACGGTCATCTGTTGAATATTTGCCCGTTTGCAATTCCTGCCACGGGCGCCGAAGAAGTAACAGCTCCACTGCGAAAGCGCGTCGCTGACAATGCGTTCACCAACTCAAAAAATCGATAAAGCTTTTCGAATCTTGACTCCGCGCTAGACAAGCTAGAAGACACGCCAGTGCTTCCACGCACGATTCTGACTTGTAGCAGCCGCAAATGGGCGAAGAGGGCAATAAAGAGACGAGTGCCAAGGCCAGTCTGGTTTATCCACTTGTAAAAGTAAGTCTGGTTTTGCGGTTTTACCCGATGTGAGCGCTCCCACGCTTTAAGTTTTTATACAGTAGTCTTTCTTGTGCTTGTTGCAGCTAACTTAGTATTCATATTTAACCATATTCCCAAATAGCGCGTGGGTGCCGTACAGTCTTTAATAAGTCATACGGGTAGCAAGAGAAGCAAACTTTGCAACCACAGCTAATTAGCTTTCTGCCACTCTGATGACTGCAGTGGATGCAGCCGTAGTGTTGGGTTTGGAGATTGCGGGGGGTTATGTTTTCGATTGCGAACGCCCTGTCTGACGTGCGCATATGTATTTTCAGTTGTACTTAAGTGTTTTCTAGCGTCCTTTGCGTCTTCTGCTGGTTGCTTGACAGTGCAATGAACTCCTCTGCTGTAAGTAGTACAACGCGGGATATACAACAGAAAGGTGACTTTCCCCAAAAACAGACATTTGTTTTGGCATTCAGTGGAATTTTTCGAGTCACTGTTTACCCCTTCCCGTCAGCATGCACAGATCGGTGAAAGAAATACTGAAGTTATGTATACATTTGTAACTAGCGAATTGGATCACCTCTGCTCCCAACCCAACGAACCAGACTTTCTCTCGGCTACCTCACTCTCTCCTTTTACACCCTTATTTGTTTCAATACATCTCCTAGTAAAAAGAACTGGAGATGTACGCTAGCGATGAATTTAGGTTAATAAGGTTAAATCTTGTCGCTACGATCTTCCAGGCCCGGTTCTTTAGCAGAAACAAAAGAACTGGGAGGCCAGATTGGAAGGAACAGCGAATTCTATAAGGAAGGATTGGAAAATAGTTAAGAGAAATTTGCCGCTCGGTCTGACATGGCGTTCGACCGTGAGGGCCATGTGAGAGCGCGGGATGGTCACAGCGGCCAACGACGCTGCCTGTCGGGATGGATTCCAGTTTGGCCGTCGGCACGGGAATTGTCACAGCGTGTGCTTGTGCGCGAGAGCGAAGGTTGCGCATCGCATGTGAACATGGACCTGTGCACTAGATCGAGCACGGCCGTGCGACTAAGATTGCCATTACGTGAACTCGTCTGTGGCGTCTCGCACTAGGAGGAGGTGGCCTACACAGCCACTACAACGCCATTATAGTACATACTAAATAAGTCTATGCCACCTGTGTACGCGTGTATAACTTCTACTTCAGTTGGGAGAGTCACCATAAATACCGCATTAAAAATTAGCCGTTACAGGCTGATCCTGATGTCACGAGAAAGTTATAATCACATCCGGAACTCATAAAGGTTCATCAATTTTAGATTCTGGCTGTGGTTTTTCAGCGAGTATCCATCACCGGCATGTCCTTGGTTCTTCCCGTACTTTCTTTAGACTCGACACGTTGGGCGAACGGAATGAAACAGAACAAATGCATGCTCATAGCAAGAATGTGATGCACCTGCTGGACGATATATTTCACAGTGAATTCGTAGCTCAATGGCTAGGGGGTTTGCCTTTGACCGGTGAAACGCGATCTCGAAACTCGAGTGTGGCAGCAGTTTCAGCGACTACACTAGAGTTGGTTCCCCCTAGCTGACGACGGCCAATAAAGACAGAAATAGTTATCCTAGGGTGCCTGTCTTTGCCGGAATACTACTATAACTACTATACTACTTTAACATATATTTCACTAGTTGACCTGTTTAACAACGGTTAAAGGATTGGGCATGGATAAGCTCTCCATCTGCGCGTGATTCACAAAAAACCTCAATCTCTTTCCTCGGTACAGACTGATTCTCAGCCCAGCAGGTTGCGGCAACAGTCATGGCCCCTTCGTGTGGCTTTTATGGCGCTCGCACCTACATTATATCTGTAAGACTATAATTCTGCTCTTCCGTTCTTTCTATGTGTAGGTACATGCGTAATACGAGCCTGAGACTATCACGCTCTACTGTGGCGGAGAAGGCTGCCAGCTCACCTGATTATCAGACTAACCACCAGTGTATGTTGTGCGTTATGTGGCTTCTGAGTGAACTGAGCGTCAGATGGCGACAGCTCCTCCTAATTCTCCGGTTGTGTAAGTACTGGTGTGTGTCAAGGAGTTCACTTCGTGCTGTGGCGCGCATAAACAGGTTCGCCGACCCTTTCGGTCACTTTATCTACCCCACAAGGGCCAATTTACCGGCTCGACTGATGGTCTGACGCTGACGTCTCGAAGAGAGAGTAAGGTTGAGGGCTTAGTGCATTTTCACAACCATAAACAATCTGACGCACTTAAAACTACGACATAATGCTAAAAGTCGTGGTTTGGGAGGTTGCTATCTGACGGTATGACTCGTACTAGGTGGTCAACCCAGTCTCCGTTTCGTTCTGTGGAGTGGCTGACTGACGGTCCAAGAGTCAGGCTGCAATAGCCCCTTCTTTTTTGGTCTTCATGGCACTCCCAGTTAGCTGGGATCCGAGCCGTCCACTTGCATTGTCTTTGTTTTCTGGTTGTTTTGACGCACAGTGCATGGGATTGCGCCCTCTCCCACCTCCGAACTCCTTTCATTTTTCTCGTTACCCAACTCAGACGGGGAAGTGGAGAGAGAGAGAGTGAAGTATATGCCCCTCAAGTCTAGTTTCACTGTAATCCGGGGGAAGCCACCGTTCCTGTAACAGCAAGCGGTGGAGTGTATAGTGAACATCGTTGAAACTGACGGTCGAATTTTCATATTCGCATCTACCGGTTTCAAGCCTGATATGTATAAACTCAGAAACCAGGTAGCGTGTAGCTTGCGCAGACAGAGGGTTCAGCCACTGCGCCAAACTTCGGCCACCCCTATTTTAGGTGGGCGTTGGCTCTCGGTCCGGCGTACTCGTTTGCCCTTCTGGCCCTAACTGACTTGATCCGAGCCTTGTGCGAACGCCTGGTAGGCAAGGTTCAATTCGATAACTCGGTTGATTGTGCCAGTTAAGGACCACCTTTTCAGCACTAGTCTAGCCATTTTCTCATTGGTCCTGCCGATCACCCTCACTTTCTCAAAGGTGAATTCGTGGTTCAGCTGTTGCACATGACCATAGACCGAAGACAGCTTGTCCTTGCGATTGATTGCAACTTGATGTTTGGGAAATCTTGGGCCAAGGCATTTGCACGTTTCACCAACATACCTCGCCTCACAGTTTTTGCATGGTACGCTGCAGACCACGGCTGATTATTCAGTTGCTGGCAGCGGGCTTCATGATTTGCTGTGGGGTTGTTAAATCTAGTCAATGCGCCACCTGACGTCCCACTTTTTTTTCTTCCCACATGGGACTGGATTTAAAGATCGCAGTAGCAAGGAGTTCACCTATAAGCTTGAGCCACTGCCATAGAATGACCAGTGCCATCAGATAGACAATCTGCGTCAAGTAAAGTTTCTCCGGTTGAAGATTAAAACTCCGTACAGAGAGATATAACTAATGAAGACAAGGCAGACTGAAATGATCGCTTCTGGCTTACTATATGTCATCAGCCAGTCATAATCAACATTAAGGCACAACAGCCCTAGTGTATTCCGTACCGATCGGTGAGCACCCTTCTACTACTGTCAATATTCCCGATCGAAACCGATGAGACCTTGGCGCAATTTTTTACAGTGTTGCACGTCTAACCAACAGGATACG
>JAYGXS010000006.1:19643436-19678485 GCA_036362985.1 Ligula intestinalis | reverse complement strand
TGCTAAATGACGAAATAGCTCGGATCGCTTAGTCAGTACAGTGTATGGCTGACTGGCGGACTCACAGTCATGCTGCAATGGCTCCTTTTTAATGTGACCTACTATGGCACTCCCACGTAAGTGGGAGCCTAGCAGATTCTTGTTGTGGCGCTCTTTGGGGTGGTTGCCGCACCAACCATCTGCGCTCTCCCCCCAATCTCCGGTTTTCTCAACTTTTGTCCTGATACCAGATGCAGGTTAAGCGAGTAGGGAGAGAGTGAGCTAGATTTTGTGTGGGTCTACTTTCACCATAATTCAGCTACAGTCATTGCGTCTGCCTTCAGCTTGCTGAAGCTCGTGGTGGGCATCGTCAAAATCGACGATTTAAATGTCAGATTGTTAGCTATAGGCCCGAACGGCCTGAATGGCTCAGATTAATAAAAGTAATAAAAATATACAAACTGGAAGAAAATGCATTGACAGATAACATTTGCCGTGTTGTTTTATCCGCTTCGTGATCAATATCTCACTTTTTAAGTCTATTTCACGCATAGATTGTCATTATCATTTTATGGAGTAAATTTTATTTCCGTCCTCTCTCTTCCGGCGTCTCACATAATAAAATCTGTTTTTTTTTTCAGTACAGCGAACTCAGTGACGAACTTCAGAGTGAAATCAGTGAATTATGCGTTACTGCCTGCGAAAAATATGCAAACGACAACTCCGTAAGTCAGTTGGCGTATGACCTTGCTATAAAATGGCAAATGAACTTACTTGAGAGTAGGGGAATATTAGTAGTATTAAAACAGACGTGAAAGGAGTTTTAGTGGTTGTGGTCGTCAACCAACGTATTAGAAACTGAGATTACTGCAGTTATTAAAACTGTGGAACTTTAAATCAGCATCGTAAAGTTTTTTCACTGTCAAGGGCAAAACTTTGTGAATCCTTGCCCCATTTACTTCACTGAGGGACTCGAGACGGAGCTCAAAAACGGCCTGCAAATACGGGAATTCTGCGAACCTGCTGCTAAATGCCAAAAGCAGTGCTTACTGAAGCTCACAGACTCCCGCCGGAACTTGACGCACCTTCTTGCCCTCTAATGTTAGTGGCAGTTTTGTTACTGTGTCGAGCATAATATCGCCCAGACTTGCCATGCGTTCTTTTGTGGGGAAACGACCGCAGTATATACTGGTACATTCAGTGCAGTTCAGTGCATAGCAGCCAACTTCGACAAGACCTTCTCTTTTGGACAACACCAGGGCAACGATTTCCTCCATAGTCGAGATTCCTTCAGCTGCAAGGCAACAAATAGCAATTCTTGAAGGGTGTTCGCTGGCTGAGAATGACAAAGACTATCCTTTTAAAAGCATCCGAAATTTCACGCCAATGAGCAGACAGATTGAGGCCAGGCCACTGTGAGGTTTCTCGCCTAGTCAGCAGCCGTCCAAAAGGTAAGTGGAGGATTGCCGTCATGAGGGTCTGCGCGGACTTGGGGCACTACATATCCATCGTCATTGGTCATGTGGACTGGTTGATTCGCACCTAATTAGACGGCAATACACTCTTACCGGTCTAAGCTTGACACTAACCCCAGCCTTTTAGGTTTAATATCCTTTGTCAGGTTAAGGAGGCCACGCAAGCAATCCTTGCCCATGTAGGGATAGGAAAACAGCCAAGAGAAAGCTGTCCTCCTGTTTGCAGATTCCCTCTTTTGCCCAACCACCCTAACACCGGCAGGAACCCGTTTGGTATTGCACGCCCTTTTGCTGAGTCTTAGGTTGTAGATACTGCTTCAGAAGATTTAAGCATGACGACGGACGACCTATTCAGTTATCCACTGTTCTCTAGCCTTATTTATTCCCGACTTCATTTGATTCGGCGTGATCGAAGACCTGAAGTAATAGAATACAAAACAAAGCAGTCAGATGAAGACAGGCTTGACTTAGAGTTTGTCATCACCCAATGCCGTCTTGTTGAGTTTGTGGTCATCAAGCACCAGTAATAGCTAACCACTTCAATATGCGTTTCGCCGAGTTCTGCCGCTGCATGGCTCATCAGTGTGCCTCGAAGTGTAACTCGCGTGCCTCCTGTTATACACTACTGCTTTAAGCTTTAGGTTATCCAGTCTCTCTGGGACTTAAAATGCGAATCTTTCATATATTCTTTGAGAAAAATACTCTCAGGTTTGGCCGAATTTACAATGGGCATACTTGGACTGAAATCCACCAGTTCCAATGTAGTAATCGCGTTGGTATACCCCCAACACTGGCATTGCTTAAATGCATGAGCACGTATTTTGATGATGATCTACCCCTGCACGAATATGTGTTTAATTTGCCAAAGCTGGGTTTTAACTCAAAAATGCATATCATCCCGCGAACTGGGGACTTGTTTCGAAACATTTATTCTAGGTTCTGTTTTCAAGCTCGAAAAAAATTTGAAAAGCTTACTATGCCTCTGCTATTGATTGGCCACCACACAGTTGCTGCCTACGTGGGCAAAGCCAGACGGCACACCTCTGATGTTTCCTGCAATTAAATCAACTTTCTCAAGGACACCTCTTCGCTTATGAGACCGCTTCCGACCGCGCTGGTAGAGTGTACGTAATGGTTGCTTAACAATGCGCTAACCTTAGTGATGGTTGCGGGGAGGCATCCGGCCCAAGGATTGGAACATGTCTGACATTAAATAACTGATAAGTCCGAAATGACCCTCGGAGACTTCGATCTGATAAGATCCCCTAGGAGAATATAGGCCAACTAGCCGCACTTTTTTCGACACCTTGGTTGACAATTGAATTCCACTGAGTGTCAACCATTTCGGCCACCTTGCTTGAATGCACACTTTGTCCCTTGCTAGACCTGGCAATTTTGGCCGGTTAACTGGTTTTTCGAAGGCACTAGGTGTAGTTAGGCGTGGCATGACTGCCTGATGATTTTGGAGGTGACGAAACGGGGGAGAGGGATGGGTGGGTGTGGGACGGTCGAGCGCATAAATTGGTGATACTTGTTGCTGAAACATGCTCACTGAATGCATGCTGCCAATACGCGTATGTTTCCTCTCCTCATCCACCCTCTCCCCTTTTCCGCAGGATGCCGCCAAAATGGTCAAGGAAGGACTTGAGCAGAGGACCGGTCCAGGCTGGCACGTTATCGTGGGTCCGGGCTTTGGGTTCGAGATCTCCTACGAAGTGAAGAACATACTCTACATGTACTTTGGTGGAAACACGGGTATCTTACTGTGGAAGTGCTCCTAGACCTTGCGTCAATACCTCGCTCTCCCTCCACCCTCCCGCTCCGTCTGGACGGTTGGGACCTGCGGCCTTTCCACCTGCACCTTGATATCGACATGTATGCTTCTTACACAGTCTCCGGCTGTCCTGTACACTACAGTTGGTCGAAGTTGTTCAGTGTATACAATAAACGCATTTCCGACCACCATAACCACTGACTCTTCCGGGTCCAGGAAATCAAGGAGTATTTTGTGTTAGCAGGATTTATTAAATTTAACAAACTTCGCGGCGGCTTTTCAACTACAACCCGTCATTGCATGAGGTAGGTAATGGTTAGGTGCATACAGCAGACTGAATTTCACATGATGTCAGTGTATAACAAAAAAGGTCATAGTTCAGTGTAAGTAATGATCAAGCGAAGGAAATTGCATTAAATCAGCTTATAGGGAGGAAAAGAGGGAGAGAACGTTAGTGCAAGCCAAGTCATGATTGAAACTAACTGCCAAATTACCAGACTTATTGGAGATTGATCATGTGGTCGAGCTGCTTGCGTAGGTTGGGTTTCTCCAGCCGTATGTAGGCCGCTTCCAAGTAGCACAGTTTCCGATGTCTTCCTGCTCGAAAAGCTGTTATGTATTGGCAGTCTGTGGAATGCAATCTGTTGTATGCTACTTACCATTATCTAACTCGGGCAACAACGGAATGCAGTTAGGTAGCCTTCGCAAAATTTGTTAAATTCAATTAATCCTGCAGCCTACGCTTGTTTTAAATTCATACTGGATAACACTTGCTTCAGAAAATAAATCGACTGAACTACAATTCCGTGATCATTAGTCGGTCTATTGACAGGCTTTCCTCTTCTTGTGCGAGAGCCATTCGAATGGATGGGGTCCGTCTGTATTCCCGGGCAGTGCCGTCGAATCAAGTCCTTTGCACGCTCCGGCTGAAAGCAAAGATCCAATTGACATCGATTCTAGAAAGGGCTAGATGTCAGGAAATGTCAACACATCGCGAGACTCAAATTGCCGTTGCATGCCAGTGGCAGGATGCAGTAGAGTATTGCGACGTAGGCAAACCAATCTTCCTTAGCCACGCTCCCCCTCCTCCCGCAATGACAGTGTGCATTCAAAGGTTCGTAAAGAACAGCAAACGAAGCTGACAAGTCATGTGTTGTCCTGTTTCTGTGGCTTTAGCAAACTTGTTTACTAAGTAGGCCTTCGAAAGACCACGCCATGTCTAGGGACCTTTGTTATTGTCAGTCTCATTGATGTTGTGCTAAAAATACATCCTCGAACGAAGGAAGCAGAAAGAAGCCTAGACGAGCGCTTTGAAGCTTGTGAATCGTCACAGATGGCAGCAGTTATAGCAAAAACAACAGTGATAAGGAGGGAGAATTGACCAATCAACAATTAGTGATGCTAGTCTGCAGGTGACAGCGCAGGGCTTTGTATATCGGTGACAGCTCGATGCATTGATCGGCTGATTCTCTACCTTATGTCTAGGCTCCGATAACTTTCCTGCTTTAATGGCTTCCAGTGTTGGTGATTACCTAGGTGGCTGCAAAGTTAAGCTCGTAATCCGTTTCTAATGGGGTAAACCAATCAATGATCAGTTAAGCAGGTCTAAATCTGATGGATCAGGGTCCTTTATACCAATGCAATAGTCTTACTGAACCATAGTAGATAAGTGGTAGAGGGTACCACAACAGAGATTCTGGGGCATATTAGTGTTCCCCTGGGAAGAGGGTCATTTCTGGTGCTTGTGTTCTGCCCGGTATGGAAAGTTTTTGATAACAGTAAGATTACGTTGTAATTTTACTACATAGGCAGCAATGATACTAACTAAACGCTGAGGTACGTGTTCATTTGGTATGTTGCCACAACTCAACACAGCTACTGGGGATCCCTCCGCTTTCTCTGTGTGCTTTCTGGTTGATATACTGGCTTTAAATGGTGAACATTTTCTTTTCTTTGGAAATTACTTTCTGTGCTTGCTGTAGGTCAGGGGATCCATTAATGAGCTGGAACCCTCGCAGTCATGTCAAGTGGCAGTAGAAAACCGACAAAACATGTGTCTGGGCGTTTAGCTAGTATCATCGCTGCCAGTAGCGCTAAATTACACCATAAAGGTTTACTATTCTCTGCCCGTTTGCTGCATGCGTGCTGTACGCGCCATAATTCGTGCAACATGCTGGCATAGGCGAAAGATTGAAATTATTTCGCTAATTGACACTGACTCAGATTGTGATTCTGATTATCGTGTAGTCTATTCTGAAACTGTTTCAGTCATGATAGCATTCGGGCTTTTTAAAGAGCTTCGTTCAGACAACTAACAAAACGTATGTACTGTAGAAAGCACCTACATAAATAGTATGCTTTTTATCGTTGATTTTGACTGTCTTTATAACTTTAAATATATTTAATGGAAAATATAGACGGAAAAAATTATTTCTTGTACTCGATTGGTAGAAACTTACGCCTTCTTCAAATTTTATATTTGAAGAAGGTTTATCCTTCGGTTTTAGAAAATATTTTATCGATGAACCTTTTTACGATGGTGAGGTGTTTATTCATAATACATCGTATCCATCAACTTATTAATGCTGCCTATATTATATTAAGCATGCTCCACATCTATTGCAATATATTCTGAGAAATAAATGACTTCTTGCGTAACCTGTACGCAAAACGTACTATTCCGTGAGCAAGATGTAAACAGCATGCAGTTTTTAAACCTTGAATTCGAGTGTACCAGTCAGTAGGTTTCAAAATTATTCGGCAGGTTACAAACTTTTTCAAATCCGAAAGATACTCTTTCTTTAAGTATACAATTTAAAGAAGGCGTAATTTGTTACAATTTGAGTACAATGAATAATTTTTTCGTGCAAGGATAAGCTGTCTTTGGTCTATGACCACGTACAGCAGAAGAAACAAACATTCGCCTTTGAAAAAGCAAGGGTTATAGGCCGAGCCAACATCAACATGGCCAGATTGCTGCTGGAAAGTTAGTCCTCGACTGGCACCCTAAACAGAGCCATGGACCTTCATTCCGCCTACCAAGCGCTCCGCAAAGGGCTAACATCGACTCAGAATGAAGAAAAAGGTCAGGCGGAGAGATAAATAAGCTGGGTCGACAGCCGGCAGCCGCAAGCAAAGAGAGTGGAAACGCTCATGAGACGCAAAAGCGACTTGACACAGCTCATGAAGACGCCCGTGAGCGCACGAGCAATTCAAGCAGCCACAAAAATTGATCGGTGCAATCGATTGACACATTGGCATTAGACAAGGCAAGTGGTCGGACGCGTTTATCTAACGCAAACAAGAGTACAGACACCACGCTCTGACGATCGAAGCGAGCATGCTTTTGAAACGTCATCTAAAATGCACCTAGGTCCCAGAAATCTTCTTCTGCCTCTTCCAGGGATGATGAAAAGAATATTTTATCTGGATCTCGATTTTTTTCGCATGTATATTTGAGTTTATAAAGGGAGTCAAAATCAATGATAAAATGCATAATTCTTAAGCAGTTACTTTTTACAGTCCAAGCGCATGCGCGAACACCATCCTGCCTGGTTAAACAAAGGCGAGATCAAGTCAATATCTAATGCGATTTTGGCTCACTTGATTGACATCGGTCATCGAGTAGACATAAAGCAAGTGCTTCCAGTCTTGTATTAAGCGCCAGCGAAACACTCCAAGTTCTTGTGTCAATGGATACTTGCGATGGCAGAAGCCGTCGCCATACGACTCACAAACCAGACCTTATGCGCGCAGAAGGCATGCGTAGTGGCCCTAAGGCCCCCGTGGCCGATAACAAACTCAACATCCGTCCGCACACCTTCTTTCATGCCGCGAGACGATGAGCAGACAGTGACAACTGGTGTCAAGACGCCGCGAAGCGGGGAGGAGATGACCAGTTGATATGAACTAATTGTGGGACATGTCCCTCCTCCTCCCTGCTCCCTTTGATCTTTTAACAACTCCTCCCTCCCCCTTTTAGTTACCTTTGATTGGTTGCTTAAACTTTTGCTTTTTTTGTACAGGCCTGATGATGAATTAATCGAAAACGTTCGTTCGCCTATCTTGACTTTTTGAATACAAACGTTTTGTTAGTGGTCAGAACGAAGCTCGTTTAAAAGCCCGAATGCTATCATGACTGAAATAACTTCAGAATAGACCACACGATAATCAGTATCATAATCTGGGTCGATGCCAATTAGCGAAAGAAATTCAATCTTTCGCCTATTTCGGCACGTATTCTGGCGCGCACTCTATATTACATGGTTATCCTGCCGTGGCTGATGTAGTTCGGCCTATGTAGATATATATATATAATCGAGGTCTGTGCCTACAGACATGGAATAAACTGATAGATATCGAGTGGACACATTAATTTCTAATGAAATTAAAAAGCTAAAACAGTAAGATTAGTTGACGCGGACTCTCATCGGGAGGTCAATACTCCTCGGTAACCTTCTGAGCGGGAGAAAGCTTTTGCTTTTTATAATTGCTCTTGAGTAATACATTGCTGCAGAGTTCGGCTGCAGTAATGGAGAAGCTGTAGTAAAGCCGTTTTTTGCAGTTGAATTGACTCCAGCTAGTTGAATGAATGCGATGGATTTTGCCTTGATTTTATCTGTCCTATGCTTATCCGGGGTAGCGATGTCCGCCCAATCAACGAAAATAGGGTTGATCTGCTCTCCTTTTGTTAGTCTTCTGAACGTAGTTGATCAGTCTCCAGTTGCTCCAAATGTATAGCATACCACAAACACAGTAGTCACGTTTGCCTCAATCACAGTAGTTCAAAGGAATTGTAGTTGGTCAAGTCCTCTTCCGCTGTGTAAAGGCTAGTCAGAAAACTATGTGGGCGGGAGCATTTTTCAGTAGTAGGCCACAGAATGATAACAAACTTCAGACAGGCTGCAGTACGGCTCAGAATTTGCGTACAATCCCGAAAAATGTGAAAGATTGGTACTCGCTCGCTAATCGGTGTTGACTATCTTTATAAATTTAAATATATTTTATGAAAAAAAAGCAGGAAAAATTTTCTTGTACTTGTTTGGTAATGGATTACGCTTTCTTTAAATTTTACACCTTAATAATGTGTATCTTTTGGTTTTAAAAAAATTTGCTAAATTTCCAAATAATTTTGAAACCTACCGGCTGCTACACCTGCATTCAAGGTTTACAAACTGCGCGCTGTGTACACCTTGTTTAAGGAAAGGCACGCTTTTGTCAATGGTTTGAGGAAGAGGTCATATAGTTCCCATAAAATGTTGCAAACTATACCCTTTCCTTAAGAACAAAAGTTAAAGAGGGCGTACGTTGCAACGAAACGGGTGCAAGAAAAAAAATTGTGCATGTTTCCCATAAAATATATTTAATTTTTATAAAGGTAGTCAAAATCAATGATAAAAATCCATACTACTTAAGTAGCCATTTTTTACAGTACCTACGCTCTATTAGCGGTCAGAAAAAAGCTCTTTAAAAAGGCGGCATCCTGTCGTGACTGAAGTGACTTCAGAAGACTCTATACGATAATCAGTCTGACAACTTTAATCAATGCAGATTAGCGAGCGAGTATCAGTCCTCCGCAAATGTTGGCATGTTGCACCAATTCTAACCCGGACTGTAATGTCCCGTTTCATTGCATGCAAAGCAGGTGGTCAATGATAGCTTGCCCACGCGACCACTTCGATCAACTTCATTGCGTCAACAATGTTTTGCCATATTTGCAAGAACACAAGCTGCCTTTAAATCCCAGATGGTTACGGTGAATCATCTGACAACCTAACGGAGAAGTTTTAACGTCCGTAACCACAAAGAGGCCATCTGGCGATTCCACGATTCCGCATCACGTATTCAGTTGATCATTCAACCCTGTCTTACCGATAGAAACGATTTGAATAAACCCTTCAGGAAATCGTTCCTCAAATCGTTATTCGACACTTATGATACGATTCCAGTGTCATATGTTATTAAACCATAGGGAGTTTAGATAGGGCAACCGAGGAGTCAGAGTCAATTAAAACGCATAGGCGGTTTCCGTTTCGAGTTTCTTGTTTCCTTTGATTCTGTATCCACAAGTAATGCGTACGTCAAACCCCAGTGCTGACAGCACTCAATGTAGTTTAGTACTTTTAAACAAATAGTTAAGAATAAAGGAGATGCGAACCTTAACAATGGATACCCATCGTCAACATCAAGGGAGTCTGCCAAATATCACCTGACTTTAGACAGGTGAACGGGGCACGTCTAACAACACCCCATGGGAGCAGGGCGAAGCCAGTCTTGGGAGAGCGTGTGTGTCAGTGGGATGGGGGACGATCGTTGCTTTTATGTGGCTTAAGGAGCCAGCTCATGTGGCATCCGATGGGTGTGAACATTTGCCCGGAAGAGGGGCGAGGGGTCGTGTACAGAGGCCGGAGGGAGGGATTGGGGGCTCTGTTCAAGTGGTCCATCGGTGGTCACGACTTGCTGCATGCTGAGAAAGGAAATCGAGTCGCGTGTGTTAAGGTCAGCCTAACACAACAGCTGCTGGTTGTTGTCCGCTTTCCTGCGGTTCTGACTGTTTTTGACGCACATGTGAATTCGAGCGAAAAGGGGTCAAGGGGGGAAAGCGACCAACATTCATGGGAGGGGGATTCGACTGACAGGCGAAACAGAGGAAGGGAACAATCGTACGAAGGTCAGACAGGAAGTCACTGGAGATGTACAAGGAGAATTTCAAAATTGTTCCGCTGGAAATAACAGATTCTGTTCAACAGTTCCGAAGCAGAAGAAAATGCGGTCACGGGAAGGTGAAGTTGGTTGACCCTACGTTTCCGATTCTCAATCTCACTCATCATCGGAGCCAGCCGCAGTAAAGGCAGAAAAGAAAGAAGGTGCGCAGTAATTATATGGTGCGGTTGCCAGACTACTAAATGTCTACAATAATTTACATTGCTCGCATATGGCAGTGGCTTAAGTGAATAATGGGAGACCTTTGCCGCTATGATCTTCAGGTCCATTTCCGTGTGGAAAGGGAAGAAGCGGGACGCCAGGTGGAAGGAATAATAAATTATGTACAGCCAAAAGGCTGGCGCTTGAGGTATGGTACACAGATGCTAGCTCTGTCAACAGGCATCTGGACCTGCACGCGGTCTACAAAGTATTGCGCCACTCTTGTGGGCAAAGGACAGAATAAGGCCGAACGATACGTAAGAATGGCAAGCAAAAAGAATAATCTATTTATATAAGAATGTTAAGATGCGTACAGCTACGATGTCCAGATATGATATTGCTTTCATCAGCACCGCAAGAGGAAGAAGACAGGGGAAATTTCTGCGAGCCAGGTATATTTAAGTTGACGTTTCAAAAACGCACAGGCGCCACACGAACGATTTAGCACATTATCTCATGCAGGCGGCCACAGGGGCGAGAAAAATTAAAATGACCACCAGCAATCGATCGGTGAAATCGCTCGACACGCGTACACCAGGCACGGCTATAACACGAGGCTGGTGGTAAGGTGCATTCATTTGGCCGGCCGGAGGAGGCAGCAGGGCCACCAGGACCCTCTACCTTGGGGACAACGCGCAACTTATTGCTGTTCATGACGCCCGACTTCGCTGAGAGCTAATTTGTGTACACCACTATAATTGCCCCCCCCCCCTTCCCCATCCGCCTTGAGTGCTGTTTCTAACACCTTAACAACCTGTTGACTTCTGACAGTTGATTGGCCTGTGGCCACTATAATTTTCCTTCTTTGGGTTGCTACTGCTCCTCTCTGAAGATTGAGTCTTGTAAGAGTTCGAAAGCTCAGGCCAATAAATCAACTGACCTGGTGCTTGACAAGTTGACAAAATTATTTTTCCAGGTACCGCATTGTCCTTCGAGTCACCTTAACTTCACAGGTTTGCTTTTGTCTCAACAGAACGGAAGAGAATCAATTTGGAGTGCGTTTGTTTTTCCGCTCTCGTACGCCTTCCATAATCCGTCTGTTTAACACACTTACCTTATGCGTAATATTTGTTTCAAATTAGGTTATAAGTTCAGGAGCTCGCCTGCTGATTTGTGCAAGCTGCCATTCGACGTTTACGACACACTAGCTAACCTATTTTACAAAATGTTAATTAGAATTCCAAACTGTGTTTTTGGTTAGAATGGCGTTGTTATACTTATTATCATGAAGCAAACTTCAGAATGCCCATAGAAAATCTAATTCATTGTATAAAAAATAAAAACAAAAATATTCTTTTTGGCATGAATTTGTAGGTCTTTATGATTTCTATACATGGTATGCTTGAAAAAGATTATTATCCGTATTGAAAAAACTTCCTTCATTTCCCATAGAATTTTGAACCCGATTTAGGACTGTGCATATTTATACACTTTTTTGTAAATCTGTTTTAAATATTAATTTAAAGAAGGCTCGAGAATGAGCCCCAAGTCAGAGAGGGAAAATTGAGTTCCGAACGAACGTTCACGAAGGAGTGACAACATTCTCGATCTAGACTGACAAGACAACAAGCCCCTGACTTAATGGTTACAGTTTTGACTTCTGATCAACAAGGTTGTGGGTTCAAGTCTCGGATGGTGCACAACTTGGTGTTAAGTATGACGGCTAATGAGCCAGAAATGGACTTTGTAGGCAATGCTGTCTGCCTAAACTACTAGCTGCTGTGCTGTTACGCTTGGGGCTCGACAGTGAGTTCCAAGGCGAGGCAGAACAATTAAGTTCCGATATCGAACGTTCATCAAAGAATGATAATAAAAATGCATCCTCGTATATCATTAGTATTCTTTGAATTTGCAAGGGTACCGGAAAGTATTGCAAAAATGTGTATTACTTGAGTAGTCCTTTTTATGGAGTTTTACTTTCGCAGCTAACAAAAAGAAGGCTCACTCAACAGCCACCATCTGATCTGAGTATACGATAGTGAAAATTGGCTGAATGATAATCACTTCTAAAATCTCGCCTGTAACCGAATAAAGTTCTGCTATATCTGAGTCAAATTTTCAGACTTGACCAGTAAAACAGCCGCCATCCGATCTGAGTATACGATAGTGAAAATTGGTTGCAAGCAGAATGACTTGAAAATAATACTTTTGTGAAATTTTCGGGTACACATCCGTCCACAAATGCAGATTCCGTTCTCTGCGGTTACCAAAACCTTCAAATCGGCAACTTTTACTAAGGTAGGAAATTCCTTGCCTATCAAGAAATGTCGGATTTGGCCAAATTTCTCCTGCAATACATTGACTTGAACTGAACTTTTTCCAGTAAACATAATTTTTCGCCTCCGTCACTCTACTGGACAAAACAGACAACCCTTGATTTGTGTTAAACCACTTCCTCACATGGTGGTCTTTGTACTTCGTGAGTTAGGCGGTCTAATATACCCCATGCCTACTCAAAAGTGAGGGTCCGGGTTCAAGGTTTTCTTTCTCCTTTTGCTTTCATCGGTGATTTGATGTCTGGGTCGCAGGTGTGTGTCTAAAAAAAGTGCATTCATCAGATTTCCGTTTTAAAATACTTTCAGTTGGCCGCCAAGATGCTGAAGGATGCTCTTGAGGAGAAAATGGGTGCAGGCTGGCACGTGGTTGTCGGTCAGGGCTTTGGCTACGATATACACTACGAAAAACGCTTTATAATGTTTATGTACTTTGGTGGGAATACTGCAATTCTGATGTGGAAATGCCTATAATTCGTTTGTTTCTAGCATTTCTAATAAATTTGCATGTTGTTTATCCATATTTCACTGAATTGCACGTTGTGATCTGAATGTTGATTGGAACAAAGAGCGGTATCCACAGTGCAGTGCATCAGAGTAGGCCTGTTATGCCATGCAAAATCGGTCGAGAAACATTAATCAAACAAAATGAATTGATGCAATTTTTACTTTACTCTGAGTGTAAGCATGTACAAAATGATTTTGTCATATTCCGCATAATAATTTAGTGATGGGACTGTTGCTAGGTCGAAAGTAGTCTGTCAAGTGGCCCGCTGAGTGACACAGTTGATTTGAAAACATATCCATGAAATATGAATGCAAACTTTGAAGTTTCTGGCGGCCTTGAATTAAGATTTCGCTCCTGCCTCTACAGGGGGTCCTTTATAATTTGGGACGTCTACAATCGGTTTGTCAATGTCTTCTTCCCAGACAAACGTGGACATTCGTAAAACTAACAGCGGTTAGACTGTTGAACTCTTAAGTAACAAGCTCACGGGCTCGAAGCGCGGGTGAGGCATCAGTTGAGTTTGGGCATGACTGGCTGACGGCGGCTCATAAGCCAGAAATGTCCATCCTCCTCTCCCTTGTGTTTGTCGGTAATGTCCTTCTAATTATGGGGCTGTATTGTACGTTATATAAGCAACACGGACAGAAAAATAAGATTTCAATATATTTTTTTCGTGTTATTGAAGTCTGTATGAGGATAGCGGTGGGTTGGAATTGAGCGGTTACGTCAGGTAGTTGACCGAAAATCCGGAGGTGTCGTCGGAGATTTCCGCCGCCTGAACACTGAAAATAGCTGGGAAATTGATCTCGAACAGTACCAGGGTGAATACTTTACCTTATTTTCCCTCCCTCCAGAGGCCTTATCCCATGGCTGTTACAGATTATTGGGAAGTCGAAAATTCATGATTCGCCAGCTTCCTGTACCCGAGTCCGCTTCCGACCTGCATGAGCTGCTCGTCACAGATGGAACAGGGGGAGAGGTGAAGAAAGAGAGGATTCCACAGGTGTTATAACGGTGGCTTTTGTGGTGTCACAGTCTAATTACGCCCCTTGGAATCCCCAAAGGAAGAACACAATAAGAAAGGCGTAACCTTTGAATCCACCCGGAGGAGAGTTTATTGTGCACAAAAGTTGGAGTTGCTGTCTCGGGGGGGGGGGGCAGTTGTCGCTGGTTGGTCTCCAGCGCGCTGAAACCTCCCTGCTTCGGGGCAAACATGGGCAATGGGAAACGGACTAGCAGTGTCCTCGTAGTCCGTGTTGCAACTCGCTGTCTGAGAGGTGACAGTGGCTTATAAATTATTGTCAAGCACGTTCGCTTGTGGCCTCATTTGGCGCGTCGGGGTAAGGACATCTGCCATGGCGTGCCTAAGTGGGCTTTTGAGAGACTTCGAACAGTTGGGGCAGGCGCCTTGAGGCCCATACGTGCCTCTATTTCAGTCTGTAAAGTCATCGCGTGAAGGCGATCAGAGCGAAGACCCAAAAACATTTTGGTAGGACTGACGCCTCAGGGGAGCCTACAACGGTGCTAGCATTTGGTCAGACTAAAATCTTAACAGTACGTGCTTCGGAAATGTAACATGACTATAGGTTAATTCAAATACAACTCGCCGTCCGTGCGCCCACCCTGCTGTGCTGTCGTAACTAACCGCCGAACTTCCGATATTAAGGAGGTATCCATACTGCCGGCGATTATTGCCCCAATATCATCTACTGATGGGTGTTTACTCACTGTGGAATTTGTCTGACCTGTAATGAATTCATTCGATCCCTTGAAAAATTCACATTTGGGATTCCTTATCCAAAACAAACATGGTTATCGTTGAGAACCGACGAGTTCTCCAATTCCGTCAAATAACAGAGGCGGTTAATATGCTCTATTTCATTTTCTATCCTCATCTTTACCTCCCGTATTATAAATGACCTGGATTATTGCTTCGTCCCCGACGATTTTTTTATCCAGTCAAATACACCAACTTTGCGCAAGCACTTCCTTAAATTACGTCTCGGCAAAGCAAGAGTCGACGGAAGAAAGTTATTCCTCAGCAAAAGAGTAGTTGCAGCGTGGAACGCCCTTCCTGAAGAAGTTCTCCTTTCCACCAGTGTTAATACATTTAAGAGCAAGCTGGATACGCATCAAATCCCATCCATACACAGCCATTTAAAACGACATAAATTTACATCATTTTCTATCATACCACTAGTGATTAAGGAGTAGTTGTTAAATTACTATTTGGACCACCGAACAAATGTTATGTCTTCCCCCAGACTTACAGCCGTGTACAAGGCCATTGCATTACAATACAATGTAATGCACATATGAATTGGCAGCTGCAACTGAGGGTTCAACTAGTTTTGACTACATCGTGTTGCAGCTATGCAATGAGTTTATAGGAGTTAAGGCTAAGGTGGTTAACCCTAACACCTACAATCATTCCGACCCTGGTTCCTAAGTAGATTGGAGAGAAGACGGTGGAAAGGCGAGAGTAGACAGAACAGTGTATGGTTTACAAAAGAGTTAGGGGAATGTTGCCAGTCCGTCTGGCCTGGCTGTTTGGCCGGAGGGCACATGAGCGCGCGGCCTCCAACCCATCTCGCTCACAGCCGATTTCCAAGTGTCCTTTTGCGGCCTTAATCGAGCATAGCCAGAAAGATCCGCTTTTGTCTAGATCTCGTGATGGTGATTGGTTGACCGTGAGACGCACAGGTGCCTGCGCGCAAGCGGCTGTGACTGGTGTAAGTAAAGCGACCGACAGACAGGCAGACAGGTGACGACATCGCGTGATGACTCGGCACGAGCCAGCCCCACATTGTGTGGCCAAGATTGTCATCCCGCATTTGGAGCGGTGGGCTGTAGAACCGCTGCAGGTTTACAATACGCGATGGGCACGCAGGTAGATGCGTCCCCTTTTCCAAGATGAAACTCCTGTCTGTCTAAAATGTGGGTATACTTTCTTATGCCTAATCACCTGCTTGAGGAAAACAAAAAATCGATACTTTCAGCGGACGACGTTAAATAAACGGCTTTGCTGGCTTGCTACTTCCAAGTAAACTGGCGCTCAACAATAAACGCACCGACAGACTTCAGAACATTGTGGGCGAATTTTAAGCTTTACACGTCCTTGATTGGCCGTATTATCAAGTTAAACAATGGCTGGCAAATGTATGAAATGACAGTCTACTCGGTCGTTTGGAGGTAGTGCCTTGATTATACGTGGTTTTTGGCAGCAATTTAAATGATGTTGATTAATATAAGGGGCTCTGTGGAAATATAAGCGTTGCCTTCACTTACACCTGCTGCACTTTATTGCAAATTTTGGATGTCCCAACGAAGACCAGGCTGGTGTACTAGTTTGCATGTCAACGTATAGGTTATGCAGCCCAGCCTGTTAACAGGAAAAAGCAAGACTGATAGCTTTTATAATTTTCAATATTTTCAGTCATATTCGCCTTGTTCTGCAATGGGGAGTGAAGCATCAACAAGCTACCGTAATAACTTAAAACAGGAACCTGATATGTTATGTGTTCGCTTGTAATCCCGTTGTTGCTATGCTGACTTTTGTCGTGCTACAAGGCATACTTGTTTAATGCCGAATATTTTATTGAACCTGGTTGTGCATGGCGGAGTGTAATAGGTCATATGGAACCCAGCCCTGTGTTTGTCAACAGGTTGTTGGAATACACGAATGCGGTATGTTTACCTCCGTCAACAAATTCAGTCCACCAACCAAATCAAGATTGCTTTTAAATGCGTCTGTCAAGTTTGTCGTCGTAACCTCCTCTGGCAGTCAGTTTCAGGCACCGATGACTCGCTGTGAAAAAGAATGGCTGCGGATATCGAGATGCAATAAGGTCCCTTGGAGTGTGAGTGAATTCCAAGCAGGAAAGTTGATGGGGCGAATACGAAGAATTCATCAAACTGCGGGGCATAGTCTCGATTCTGTACGATCCGGTATGTCTGTGTGAGACCAGCTCAGACCTCTCTGCACGCAAAAAAAAGTTAAGCACCCCAGGTATACATTCAACATAAAAAGTTAAGCTCTTCAAAATTTTTTCCCCTTATATTGTACCATTTCAATTAGTTTTTTTATCTATTTGAAACTACGTTCGACGTGAACGTATAAATATCCCGTGCTTTTTCCCAGAAAATTCCTTATACACATCGACAATATTTCGTTTAATGGCAATCATAACACTGGTCACCCTCTTTGCAGCCCTTACATATTGGGAAGGAGGCTTCAGGGGCTTTAGGATCCGTTGTTTGCTTACTTTCGACAGGCGCCTGCCATCAAGTGAGTAGTAGTGAGAGTTGCAACCCCCCCCCCTCCTCACATGATGATATTACTCTGTTATGACATGCAATGCATTCCTTCTATTGACGCTTGGCTCTTTCGTAACAATTTTTACGGGTTTTTATGGAATCTCCTATTGGCGAATATGCAAGTTTGTATTTTTGTCTTTCAAAATTCGGCTTTACCATTTCGGAAGTGTTTGTTCTGATATCCTCATTTCTGCCGCAGTTAATTGCTAAGCATCAACTTAAATGCTTAGAGATTGAACACTTATAGGAATGGTGTGTGTAGCTGATAACTTAATAGTGCAATTTTTTAAATCATTACTATTGACTGGTGCTTAAGAAGTTTGTTTAACTGTTTCATCCAGATTTGGGTCACTTGGTGTAACGGTAGAATTCCTGGATCTCACCAGATTTCATAAAACTTGATTATTTAGTTTTTGGTTTCTGTAGTTGAGCTCGATGAAATTACGGTTAAAATTCCGTTCTTCTTTCGTTCTCGTAAATATCGAAAATCCAAATTCCGAACTTCTTCACGTCCTTGAATTGGCGGCCGTAAACTTTAAATTGAATGCGTACGATTTTAAAATTCTGATTCGATTAATCCTACCTCTCTTTAGAGCCAACGTTGAGCTGAGTTTAAACGCCAATGATTACTTCGGTTTTGATAACGCTAACATGCGCCTTGACGAACTTGGAATCGTCAACGGTGATATTATCTACGTGCGATCTCGCGAAAGCCTCGACGATATCAAAAATACGTTAGATAGCGAAGTACTATCATGTTCCTCTCAACGTCTAGATGTTTCAAAAACTCGATGCAGTCGCTTCGCAGTTCAGAGTTGAAGGAAGGTGTATGGGTGTCTGTCCCGCAATCTTTCCACTTGACATTGCCGCGACTTCCAAGGGCTTGGAGGTAATTGTGTTTACATGTGACTGTCTTGTTCATATTGACTTCTTTATAAATATTATTTCCTAATCTGTCCTGATTATTGAAAGCCTCTACTAGGAGACCGTTTTGTTAATAAGTGTAGACTCAGACTTAGTAATTCTGGCCAAAATTTGTAGTCGACAAACTCCGTTCGTCCGTATCTCCACATGATTTTATGTTAATCCAAGTGATTACTCGGAGTGATATAAAGCGTCGTCGTGATAGAACGCCATTTTAAAAGGACTAATTGTATCTCGCCGATGGCTTGTTTGTGGCTAATAGTCTGGTTGACTGGTGCTGTTTACTATGTGGGAACAAATGAGCCATCGTCGTTGTCTTATAAATTTTATTGTCTTTTCCTACCCCGATGTGGATGCTATCTTATAATTGTTCTGTTTAGCTTCACACCGATTTAAACGAAGTTCGGGCAACTGCTGAGAACCCGCCTGACGTCGTTCGCCTAACCTATATTTACCCTCTCGCGCCTTCGATGCCAGTCGTCTTTATCATGTATTCCGTTGGTAACTACATAAGTTTGGCAGGTAAATCTTCTTCGCTTCTTGTGCCAAAGCGTTTTTATTTCAAACCTTTTATGTGCAGGGTGGCTGTATATATCCGTTGATTGTTTAGCAAGTTGAATGCGCCTTAATTAGCAAAGCCTATTTCTATCATATAACATGTATTTCTTTATTGTTTCGCGTACTAACTCCCCTAGTTGGTGTCCTAAATTTTAGATATCTGCGTTGTTTATCATCTGTGACACACCCTAATGCTTTGTTACGTTTAAATCTTAATCCAAAGACTTCGTGGGCAGTCGCAATGTGACAGCTGATAACGATGACCGTAACTAGTCCTAGTCTCCTTCGTTCTCGTAGGTGTTATTTTTGCATGCTCTTTGTAAGCATATACATATTTTTAATTGCCTTATCGGTCAAACATTGCTTTGTTAGTTTTTGACCATTTTCATTTGCCTTTTAGCTGGAATATCAAATACGTCAATCGCAAACCAACTCGCCATCAACAAAAAGTCGAACTTTGTAGACTGCGGCCTTCTTGATTCTGGTAAACCAGATGCTTGCGCTATTTATTTTTTTTGCTTGAAAGTGATCGCACCAATTGCCGAAGGAAATCTTCGGGCACTCATAAGTTCAATTGAAGACGCGCATTTTAGGGATAGGATTGTCGCGTCCTCCGGATTTATTGATAGGTGTAACTTGGCAGATTAAGTCCTTCGATTCGTCGTTCCCTTAAGTGTGATTCAAAATTTTTGGGCTCACTGAAAAGGCTTCACAGATTTCCCATTGCATCATCGCTGCTACTATTATATATGCCTCAAATTAGTCCTAACTTAGCAAAATATTTCAAGTTTGTGTTACAACTTATGGCTTAAAATTGCCTGTTTCATCCGTAAAGGTTTTTCTACTATGGTGTTAAACAGTTGACTCCATCCGTCATGCAGTTAAGCAGTTCGCATCGGTGTCGCCCCTTATTTGTATATGATGCCTTTAAGAGCACTTATTTGACTCAGCTCGAGGTGCTCCTAATACAAAACGAAAACCCTTGTAATGCGAGCCTTTGTTTACAGCTCCATCCGATGCACAATCTTCCGCTGTTGTCAAATCGAGTAGTTAAGGACCCTATCCACGTCGTAAAGTTCCTTATTAGGTGGCCCATTTACGGAATTGTACCATATAAATAAGCGATTTTAGCATTCACTCGTAAATTATAGCGCCCGAAAGCCCAGCCAGGAGAGACAGGCAAAGCAGACTGACTAGACTAGTGAGTTGGACTCCCGAGCCGGGTCGAGCGAATGATGCGTACAGCTTGGTGCTTGTTAAAAGCCAGTAAGAGGCATTTTGGAATGATTTATAACAGGCCTCAAAAACAGGAGGAATATTAGGTAATGAGATCCCAGACTGGATGAAAAGACGACTACGTAGGCTTATTTCAGACTCGTTTTCCCTACTGCATCAAGAACTGTCACTCAAAATTAACACTGCTTTTTGTTTCTATCGCCACCTTGGTTTTAGACCTGGGTAAAAAAGCGAAGTTGTTATACAAACAACCGAGAGACTTAGTCATCCGCATAATGGACGAGCTTATCGAACCTATTCTACTTAGGATTCATGATGGTAAGACTTGTTGTGATATTGATATCGGTGGCATGAGCAATATTCTATCCACATATTCTGCTGTATAATTTTTCACTTTTATAGATCTAGGCTTGAGGCCACGCCTGCACCTTCTACGGCTACCAGAAGCAGTGCTTGTAAGCTTTATCGCTCCTATTTAATTCTTATAGTTTATCAACTGGTGTAATGGGAATCTTATGGTAATGTTTTTTTCGTATCTGAGGGCCACAAGGTTTGCGGTTCCCAGGCTTTTTGGTCTCTAGAATGGCTAAGGGTTTCTCGAAGATAGATAAGTCATACAGGCTCTAAGTTGAGCCCCCCCAGTCTCCCTCGGTAGATGCATACCGAACCGCCTTCTCCTTTATTTACATCGAAGCCTTTTCCATAAGTAGTCTTGGGTACCTGCGAATGTTTGAATGGGCTTCTGGTAGTGTATCCATTGAACACGAAAAGAAACATCACTTTTAAGGGTGGCGTCGTGACTTGTTCCTGAAGTAACCTCAAGCGTAACGTCCCAACTTTTGACACAGGCCCGAATGGGCCTAGTAGCTGCTGTTTTGTGTGCGTTACGTGCACCGGTCCTTCAACCGACAGGGCTGTTTCATATTCGTGCGTTGATACCACTGGAATCCCGATATATTACAAACTGCGGAGAAGGCAAGCTTTTTGTTTTAGTTTTATTTCGAAGTCAGGTTTAACTGTCTCAAGTCATAAAGAACCCTTCTGTTCCTAAGAAGGCGCCAATGTGATCGCTAGGACAACATTTTTATTCGCCCGACATTTCGAAATCCGTCGTGGATCTATCATCAGTCACAATAGCAGAAACGGATAATTCGTACATGGGGAGCTGCAGTATTTATGGGATACAGTCACTATGTATCCTACTGTGGTTTCATTGTCCCAAGTCACCAAGAATCCTTCTGCTCCGGTTAAACCAGTTCTTTCGAACGGGTATTTGCAATCTAGCCGCTGGCCCGAGAAACTGCATTTTCTTTCATGTTTACTCGTGTTCATGAATGACCCCCTCAACTGTCTGCGTCCACGCATCCTCGATGCAGATCAGCTGTACACCTTACTTGTCTATCCATTCACACGATGAAATCTGCGTTTCTCGCGCGCTTGCATGTTGTTTATTTCAAACTTAAGGCTTACTTTTTTGTCTCTGGACTAATATCACGAGCTCCTCTATTTTACCTCCCCCCACCCTTCTCGCTCAATTGTCGCGCTGACGAGCAGTCAAACATTCTAACTTTTCTGTCCTTGCGCGATCTGTCTCGGGCGTTTGTATCCTGCTCCTGTCTGCACCAACATATCCGTTCTTCGGAGACTATCTGGCGCTACAACCTGGCGCGGCTGGAGGCCAAGCGGCAGCCCGTGGCTCAGGCGGCTCTTCTGAGGCAGCAGACGCTCCTTAATAGACCTCTGTCTCCCGAGGCTGTTTCTGGCCCATCTCAACCTAAGACCGGTAAGTATGCTGACTGCCTCTTCACCCCAAGACTTGCTTACTTGTAGTTAATACGACTGTGATCATGCCTGTTCTAGCTGCCCTCAATAATGTCTTGGACGGTACCTCTCCGGACGTGACGATTGGCGGCAGCGGATCTGGAAAGCTCCACCCAGTCTCTTTTCCATCGATGGGGAGCGAAAACTGAAGGTCCAAGAACCGCTTCCATGTCTTGATGAACAGTGTCGAGCTAAGTATTGAGTTGCTCTCTCTTTTGGCGCCTCCAGATGGGCTGTGGCGGCGGATCAAGGCCAACCTAGCAAAAATCGTAGGGCAGACGATGGAGAACGTGCTCGAACCACATTAGTCGTCTTTCTTGGCTTGTCTGATATATCCTCGCGATACTGTCACAGTGAGTGCGGACTGTCAGTCAGACAGCGGTGATCAAATACCTCCAGTCTTTTCTCATCTACGCGCAAGGCCCAGCATGTACACTTATAGAGCAGGACTTACCGGACGAATGCACGGTACACGCTAACCTTCGTGGCAATAGAAATATCGCGTCTCTTGAAAATGACATCTTCCAACGTGTGACTCCGTCGGTCCCCGTTGCTCTTCCCTACTCCTAGCTTCTTACCTAACCCATTCCTCGTGCAAGCCGTTTCGGGAGCAGGCTAAAGAATTTAAAGTGCGATTTTGGTCAGTATTCCTATTTGTCCGTTCGCTCTGCTCTTGTGAAGCTAAGGCTGTTTAAGACATGATGATAAAACAGAATCCTCAAAGTACAAAGTTATGACCTCAAGGGAAGGTACTACCCGACCTCAGTTGACATCCTCGCTCCATTTGTGACTTCCTTTTCACCTTTTGGTGATCATCAAATGTTTGTGATCTCCCCATGTCTCTTGCCCAACTGCTCTTTGGCAATGAGGCTGGGTATAGCCGACACGTCAACACCCTCCTGTATAATCTCATCTCTTTCTCTTACGAATTTCAGATGCCCCAGAATTGGCAGAATCTCGGTCCTCAACCTCTCTCACCTCGGAGCTTAGTCTCGGCTCCAGTTCCGAAGCCAATCAGGATTGCCCATCCTTTCAGGTGAGTTTAACTCGGGCTTGATGGGTCCCAGCCGCTGTTGCTATTGTGATGTTATAAGCACATTTAACCATCTCAGAGGCAGGACGTGCATCCAAATAGTCGCGACTGCCTGAGTGCTACTTGAACACGCCACCCCTCGGGTAATGCAGAACACCAATTGGACACCACTTTAAATTGTTCAACAAAAGTGGCTGATACAACCTCAGGCCTGAATGCACGCAGCCAACATCAACCCTGGCTTCGCCGGTGGCCAGTGCTGACTACGGGTACGGCAACTGGGAGTTTTGTGCACAACTCTCAGTCCGCCCATATGTGTCTTCTGCCTTTTCCGACCAACCGGAATTAGGCTGACTACATGCACTGCTTAGTCGCTAAAGGTGTACTGCCACGGGCATTAACTATTATAGCTTATTGGTTCGAGCATCGTCAGCGAACACAGCTGACAGCGATGAAACTTCCGGGTTCTGCATAGACCGGCTCCCCCCTACTGATTGCTTTAACCTGTCTGTGCATAGTCGGCCATCGTAAGGCTAGTCTAGTAATAGTACCTCTCTCTCAGCCCACGAAAGCAGTGTCATGTTCTGTGTGCACGCAGAAGGAAAACTGTAGCACACATGATGGAATCGAAGTCTTGTCGGTAGTTTTCAGTATTACATGACTCATTGTGGTAGAGCATGCTATGCCTCCTATTCGTTGGCCCGTTAATTCCGTCCATGCGAGCGGTTCATTTGGGGCCTGAGGAGAGCGATCTTGGGGATTAAGAACGCAGACGGGTACCCAACAACCGCTCGGATTGCTTGTTTGACGTTCTCTCCTCGAGCATTTTGGCTCAGAAACCTAACCACAAGACAGTAGTGGCAGGCAAATCCATTTAATGGTGGTTCACACTCACCATGTCACAGTGCTGTCATTGAGACTTGCAGCATTTTATAAGACAGTCGGTACGTCAGACCTCAGCGTTCTGGTAGTACTGTTGTTGCCGGCCCACGACCGTTTATTCACTAGACCCAGGAGCACGCTTACTTTGCAGATAACCTTCGCTGAAGGCCGTTCCACTACCCGCCACCTGCGGACGCGCCAGGTAGCCGTCAAGTAGACTGACAAGGTTTGAGCCTGATCTTTCAAGGAGAGGCTCTGCCAGCTTTAATTGGTGCCTTTCGTGGATCGAGTAGAGAGTCGGCAGTTATATCCTAGTGCATGTGGTACACCACTGTTGTTTCTATATTTCATCCATTTAGGGCCACCTATAAGGTTCAATAAACAACCATTAATTATTTAACGCCGGCTGCGTTTTTCCTATTTGCCATGTTGAGCTACTGTCTAGTCCCGCTGCATTCCTTATAAGTCAGTCCTGATGATAGTTGGTAATCTCTTCGTTTCCTTCCCATGTCCTGCCTCCTCCACTTTACCCTCATAATCGTTGTTTTGGCAGAGAGAGGCTGTTTGAGGGTCAGTATTGATAAAAAAAAACAACTTACTTGCAAATGTTCAGTAGGTCGAATTTCCACCAATCCAACTGCTTCCTTACTATGTTAACCAATAGCAGTTGTTGTAATATGCTTATTGGTCAATAGGCATCCTTTGTTGACCAATAAGAGTTGACATGGGTTGATTATTACCCATTTATTTTTAGTTCAATAAAACAATTACAAGCGATTTTAATTTATGTTTCTACTGTTCACTTTCCATGCATTACCTCCTCCTTGATCAAGCCTTAACCCTTTACAATTTGTCGGCCCCACGATGAATTCTTACCGTTGCGTCTTTCTCTCCCCTCCAGAAATTTATCACGCGGTATCACAGTCTTGCGAGTCAACGAAGGTAAGTCATGACGTCTTTGGCAACTATATGCGAATGCAATAGGCTTAGTTAATTTCCACGAGCAGAAGATGATTTGAGAAATTGACTTCGGTAAACATACGCTTTCGATTATCCACCCCTCAGGTCTGTTCTTTAATGTACGTGGGGGTAGAATAATGAGGGTTTAAGCAAACATTGGATATGGGGGAGAGGGTTGAGGGGCGTTCAGATGTCGCGATTTCTAGTTTAATTCCATCGGTAACCTGAGCAGAGTGAGGGGAAGGAGGCGTTGGACATAGTTTAATCGCTGTAGCGCGACGCGGCAGGATGTAAGAACACACGTGCTAGTTCAGTCTTGGGCCAGAGCAGCCTAAGAGCCTGTACAAATGCTTTATGCGACCACATGACTGAATTGGCTAACCGTATGACTACTGCCTCGGCCATCGCAGTTATCCACTGGCATTCGAGCTTGCAGTATCTGGTCGGCACATTGTAGATAAAATGGTGTTATCTGGCACCCGCGTGTATGGACGCGTAGTAAGGCCTGGAGGGTAAAACGTACGTTTGTCGAAATGTACTTCATCGCTGAAGGGCTTTTTGGTGACGCCAACAGTGCTCCAAGCTCCTACGTCCATATTGCGAACCGTTTTCTCCCTCAAACACAGACTAAGGAGGCTGAAGTGGGCACTTACCGTTGTTGTTTCGTCTATCTTGCATCCTTTGACTCTGTATCCAGTCGTAACGCGTACGTCAAATCTCAATGATAGCAAAACTTTAGGTAGTAGTGAAGAATGAAGAAGGTACAAACTTCAACAGTGGATGCATGGGGTCAATAACGACGGAGCTGGCCAAATATCGCCTGACTTCAGACAAAGGAACAACACATGTTCCATAAAAACACATGTGTGCAGAGCGAAGCCAAGCCTGGTAGAGCGTATCTGCGGTGTGGCCCTTTGTTTTTGAGTGAATTGGAACCAGTTTCTATGGTGTAAGATTGGTTTGAATCATTGCCTGAAAAGGGTTTCCAGCCCAGGAGCTCATGCTGCGTCGGCGAAGGGTGGCGTCAAGTGCCACTTGGGCAGCCCTGATCGCCTTTGCACGCGTGCGTGTTTGCGCGAGAAGTAGGTCAAGAGTCCTCAGGTGAGCAAGCTGCTAACAGCTGCTTGTACGAGGCATGCGGACAGCATTTTTGACTGCCCGCAGCAAAGCCCGTCGGTCACGCGTCTTCAGCTTAGCCAGTAGAAACCGTTACCTCCAGAGCCAGTGGAAACTAAACAGGGCGGCAGGTGGGGGAAGCAAAAGCATTGTTGGGGGGACGAAAAACGTGGTATGTAGGTCAGACAGAATTTCACCGGACCTTGACGTGGACGATTCCAAAAATTGTTCAGCCGAAGATAACAGTCATCAATTGAACTGATTTGAAATTCGAACGATCCGCGACTAGGCCGGACTGATTGAGCCCACTTTCAAATGCAGCTGCCAGGTCTCTTAGGGGTCTAAGCCGTGGGTGGGTTCAGAGCACTTCAATTATCACACCCAGTTCCCGCATAGGAAGAGAAAGGTAAAGATCCGCAGGAGTTGTTTGTTGGTGATATTGCCTTGTGTGTGCCTACGTCGACGCTGGTTATATCCCCGAGTTTTATGTTAGGAAAGAAAGGCAGGCGGGATAACAGAGGATAGTTTACTGTCACTATTTCTGCTTGCACACCAACTTAGTCTTCTGTGTGTCCGGCAGCTTTCCCTCCTGTTTAGCTCGGTCTTGTCTGCGGCTTGTCTTGTGTCTCTCAGCAACGTGTTTTCCGTCGTCGGTCTCGTCTCGACAGCAGCAGGTCTCGGCAACAGAGTCTCGTGTCGCCAGTAGCAAAGTGCCGACCCCAGGGGTGGCAGCATGTTTAAGGACAAATGGCCTTTGTTACCTATTGGCCTCTCTGCAGTCAGATATCATGGGGTGTCCTCAGGATGACACGTCGCGCCACTGTTACGCGCGCATGTGTATCCGTCCTTTCGTGCCTTTTTGTCAGGCGTGACCTCAGAAATCGGACAGCGGCCGTCCTCGCGTGTCGCCTTTTGGCAGGTCGCGCTATTGGCCTGTTCTGTATGAGCCAGCTGGCCTGTGGGCTTTCTTTGTTCTCTTGCCTCAGGACGACCAGAGTGATGACTCGCGTGCTGGGCCGTCCTAACAATTGTGTACACAAACTCCATGTTGGTCTGACACCACGACACGCAACAATTTCGGAAACTACGTGCGTGTCTGACTGCTAGCGTGTGGTAGGCGTTAGTCGCTGGCCGTTTGATCAGCTACTTGGCCAGTAGCAGTTTGTGATACCTGTGGATAGCTGTCCCAGAGGCAGACCGAGAACGAAAATCACGTGACCTCTTACGGGGAATGGCGACCGGGTGGAAGGCGCTAGCTGAAGGCGGGTTACCCGGGAAAAGAGGGTTACCCGTTAGCCAAGCTGCAGGCTACCTGGCGCGTCCACGGGTGGCGGATAGTGGCGTGGCCTTCAGTGAAGGTTGGCTGCGAAATAAGCAGGCTCCCGGATCTGGCGAATAAGCAGTCGCGGACGCAGCAGCGACAGTGTTACCAGGGTGCGGTGGGCTGAGGTTTGGCGCACCCACTGCCTTATAAAATAACGCAAGGCTCAATGACGACACTGTGACATGGCGAGCGTGAACCGCCATTAAATAGGTTTGCTTGCCATCAACACCACTGCCTTGTGGTTAGGTTCTTGAGCCAAAGTGCTAGAGAGACAACCTCGAACAAAGAATCCGAGCGGCCGTTGGAGATCCGCCTGTATTCAAAATTCCCAAGAAACCTCATGAACATGTCAACTTACGATTATACGACCCATGCTACGGCGTCCGCGGGAACCGACGCGCTCCGCAACCCTTGTCCGGTGATGTGGGCTAATAATGTGCAAGCTGGTCTGCTAAACAAAAAACGGACTCTTGGTATTGGATGCTGGAATGTGCGAACATTTCTGGAATCTGGTACTCAAAGTCTGACAGCGCACAGTCTCCATGAATATCACGTGGATGTTTGTTGCTTGTCAGAGGTCCGATTCCCCGACTCAGGCGCCCGAGAAATCAAAATCCCGGGGGTCGATTCTTATTTCACCTTGTATCACAGCGGTCCGAGTGACTCATCTGGTAGACACGGTGTGGCTATTGCCCTCTCGGAAGAAGCCAACCGTGCACTACTAGCATGGGAACCAGTCAACGACCGAACGGCCTATGTTCGACTAAAAGGCCATTTTACGAACATCTCGGTCGTATCTGTGTATGCACCTACGTCGGCGGCTGAACAGCAAGAGAAAGATAATTTCTACTCGCAGCTGCAGGAGCTAGCTGAACGACTCCCTCGTCGAGATCGTCTAATTATTGCCGGTGACCCGACAAAAAGCCACCTTCTTGGTCGTTTTGGGATTGGCTCTCGAACAAACAATGGTGAGAGGATGCTGCAGTTTGCCGAACAGAACCGACTGTTTGTTACCAACGCATGCTTTCAGCATCGTCACAAACATCTACTGACTTGGTGTTCGAACGATAGCCATAACGCCAGTCAGATCGATTACATTCTAGTTGGTTCATGGTTTCGCAGCTGGTTCCACGATAGCAGGTCTATGCGAGGTGCCGAAACTGGTAACGTCCACGGGTCTGGCCATATTCTCGTTCGCACGCGCCTGAAGGTTCACCTCTCATCTGTGCCCAAACTGCCACGTGCGAGACGCCTTGATGTCGCAAAGCTCTGGCAAACCAACACTACCGAGGCTTTAAGCACAGAAATCCAGTCCCGTCTTATGATCCAGGCTGACAACGAGGGCAGTAGCAAGTGGCCATCACTGAAGACATCCATCTATGGGGCAGCTGAGAAGATTCTCGGATTCACTCAGCGGCGCCGCAGTGACTGGATCAGCGGAAGAGCCCTGCAGCTATCGGCTGAGACGACTCGAGCCAGGTCCCGGAACGATGCCTCCTTCCGCCAACTTCGAAAGCTGACAGCAAAGTCGGCCAGAGATGATCGGCAGAAGTATTGGTCCAAAACGGCGACTTCTATGGAGCAGGCTTCTAATGTTGGTGACACCCGAAAATTGTACCAAATCATACGCCAGATTAGAGGAAAGCCCCCGACACTCTGTGATTCTGTTTGCGATGTGAATGGAGGATTTATTGCCGACAACTCGGCCAAGGTCGATCGCTGGCATGAACACTTCGAGCACCTACTCAACTTTGAAGAACAACCCATCACACCCTCCCTCTCCTCCACAGTGGATTTTCAATCCTCTCTTGCCTATGCAGTGTCGTGTGACATCCCTCCCGAAGACAAAGTTACCGCTGCAATGCAGAGGCTACGCAACAACAAGGCGTGCGGAGAGGACGGTATTCCTGCAGAAATCTACAAGTCCTGTGTCGACACCCTGGCTCCTCGGCTCCATGAGGTGATTTTACAAGCGTGGCGAGAAGAGACCGTTTCCGATGACTGGGGCTCAGGGATCCTTGTACCTGTCCACAGGAAGGGAGATAAGACAAGATGCTAGAACTACCGTGGCATAAGTCTTATCGATGTTGCTGCAAAGATCTTCGCTGTTGTTCTTCTCAGGCGCTTCCAGTCTGTACGTGACTCCAGGACACGACCCAACCAAGTCGGATTCCGAGCTGGGTGTGGATGTGCAGATCAAATATTCACACTGAGGCGCACTCTAGAATTCCGCCATAGCTACCAGCAACCGACGGCCGTTTGCTTCGTCGACTTTGCCGCCGCATTCGATACCATCCATGGTGAGTCCCTGTGGCGAATAATGGAACTGGATGGAATGCCGACCAAACTCATTGCGATGATTAAGGCCTACTATCGGTCTACCACCGCACGAGTCCTGGTCCACAAAAATCTCTCTCAGTCGTTCGATATCCGGTCTGGTGTCCGACAGGGCTGCGTCCTTTCGCCCATTCTGTTTAACTACGTCATTGACTGGATTCTCGGCAAAGCCCTACATGAAGAGGACGGTGTTGAACTTGTACCCGGACGCCGACTAACTGATCTTGACTACGCTGATGATATTGCGCTGTTAGCCTCAAACTTTGATGGTCTACAGTCAGTAGTATCGTGGTTAAATGAGATCGCTATGTCGGTAGGCATGTCCATAAATTCCGGAAAGACGAAGTTGTTCTTGAGCTGCACCCCTGAGGATTAATGACCATCAACTTGAAGAATTAGACAGCTTTAAATACCTCTGGGCGAGGCTGCTACCGAATGGGCAGAGCAAGGACGACATTGTCGCCCGTATCAATGCTGCTCGCTGGGTTTTCTCAACCCTTCGAAAGCGCCTATGGATCCGACGTGACATTTCCATCGCCACGAAGATTCGTGTATACCATGCATCCATCCGGTCAGTCCTCCTCTATGGATGTGAATGCTGGGCTGTGCGCGCTGAAGATGAGCGAAGACTGGAGGTCTTTGATCACCAGTTCCTGAGGACGATTTTGCGAGTTAAGTATAGCGACTTCATCTCAAATGGGACAGTCCGCATCCGCTGCGATCGTATCACGAGGATATCTCAGGCCATTCAAGAAAGGCGACTGAGGTGGTTTGGACACGTTCTCCGTCGTCCGCCCCATGAGCTTACCTATGCTGCCCTCGACCCGGCACCGCAGCCCACCTGGAAACGTCGAAGAGGAGGGCAACTGAAGAACTGGCTAGACACCGTCCGTCAAGACATGGAAGCAGTTCTTTGACCTTATATCTTCGGCCTCCGTCGCTGGAGAAGGGACTGGGTGGAGCTTTCGAGATCCGCTGCCGCCAATCGCCACGCATGGAGAGGTACTGTTCGTGACATCATTGCGGCCGGCTAGATCAGGCATGATCACAGCCGTAACAAGTACAAGTAAGTATGCTACAAACTAGACTGTGCCGCGAGCCTACCAGCAAAGTCGATGTAAGGTGGGGGAAAAACGGGATTTATGATGCAGAGAAGGCTGTTGTGGTTCACGAGACCGCAGCCTATTATCTAATGCAATGCAGTTTCCGGGGCCCTCCTTCCGATTTTTCATCAAGCTAGCTTTGCGAACTCAGCTCGTGTGTGACTTTGAGCAAAAGCTGCTTGCGGTTTCCGTTTGTTCAATACCTCATGTACACCGTATGACCTCTCACCGCTTTAACCACTTTTTCGTATCTAGGTATCGTGTTTTCACGACCTTCGGCTAATAGAAAGAAGTTCCGGAGACCTGGTGAAGAACCACGTTTCACACTGTCGCAGCATGCGATGAATTATTACTCACCCGGGCAATGTGCCCTTCCGCACAGCATTCCTGGTGGTCTTCCATTCCCTGTCTATCTGTATTCTATTTGCTTTTATTTAAAATGCGACCTCTATTAGTCCCAGCATCAATCAAGCAAGTATCTTATTTTTATCTGTGGTTGTATTTTTTTTATCTCCGAACGTATGGACGGGGGTGATAGGTGTTGATTTTCCATTCTTCGCGATCGTCCAATGAAGTGGTCAAGAGGGGGACAGAGTGAGAAAAAGCACTGGTTGCTTGCAGAGGGACTGTATAATACCCGCGCAACATCGGTCGTTAATTTCTCTTCACACGTCCATACCGTAGCGCATTGAAGCAGCGTTAGTGACTGATGCCATCAAGATGAGTTTTTTACGCTCGATATGATACAGCTCTCTCTTATGCTTGCGTTAAAATCCTGGTCGGCTGTAGGCCACCAGGATTGCCAGTGTCATAAGCGATACATTAGACATCTGAACTGCCGGTATAGATCCATTGTCAAACTTGACTGGTCCATTAAGTGGACCAATAAATGAACGCAGCCTTCTTGTGAGAATGGCTTGCTTGCGAGCTTTCGGAAAAGCAGTCTGGCAAGCTCAGTTAGTGTTGATTACATGTACCACGTGCGGGTCATAACAAAAAGATGTCGAACAAATGTTCGTCAGGCGCATGTGACGCTATAACAACGAGATTGCCTTAATGGTCATGGCTATTTGGCATTCCAAGTTACGTTTCGAAGACGGTTATACCAGTAAGCAGCAAGCCTTGTCGTTGGTTGGTCCCCGCCGGAGTCCAAAGTGGGTGCAATTGGGAGACGGAGAAAAGCCGCGACCTCGGCCGGCTTGAGCCAAAGGTCCGTGGGGGTGAGTTGGGTGCCTGGCTGGGAACTGCAGACGAAGAGGTGACGGCAGTCATGCGGCGAGACTTTGCAGTCGGGACGGCAGTTGGGTATAGACGGGTCCAGCCGGTGTTGTTTCTAGCGAAGGAGCATGCAATAGCCGGTGCGAAGCTGCGCCAGGGTACAACGACTCACCCATTGGAGATGACATTTCGATGTGGTAATCGGAGGTGGATAGCCATTCAGGAAGACCGGGGAGTGGTAGCTGGATATTGCGTCCACAACTGCTCTCTGGTGAAGGCGCAGGTAGCCTGTCCTGATGGCGGAGCCATCAACGGGTAGGTCTAAGAGATGAGGCGACAGCTGCCCTGTGGAGACCTCGGATAGACGTCCGAACGTTACGGCTAGGTTCGGGAGCGTTGCAACGATGGTGGTTCGGATGGCCAGGTTGTTAACAGGTCCATCAGAACTGCTGGCCGAGGAGTTTGTTGTGTGCGGCGACCGGCAAGACTGAAGCCTACGCATGAAGGTGATCGATGGGCGACATTCCATAGCAGCCCGTGATCGTGCGGAGGGCACCAGTCTGTGCTGACTGAAGGCGGCGGAGGCTGGAGGTGCTGATTGTGGGAGACCAGATTGATGCCGCATAGGTGAGATGCGGCTTGGCCATTGCATTGAATGTGGTTGTCAGCAACTCTTTCGCGCAGCCCCAGGAAGTGCCTGCGAGAGCCTTGAGGACCTTGGTGCACCTGCTCACTTTGCTTGCGACATCCCTTGCATGGTCTGCGAACGTGAAGAGCGGATCTAAACGGACGTCGAGGAGCTTGGGCTTGCGGACCAGCGGCAAAGCCTCACCGTTTACGATGATAGTCAGGTGAGGATTGAACTCGTTCGGGTCCAGCGTGAAAGCAGTGACGGACGACTTGGCTGCCGAGATCATCAACCCGCGCTGATTGAGGAAGTCCACAACATTAGGCATGAATTCCGAGAGGATCTCTGCAGCCTGATCAATGTGATGGTGCTGGCAGAAGATGGTGGTATCATCCGCGTATGATACCACTGTGGCGGGTGCCGGAGGGAGTGGGAGTTCCTGCATGTTAATGTTGAACAGCGTCGAGCTGAACACAGAGCCTTAAGGAACACTGCAGGTCTGCTTACGGGGCTTGGAGAGAGTGCCGCGGAAAAGGACACGATCGTGGCGGCCACAGATGTAAGCCGCCAACCATCAAACCAGGCCAGTCGGGACGTTTAGGGAGACTAAGTCCTGCAGGAGCTGATCGTGGCGGACGCAGTCAAAGGCTCGTAACGGGTCAATTGAGACTGTCACAGTCCACGATGCGGGCTTCTGTTGAATTAAGCCGTCGAGGATAATGTCACTGAGTTCGAAAAGTTCCGTTGTTGTGCCACGACCCGACCTGAAACCATGGTGGCTAGGCAGATCCGTTGCAGACTTCAGAATTGGGTGGAGAATTCGTTCCAAAATCTTGGCCAGTGGACTGAGGAGGCCGATTGGGCAATAGTAGGTCGCTAGAATGGGGTCCTTGCCAACTTTGACCAGTGGGAATGATGGTGGACTGACGCCAGCAATCGGGGATGATTGGACTGGCCAGCGAAAGATTGAAAACGGCCGCCAGGTAGGCAGCCACCTTGGGGCCGGTATGGCGCAAATGGATAGGAGCCAGGCCATCCGGTCCTAAAGCTTTCGAGACTATCGTTTTCCGGACGGCGGTGAGGATAGAATCGGCCGAGATGTCCGGAGGCGGGGCTTTATATAGGAGACGAAGAAGGGAGCGCTGAATTTTGGGACTGGGCGCCGAGCGGGGCGAGAACAGTTTGATCATCTTCGCGGCGATCTGACCGTTGTTCGAGATGAAGATGTCGTCTCCGAAGCTAATGGACTGGTTAGGTGTGTCAGTCTGAGGCTTGGTCAGATTGCGTAGAATTTTCCAGTTGGCAGCTGATTTGCCACAGAAATTACAATTTGCAACTCTTTTACGCCAACGTTCCCGCTTATCGTCGTTGACGACCTTGGTGATCAAGCCGTCGAGTTTGCCGACACGCGGTTCATTTGCATCTCGCGCTCGAATCTCGTCTCTGTCTAGTTCCAGTCGGGAGGCTTCGCTTGGGTAGTTTGGGCGGAGTATGGGAATGCGACCGTTCGGTATGTGGTGGCCTGCTGCTGCGAGAAGCAAGTGACGAACTGCCCGCTCCGCCGTGTGGACACAGGTGGGAACGGTAGCAGATCGGTTTCTGCTTCGCATTCAGCGGTGCCCAGTCAGCTCTCTTGAAATGCCTGTTTGGAGCCTTGGTACGGTCGGCAGAGGTGACCAATTCGAGCACTATAGGGAGGTGATCGCATCCTAGGCTGATTTCCGTGCTCCAGGTGGTGGAGGCTACCAAACTGAGACTGACAAGGGAAACATCTGGAGAGCTGGGTGGCAACACTGGGTGGGAGCCGCGTTGGGCTGTCCTCGTTGTGGACTGTAAAGAGAGCCTGTTCTAGTTCATCGGCCAGGGCTTCTCCCGGGGAATCGGCCGCCATGTTTGAGCACCACAGGACGTGATGGGCGTTGAAGTCACCTCGTACCAAACTGTCACCAGAAGGTAAGTAGGGAGCGATAGAGGCGGTGAAACCTGGAGGACAACTGGAAGTTGGAGGGATGTAGATGTTCACGACGGTTAGCTGCCTCGGGCCAATGTCGAGAGAAATCGCCAAAACCTCCTTGGGGTCGGCGCCAAGCATTGGGAGCTGATGGTGGGCAATGGATTTGTCCACTAAGAAGGCCAATGTCCGCCTTTGTTGCGACCGCGGTCACGGCGGACGATCGTATAGCCAGCACAGGAGGGGACCTTGGGGGAGTTAGCCCACTTTGTCTCCTGGAGAGCCGCTATGCTGTGCGAGCGCATGAAGGCGAAGAGTTGGTCGAGCTTGCCAAGTAGGCCGTTGGCGTTTAACTGGAGGATCTTTAGACCAGGCGGTGTGGCAATGTCGGAGATTTGAGGCTGGATTGAGGGCAGGGCGGACTAGAGGCGAAGAAACAACTGGCGGCACGGGACAGCTGGGACATGCGAAAGCGGGCGACCAATCGGCAGCTTTGGCGAGGCCACTGCAGCGGAAATGGCACCATCCATTGCAGGAGCCGCAACGTACAGACCAGTCGCGGCGGCCCAGGTGGACTCGGCAGAACGAGTAGTACCAGAGAGGACCGGGGTTGGCCTCAATTCCGGCAGCGAGGAGGCGTCGGAGCAGCGTGGCCGGGAGGGGCTGCTCCGTCATCAAAAACACGGGTTGGGCTGAGGGGGGGGGGGG
>JAYGXS010000006.1:19613889-19642378 GCA_036362985.1 Ligula intestinalis | reverse complement strand
CCTCCTTGCTGCCGGTATTAAGGCCAACCCTGAACCTCTCTGGTACTGCTCGTTCTGCCGAGTCCGCCTGGGCCGCAGTGACTGGTCTGTACGTTGCGGTTCCTGTAATAATTTGGTGCCATTCCGCTGCAGTGGCCTCTCCAAAGCTGCTGATTGGTCGCCCGCCTTCGCGTGTCCCAGCTGTCCCGTGCCCCCCTCCGGTCTCCACGCCTCCAGCCCGCCCGGTCCTGAACCCAAAGCCTTTGGTCCTCAACCTTGCCTCACCGTCTGGTCTAAAGTTCCTTTAGTTCAACGCCAACGGCCTACTTGGCAAGCTCGACCAACTCCTCGCCTTCGTGCGCACGCACAGCATAGCCGTAGCGGCTCTCCAGGAGACAAAGTGGGCTAACTCCCCCAAGGTCCCCTCCTGTGCTGGCTATACGATCGTCCGCCGTGACCGCGGTCACAAGAAAGGCGGAGATCGGCCTTCTTAGTGGATAAATCCATTGCCCACCATCAGCTCCCAATGCTTGGCGCCGACCCCACGGAGGTTTTGGCGATTTCCCTCGACATTGGCTCGGTGCTGCTAACCGTTGTGAACATCTACATCCCTCCAACTTCCAGTTGTCCTCCAGGTTTCACCGCCTCTATTGCTCCCTACTTACCTTCTGGTGACAGTTTGGTACTAGGTGACTTCAACGCCCATCACGACCTGTGGTGCTCAAACATGGCGGCCGATTTCCGGGGAGAAGTCCTGGTAGATGAACTAGAGCAAGCTCCCTTCGCATTCCACAACGAGGACAGCCCAACGCGGCTCCCACCCAGTGTTGCCATCCAGCTCTCCAGATGTTTCCCTTGCCAGTCTCAGTTTGGTAGCCTCCACCACCTGGAGCACGGAAATCAGCCTAGGGGGCGATCACCTCCCTATAGTGCTCAAATTGGTCACATCTGCCGACCGTATCAAGGCTCCAAACAGGCATTTTAAGAGACCTGACTGGGCAGCGTTTACCGCTGAATGCGAAGCAGGAACCGATCAGCTACCGCCCCCACCTGTGTCCACACAGCGGAGCGGGCCGTTCGTCACTTGCTTCTCACAGCAGCAGGCCACCACATACCGAACGGTCGCATTCCCATACTCCGCCCAAACTACCCAAGCGAAGCCTCCCGACTGGAACTAGACAGAGACGAGATTCGAGCGCGAGATGCAAATGAACCGCGTGTCGGCGAACTCAACGGCTTGATCACCAAGGCCGTCAACGACGACAAGTGGGAACGTTGGCGTAAAAGAGTTGCAAATTGTAATTTCCGCGGCAAATCAGCTGCCAACTGGAAAATTCTACGCAATCTGACCAAGCCCCAGACTGACACACCTAACCAGTCCATTAGCTTCGGAGACGACATCTTCATCTCGAACAACGGTCAGATCGCCGAGAAGATGAACAGAGTGTTCTCGCCCCGCTCGGCGCCCAGTCCCAAAAGTCAGCGCTCCCTTCTTCGTCTCCTCTATAAAGCCCCGCCTCCGGACATCTCGGCCGATTCTATCCTCACCGCCGTCAGGAAAACGAAAGTCTCGAAAGCTTTAGGACCGGATGGCCGGGCTCCTATCCATTTGCGCCATATCGGCCCCAAGGTGGCTGCCTACCTGGCGGCCGTTTTCAATCTTTCGCTGGCCAGTCAAATCATCCCCGATCGCTGGCGTCAGTCCACCATCATTCCCACTGGTCAAAGTTGGCAAGGACCCCAGTCTAGCGACCTACTATCGCCCAATCGCCCTCCTCAGTCCACTGGCCAAGATTTTGGAACGACTTCTACACCCAATTCTGACGTCTGCAACGGATCTGCCTAGCCACCAACATGGTTTCAGGTCGGGTCGTGGCACAACAACGGCACATTTCGAGCTCAGCGACATTATCCTCGAAGGCTTCATTCAACAGAAGCCCGCATCGCGGACTGTGACAGTCTCAAATGACCCGTTACGAGCCTTTGACTGCGTCCGCCACGATCAGCTCCTGTAGGACTTAGTCTCCCTGAACGTCCCGACTGGCCTGGTCTGATGGTTGGCGGCTTACATCCGTGGCCGCCACGATCGTGTCCTTTTCCGCGGCACTCTCTCCAAGCCCCGTAAGCAGACCTGCAGTGTTCCTTAAGGCTCTGTGTTCAGCCCGACGCTGTTCAACATTAACATGCGGGAACTCCCGATCCCTCCGGCACCCACCACATTGGTATCATACGCGGATGATATCACCATCTTCTGCCAGCACCATGACATCGATCAGGCTGCAGAGGTCCTCTCGGAATTCATGCCTTACATTGTGGACTATCTCACTCAGCGGGGGATGTCGATCACGGCTGCCAAGTAGTCCGTCACTGTTTTCACGCTGGATCCGAAGTTCAATCGCCACCCGGATATCATCGTCAACGGTGAGGCTTTACCGCTGGTCCGAAAGCCCAAGCTCCGCGTCCGTTTAGATCAGCTCTTCACGTTCGCAGACCATGCGAGGGATGTTGCAAGCAAAGTGAGCAGGTGCACCAAGGTCCTCAAGGCTCTCGCGGGCACTTCCTGGGGCTGCGCGAAAGAGTAACTGACGACCACATTCAATGCAATGGCCAAGCCGCATTTCACCTATGCGGCATCAATCTGGTCTCCCACAATCAGCTCCTCCAGCCTCCGCCGCCTTCAGTCAGCATAGAATGGTGCCCTCCGCACGATAACGGGCTGCTATGAAATGTCACCCATCGATCACCTTCAGGCGGAGGCTTCAGTCTTGCCGGTCGCCGCACACAACGAACTCCTCGGCCAGCAGTTCTGGTGGGCCTGTTCACAACCTGGCCATCCGAACCACCATCGTTGCAACGCTCCCGAGCCTAGCCGTAACGTTCGGACGTCTATCCGAGGTCTCCACAAGGCAGCTGTCGCCTAATCTCTCTCAGACCTACACGTTGATGGCTTCGCCATCAGGACAGGGTACCAGCGCCTTCACCAGAGAGCAGTTGTGGACGCAATATCCAGCTACCATTCCCCGGTCCTCCTGAATGGCTATCCACCTCCGATTGCCACTTCGAAACGTCATCTCCCACGGGTGAGTCGTTGTACCCTGGCGCAGCGGCCACTGCATGCTCCTTCGCCAGTACCAACACCGGCTGGACCCTTCTATACCCGACTGCTGTCCCAACTGCAGAGTCTCGTCGGATGACTGCCATCACCTCTTCATCTGCAGTTCCCGGCCAGGCACCCGACTCACCCCCGAGGACCTTTGGCTCAAGCCGGCCAAGGTCACGGCTTTTCTCCGCCTCCCAAATGCACCCAGTTTGGACTTCGGCGGGAACCCCTGATCCAACATGGGCTACCAACCAACCAACCAACCGCGTGTTCCTTGAAGCAACAACGTCGCCTCTTTCTAGGTCCAAAAACGAAGTTGGAAACCAAATGTCGATCAAGTAACTGACCCTCACGGCCAGGCCGTACACGGGCGATTGCGTCACCAAGGCGCCAACGTTACCAGAGGCAACGACGCGGATTTGCAGGCGAACCTCGAGTTGATAAACACGCGCGCAGGTTCACTGAGTCTCACACACACACACACACACCGATTTCGACGACAACGCGCACGTGGGCATGTGGCAGCCGACGCAGTGGCGGTGATGCAGTGGTGGTAAGACAAGGCTGGCGACCACCGCACCCGATATCCAGTGTAAAAGCAGCCTGTTGAGAGATGGCTGTAGGAAACATGTAGAGGAGGGGAATTAATTAGGCGGGGTGTGGAGGTTAATGTGAAAAACACCAGCGCACCGTATCCCATTAATACGAATGGTAAAAACGACTGGTTGTGCGTAATTTGGCCTCGTGAAAGATGGCAGAACGGCTGTGTTAGTAATAACGGGCCCTGACACCGGAAAAAGACGCCTGTGTACTTCACGCAGAAGTCTGTTCTTACGACAAACTTGGTGGTGATGGAAGAGCACATCTAGTGTTTGTTTATCAGGAGTGTCTACACCGACGTAAGGTCCGCGAACGGCACTCTTCGTGGTACCTGAAACAGCTCGACGGGTCCACAGAGACACCTTGGCAAAGCAGAGTCATGTTAAGCCCTTCTATTTGGAAAAATGCGGACCTTGAGGTATTTGAAGCTATGTGCACCGTCAATCTAATAGGCGTTACTAATGAAAAGTGCCCTCTGCCGGCGAGACACGCGGTCATCTGGCGAATCCTATATTGGTTGCTTGGGGAATCCTCCTATTCGAGAATTGGTAGTTTCTGTACGGTGCAGTAGGCTGAGCGGGTAAGTCGAGCCAAATTTAGATAAATTTACGGCTCCTGGTGGGCACCGTTTAGCTCAGGTGGTTTTAGAGCTGACTATAATCAGGCAGCCACTAGGCCCACCAAGATTTTGACGTGCACTGAACATTGCCGTACTTTGTAAAGTCCCTCAGTCACTAGAGCCAACGCTAGACCAAATCACCAGCTTCACTGCAACTGTTGGTCTGCCAAGTAATGTACGCAAGACGAAGCTCCTGGCTACGCATCTCGGCACAGCACAACCACTGTTTATCAGTGGTCAGCCCATCGAAGAAGTTAGCTGCTTTCACTATTTGGACTCGAATATGCTAGCCAACAGACAGGCCATAGACGAAATCAAGAACCGAATGGCGTAGGCTAGAAATGCATCAAGGATGCTAGCCGGACCACTCTGGTCTTGCTCAGACATCCACTTACGTACTAAGCTGTTAATATACGAAGGATCAATCAGACCGGTGTTAGTATATGCCTGCGAAACGCTCGAAGTCCTTGACCGTTGGTGTCTCCGACACCTCTTGAGAGTCTTCTAGCAGGATCGAATATCCAATGTCGAACTACAGAGTCAAAATACCGAGTCTAGCATCATACATCCAGCATCGTTGATGGCAATGGTTTAGCCATGTCCTGCGCAGGCCATCGACGGACCTCTGCAGATTGGTCGTGAAGCCCTCTCGTAGTGCAAACTGGAGATACCGACAAGGCGGTCAACTGAAGACATGGCTCAACACCGTCAAGTCGGACGTCGAACGGATGGGCCGCGTAACCGTTTACGGCTTCCGACACTGGAACAAACAATGGGTTAGGATCTGCGACGAGCTCGCTTCCGACTGCCACCAATGGGCCGCCGCTATCCGTGACATTTGTGAAGCCGATTCATTCAACAACAGGAGCTAATCGGATCAAGTACGAGTAAGTAGGTACACTGAACAAAGGCCCAGATTTAGCATTTTATTCTACAGTCTACAGGTCGTCGCTAGCAAAACAATATGATTAACGCAGTCATGGTCGGCCAGCCGCTTCCGGGCAAAAAACGGTGTACAGTCTTAACAAATACCGGTTCTGTAATGTGATCGGTGAGCGTCCATCTACTATAATTAATATTACCCATCACAACTGAGATAAAAAGGGTTCTGTGGCTGAATTGCAGTGTTAGGCTCAGCCACTAAATGCCCCGGGTTCAGATCCCAGATGATCCACGCCGGGGATTAGGCATGACTGGTTGACAACAACTAAAAGCCTTACACTGGCTATTCTAGTCGCCCTTGTCTCTGTGTCAGTACCATCTTCTTTACTGTACGGGCAACGAGCAAGAGTTACCAACTTCGTAATACCACTATGGTTGAAGGCCTTTTTACACGTAACTGATTTGGCCGATCAGTACCAAACTAGATTCAAAAGTAACGCCTCCATTCCCGCGATAAGTCCTCGCATAGATAAGCGCCTGCGTGAGCTGCCACGCTGCCTGTCACGTGACCATCAATCTCTAGTCAGATCCGATTGGTCCAGGTCTCTAAGTAAGTGGATGCAATAAAGGAAGAGAGCCTCTTTGGGAGAATTACTTGCTCTCCGTGCAGTCGATTGTCTTCTCTTCCAATCTCTCCTGCTGGCCTCGGGAAAAACAGTCGATCAAGCCTAGAATTCAGTTTAATAAAAAGTATTAGGCGTGGGCCATAACAATACCGCAACATGCATTGCACGCCACATTTGAGAGGGGTACTGGTTGCTGTCAAAGCGAACATGGGTGTATAAAATGAGGAAAATAACATACAAAAAGCAGAGGTTCCGCAACCTACCGAGAGGCATGACTTGTTCCTGTGGGGCGCAAATCACCCCGACATCCATGGAGTGCAAACAACCCTTCACAACGCCCCAACCAGAGCCGAGAGAACAGTCGTTCAGGGAGGTCGCACCGGGTGGACACGCAATGCGCGCCAGGTGAATTGGAACGTCGTCAGCGGCGGAGGAGGTCACCGGCAGCTCAAACTGATCAATCACTGGGTGTGCATAGGCCAGATCATCACTAGCAAGAACAGAAAAAGGCGAAGATTTGCAAAGGCGACCTAATCACGAATTGTATGACACTAAGCTATGCAGCACAGTGAACATGACTAAAATCGATCTCAAAAGCAATTAGCAGTCGTAATAGTAGTAGCAGCAGCAGCAGCAGTAATAGTAGTCTAGTCTTTAGGATTCCTGGCTCTGATCCAGGCGGCCGGGGTTCGACCCCCGACCGGGGAACTGCCTTTTCCAGGAAGACGGGCTACCCGTTAGTCTAGCTGCTGGCTACCTGATGCGTCCACAGGTGGCGGATAGTGAAACAGCCTTCGGCGATGGTTGGCTGCATGTTGCAAATCAGAACCGATTGTTTGCTACCAGCATATGCTTTCAGTTTTTGCATAAACATCTTATGATCTGGTATTTAAAAAACGGCCGTTCCACCAGTCAGATCGATCGCGTTCTAGTTGGTTCAACGTTTCGCGGTTGGTTCCAATAGCAGGTCAATGTGAGGTGCCGAAACTGGTAGCGTCCACAGCTCTGACTCTGTTCTCGTTTGCAAACGCCTGAATGTTCGCTTCACATGTGCGTCAAATTGCCACATGCGAGACACCTTGCTGTCACAAAACTCCGGCAACCCAACACTAGCGAGGTTATAAGCACAGAGCCGACCCAAGCCGACGGCGAAGGCAGCAGCAAGTGGTCCGCACTGAAGACATCCCTTTGTGGGGCGACTGAGAAAATTCTTGGATTCACTCAGCGGTGCCGCAGTGACTGGGTCAGCAGAAGAACCCTGCCGCTGTCTGCGAGGTCCCGCAACGGTGCTTCTTCCCGCCAACTTCGAAAGCTGACAGAAAAAATGGCTAGAATGACCGGCAGAAGTATTGGTCCGAAACTTTAATGCCGCAGACCTTAAATGTTGGTGACATTTTGCAACTTCCAAATCATCCGCCAAGTTAGTGGTAAGCCCTCGACACTGCGATCCTCTGCACAATGTGAATGGCGCCTTCATTGTTGAGAACTCGGGCAAGATCGGTCGCTAGCGTGAGCAACTCACCATGCCCTCCCTCTCCTCCGCAGCAAATTTTCAATCATCTCTAGCCTAGGCAATGTTGTGCAACCGCCCTTTCAGAGACGATATTGCGTTGACACTCTGGCTCCTTTGCTTCATGAGATGATTAGACAAGCGTAGAGACAAAGCCCCTTCTAATAACTGGGGCTAAGGCATACTAGCACTTGTCTACAAGAAGGAAGACAAGATGTGTCAAATACCGCGGCAGAAGTCTTGTCGACGTTACTGTGAAGGTCTTCGCTATTCTTCTCAGGTGATTTCAGTCGGTGTGTGAGTCTAAGACGCAGCCCAACCAAGCCTAACTGCGCGTCTAACGTGCATGTTCGCGGACCAGATATTCACATTGACACGGATCCATGAATTCCAGCATAGCGACAAGCAATCAACGGCCGTCTGCTTTGCTGACTTTGCTGCTGCGTTCGATTCCGTCCATCGTGAATTCCTGTGGCGGGTAATGACGCTAGACGGTGTACCACCAAAAAATCATCGTTATGATCAAGACATATAGCCTGTCCACCACTGCATAGGTTTTGGTCCATAAAAACCTTTCAGAATTGTTCGCTTTTCTTTCGTATAAACCGAAAAGCAGGCATCCCACGAAATGTATTTTCATGGAAAGGCATCTTTTGGGAAATAAGTAAGTTTATTTCGTAAAAATTCGCTTTTCGGCCGGGCGTTCGATATGCCTATGTCTCATAGCAAACTATATTCAATGATGTTATTGACTGGATTATTGGGAAGGCCCTACGTGAAGATGACAGCGTTGAGCTTGCACCCGGATGCCGGCTGACTGAGCTCGACTACGCCGATGATATCGCTTAACTAGCTTGAAAGCCTTCAACTGATGGACGCCTGCTATTTTTTTTCGAACTTTCCGCCAAATTAGCGTTGAAAGAATTAAATCCGTCATCTGACAAATCAGACGTGCGCGAGCCTTGTCCTACTCCGTCGAAAAGCTTTGAGAAGGACGTAAGTGTAATTAGAAGATTAAGTTATAAGTAATAATACGGAGCCTCCGTCAAAACAGCCGTTTGTTTTACATGTACCGCATACTCCCTGGAAATATTCATTCGATCGCACTTGCCTCCCCTGTTGGCGTCCCTAACGAACGCCTATACAGTCGGTCAGTAACAGAACCGGTCCAATGCGTTCACTTTACTCCCCAACTAGGGCAGTCCGGTCATGTTCTGCGTCAAACGGAAGGCAACGCTACCTATATCGAAGCCGGCTATGACTGATGACAACACCAAGATGGTCAAATGGAGTGATGAGTGGTTTGACGAAGGCTGACTTCAGGCACATCTCTGGTTCTATGATCTAAGGTCTCCGTCAAGTAAATTAACTTCCTAAGTGTCATGTCCCCGGTGGAATAGAGCAAAGGTGACGTGGTGCATCTGCAGCAGTGAGCAGATGAATTCGATAGTCTTCAAACGTTTAGCGGGGAGCACAACGTTCAATTTGACACCATTTTCTCCCAAAACCACTTAAAAATAAAGGACGGGTAAGACAGCGAAATTGTATTTATAGGCGTCCCGATATCAAGACACAAATTGGTAAGTCAATGAGAACAACATGAGAACAGTGTGCATCCAGAAAACTCTGAACTCTTGTAGCATGCGTTCCTTGGAACGCATGACTAAGTCCGAACACTACGGTACCAATGGTGGGAAACTGAGAGAGAACAGGCATGCGAAACAAACGCTGGTGGGAGGATCGCAATTAGGAACCTCAAATGCCTGGCATGTAGCGCCTAGGACAAATGAGATCTCTCAGTCAGTCGGTTGGTCAAGATGCTTCGGAAACCAAAAGATTATCGAGCTGCATATTTGACTAAAAGAAGCAGCACCCGTTGATAAATGCATGTTCGGACATGCCGGTGCTAAGCTTATTCTTAATAGACAGTTTAGCTGAGGGTAGTGTAGCAGAGTCAACGCTTCCGGAGAGATTTTTTGTGAGTTTTTCAGAGTGCTAACTGGCCCAAAGTGATCACCACTAAGATCTGCGTGTATGGGACAAGTGGAAGCCATGCAGCCCGGCCGGCCTGTGAGCCTGAACTTAGTCTATATGGAGACAGCGAGGGAGAAACTTTACTGGACGGTGGCGAACACTGATAATGCAATACCTCTTCAGACGTGATCTTTAATAGGTAGTTTATCGGATTGGAGCCTATTTGCGACTTTAAAAATTACTACTGAATCGTCAGAACCGAACCGTTTGCGTCCTGGGTGGCCTGCAGCAAGCAAACAGACACAGCATTCTTGTAAGACGCTTATTACTGCAGTTACATGAGAAAAACTGATCGCTAGGTGGGAATTCGTCATAACAGTGACAAGGTCCATATGTTAGTGCATCTCATAATCAACTAAATGTTTAGATGAATGAAGTCCGGTTATAATTGCACATTCAAGTACTGACGCTAATAGCACGTTTGCTCATGGATTAAGTCGTGGAAAAAATGCCCACACACATTTAAATGGACTGACTTGCTATAACACAGCATGCGACATATGGCCTTGGCCTCGTTCACTCCAAAGCCGTCTGCGCAGATCGTGCCCCACTCGCCCGTTCCATGGTGGCGTACTTGAACAATGCCGGCAGATGATGTGCCCCCAACTAATCTTACATCAGTCGTGTTGCCTGGACCTGAAGTGGTTGCAATTTATCGAAAATAGTCAATTGTCAAATTGCCACAGGAAATTAATCAATCAATATGACCATTGACTTACACGTGACTGGGGCAAATTTAACCGGGGTAACAGTCGTCATACTGGCAAGGTCCGCCGGCTCTAAACACATAATTGAGACATCTCGTTCGTGGTTTAAGCAAACTCGAGGTGGGTCAGAGGTAAATTCGCAATTGCCTAAGTGGAGAGATGGTGGATCAGGGGAGTTTGGACCAAGCGACACGCGTTCAGAACAATTGAAATTGGACAGCCCAATATTCAGTGTACTTCGTCCCTTGCTGTTCAGTATTGGTACACCAAATGGTGGGCTACAAAACGCATGTGAGAAGCATACTGCTTACAATCCAAGCATATAGCACGCCGTGGAGGCAGCGATGTGATCAAACCCGAAATTGCAGATAGCAACCCACTTCCCATTATACTTGACCTCCAGCACACCGTCCCTGCCATGCGGAAACAGGTTGGAGCCCGCTGCTAGACGAACAGAAGAAATTCCGCTTACATCTATCTAAATGTAAAGCGTTTCGCACAAAACAAACCTAAACTGTTGGCCCTCGAGAAACTCAGGAAAATACAAAACAGAAGGCTCGACCACATGAAGCAAGACCGTAAGCGCTATACAAAACGTTTGAAATACCCACATAACTTGAGCATTTGCTAGAATAATGTATTTAAACACTTAATGAATGGAAATATCGGAAAGTGCGTGGGCGTTATCCAACAGCTAAACAAATAGCGATTAAATCTCAACAGATACGCACACAGATAAGGGGTTGGAGAATGTGAAGGAATTTCCGTAAATCTGAAGACTCGCGGTTGGATTGCTGTTTATCTCTATAACAGCTGCCTTCGAGTTTCACATTATGGTTCATGCTGTGTGTCATTTGTTCCAGTTATGTTTTAGGAGATTGAGTGGAAAGCATTTTATCTAACTGAAATAAGCTAGCCTGGAACTTTTCCGATGGTATTCTTTGAGGGGTTGCAACTATTTCTCACTATATTTAGGGCAATAAGCTTTGCCTTTGAACTTAGACGAGCCACACTGAAGCAGATCAACCTGTTTCTTTTTGATTGATGAGTCCATAGAAGTAATCTATCGGAAGTCCATATTACTTGCAACAAATTCCTGTCCATAGGAGGCAAGGCGACGTTTAAACTCCATAAGTACATTGTGCAAAATTTCCATTCAAATCTTTGTAGTTTGGGCAAACTTTAGGCTCAAAATAAACTCCTACAAGGTCATTATCATGCTGAAAATTTATTTATGTTACTTGCTGGAATAAATTTGAATTAATCCTGGGCTAAGTTTATTTCATAGGTTAAAGTGTTATCTAAAGGAGTGCTTTTCGTCATTGTGTGTACCACAATTGAGTCGAATCCTCGTTTTCAGGGGCGATCTACCATTAATTGCTAAATACGCCTTTGGCAGGGCTTGCGGAGACTGTCATGTTAACGTTTCACACACAATGATACTTAATTGGCAAGCATCCGCATAGTTTCCTCCGGCTGATCTTCGTTCGGTTGTAAGAGATGACACCAATGCGCTTAAAGCATTACCATGAGGGGCTTACCATGAATTTGTTTATTTTCATAAACAAAACGGAATATATATTGACTTATAACACTTGATTATGAGTGTGTTTGAAGTTCATAGGTAACCACAACAATCGTTCTTTATGCCAGGATCATTTCTTAGACGTAGACGCTTAAGCCGTAATGGCCAGTGCGTTCAATCCTATCTTCAAGGATTTGATACGCCCAGAGGTGCGGCTGATGCATTGGAGAGTTAAAATGGAATGTGAAGTCAAAGCAGGTGAGGACATTCCTTCTTATAGGTCAAATTTGCTTTATTTTATTTTTTCGTCTGATAGAAATTCACGTTTGTGCAATGGGTCCTTATTGCTATGTTCGTTTTCTGTAACAGTTTCAGAGACTGTTAGGCTTTCTTGTGAGGCTGCTTTTGGCTGTGAGTAATAATAAAATCTACCCATACATATTCAGTAAGTCGAATTTCCTCCTATCGAATCATATCCTTGATTATGATAAGCGATAGGAGTTGTTACAATATTGTTACTGCTCTATAGGCATCCATTGCTGACTAGTACTGAATACTGAATATACTGATTTTATTGTTAACGGATGTCATTCACATATAGGTTTTGTTTAGTAAAATAATTTCAGTGGTGCAATGACGAGGCCCTCCGGGCCTAAAATATATATTATTTATTTATTTATTGTGTGATGGAGATCAAGACATATGTGCGGTTGTCGAAACACCGCCACCATTCGATAACGGAGACAGAAGACGTCCAGGTGTCAAGCTAGGCGCCCATCCGAACTAGGTACTAGCTGATCAAACAAAAAGCTCCACATTTAGGGTCTGTAATAACAAAAATGCTGTCCAGTCCCCTGATTTCATTGCAACTGCCAATAATTCGTGAGACCGCAACAATTTGGAAAAGCAAGATATTAAGTTTCAGTGCGCTCGATAGTACGCTGTCAATTAAAACAGAAAAATATAGAGCCGACCTAACACTGGCAACTGTATTTTCCTTCTTCCATCGTAAACATGACAGTAAGGAATTGGGTTGGTCCGAAGATAATAAACCGAAAACATTTCCTGATTACCAGATTTTATAGGTTTCTCTCGAAGATGACCAGACGAAGGCATCAACAAACAGTCCTTAGAATAACACTACAGTTGACTGCTACTATGAGGTTGTTCCAAGTTCGATCCAGCTATTTAACTGTGTTTTACATTACCAACAGTCTTTATTACAGTCTGGTGTATTGCAAGTAAAGACCAAATCGTGAATGGATCCCTTATTTTGTCCTTTATTTACAACTTTTGCTCGTTTTGGATTTGCCGCGTTCATAAAATAGTGTCCGATGTCAGACACAAACCTTTATCATTGAAATATTTCACACTGTCTGTAATAAACGAAGCTGCTGTAACATTCCTGAATAGCTCTGTCATCGATGATCAAAGTAATTTGTACATCTTCCATGAAAATTAACTGGTTTTGATGCCACGAAGACTGTGAATCCAGCTTCCATCTAATTTTCCTCCACGAAAGTTTTATTGCTCAAGCATATGTCAAGATGCTTGAAAAAATGGTAGTCAGTGGGTGAAAGGCTGGGTGAATAAAGCGGATGTTTTTAAATTTTTATAGCCCAAGCCAGCGGGGTTGGACTTCGGCACAAAATCTTTGCCAGTGCGATCTGCAGACACGGTTCCGGGAAAAATGTGAAGAAGTGATAGGCTAGGTTGAAGAAAGAGTTTATTTTGTACAGCCGTAGTGAAGAATGGGTAGGTGAAAGTTGACTGTCGCAAGAACACACGGCCGGCCATGAGGGGGCAAAGTCCGAAATGTGTGAGCATGGTAACCACCGCAGCCTTTTTAAAGCAGGTTTTGTGTGGGCCAGTGACAGGTTGATGGTTGGCCAGACTGGTGTAAGATTGTGCGTGCACGCTTGCTAGCAGCCGCAAGAGGTAGAGACTTGGTGCAGTTTGCAGAACCTGTGATTGGCTGTCCTAGAGGTGGGCCGACACTTAAAATCACATGACTTCCTGTCTGACGTGGCACCGAGGGCGCAAGGCACTACAGGATCACCGCAGTGTGATTGTGCGCAGTTGCGGAGCAAAATTGGTCCAAGTTGCTTCACTAGGACAGGCGTCCTTTCTCCCAAGTAAACAACCATTTCATCGAGTTGTTTGCAGTAAACCTCTGTTGTGATGCTCTTAGAACCCCGACAACTGTGCAGTGAATAATACCAATAGCAGTCAGTTTGACTGTTCCCAAAATCTACTGCTGTTTCATCGACTGGACATCCACACTCTACGACAATGTTGAAGAAGCTTGGGAACAATTCAACGATGTATTCCAGAACCTCATCTCCATTCATTGCCCAATCACGCGCAGAAAACCGATGATTTGACCTCGCTGGTTTACTTCATCTACGGAAGTTAGCGAGAAGAGAAAACTGCGGAAACGGTCCCTTATTGATAGGATACCTAAATCCCTCAATAGTTACAAAACGCAGAGGAACCGGGTCAGACGTCTTGTTGGCAGAGATAGACAGATGTTCGAATAGAATCGATTAAACCATGCCATGGTTAAACCCAAAGTTATTTACAGTTATATAAGACGGAGCACTCGAAACAAGGATCCTTTCCCTTTAGTGCGAACTGTCGAAGGTGCCGAAATCTCAGAGGACAAGGACAAAGCTAACCAACTCTCTCAGTTCTTCTGGTCCGTCGTGACGACTGAATTCGACCGTTCTCCCCCCACTTATTACGATGATGCTATTTATTTTCTAGACACAGTCCAATTCACCGAAGAAAAAAATAGAGATAGAGTTTCTACAATGATCAGAATCGACCTCCCCAGGCCCCGATGCAATCCCGGCCAAGCTGTTGAAAGAGCATGATTCTGAAATGGCCAAGCCGCTAGTCTTAATCTTCCAGGCGTCATTCTTTACTCGGTGCCTACCATCTGATTGGAAGACAGCGACTATCACTCCCCTTTTCAAGAGTGGAAGCTGAGCGTCCGCAAATAATTACAGGCCGGTGAGCCTTACCTCCATTTTTTTGCAAAACCATGGAAAAAATCATTTAGACGGCGTTTATGCAGTTCCTCGAGCAGAATAACCTCCTTTCCGGTGCCCAACATGGTTTTCATAGTGGTAGATCCTGTCTTACGAATCCGCTGCTCTCACTTGATCGCTGGAATAAAGCAGGAGACGAAGGCAAAATGGGGCATGTGATCTACATTGACTTCAAAAAGGCGTTCAACACCGTCCCTAACCAACGCCTTCTGCATAAACTGCGCAGTCCATGCGTTCGCGGGCCCCTCTTCCAATGAATTCAAAATTTTTTGATAGGATGGTCTCAAAGAGTAAATGTCAGTCACCAGCAGTCCTCAGGGGTACCTATGGTGAGTGGTGTCCCACAGAGCCACAGGTCCCACATTATTCCCTGTTTTCATCAACGACTATGTCAGGGATTTAGACTGTGATGTCACCCTGTTCGTGGATGACATAAACTTATGGAAAGTCGTCCAAAATATGGTAGACGAAAAACATTGACAAGCTAACTTAAACACATTGGAGGACTAGTCAAAGCAACTTTTATCAAATCGACATGTTAAGAGCATCCAGCACGAAGGTGTATTCCTTAAACGGTACACCACTGCAACATTTTGAGGTTCAGAAGAACTTGGGAGGGTCGATTACTTCTCCACTTAAACCAACGCTGAACTGTACGAAGTCGGCAAAGTCGGCCAGATCTATATTACAGCTGATAAGACAAGCCTTTATGGAGTTTGAAAAACACAGCTTTTCCAAAATATTCGGAAGCTTTGTAGGCCACACCTGGAATTCACTATACAGGCATAGACACCTTGGACTGTCAAGGACTGTACCGTCTTAGAGAAGCTCCGAGGCGAGCAACAAAAATGGTCAAAGGTTTGGGAACAGTGCCCTCTGAAAGCAGTCTGTCAACCCTCGATCTCTTTTCCCTTTCATATAGGCAACTTCGAGGGGACCTCATCTGTACCTCGATTGTTGCTTCATCCCCGGCGATTATTTGATCCAGGCTAAGATATCAAGGTCATCCCCTTAAAATCCGCCCCGGCAAGGCAAGGATCGACGGAAGAAAGTTCTTCAGCAATCGAGTATTTGCAGTGTGGAACGCCCTTCCCCAAGAAGTTGTCCTTTCCATTAGTGTTAATACATTTGAGAGCAGGCTGGACACGTATCGAACCCCATTCAGGCAAACAGCCATGTAAAAAGACATTAATTAACATCTCAATACACCATACTACTAGTGAGAAAAGAGTTGTTATGTTTTCTTACTATTTGGACCACCGAACAAATGTTGCGTCTTACCCCAGACTCACAGCCATGTATAAGGACATTGCATTACATTACAAGGACATAACATCACACTTTACCACTCATGATCAATGAGTAGTCATGTTTAATTACTATTTGGACTACCTGGTAGATGTTGTCATGCAATTGGCATACTTTTTACATTGCACTTTTTCCATATATTTCCTATCATCTTGTTACCAGCAATGAGTTCAAAGGCGTTCGCCTATTTTTCCCTCAATAACCTGATACTGATACTACATATCGGTGTCGAGAAATGCGTCACGACCGAGCCGGTGTCCGGATCGTTAACGATCATCACAAAAGATCCACTTGTCGTCACAGGTCACTATTCGACCAAGGAATAGAGCAGTAGAGCTCTACAAATAAAGAATCGGACACAATTTAAAAAGCTGAGCCCTTTGAATTTCGCGAAGTTCCCGTATGCTCAATTTATCGAGCCTTCCACCTTACCAACTCATAGCAAATAAGTAGTTACCGTTGAAGAATTATATAATGTACCGCAAACATTCCTGTGGCACTGAAGACATATAAACTTCACATTGTCAAAGACTGTACCATCAAGATGTGGGTAATAAAATGATTAAAGGTGTTGGAATATGGCCTAATGGGACGAGGCTGTTAATCCTCAGCCTATTTTCTCTTTCTTACAGGTAACTACGAGGAGCTCCGTAATAACCTTCCGCACTGTTAATGCCTCAACTTTTGCTTCGTTCCAAATTTTTTCACTCAGGCTAACAGACCCACTTTGTACACATTTGTTCTAAAAGTACGCCAAGGTAAAGGCAGGATCAATGGACACAAGTTATTCCTCAGTAACAGAAAGTTTCCAATGGTCAATGGTCCACTCGTTGATGCTGTACACAAGCTTGCTAATAAACTGTGTACTCCCGCAAGAGTTCGAAAGCTCAGACAAATAAAACTACCATTCCGGTGATCGAACCTGTTTCTTCTCAATCTAACACTATACTCCTGCGAATAAGTGAGTATCCGTTCATGTTTGTTTTTTATTGACCCAATTATGAAAAACTCGCGGTCTCGGTGAGGAAACACAAAATAAAAGTGGCGCACAAACCAACGACTTCTTTACGTGCCCAGCTTGTACACCCCGAGGGTAGGATTGGCTATTTTGATACGAAAGAAGCCATCTAGAAGATCTCATGCACAACTTGTGATACCGTAGAGTGCGAGCAAACAGGAAGGTCCGTCTCTATATGCATTCCGAACAAAAACTGGCAGTGAAAAGACGTGACCTTTTATCCGAAGTAGCTGTGCATAGCCTTGATACAAATCACAGCTTCACATGGGACAAATACGCATCGTCGGAGTTGGCCCCTCCAAAAAGACAGCAAATTTATTGAAGCCATGCACTGCAGCGATTCATGCATCAACCGCTACACATAGTTAGATGAAATTAATAGACGTCTAAAGCACGAAAGAAAAGACGAGGACTGCACAATACAGACTGACAAAAGCTACAATTGTCAATCAGCTCTCACCCTATTTGACATTTTTTTGTTTGTTTCACATTTCCGTTAGTCCGACGACAAGCTGGTGAACTAGTCTCAAAAAATAACTAACTAAATTTAGCCTTTTTCATCCCAAAGAGCATTTCTTTCTTCAAGTTTAAAAATTTAATAAAACGCTACAAAATATAGATTAGTTTCAATTTCTCAAAGCAAGTTGAAAAATTGACCAGTATTTTTCGAGCAGACTAACTGCCCGATTTTTTGAATATGTACAAATTAAATGGAAACATACAGTTGCCGACAACTTCCTCGTCTGGATGCAAATCAGCATCAGGTAGGTTCGTCTAGTTTCCGGATAAGTGGTCCTACCTCCATCTTTCTTGGTTTTCAAACGATAGATCATATACCAACACAGCTTACGTTCTTTTACTCTTCTGCGAACATTAGTTTGTGATAAGCTGAAAAAAAAAGATTATTATGGATGAAACGTGTTCCACTATCTCAGTAAAATGTCAACCAAAATGCTGAGACGTGTTTTCGCCTCGCAAAAATTATTCAAGTGAAGTTGTAATACTAGTAAGCATGTCAACTGATCTCACGACCTGTCACGTCGGCGTCAGTTGGAAAACGTTCGGCGACAAAAACAATAAAATGACACTTGTAAATATCTTTCCATTTTTAAAATAATAGAACAACGATAAACATCAATTTTAAATTATGTAAAATAGCTATATATTTTTGGGACACTGTATATTTGTGTTTATAAGGGCAGTGCAAAACAATAAGAAAAATGTATATTGATTTAGTAGCCATTTTTAAAAAAGTATACTTTTTGCAAGTTATCAGGTTGTCCAGGTGCCGACATCCTGACATGACAGAAATATGTATATGTATTACAACCCTACTTAGGTTATTTATAACTTAAAAGCATATGTATAAATTCCGATTGGAATTTTCCGAGATAGGGAATATACAGTTTGGTCTAGAATTCGTGTAACATGTCGACGTATGCGAAAAACTGATACTCTTTCGATAAGCGGCATTAAGAGAGGTTTTAATACTGATTATCGTGTAGTCTACTACGAGGGAGTTTCAACCACCATAGAAGACGGCTTTCGAACGAGCTTCTTTCCGATCGCTTATAAAAAATATGTACTGTAAGAAATGGCTTCATAAGTACTGTGCATTTTATCATTGATTTTGTCCGCCTTTATAAATTCGAGTCTATTTTATGAAAAATTGACGAAAAATTATTTGTTGTACTCATTTGGCAGCAAATTACTTCTTCTATTAGTTGTATGCATAAAAAGGGGTATCTCTTGGTTTCCAAAAAGTTTATAATTGTGAGTTTTTACGATCGTAAAGTTTTCATTCATTATACATTATATCCATCAATTTAATAATGTTGCGTATAATTTATGCATCATGCTCCACATCTATTGCAATATTTACTGAGAATTATGTCACTTCGCTCTCAAACAGTAGGTGGAAACGTACGTTCCCTTAACTAGGATGTATACGGCGCGCAGTTTGTTAACCTTTATAAACAGTCAGTTAGTTTAAAATTATAAGGCAGTTAACATTTTTTTAAACCGGATGATAACCTTTCTTTATGTATAAAATTTGAAGAAGACGTAATTTGCTAGCGAATGAGTACAACAAATATTTTTTCGTCTATCTTTTCATAAAATATATTTGAATTTGTAAAGGCAGTAAAAGTCAATGATAAAAATGCATGATACTTAGGAAGCCATTGTTTACAGTACACACGTTTTGTTAGCGGTCAGAAATAAGCTCCTTAGTAAACCGGCATCACATTGCGACTAAAATGACTTCGGAATGGAGTACACGATAATCAGTATTACAAGCTTACTCGATGTAGCTTAGCGAACGAGTATAAATCTTTTACATAGATCGGCATTTTACATAAATTCTAGGCCACCCTGCATTATTGAGTATTTACTTAATGGAAACCTAAGAAATAAGCCCAAAAGGTTACTACTTTTGGGAACTTCTGCTGAATTTATTTTTAGTAGGTTTCGTGGCCATCGAAAAAACTACGCTCTGTGAAAATGGCCATTTCGGCCGTAGACAGAATTCGATGGACCCATTTTTTCAGGAGACCTTTTAACACATGTCTGGCGTAGGAATTCCCTTCCCCTTTCGGCATCCACGCGCCTGCTGCCTACGCAAAGGAGGCTCTTCTTCTACCCTTTTCCTCAAACACTTGTTTGGTGCGGTAATGCCTCCAACCCCCAAGTTTCCCCCAGATGCTTCGTGGCTGCATGCGCCGTTATGGATTTTACAACTGTCAGTTACCTGTGGACCGGTTGCCAATGGTTACGTGCTCTACTGCACGCCCGCTGCGGTTGTCCCAACAAGTCGACAAATGTTCTACACCTTACCCTTTGGCCTTACTTTGTCACGTGACTCTGTACCGCTGCTTCCGCCTTTTCGATTTACTGTACGGACGTGCTGTTGTGTGTGTACGCTGCAGGATAGCTTTGGGGCTGGGGGTCCTACCAGCCTCTTACTCCGACCCTGAACTGGAAAGTTTTGGTTAACGACGAAAATGTACCTCATAGAAACCGAGGCTACAAAGGGGCTTTATTTAGAGGTAGGACTTTCTTGTGAGGCTGCTTATAGGAGAAGGATTTGTTCTAACAGTTCTATTGGTCCATAGGCTTTCTTTATGAACCAATAGGGTTGCGCTATTAGTTTCTTTTAGTCTGCAGGCTTTCGTTTTCACAAAATTTGAAGTTAAGTAAAAAATCGTAAGCATCTTTATTTTCCTATCACCCAAAGGCCTCTGGATTACTTCCTACGAATCCAGTAAGAAACTTAAGTGGAGGGAATATTTCTAAGGCTGCCTCACAAGAAAGCCTTACCTCTTTACAGTTATAGTTTGGGGTAAGGCGATGCCAGGGGCGTAAAATTTAGAGATATAATTGATTTTATGTACGCGTCCCTTGGTTGTGGTCCTCATCACCTCCGTGCCCATTGATTGGTTGTTATTTGGTTCAGGCTGACTTTCAATTGGCGCCAGTCGAAGTTCAACTTTGGATATTTCCTTTTTCTTCCCAGTTTTGAGCGGCACGGAACCATGCCAAGTAATTATTGCCTCACTTAAACAGAAAACGCTACTAAGGTCTGCGGCCTTCACTTTAAGAACATTTGTTAGGCTTCTTTACGTTTTCGCCTTTCACCCCTCCCAAAAGACCCCGTATTCCTAAGGTTCCCGTGTTGTAATTACTCGTTTTGTCAGTGGTGGCATCTATTGTGCTATTATGGTCGCTATAACCTTTCTCAGTCGTCCATCCCCTACTTTTAAATAATGATGATCTTTATCAAATCTCTTGTTTATGTTTCTTATGTCGTCAAAAGCAATGAAAATTGATACGGACATTTCCCATAGTAAATCTTAGTTAGTTAACATTGGTACCATCACACTCTTCAAACTGTGGACCTCACATAGCTTCTTGTTTTAACCAGAACTCACACTTTCCTTTATGGAAGAAAACCAAATCAAGCAGGTAGGCTTACTCATGAAATTCAAAGAATTTAACAAGAAAACCCCTCTTACGCAAACGCAGCTCACGTTGCATCTCCCAAAGTCTTACAGCAGTAACGTAATGGTCTTCTTCAAAATAAAACATATCGCGGTTTACTAAGTAATATTACATTGTTCAGAAATGCCCACATTTTTATGAAAGAGGAAATTTCTGCGAAAATGGAAATTGGGCGAACTGGGTGAATCTAATTTTTGAATTGGGGGAAAACCTCTTTATGTAAAAAGAAATGAGTGAATAAGGTACCATAAGTAGCACTTCGTTAGAAACTTATGGTTTATTAAAATGTTCGGATAGGTATGCTTCTATACTGCATGCAATGTAGACCGTTGCTGTTTCAGAACAGCCAAAAGTTCGAGTATGCCTTCCAACGAGGTTTTTGCTAGCTTCTTCTTCATTTTATAAATTCTTGGAGTTAAAGGTAGAGGAACGCGAGCATATTTTTGCTTGATTGCACCGAATAGAAACTCCCAAGAGCGAGACAGTTCCTGAATTCACGTGCGGAAGTGCTGGTCCGTGATTAATAAGTTAAAATGGAATTATCAGGTGCATTCATAAGCATACCATTTGTACACACTAAAAGAAATTATATTCCGTCATATTTTCCTGTAATCATTTCGGGATTTTTATAACAACGAATTTCAGATCATTCTTGAAATGGTGGGTAACACTTTTAGATTTTCAGCGAGTTCAGTCGATAGTGTATAAATAAGGTTCCTGTTCTACGTGCTCACCAAAACCTTCAAAATAGGATGTTTCTCAAATGCATTTACCTAAATATTGAGTTTTCTGTATTCTTCATGATGCACCTGTCTGGCTGGGTCATCGTTTTAGAATAAACCAAACATCTCAACTCATTGGCGAGAAAAATTAACGTCCACAACAAAAATTTTGATATTAGTAGGCCCAACATCAATTAAAAGGCTTTGTATAACAAGTTACCTCATGAAATAGCGCTTCACTTAAATATTGCGTTTCAAGTGTGTCCGCAATTTACCTTTTTCGAAGACCAGGTCACAATAAAAATGGCTAACAGTGGCCATTTTTTGACCCTTCTGAGCATTAGGAAAAAATCTTATGACGTAAGTGAATGAACTTGGTTTTTTTTGCATGCTGAAGCGGTTTGCAGTATACTAATTTACATATAGGCCCCGCTCAAAATTGCAAAAACACAACGGTGGTACAATATGCAATACAATTGTATTTTCCTATGATGTGAAGAAGAAATTACATAGTTTTGACAAAATTTTGCATGTATATAAGCAGCATTAATCAATGGACAAATATATTGCTTTTTAAATGCATATTTTACATTCGTAAAATATCAAAATTCGAAACATTTTAAACCAAAAGATACTTTTTCTATCAGTATAATATTCGAAGAAGGCGTAATTTTCTACCAGAAGAGTAAAAGAAACAATATTTTTGTACGCGTTTTCCATAAAATATATATAACTATATCATACCAGTAAAATCAATTAGAAAAATGTACGCTACCGAAGTAAACTATTTGTACGGAGCTTTGTTTTTGCGATTTGTCAAAGAAGAACCTTTCACAAGCCAGAATATTCCCCCTACTAGAACATATTGCGATAAAGCTGTACGATTATCATTATTAAAAAGGTATAAGTGCAATTTAGGTTCCCAAAGAACATGCGAAAACCACACCCGCCAGTAACACAGGACAGATATGTATAACGGTTAAATGGGTGGAACATATCACGAAAACGTAAAATAATTAAGAAATTACAGCGTTTAAAGCTAACAAATAGTAGAAATAATTATTTAACACTTTGACTTCGACTCTCAAAATAGCCTGTATGCCCCTGGGGCGGCGTTTTCAAACCTGCGTTACCTTAGGCCTTGACGTGTACCATATATAGCGCACGATGCAGTTTTGGACATCATTGCATGTACCACATATGGTGCACGTCGCAGTGAAAGTGTTAACACGCTGACTTTCCACAATCGATAATTAACATTTTTCAGTTGTGTCCAGTTAGGTAAAGTCGCTAACTTTCATCTCTATATAATCAATACGTAATTTTTGTCATTTAAATAAGGTGTTTGGGAACCTAAATTGAACTGTTCGCATTATAAGCACACTTAATTAACATATTTGTATTAAAACCACATTTCAGCATTTCGGTTGACATTTCATGAGATATGGAATTTGCTGTAGGTAATGCGCGTTGCCCTGGGGCCCCTTCTGCCATGTTGGCACTCAACTTGCAGTTGGCGATATTGCTGGATGACAATAAAAGGTGCAGAACGTCCATAACAGCTCCTTTTACGGGACATTCGCTGAAGGGAGAAAAAGAACTTAATTTCGAGGAAGAACAGAACCGATAACTGTCGGTTTGAGAAAGCTTCGGTTTACGCGCCGAGCATTTAAATAATTTTTTTCATCATTCTTAAGAATCACGCAAGAATTTAAATTCACTACAATGTTAACTGATTTCCAATTTAGGGCTAATTAAGCATAGAATGCTTCGTCTTTGCTCCTTGGTAGTAGTGAACAGGGAAAATGTACCGAAGCTAAAAAATAAAACAGAATACCCGTTATCCATCGAGATACCGGGACAAGCCCATAGGATTTTTTCTTATCTTATAAAAAAAGCGTTTTCGTGATTCGATTGGCCATTGGCTGACCAATCCCGTTCTACTACTGTCCACGCAAACTTCGGCGATAAAAACCAAGCCTTTTCACCGTGTCAGTTCAGTCCGGTACAAGAACAACCTTCAGGTAACGTCTTGCCCTTCCTACTTCCCTTAGCAGTATGTGCTAATAGCCATAATATTTCATTTCATTTTATTAATCGGCGAGGTCGGGAGAATACATAGATGGGCGCTTCAAAATCCCAAGACCCGCTAAGTCCTTTGCAGAGTAACGATCTGGTGAGCACCTAGCAAACAGTTTTTATAAAGATCAGGGTTTTATTCTGTTCTAGCAGCTAGACTCATAGAGCCTCGAACATACAGCACGGCGAGGAAGTCAGAAAAAATACCGATGACCACTCAAAAACTGGTATAAATACGTGCACGAAAATTAATGAAGGGTAAAGAACAAGCTTAGATTATTTTGTTAATAAAAAGACATATAAAAAATAATAATTGATTGTTAAGAAAAATTAAGTTTTCTTAAGAATACTCAAGTTCCACAGACTTCAAAAATTGCCATAAATTAGAAAAATGAATTTTAATCTCATCGCCAAGTGAGTGGAAAACCATATTACTTTCTTTGCATAAAAAATTGTCTTACTCAAAATATTTTATACATGTTAAAATTGCTGGATTGCAATCAACTTAATATCATCCTTTAAATTTCGGCATATTTTTGAGTGCTCTCAGTCTTTTCAAGCTTTCGTCCATAAATCCAAGACAAGATATCTGTTAAGAGCATTTACGAAAAGCGTGACCTTTTGCAAATCATTTCTTATGGGTATGGTTCCGTGGGTCATATTCAGCAATTCCTCAAAATATCAAAACTTATTTTTGAGCAAAAAGAACGTCTGCAACTGAAATTTGATAGATTTATTCTTTACATTAATAAAATAAAACTAGCTATGATAGGTTACCACTTTAGAAATGTATTTTATTAGATATACAGCTGACGAATAAGGTAATGTCAAAGTGAAACGGCGGAATTTTCGCAGTTTTTTTAAATTTGCCTGAAATCAAATGATACAGTCTTAACTGAAAATGAAAAAAAATTACTTATCACTTTACAGTGGAGTATTTTTTAATCATAAATGAGTAGTTTCAGGCCCGAATATGTAGTTAGATTTTGGAGAAAGTTGTTCATCTTCTTTCTGTTCCGTTTCTAAATTGCGTCTAAGCGGAAATTATCTTGCACAAAAAGTATATTGCTACATGCTTTAGATTTAATAAGATTGGTTTCATTCATGATTTATATTCGAGGAAATACATGCAGTTTTGGTCACCATCCCAAATAGTTGATTCATGAAAACAAAATGTCATCAAAACGCTTTTATTGCATTTTTGACAAAAATTTCACACTTCGGCGGATAATAATTCCGGCTCCTGCAGGGATATATTTTAAACTTTCCTTTACTATTTTGGGGTTCTCTTGTGGCATAACGCATATAACTTAAAAGTTTAGTTCTATCGCGCTTAGGAGCATAGGAAATGTCCTCGATATCCGACTACTTTAGATTACCCCAAAATTGATGCATATCACCCTCAATATACTGAACATGAATGCAGTTTTCCTTACTAAATGCTTTCTTAGGATGAAATGCACTCATAAGATCAAAGTAGCGTGACTACGTTTATGCTTAATTACCCAGTCAAATTTCGTCATGAATTTTGCATGAATTCTCAGCCGTACTATAATGTCCTCAATTTAGTTTTTTTTAGATATTTTCAGCATGTTCGTTGGGTGAGGTGAGAGTTTGGCGAAACCTACTGCTGCTTATTTGATATAATTATGGCCCGATGGATGGATTCAGGGAACGATTTAATCTCAGGCTATAAAAACACGGTTTATTTGGAGTCCTAAGCACTCCACACCGGCCTATGGCGTGCCGGTCGTGGCTTTTTAGTTTCTTGCGCGAGAATCCCCTCGTTGGAAAATCTCGAATGTTTGTCCACCTGTTGATTTGGTCATGTGCGTGAGAAGGATGCATCTTTTGCTGCTTGGTCGCCTGCTTTTCGCACACATTCCGTGACTGACTTGGCCTGTTTACATCTTCCTGTTGCCTAAGGCCCGTGACTCTACACCGTTTATGTTCTCCATAACAAGCAAGCAAGTGTTTTTAAAGTCGCATTCAGCGAAGATGAGGGGTTCGGAACTGTACAGCAGAGCTCGTGACCGATGGAATCTGTACACAGGGTTTTAAGCATTGCTGGAAAAGCGTATTCAACTCGTAGCTATCTGAGGGGGACTGGGGTGGCTTTTTCGGTTTATCAAATCTACAGCTAGGCCATAACCAGAGTCAAGTCACGTTTACTATGGCACCTGTAGGCAAACACCTTTGAAGTCCCTACTGGTACAGAATAGTGAACAAATGCATCGATACAGCCGAACATTTCGACAGAGGTCGTTTACATTATTGTAGGCGACTACTCATTTGTTCCGAGTCATACAATCACATTAGGTGATATCAGTTAACACGAGCCAGCAGGTGTTGCTGAGACAAAAGGGCAGACTTTGAAAAAAAAACTCCTAAGGCATAGCTCAGAATTCAAAAAATGGAATGTCATTTGTGGGATTTTCAGGAGGAAAACTGTCGCACGTTGGAGGAAGGTATATGCAAGATAAGACTGGAATGTTGATGAGAATGTTAGTGGCAAGCCGGGGGGAGCCCGTCGCGTTTGATATCTTTATTTGAAGAGTCACACGAGGAGGAGACCGCAGAGTCACAAGAACATCCTGAAAAGCCGGAGGTACGACGAAACCAGAGGAATCCGCCATGATTTAGTAGTCGGTTTCGTGTCGATCTGAGGAAAAATGTAACAATTTTGCGTAGCCTCGGACTACAAGTGCGGTAGAGGCGACTGCAGTGACGAGGAGGCAGCGCGAAGTTATTGGGCTAGGTATGATGAGAAATACTTTATATAGACAATAATGCTACTGAAAAAGAACGGGTAGCATGATAATATCACGTAAATGTATGGTTTTAGAGGAGCTCATGGTAGTTTCGAGTGAAATGGTGATACGTAAGGTGGTGCTGGTCAAACTTCGTCTTAAAGATGTTCACAGATGGGGACAGGAATAGGTACGCAGGCAGGGCATTCTATGCCTGAATTTTTCCCTCAGAGAAAAAGTACTTTCCTTGGTCCGCTCTTGCCCCAGTCATACGTAATTTGGGAGGGTGGCCTCGCAATCTAGTAGTAGTTGCCAACTCAAAGAAATCATCGGACGTGAGGCAACAATCCTGACCCTGCAGCATGCAAAATGTCTGTATAAGCTTACCGCGTATCCAGCTGTAATCCAATGAACAGAAGTCAAGATTGGACAAGCCTGCCTCGCAAGACATGTACTCTTGTCCTTGTACTAGCTTCGTTGCCCGTCCTTCAACTCTTTTAATGGTTTGTTGGTTTTTGACTATCCAAGGTCTCCAGGCTTGAATAGAGAATTCCAATTGGGATCACACGAATATGCGTTAAAAACCACGTCATCTAACTTAGCAAAGGCGTGTTTGATGATATTTGAACTAGACATTGCGGATTTGGCTGCCTTCAAACAGTGGAGTGATGGCTTCAGTGATGGCATGAGCAGCACCTTCAGATCCTTCTGAACCTCAGCTTCTGGCAGCGACGTGCGATTTAGGTAATACAGCCTCCGATGCGCAGTGCTGGTTTTGTCGAAAAGCATTTTGTTGCATTTGGCCGCACTGAATGGCAGGAGCCAGTGGTTCGACCATTGCTCGAGTCAATACAAGTTTTCCAGCATATTTAACTCGTCATCTTCGTTGCGCATGACAGTCCCAGGTCGTCAGCAAGCATTACGACTTCACAGTCTAATCTGCTTACGTAGTCAGCAATGTAAATACCGAAGAGGATAGGGTCAAATATGGGACCTTAGTGAACCCTACTCTCAACCGCCACCGCCACCTCGGCCGATCACCGATCACCAATCACCAAGACATACGGTCTGAGATTGACCAGTCAAGAAGTTTTCCATCCACTGAAAACAGCTGCCCCTTAATCCTATACGATTTAGCTTGTATAAGAGACGTTGGCGAGGTACGGAGTCAAATGCCTTCTTGAAGTCTAAAAAGACTGTATGTTCTCTATTTACTTCATTGAGCCCTTGGGTCTGTCATTCTAGACAATAGAGCAAATTGGTCAAGCAGGACCCTCCTCTGTGGAATCCCTATTACTTGTCAGAAAAAAGTCGATGGAACTCCAAAAATTGCATCAGCTCGTGTTTATTGAATGGAAGCTGATTGGTCTGTAGCTTTTTGCGCACGTTCGACTTCCACTTTTCATGAATGGGTGAGATCCACGCTGCCTTTCAATCGGGGGCAATTAGCCTGTATTCAAGGAAGCTCGGAAAAGTACGTACGTAGTTTCTACTGACTCTACGGTTAGCTTATTCAACACCTTTGCAGGTATTGCATCCGGACATGACGGCTTCGTTTCTCGGAGCTTTAGAAATTCTCGCAGAACAGTAATTTCCATGAAGGCAACTTAGTCGATAATCGGAATCTCAACCACACTGAAGTTGACGGCGGTTTGCTCGGTCTCTCTCTCTCGTAAACACTGACTGAAATAAGTGGGAGAGATGAACAGCCTATTCGTTGTTCGCGCAAAGTTCTACGCCGGCATCTGTTTTTAACAAAACAGTGGGTTCCCTAATTACATTGCATTGCCTAATGTAGTTGTAGAAAAGCTTTGGGTTTCCCTGGTTAACTTGGTCACTCTCGAAGCTTTGGTGGTTTGAAGCCTCCCGTCGCACTTGATGGCAGCTGTGACAACCTCTGTTGCTTTACTCAACCGAAAATAAGCAAGGTACAAGGCAGGAGTGTCTTAAGCACCATTAAAATCCACCGTATGTCTGG